>JARPMR010000028.1:3750287-4950287 GCA_029955525.1 Oeneis ivallda
AGATATTCAACAACCAGGAGTTCGCAGCGCTGCTCTCCCAGTCAGTGTCGCAAGGCCTTCGAGGCGGTGTTCCAGCTCACGCGGATGTGCACCATACGCATGAGCTTCGTCAAGGGCTGGGGCGCCGAGTACAGGTGACTGCTTCATCTCCAGATATTCAACAACCAGGAGTTCGCAGCGCTGCTCTCCCAGTCAGTGTCGCAAGGCTTCGAGGTGGTGTTCCAGCTCACGCGGATGTGCACCATACGCATGAGCTTCGTCAAGGGCTGGGGCGCCGAGTACAGGTGACTGCTTCATCTCCAGATATTCAACAAGCAGGAGTTCGCAGCGCTGCTCTCCCAGTCAGTGTCGCAAGGCTTCGAGGCGGTGTTCCAGCTCACGCGGATGTGCACCATACGCATGAGCTTCGTCAAGGCTGGGGCGCCGAGTACAGGTGACTGCTTCATCTCCAGATATTCAACAACCAGGAGTTCGCAGCGCTGCTCTCCCAGTCAGTGTCGCAAGGCTTCGAGGCGGTGTTCCAGCTCACGCGGATGTGCACCATACGCATGAGCTTCGTCAAGGGCTGGGGCGCCGAGTACAGGTGACTGCTTCATCTCCAGATATTCAACAACCAGGAGTTCGCATGGCTGCTCTCCCAGTCAGTGTCGCAAGGCTTCGAGGCGGTGTTCCAGCTCACGCGGATGTGCACCATACGCATGAGCTTCGTCAAGGGCTGGGGCGCCGAGTACAGGTGACTGCTTCGGCTTCGAGGCGGTGTTCCAGCTCACGCGGATGTGCACCATACGCATGAGCTTCGTCAAGGGCTGGGGCGCCGAGTACAGGTGACTGCTTCATCTCCAGATATTCAACAACCAGGAGTTCGCAGCGCTGCTCTCCCAGTCAGTGTCGCAAGGCTTCGAGGCGGTGTTCCAGCTCACGCGGATGTGCACCATACGCATGAGCTTAGTCAAGGGCTGGGGGGCGCCGAGTACAGGTGACTGTTTCATCTCCAGATATTCAACAACCAGGAGTTCGCAGCGCTGCTCTCCCAGTAAGTGTCGCAAGGCTTCGAGGCGGTGTTCCAGCTCACGCGGATGTGCACCATACGCATGAGCTTCGTCAAGGGCTGGGGCGCCGAGTACAGGTGACTGCTTCATCTCCAGATATTCAACAACCAGGAGTTCGCAGCGCTGCTCTCCCAGTCAGTGTCGCAAGGCTTCGAGGCGGTGTTCCAGCTCACGCGGATGTGCACCATACGCATGAGCTTCGTCAAGGGCTGGGGCGCCGAGTACAGGTGACTGCTTCATCTCCAGATATTCAACAACCAGGAGTTCGCATGGCTGCTCTCCCAGTCAGTGTCGCAAGGCTTCGAGGCGGTGTTCCAGCTCACGCGGATGTGCACCATACGCATGAGCTTCGTCAAGGGCTGGGGCGCCGAGTACAGGTGACTGCTTCATCTCCAGATATTCAACAACCAGGAGTTCGCAGCGCTGCTCTCCCAGTCAGTGTCGCAAGGCTTCGAGGCGGTGTTCCAGCTCACGCGGATGTGCACCATACGCATGAGCTTCGTCAAGGGCTGGGGCGCCGAGTACAGGTGACTGTTTCATCTCCAGATATTCAACAACCAGGAGTTCGCAGCGCTGCTCTCCCAGTCAGTGTCGCAAGGCTTCGAGGCGGTGTTCCAGCTCACGCGGATGTGCACCATACGCATGAGCTTCGTCAAGGGCTGGGGCGCCGAGTACAGGTGACTGCTTCATCTCCAGATATTCAACAACCAGGAGTTCGCAGCGCTGCTCTCCCAGTCAGTGTCGCAAGGCTTCGAGGTGGTGTTCCAGCTCACGCGGATGTGCACCATACGCATGAGCTTCGTCAAGGGCTGGGGCGCCGAGTACAGGTGACTGCTTCATCTCCAGATATTCAACAAGCAGGAGTTCGCAGCGCTGCTCTCCCAGTCAGTGTCGCAAGGCTTCGAGGCGGTGTTCCAGCTCACGCGGATGTGCACCATACGCATGAGCTTCGTCAAGGGCTGGGGCGCCGAGTACAGGTGACTGCTTCATCTCCAGATATTCAACAACCAGGAGTTCGCAGCGCTGCTCTCCCAGTCAGTGTCGCAAGGCTTCGAGGCGGTGTTCCAGCTCACGCGGATGTGCACCATACGCATGAGCTTCGTCAAGGGCTGGGGCGCCGAGTACAGGTGACTGCTTCATCTCCAGATATTCAACAACCAGGAGTTCGCAGCGCTGCTCTCCCAGTCAGTGTCGCAAGGCTTCGAGGCGGTGTTCCAGCTCACTCGGATGTGCACCATACGCATGAGCTGCGTCAAGGGCTGGGGCGCCGAGTACAGGTGACTGCTTCATCTCCAGATATTCAACAACCAGGAGTTCGCATGGCTGCTCTCCCAGTCAGTGTCGCAAGGCTTCGAGGCGGTGTTCCAGCTCACGCGGATGTGCACCATACGCATGAGCTTCGTCAAGGGCTGGGGCGCCGAGTACAGGTGACTGCTTCATCTCCAGATATTCAACAACCAGGAGTTCGCAGCGCTGCTCTCCCAGTCAGTGTCGCAAGGCTTCGAGGCGGTGTTCCAGCTCACGCGGATGTGCACCATACGCATGAGCTTCGTCAAGGGCTGGGGCGCCGAGTACAGGTGACTGCTTCATCTCCAGATATTCAACAAGCAGGAGTTCGCAGGGCTGCTCTCCCAGTCAGTGTCGCAAGGCTTCGAGGCGGTGTTCCAGCTCACGCGGATGTGCACCATACGCATGAGCTTCGTCAAGGGCTGGGGCGCCGAGTACAGGTGACTGCTTCATCTCCAGATATTCAACAACCAGGAGTTCGCAGCGCTGCTCTCCCAGTCAGTGTCGCAAGGCTTCGAGGCGGTGTTCCAGCTCACGCGGATGTGCACCATACGCATGAGCTTCGTCAAGGGCTGGGGCGCCGAGTACAGGTGACTGCTTCATCTCCAGATATTCAACAAGCAGGAGTTCGCAGCGCTGCTCTCCCAGTCAGTGTCGCAAGGCTTCGAGGCGGTGTTCCAGCTCACGCGGATGTGCACCATACGCATGAGCTTCGTCAAGGGCTGGGGCGCCGAGTACAGGTGACTGCTTCATCTCCAGATATTCAACAAGCAGGAGTTCGCAGCGCTGCTCTCCCAGTCAGTGTCGCAAGGCTTCGAGGCGGTGTTCCAGCTCACGCGGATGTGCACCATACGCATGAGCTTCGTCAAGGGCTGGGGCGCCGAGTACAGGTGACTGTTTCATCTCCAGATATTCAACAACCAGGAGTTCGCAGCGCTGCTCTCCCAGTCAGTGTCGCAAGGCTTCGAGGCGGTGTTCCAGCTCACGCGGATGTGCACCATACGCATGAGCTTCGTCAAGGGCTGGGGCGCCGAGTACAGGTGACTGCTTCATCTCCAGATATTCAACAACCAGGAGTTCGCAGCGCTGCTCTCCCAGTCAGTGTCGCAAGGCTTCGAGGTGGTGTTCCAGCTCACGCGGATGTGCACCATACGCATGAGCTTCGTCAAGGGCTGGGGCGCCGAGTACAGGTGACTGCTTCATCTCCAGATATTCAACAAGCAGGAGTTCGCAGCGCTGCTCTCCCAGTCAGTGTCGCAAGGCTTCGAGGCGGTGTTCCAGCTCACGCGGATGTGCACCATACGCATGAGCTTCGTCAAGGGCTGGGGCGCCGAGTACAGGTGACTGCTTCATCTCCAGATATTCAACAACCAGGAGTTCGCAGCGCTGCTCTCCCAGTCAGTGTCGCAAGGCTTCGAGGCGGTGTTCCAGCTCACGCGGATGTGCACCATACGCATGAGCTTCGTCAAGGGCTGGGGCGCCGAGTACAGGTGACTGCTTCATCTCCAGATATTCAACAACCAGGAGTTCGCATGGCTGCTCTCCCAGTCAGTGTCGCAAGGCTTCGAGGCGGTGTTCCAGCTCACGCGGATGTGCACCATACGCATGAGCTTCGTCAAGGGCTGGGACGCCGAGTACAGGTGACTGCTTCGGCTTCGAGGCGGTGTTCCAGCTCACGCGGATGTGCACCATACGCATGAGCTTCGTCAAGGGCTGGGGCGCCGAGTACAGGTGACTGCTTCATCTCCAGATATTCAACAACCAGGAGTTCGCAGCGCTGCTCTCCCAGTCAGTGTCGCAAGGCTTCGAGGCGGTGTTCCAGCTCACGCGGATGTGCACCATACGCATGAGCTTCGTCAAGGGCTGGGGGGCGCCGAGTACAGGTGACTGTTTCATCTCCAGATATTCAACAACCAGGAGTTCGCAGCGCTGCTCTCCCAGTAAGTGTCGCAAGGCTTCGAGGCGGTGTTCCAGCTCACGCGGATGTGCACCATACGCATGAGCTTCGTCAAGGGCTGGGGCGCCGAGTACAGGTGACTGCTTCATCTCCAGATATTCAACAACCAGGAGTTCGCAGCGCCGCTCTCCAGTCAGTGTCGCAAGGCTTCGAGGCGGTGTTCCAGCTCACGCGGATGTGCCTCATACGCATGAGCTTCGTCAAGGGCTGGGGCGCCGAGTACAGGTGACTGCTTCATCTCCAGATATTCAACAACCAGGAGTTCGCAGCGCTGCTCTCCCAGTCAGTGTCGCAAGGCTTCGAGGCGGTGTTCCAGCTCACGCGGATGTGCACCATACGCATGAGCTTCGTCAAGGGCTGGGGCGCCGAGTACAGGTGACTGCTTCATCTCCAGATATTCAACAACCAGGAGTTCGCAGCGCTGCTCTCCCAGTCAGTGTCGCAAGGCTTCGAGGCGGTGTTCCAGCTCACGCGGATGTGCACCATACGCATGAGCTTCGTCAAGGGCTGGGGCGCCTAGTACAGGTGACTGCTTCATCTCCAGATATTCAACAACCAGGAGTTCGCAGCGCTGCTCTCCCAGTCAGTGTCGCAAGGCTTCGAGGCGGTGTTCCAGCTCACGCGGATGTGCACCATACGCATGAGCTTCGTCAAGGGCTGGGGCGCCGAGTACAGGTGACTGCTTCATCTCCAGATATTCAACAACCAGGAGTTCGCAGCGCTGCTCTCCCAGTCAGTGTCGCAAGGCTTCGAGGCGGTGTTCCAGCTCACGCGGATGTGCACCATACGCATGAGCTTCGTCAAGGGCTGGGGCGCCGAGTACAGGTGACTGCTTCATCTCCAGATATTCAACAAGCAGGAGTTCGCAGCGCTGCTCTCCCAGTCAGTGTCGCAAGGCTTCGAGGCGGTGTTCCAGCTCACGCGGATGTGCACCATACGCATGAGCTTCGTCAAGGGCTGGGGCGCCGAGTACAGGTGACTGCTTCATCTCCAGATATTCAACAAGCAGGAGTTCGCAGCGCTGCTCTCCCAGTCAGTGTCGCAAGGCTTCGAGGCGGTGTTCCAGCTCACGCGGATGTGCACCATACGCATGAGCTTCGTCAAGGGCTGGGGCGCCGAGTACAGGTGACTGTTTCATCTCCAGATATTCAACAACCAGGAGTTCGCAGCGCTGCTCTCCCAGTCAGTGTCGCAAGGCTTCGAGGCGGTGTTCCAGCTCACGCGGATGTGCACCATACGCATGAGCTTCGTCAAGGGCTGGGGCGCCGAGTACAGGTGACTGCTTCATCTCCAGATATTCAACAAGCAGGAGTTCGCAGCGCTGCTCTCCCAGTCAGTGTCGCAAGGCTTCGAGGCGGTGTTCCAGCTCACGCGGATGTGCACCATACGCATGAGCTTCGTCAAGGGCTGGGGCGCCGAGTACAGGTGACTGCTTCATCTCCAGATATTCAACAACCAGGAGTTCGCAGCGCTGCTCTCCCAGTCAGTGTCGCAAGGCTTCGAGGCGGTGTTCCAGCTCACGCGGATGTGCACCATACGCATGAGCTTCGTCAAGGGCTGGGGCGCCGAGTACAGGTGACTGCTTCATCTCCAGATATTCAACAAGCAGGAGTTCGCAGCGCTGCTCTCCCAGTCAGTGTCGCAAGGCTTCGAGGCGGTGTTCCAGCTCACGCGGATGTGCACCATACGCATGAGCTTCGTCAAGGGCTGGGGCGCCGAGTACAGGTGACTGCTTCATCTCCAGATATTCAACAACCAGGAGTTCGCAGCGCTGCTCTCCCAGTCAGTGTCGCAAGGCTTCGAGGCGGTGTTCCAGCTCACGCGGATGTGCACCATACGCATGAGCTTCGTCAAGGGCTGGGGCGCCGAGTACAGGTGACTGCTTCATCTCCAGATATTCAACAACCAGGAGTTCGCAGCGCTGCTCTCCCAGTCAGTGTCGCAAGGCTTCGAGGCGGTGTTCCAGCTCACGCGGATGTGCACCATACGCATGAGCTTCGTCAAGGGCTGGGGCGCCGAGTACAGGTGACTGCTTCATCTCCAGATATTCAACAACCAGGAGTTCGCAGCGCTGCTCTCCCAGTCAGTGTCGCAAGGCTTCGAGGCGGTGTTCCAGCTCACGCGGATGTGCACCATACGCATGAGCTTCGTCAAGGGCTGGGGCGCCGAGTACAGGTGACTGCTTCATCTCCAGATATTCAACAACCAGGAGTTCGCAGCGCTGCTCTCCCAGTCAGTGTCGCAAGGCTTCGAGGCGGTGTTCCAGCTCACGCGGATGTGCACCATACGCATGAGCTTCGTCAAGGGCTGGGGCGCCGAGTACAGGTGACTGCTTCATCTCCAGATATTCAACAAGCAGGAGTTCGCAGCGCTGCTCTCCCAGTCAGTGTCGCAAGGCTTCGAGGCGGTGTTCCAGCTCACGCGGATGTGCACCATACGCATGAGCTTCGTCAAGGGCTGGGGCGCCGAGTACAGGTGACTGTTTCATCTCCAGATATTCAACAACCAGGAGTTCGCAGCGCTGCTCTCCCAGTCAGTGTCGCAAGGCTTCGAGGCGGTGTTCCAGCTCACGCGGATGTGCACCATACGCATGAGCTTCGTCAAGGGCTGGGGCGCCGAGTACAGGTGACTGCTTCATCTCCAGATATTCAACAACCAGGAGTTCGCAGCGCTGCTCTCCCAGTCAGTGTCGCAAGGCTTCGAGGCGGTGTTCCAGCTCACGCGGATGTGCACCATACGCATGAGCTTCGTCAAGGGCTGGGGCGCCGAGTACAGGTGACTGCTTCATCTCGAGATATTCAACAACCAGGAGTTCGCAGCGCTGCTCTCCCAGTCAGTGTCGCAAGGCTTCGAGGCGGTGTTCCAGCTCACGCGGATTTGCACCATACGCATGAGCTTCGTCAAGGGCTGGGGCGCCGAGTACAGGTGACTGCTTCATCTCCAGATATTCAACAACCAGGAGTTCGCAGCGCTGCTCTCCCAGTCAGTGTCGCAAGGCTTCGAGGCGGTGTTCCAGCTCACGCGGATGTGCACCATACGCATGAGCTTCGTCAAGGGCTGGGGCGCCGAGTACAGGTGACTGCTTCATCTCCAGATATTCAACAAGCAGGAGTTCGCAGCGCTGCTCTCCCAGTCAGTGTCGCAAGGCTCCGAGGCGGTGTTCCAGCTCACGCGGATGTGCACCATACGCATGAGCTTCGTCAAGGGCTGGGGCGCCGAGTACAGGTGACTGCTTCATCTCCAGATATTCAACAACCAGGAGTTCGCAGCGCTGCTCCCAGTCAGTGTCGCAGGGCTTCGAGGCGGTCTTCCAGCTCACGCGGATGTGCGCCATACGCATGAGCTTCGTCAAGGGCTGGGGCGCCGAGTACAGGTGACTGCTTCATCTCCAGATATTCAACAAGCAGGAGTTCGCAGCGCTGCTCTCCCAGTCAGTGTCGCAAGGCTTCGAGGCGGTGTTCCAGCTCACGCGGATGTGCACCATACGCATGAGCTTCGTCAAGGGCTGGGGCGCCGAGTACAGGTGACTGCTTCACCTCCAGATATTCAACAACCAGGAGTTCGCAGCGCTGCTCTCCCAGTCAGTGTCGCAAGGCTTCGAGGCGGTGTTCCAGCTCACGCGGATGTGCACCATACGCATGAGCTTCGTCAAGGGCTGGGGCGCCGAGTACAGGTGACTGCTTCATCTCCAGATATTCAACAAGCAGGAGTTCGCAGGGCTGCTCTCCCAGTCAGTGTCGCAAGGCTTCGAGGCGGTGTTCCAGCTCACGCGGATGTGCACCATACGCATGAGCTTCGTCAAGGGCTGGGGCGCCGAGTACAGGTGACTGCTTCATCTCCAGATATTCAACAACCAGGAGTTCGCAGCGCTGCTCTCCCAGTCAGTGTCGCAAGGCTTCGAGGCGGTGTTCCAGCTCACGCGGATGTGCACCATACGCATGAGCTTCGTCAAGGGCTGGGGCGCCGAGTACAGGTGACTGCTTCATCTCCAGATATTCAACAACCAGGAGTTCGCATGGCTGCTCTCCCAGTCAGTGTCGCAAGGCTTCGAGGCGGTGTTCCAGCTCACGCGGATGTGCACCATACGCATGAGATTCGTCAAGGGCTGGGGCGCCGAGTACAGGTGACTGCTTCATCTCCAGATATTCAACAACCAGGAGTTCGCAGCGCTGCTCTCCCAGTCAGTGTCGCAAGGCTTCGAGGCGGTGTTCCAGCTCACGCGGATGTGCACCATACGCATGAGCTTCGTCAAGGGCTGGGGCGCCGAGTACAGGTGACTGTTTCATCTCCAGATATTCAACAACCAGGAGTTCGCAGCGCTGCTCTCCCAGTCAGTGTCGCAAGGCTTCGAGGCGGTGTTCCAGCTCACGCGGATGTGCACCATACGCATGAGCTTCGTCAAGGGCTGGGGCGCCGAGTACAGGTGACTGCTTCATCTCCAGATATTCAACAACCAGGAGTTCGCAGCGCTGCTCTCCCAGTCAGTGTCGCAAGGCTTCGAGGTGGTGTTCCAGCTCACGCGGATGTGCACCATACGCATGAGCTTCGTCAAGGGCTGGGGCGCCGAGTACAGGTGACTGCTTCATCTCCAGATATTCAACAAGCAGGAGTTCGCAGCGCTGCTCTCCCAGTCAGTGTCGCAAGGCTTCGAGGCGGTGTTCCAGCTCACGCGGATGTGCACCATACGCATGAGCTTCGTCAAGGGCTGGGGCGCCGAGTACAGGTGACTGCTTCATCTCCAGATATTCAACAACCAGGAGTTCGCAGCGCTGCTCTCCCAGTCAGTGTCGCAAGGCTTCGAGGCGGTGTTCCAGCTCACGCGGATGTGCACCATACGCATGAGCTTCGTCAAGGGCTGGGGCGCCGAGTACAGGTGACTGCTTCATCTCCAGATATTCAACAACCAGGAGTTCGCAGCGCTGCTCTCCCAGTCAGTGTCGCAAGGCTTCGAGGCGGTGTTCCAGCTCACTCGGATGTGCACCATACGCATGAGCTGCGTCAAGGGCTGGGGCGCCGAGTACAGGTGACTGCTTCATCTCCAGATATTCAACAACCAGGAGTTCGCATGGCTGCTCTCCCAGTCAGTGTCGCAAGGCTTCGAGGCGGTGTTCCAGCTCACGCGGATGTGCACCATACGCATGAGCTTCGTCAAGGGCTGGGGCGCCGAGTACAGGTGACTGCTTCATCTCCAGATATTCAACAACCAGGAGTTCGCAGCGCTGCTCTCCCAGTCAGTGTCGCAAGGCTTCGAGGCGGTGTTCCAGCTCACGCGGATGTGCACCATACGCATGAGCTTCGTCAAGGGCTGGGGCGCCGAGTACAGGTGACTGCTTCATCTCCAGATATTCAACAAGCAGGAGTTCGCAGGGCTGCTCTCCCAGTCAGTGTCGCAAGGCTTCGAGGCGGTGTTCCAGCTCACGCGGATGTGCACCATACGCATGAGCTTCGTCAAGGGCTGGGGCGCCGAGTACAGGTGACTGCTTCATCTCCAGATATTCAACAACCAGGAGTTCGCAGCGCTGCTCTCCCAGTCAGTGTAGCAAGGCTTCGAGGCGGTGTTCCAGCTCACGCGGATGTGCACCATACGCATGAGCTTCGTCAAGGGCTGGGGCGCCGAGTACAGGTGACTGCTTCATCTCCAGATATTCAACAAGCAGGAGTTCGCAGCGCTGCTCTCCCAGTCAGTGTCGCAAGGCTTCGAGGCGGTGTTCCAGCTCACGCGGATGTGCACCATACGCATGAGCTTCGTCAAGGGCTGGGGCGCCGAGTACAGGTGACTGCTTCATCTCCAGATATTCAACAAGCAGGAGTTCGCAGCGCTGCTCTCCCAGTCAGTGTCGCAAGGCTTCGAGGCGGTGTTCCAGCTCACGCGGATGTGCACCATACGCATGAGCTTCGTCAAGGGCTGGGGCGCCGAGTACAGGTGACTGTTTCATCTCCAGATATTCAACAACCAGGAGTTCGCAGCGCTGCTCTCCCAGTCAGTGTCGCAAGGCTTCGAGGCGGTGTTCCAGCTCACGCGGATGTGCACCATACGCATGAGCTTCGTCAAGGGCTGGGGCGCCGAGTACAGGTGACTGCTTCATCTCCAGATATTCAACAACCAGGAGTTCGCAGCGCTGCTCTCCCAGTCAGTGTCGCAAGGCTTCGAGGTGGTGTTCCAGCTCACGCGGATGTGCACCATACGCATGAGCTTCGTCAAGGGCTGGGGCGCCGAGTACAGGTGACTGCTTCATCTCCAGATATTCAACAACCAGGAGTTCGCAGCGCTGCTCTCCCAGTCAGTGTCGCAAGGCTTCGAGGCGGTGTTCCAGCTCACGCGGATGTGCACCATACGCATGAGCTTCGTCAAGGGCTGGGGCGCCGAGTACAGGTGACTGCTTCATCTCCAGATATTCAACAAGCAGGAGTTCGCAGCGCTGCTCTCCCAGTCAGTGTCGCAAGGCTTCGAGGCGGTGTTCCAGCTCACGCGGATGTGCACCATACGCATGAGCTTCGTCAAGGGCTGGGGCGCCGAGTACAGGTGACTGTTTCATCTCCAGATATTCAACAACCAGGAGTTCGCAGCGCTGCTCTCCCAGTCAGTGTCGCAAGGCTTCGAGGCGGTGTTCCAGCTCACGCGGATGTGCACCATACGCATGAGCTTCGTCAAGGGCTGGGGCGCCGAGTACAGGTGACTGCTTCATCTCCAGATATTCAACAACCAGGAGTTCGCAGCGCTGCTCTCCCAGTCAGTGTCGCAAGGCTTCGAGGTGGTGTTCCAGCTCACGCGGATGTGCACCATACGCATGAGCTTCGTCAAGGGCTGGGGCGCCGAGTACAGGTGACTGCTTCATCTCCAGATATTCAACAAGCAGGAGTTCGCAGCGCTGCTCTCCCAGTCAGTGTCGCAAGGCTTCGAGGCGGTGTTCCAGCTCACGCGGATGTGCACCATACGCATGAGCTTCGTCAAGGGCTGGGGCGCCGAGTACAGGTGACTGCTTCATCTCCAGATATTCAACAACCAGGAGTTCGCAGCGCTGCTCTCCCAGTCAGTGTCGCAAGGCTTCGAGGCGGTGTTCCAGCTCACGCGGATGTGCACCATACGCATGAGCTTCGTCAAGGGCTGGGGCGCCGAGTACAGGTGACTGCTTCATCTCCAGATATTCAACAACCAGGAGTTCGCATGGCTGCTCTCCCAGTCAGTGTCGCAAGGCTTCGAGGCGGTGTTCCAGCTCACGCGGATGTGCACCATACGCATGAGCTTCGTCAAGGGCTGGGGCGCCGAGTACAGGTGACTGCTTCGGCTTCGAGGCGGTGTTCCAGCTCACGCGGATGTGCACCATACGCATGAGCTTCGTCAAGGGCTGGGGCGCCGAGTACAGGTGACTGCTTCATCTCCAGATATTCAACAACCAGGAGTTCGCAGCGCTGCTCTCCCAGTCAGTGTCGCAAGGCTTCGAGGCGGTGTTCCAGCTCACGCGGATGTGCACCATACGCATGAGCTTAGTCAAGGGCTGGGGGGCGCCGAGTACAGGTGACTGTTTCATCTCCAGATATTCAACAACCAGGAGTTCGCAGCGCTGCTCTCCCAGTAAGTGTCGCAAGGCTTCGAGGCGGTGTTCCAGCTCACGCGGATGTGCACCATACGCATGAGCTTCGTCAAGGGCTGGGGCGCCGAGTACAGGTGACTGCTTCATCTCCAGATATTCAACAACCAGGAGTTCGCAGCGCCGCTCTCCCAGTCAGTGTCGCAAGGCTTCGAGGCGGTGTTCCAGCTCACGCGGATGTGCCTCATACGCATGAGCTTCGTCAAGGGCTGGGGCGCCGAGTACAGGTGACTGCTTCATCTCCAGATATTCAACAACCAGGAGTTCGCAGCGCTGCTCTCCCAGTCAGTGTCGCAAGGCTTCGAGGCGGTGTTCCAGCTCACGCGGATGTGCACCATACGCATGAGCTTCGTCAAGGGCTGGGGCGCCGAGTACAGGTGACTGCTTCATCTCCAGATATTCAACAACCAGGAGTTCGCAGCGCTGCTCTCCCAGTCAGTGTCGCAAGGCTTCGAGGCGGTGTTCCAGCTCACGCGGATGTGCACCATACGCATGAGCTTCGTCAAGGGCTGGGGCGCCTAGTACAGGTGACTGCTTCATCTCCAGATATTCAACAACCAGGAGTTCGCAGCGCTGCTCTCCCAGTCAGTGTCGCAAGGCTTCGAGGCGGTGTTCCAGCTCACGCGGATGTGCACGATACGCATGAGCTTCGTCAAGGGCTGGGGCGCCGAGTACAGGTGACTGCTTCATCTCCAGATATTCAACAACCAGGAGTTCGCAGCGTTGCTCTCCCAGTCAGTGTCGCAAGGCTTCGAGGCGGTGTTCCAGCTCACGCGGATGTGCACCATACGCATGAGCTTCGTCAAGGGCTGGGGCGCCGAGTACAGGTGACTGCTTCATCTCCAGATATTCAACAACCAGGAGTTCGCAGCGCTGCTCTCCCAGTCAGTGTCGCAAGGCTTCGAGGCGGTGTTCCAGCTCACGCGGATGTGCACCATACGCATGAGCTTCGTCAAGGGCTGGGGCGCCGAGTACAGGTGACTGCTTCATCTCCAGATATTCAACAACCAGGAGTTCGCATGGCTGCTCTCCCAGTCAGTGTCGCAAGGCTTCGAGGCGGTGTTCCAGCTCACGCGGATGTGCACCATACGCATGAGCTTCGTCAAGGGCTGGGGCGCCGAGTACAGGTGACTGCTTCATCTCCAGATATTCAACAACCAGGAGTTCGCAGCGCTGCTCTCCCAGTCAGTGTCGCAAGGCTTCGAGGCGGTGTTCCAGCTCACGCGGATGTGCACCATACGCATGAGCTTCGTCAAGGGCTGGGGGGCGCCGAGTACAGGTGACTGTTTCATCTCCAGATATTCAACAACCAGGAGTTCGCAGCGCTGCTCTCCCAGTAAGTGTCGCAAGGCTTCGAGGCGGTGTTCCAGCTCACGCGGATGTGCACCATACGCATGAGCTTCGTCAAGGGCTGGGGCGCCGAGTACAGGTGACTGCTTCATCTCCAGATATTCAACAACCAGGAGTTCGCAGCGCTGCTCTCCCAGTCAGTGTCGCAAGGCTTCGAGGCGGTGTTCCAGCTCACGCGGATGTGCACCATACGCATGAGCTTCGTCAAGGGCTGGGGCGCCGAGTACAGGTGACTGCTTCATCTCCAGATATTCAACAACCAGGAGTTCGCAGCGCTGCTCTCCCAGTCAGTGTCGCAAGGCTTCGAGGCGGTGTTCCAGCTCACGCGGATTTGCACCATACGCATGAGCTTCGTCAAGGGCTGGGGCGCCGAGTTCAGGTGACTGCTTCATCTCCAGATATTTAACAACCAGGAGTTCGCAGCGCTGCTCTCCCAGTCAGTGTCGCAAGGCTTCGAGGCGGTGTTCCAGCTCACGCGGATGTGCACCATACGCATGAGCTTCGTCAAGGGCTGGGGCGCCGAGTACAGGTGACTGCTTCATCTCCAGATATTCAACAACCAGGAGTTCGCAGCGCTGCTCTCCCAGTCAGTGTCGCAAGGCTTCGAGGCGGTGTTCCAGCTCACGCGGATGTGCACCATACGCATGACCTTCGTCAAGGGCTGGGGCGCCGAGTACAGGTGACTGCTTCATCTCCAGATATTCAACAACCAGGAGTTCGCAGCGCTGCTCTCCCAGTCAGTGTCGCAAGGCTTCGAGGCGGTGTTCCAGCTCACGCGGATGTGCACCATACGCATGAGCTTCGTCAAGGGCTGGGGCGCCTAGTACAGGTGACTGCTTCATCTCCAGATATTCAACAACCAGGAGTTCGCAGCGCTGCTCTCCCAGTCAGTGTCGCAAGGCTTCGAGGCGGTGTTCCAGCTCACGCGGATGTGCACCATACGCATGAGCTTCGTCAAGGGCTGGGGCGCCGAGTACAGGTGACTGCTTCATCTCCAGATATTCAACAACCAGGAGTTCGCAGCGCTGCTCTCCCAGTCAGTGTCGCAAGGCTTCGAGGCGGTGTTCCAGCTCACGCGGATGTGCACCATACGCATGAGCTTCGTCAAGGGCTGGGGCGCCGAGTACAGGTGACTGCTTCATCTCCAGATATTCAACAACCAGGAGTTCGCAGCGCTGCTCTCCCAGTCAGTGTCGCAAGGCTTCGAGGCGGTGTTCCAGCTCACGCGGATGTGCACCATACGCATGAGCTTCGTCAAGGGCTGGGGCGCCGAGTACAGGTGACTGCTTCATCTCCAGATATTCAACAACCAGGAGTTCGCAGCGCTGCTCTCCCAGTCAGTGTCGCAAGGCTTCGAGGCGGTGTTCCAGCTCACGCGGATGTGCACCATACGCATGAGCTTCGTCAAGGGCTGGGGCGCCGAGTACAGGTGACTGCTTCATCTCCAGATATTCAACAACCAGGAGTTCGCAGCGCTGCTCTCCCAGTCAGTGTCGCAAGGCTTCGAGGCGGTGTTCCAGCTCACGCGGATGTGCACCATACGCATGAGCTTCGTCAAGGGCTGGGGCGCCGAGTACAGGTGACTGCTTCATCTCCAGATATTCAACAAGCAGGAGTTCGCAGCGCTGCTCTCCCAGTCAGTGTCGCAAGGCTTCGAGGCGGTGTTCCAGCTCACGCGGATGTGCACCATACGCATGAGCTTCGTCAAGGGCTGGGGCGCCGAGTACAGGTGACTGCTTCATCTCCAGATATTCAACAAGCAGGAGTTCGCAGCGCTGCTCTCCCAGTCAGTGTCGCAAGGCTTCGAGGCGGTGTTCCAGCTCACGCGGATGTGCACCATACGCATGAGCTTCGTCAAGGGCTGGGGCGCCGAGTACAGGTGACTGTTTCATCTCCAGATATTCAACAACCAGGAGTTCGCAGCGCTGCTCTCCCAGTCAGTGTCGCAAGGCTTCGAGGCGGTGTTCCAGCTCACGCGGATGTGCACCATACGCATGAGCTTCGTCAAGGGCTGGGGCGCCGAGTACAGGTGACTGCTTCATCTCCAGATATTCAACAACCAGGAGTTCGCAGCGCTGCTCTCCCAGTCAGTGTCGCAAGGCTTCGAGGTGGTGTTCCAGCTCACGCGGATGTGCACCATACGCATGAGCTTCGTCAAGGGCTGGGGCGCCGAGTACAGGTGACTGCTTCATCTCCAGATATTCAACAAGCAGGAGTTCGCAGCGCTGCTCTCCCAGTCAGTGTCGCAAGGCTTCGAGGCGGTGTTCCAGCTCACGCGGATGTGCACCATACGCATGAGCTTCGTCAAGGGCTGGGGCGCCGAGTACAGGTGACTGCTTCATCTCCAGATATTCAACAACCAGGAGTTCGCAGCGCTGCTCTCCCAGTCAGTGTCGCAAGGCTTCGAGGCGGTGTTCCAGCTCACGCGGATGTGCACCATACGCATGAGCTTCGTCAAGGGCTGGGGCGCCGAGTACAGGTGACTGCTTCATCTCCAGATATTCAACAACCAGGAGTTCGCATGGCTGCTCTCCCAGTCAGTGTCGCAAGGCTTCGAGGCGGTGTTCCAGCTCACGCGGATGTGCACCATACGCATGAGCTTCGTCAAGGGCTGGGGCGCCGAGTACAGGTGACTGCTTCATCTCCAGATATTCAACAACCAGGAGTTCGCAGCGCTGCTCTCCCAGTCAGTGTCGCAAGGCTTCGAGGCGGTGTTCCAGCTCACGCGGATGTGCACCATACGCATGAGCTTCGTCAAGGGCTGGGGCGCCGAGTACAGGTGACTGCTTCATCTCCAGATATTCAACAACCAGGAGTTCGCAGCGCTGCTCTCCCAGTCAGTGTCGCAAGGCTTCGAGGCGGTGTTCCAGCTCACGCGGATGTGCACCATACGCATGAGCTTCGTCAAGGGCTGGGGCGCCGAGTACAGGTGACTGCTTCATCTCCAGATATTCAACAACCAGGAGTTCGCAGCGCTGCTCTCCCAGTCAGTGTCGCAAGGCTTCGAGGCGGTGTTCCAGCTCACGCGGATGTGCACCATACGCATGAGCTTCGTCAAGGGCTGGGGCGCCGAGTACAGGTGACTGCTTCATCTCCAGATATTCAACAACCAGGAGTTCGCAGCGCTGCTCTCCCAGTCAGTGTCGCAAGGCTTCGAGGCGGTGTTCCAGCTCACGCGGATGTGCACCATACGCATGAGCTTCGTCAAGGGCTGGGGCGCCGAGTACAGGTGACTGCTTCATCTCCAGATATTCAACAAGCAGGAGTTCGCAGCGCTGCTCTCCCAGTCAGTGTCGCAAGGCTTCGAGGCGGTGTTCCAGCTCACGCGGATGTGCACCATACGCATGAGCTTCGTCAAGGGCTGGGGCGCCGAGTACAGGTGACTGCTTCATCTCCAGATATTCAACAAGCAGGAGTTCGCAGCGCTGCTCTCCCAGTCAGTGTCGCAAGGCTTCGAGGCGGTGTTCCAGCTCACGCGGATGTGCACCATACGCATGAGCTTCGTCAAGGGCTGGGGCGCCGAGTACAGGTGACTGCCAGGAGGTGTCTCAAAAATGACCCAGGTTCGTCGCAAAAGTAATATATACCTCATAATTAAATGTATAAATAATATATTTTTTCTAAAAAAGAATAAACGCCCGATTCGAGGGTTAAAGTGGTATTTTTGCCTTATGAAGTTTTTGCAGGCGTTCATATAAAATCCTGATTTTTTGACAATAAATCGGAATAATTAGTAACTAGAGTTATTCTTTTTTGGAAAAAAAACCTATTTATGCACTTTATTTTACGATATATTTTGCGCCGGGCCTTGGTTTTTGTATGGGATTTGATACAGCTCTTTTTCCATCTAAAAAGCTTATAGAAGTGCTTGTTTGGAATCGGGAGATATGTGCGTTTCAGAAATTCAATAATGCTTCAACGGTGAAGGAAAACATCGTAAGAAGACCCGCACGCCTGAGAGTTCTCCATAATTTTCTCAAAAGTTCTGCCAATCCGCACTTGACCAGCGTGGTGGGCGCAGGAGATGCTTGGCCTCCTCTTCTCCTACTAGGTACTCCTCTGGTATAGGCCTTCTGCAACCTCTTCCATCTCCCTTCATCCTTGATGATGATGTATTTTCTTTTCCCCAGGCGGCAGACAGTAACGTCAACGCCATGCTGGATCGAGCTGCACCTAAACGGGCCACTGCAGTGGCTGGACCGCGTGTTGACGCAGATGGGCTCCCCGCCACTCCCCTGCTCCTCCATGTCCTAACTGCACCAGGTAAAATAGGTGAATATTAGTTTCAATTCGATGCCTTAACATGGGTAGCCTAAGTATGTCACGCTCTCTTTAAACATTTCTGTGGTGGTGTCGTGTGATGCGGGTTGTTACGTTCCCTCGAATATGGTTGAGCGAAGCAATGGCTGGGTCATGCGTCATCCTCGTGAACGGGTGCCACCTGCGGGAATGGGGCTACTTTCTGTCTGCCCGTCTTAACATGTGTTGAATTATAAT
Organism: Oeneis ivallda; assembly: GCA_029955525.1. Taxonomy (NCBI): domain Eukaryota; kingdom Metazoa; phylum Arthropoda; class Insecta; order Lepidoptera; family Nymphalidae; genus Oeneis; species Oeneis ivallda. The sequence continues at coordinate 3,768,017 of JARPMR010000028.1, forward strand.
TAAGTATGCTTTTGTGGAACTCATTGTGGAAACACTGCATGCATAGCATAGTATCTATTGAATTGTAAACCTGATTTGAAAAGAACAACCGCCGAGTTTCTTGCTGGTTCTTATCGGCAGGAAGGGCATTCCGAATCAGTGGTAGACTCATCGACGATTCAAAAGCTCTTGTAAAAAGTTTATTTGAATAAAAAACATTTCTATTCTATTTTATTCTATTCTAACATCATCAGAAGGCAGATTGTGTATTAACTGCATCTATTGAATAGAATAGAAAAGAAATATTTTTTATTCAAATAAACTTTTTTACAAGTGCTTTTGAACCGTCGCTTAGTCTACCACTGGTTCGGAATGCCCTTCCTGCCGAGAAGAACCAGCAAGAAACTCGGCGGTTGCTCTTTAAAACAAGTTTATTATACAATAGATACTATGCTATGTATGCAGTGTTTCCAAAATGAGGGGAAGTTCCACAAAAGCATAACTACTTACAATTCAATACATGTTAAGTCGGGCAGACAGAAAGTAGCCCCATTCCCGCCGGTGGCACCCGTTCACAAGCATGAAGCATTCTCATCAATCGGGCTTAAAGATGGTGAAAAGCGATGTTTTGTAGTAAAAGCTTACCTTGAGGATAGTTAGAACATTTCTAACAACTTCATCTTTTGCAGGTATAACCACAGAGTCTATCAGTCAAAGAGATGAGAATAAGCACAGAAGTATAAAAAGTAGTTTTGATATAAGTACATAAGAGTAGCTCAACAAATTGATATACCTCGACATTAGACCATTTCATGTACAATACTTTAATATGTATGTATGTGTACGGAACGCGTCACGGATGTTGAAATGAGATGTTATAGGGAATTTGCTTCGTCCCTCACACCGACTGATCTGTATAATTAAGGTGGAAGACACGGGTCTGCCCGCGAAATTCAAATTTAATTTGGTTTTTCACAATTTGTAAACTAATACGACAAAGTAGGCTTTTGGCCTTCTAATTGCGCCAGTGGAATTATCATCTTCACAGGTTTACATAAAAATCTTTACTTGAAAGTGACCAGTTTAAGAAATTAATCAAAATATCGACTAATTTGTGAGTAACTCACGTCAGTATTTTGATTAATTTCTTAAACTGGTCACTTTCAAGTAAAGATTTTTATGTAAACCTGTGAAGATGATATGTACTGCCATTGTCGCAATTAGAATGCCATAAGCTTACTTTGTCGTATTAGTTTACAAATTGCGAAAAACCAAATTAAATTTGAATTTCGCGGGCAGACCCGTCTTCCACCTTAATCTGTGATTAACACTTATGGACTGGCCGTCCCTATACAAATGACAGTTTAAATATCAATTTAAAGCGCCACATTTGACATACGAGTGTCTCTGGAACTAATAAAATTGAAAATGGCGCGTCGATCTTCTATAAAAAATCTATGAAATCATAGATTATAGGGCTAATTGGTTAAACCTTACTTCATATCATAAGAATGCTCTCAATATCACGTGATCGAACGTGAGTGAAATGGTCCTTTCAAAACAAATATCATTTTATATTTTTTTTTTTGCGGACAGTGAAGTGATAAATCGATATCGGGCTTACTTATAGATCTAGAACTATTAAAAATAGAATTGTCAGCGTAATATATAAACATACTAGCCGATGTCCACGACTTCGTGCGCGTGGATTTAGTTTTTAAATTCCCTCGGGAACTTTGATTTTCCAGGATAAAAAGTAGCCTATGTCACTCTCCAGGTCCTCAACTATACCCATGCTAAAAATCAAGTCAATCCGTTGTTCTGTTGCGGCGTGATTGAAGGACAAACTAACAAACCAACAACCAAACATTTTCGCATTTATAATATTAGTAAGGATTAGTAAGATAAGTAGTTTATTTGAAGGGTACAGGCAAAGAACAGGGTATGTCCACATGAGTCAATTAAGAGAAAAACACAATTTTAAATTTAAAAGTCAATACTTTTTTATTGAGATCAATAGATGTACAAACTTTTATTTATCATAAACTTTTACTTAATAAAAGGCATGTTTTTAAAATTTCCACTTAAATTATAATTTATATACTAAGAAAAAAATGTAAAAAAACAATCATAGGCATATAACAAAAGGATAAAAACAGGGAATGTCCAATTATTCACAGAGAAAAACATGGATTGTCCAATCTAGTCTTCAGAATCTCTGGCTTTGACATCATATTTTAATGTTTCATAAAACACTTTTGTTTGGAGAGCACAAAATGGCATTAGGCACATTATATCCTTATATTTAGCTTCGCTAATAGGAAGAAAGTCTTGATATGAAAAATCAGATCTTTGTTTTATCCCATGCCCCATTGTAATTTTGCCTATGCAATATCATTGGACCATGCTCCTTAGAAACCATAACTTCTCTTTGCTTCTGTATAGGAATCATACACTTCTTCATGAATTTTCCAGACAAGAATTTTGACCATTCACGTATTATTTCCCTCGGACCAATTTCAATGACTTCAAAAGGTGAAGGTTTTGTTCTTGAAGTTTTAAGAAGTTCATACCAATGAAATGGCAACTCCATCTTAGTTTTTAGGTTGATTAAGCCCATATTCTTGTCACATTCAAGATAACTATGGCCTCTTATAGGAAACGTTATTTTAATTGAATCTAGTAAATTTATTTCATGTACTACAAAGTGAATGAACCTCAGAACTGTAAAATTTTTATTCTGTCCTCCACAAGAGTCACAGAATATAACAAGATGTTTTATAGATCTATCCATGTGATGGGTAATGAAATCAAACAGAAAAGAAACAACTTCATCAGACCCTTTCTTACCACACGTTTCTGGATAGGTATAAAAATATGATTGCCTTGTTCCCAGATTATGGATATTGAATGAAAACATTGATAATTGTCTTTTGTAATAAACATCATTAGTTGTGATGTTTGGCAAAGAAATGTTTTTCTGGAAGTCCATAGCTATAGCCAAAAAATCTTGTTGAGTCTGGCTTTGTTTCCTTGCTGATCTTTTTCTTTCATAAAAAACATGAGCTTTGGTTAGATGCACTTTGTTTAAAATGGTTAGCTGCCTTAATTCGTCTAGTTTGTTTTCTTCCGTCAAAACCCTAGATTTAGCTAAATAAGCATCACATGTACTGCATGTGTCCATCCGTGGATAACCAAAGGCTATATTGAATTCTGTGTTGAAAATATGCCTGTAAGATTCATAGGAAACAAGTTTTTCATATGAGTTATCTTCTATAAACATGTTGTACATCTTCTTAATAGATAAGTCCTCTGGCAAGTAAATTCTGTGACTATCTTTTAAACTGTAATGACTCAGTCTACCTTTGAATGAGTTAATGTGGTTGAAAACTTTTTCTTTTACCTCTGGCAATATTTTTATATGGTTTTTATGTTTTCCCCTTTTATCCACAGGGGCTTTTCCTGTTGTTTTAAGAGCCTTTTGCAGATGTTCGACTTTTCCCTTAGTAATTCCATGTAATGAAATGAAGGCTTTGAAACATACAGGTACATCTTTCATGTCTTCTTCACTCTTTACTCTCACTTTATAGCTGTAAGCAGCTGTATGAAGACATTCTCCGCCTTCTATTTTTCTGCTCCTTCTGCGTTGCACATTATGAACTGTCATAAGCCCCGTCAAATAAAGATTTTGCTCACTTACACTACTCAACGAATTAAAGTATTTAATAATGTTTTGCCGATCATTAGCAGTCAAATTGTCGAAGCACTTAAATCTTGAACAATTACATGCTGCACCTTGTTCGTGTGTAGCAAGCCGCAACTTTTTCATAACATCTTCGGTTCTCCCAGTCTTCTTTCTTTTCTTTGTTTGTTTAACAGTGCAAGCATTTTCATTTTCTTCCTTATCTGAGTCAGATATCATTATTTAAGTTTAAAACAAAGCGTTAACAGTTAAACAAAAACTCGTGTCGTACTACACTCGATCTCCAACGAACGACGACTGTCAGTGTCAAAATTGGTTGGACATTCCTTCTTCTTTACAGGTACGTCACGGACATTCCCAGTTTTTTTCCACTCAGAACATAGATAAAAACGTATTTTTTGAGACATTCCTTGTTCTTGGGTAAAATGTAGTTTGTACAAATGAAAATACCATAGACAACCAAAGTATTGCCATTAAAAAAAATAAAAGTATAAAATTGTGACATTCCTTGTTCTTTGCCTGTACCCTTCATTTGGGTTAAGACTATCTCGCAAACTAAAATCGTTCGAGATTTAGGTTGCTAGGTTGCCTAGCAACTTAAATATCAGATTGTATATTATATGACTGTCGTGTAATTAACATATTTTAATTTGCAACAACAAATATTGATGTCAATAATTAAGATAAAAACTATCCTATCTTTTAAGTTGGACCAATGGATAGTTACGAAGTTTGATCAAAATCGCTTCAGTAGTATTCGAGTTTATCCCGAACATACATCGTGACACGAGATTTTTATATATAAATACATATTATTACGCTGATAATAATTAATAATAATCCATACTAATATTATAAATGCGAAAGTGTGTTTGTTTGTTAGTTTGTTGGTTTATCCTTCAATCACGCCGCAACAGAGCTACGGATCGACGTGATTTTTTGCATGGGTATAGTTGAGGACCTGGAGAGTGACATAGGCTACTTTTTATCCCGGAAAATCAAAGAGTTCCCGAGGGATATTAAAAACTAAATCCACGCGGACGAAGTCGCGGGCATCAGCTAGTAATTGATAAATTAAAAATCCCGCTTGTAGCTTTTCGTTTCAACATACGTGGTGCGAACTGTAGCGCGGTTGTAGAGTACAATTCAAAATGGCCGCTGTTATCTATGACCATAGACTATGGCTTATTGAAAAAATTGCCAAGACTTTAAAAACAAATAGCGGCTGCATTATAGAATTCAAATTATTTTATGTTAAAATAAATAAAATCAATAATAATAATTGATGAATGAAAAATCCCGCTTGTAGCTTTTCGTTTCAACATACGTGGTGCGAACTATAGCGCGGTTGAAGAGTACAATTCAAAATGGCGGCTGTTATCTATGACCATAGACTATGGCTTATTGAAAAAATTGCCAAGCGTTTAAAAACAAATAGCGGCTGCATTATGGAATTCAAATTATTTTATGTTAAAATATATAATAATAATTATACACTTTTAAAGCATAGTTTTAAGGATGATTATACGAGTCTGCCCGCGAAATTCAAATTTAATTTGGTTTTTCGCAATTTGTAAACTAATACGACAAAGTAGGTTTATGGCCTTCTAATTGCGACAATGGCAGTATCATCTTCACAGGTTTATATAAAAATATTTACTTGAAAGTGACCAGTTTAAAAAATTAATCAAAATACTGAGTTGGACGTGAGTTTCTCACAAATTAGTCTATATTTTGATTAATTTCTTAAACTGGACACTTTCAATTAATTTTTTTTATATAAACCTGTGAAGATGATACTGCCATTGTCGCAATTAGAATGCCATAAGCTTATTTTGTCGTATTAGTTTACAAATTGCGAAAAACCAAATTAAATTTGAATTTCGCGGGCAGAAATGTGCCTTCCACCTTAAAAACAAATAGCGGCTGCATTATGGAATTCAAATTATTTTATGTTAAAATAAATAATTATACACTTTTAAAGCATAGTTTATTAAATATTTGATGATAAAGTCTTAAAATATATTTCTTTTTCTTTTTTTGTAAAAAAATGTTTCATTATCACAAAATACTTTTTTAAACGATTAACAATAGATAAGTTTTCTTCAGCATATTGCTATCAACGTATAAAAATGAACTGGAAGCTCTCCAATGCGTGGACGCCACATACATAGTGCCCGCGTACAGTCCAGAGTTCGAGGCCTGGCTCTCGAGTCTGGAGATTTAAAAAAAAAAGGGGATTCCAGCACTACCCTTATGAACCGAAAGGTGGGCGGTTCTATCCTTTCCTTTCCACCAACAAACGCATTCCCAAAGAGGGTTGACGTCAGACAGGCGGCCGGTCGTAAAATATCAAGCCGAACCACTTACAACATGGCTTACTAGACATGTTGTGCCGACCCCACATAGCGTGGGACAAGGAGAGGGAGATGATGATGATTTCTTCAACATATTGCCGTGAGATATCATTCAATAGAGACAGTTGCCATTTTGAATTCTAGCCTTCGACCGCGCGAGAACCTTCGATTTTTATGTAAACTATCTTATTTGTAAGGAGCTAAAGTGTATTTTTCATTAACACTTGTATAATATTATATAAGTTTTTCTTTTGAAGCTTGCAATATGTATAATTATTATATTATATTATATTATATTACGTTCGCTAAGGGGCCTTTTCTGTTACGTATAACGTGCTTTTGTTAAATTTTGACATATTCTTTACCTGTGAAAGGGGTCCGAAAATTTTAACTGTGAAACCAAGGCCAATCCAATTATGTATTATATAGGCTGTAGGCCACTAATCTTCGAAGCCCTTTCACTCGTCAAATAATTGTGAAAAAGAAAATTATATACATATCTTAACAAATAAATGAAATCGAAGTGTCTGCAAAATAACTGCCTCGTACACCCTTATGATTAATTTATAATATTATTTCTGCGGTAACGTTATTTGGTTATTGCATTTTACCGTTTAGAGATGGTGCGAATATTGGCATTCGCAGGAAACGATGCGAATTTTTGGCGAGTTTAGGTTGATCCAAAATAGCCGAAAATTGATAAATTGATTTATAAAATATATTTGATGGACCTAAGAAAAAAATAAAGGATCTTACAATTCCATATTTGGGTATTTGACTGTTGTTAAAATGTTGATATAAATTATTTATAATCGAAAATGTAACATGTAAGAATAACATTTGTAAAAACAGAAAATAAATCTGTTCAAAAACAAATAAGTTATACAGCTTTAAAGTTTCCTGTTAGACAGAGAAAGCGCTACTCAAGTGTGACGTCACAATTCAACAGCTCCATACATGCTCAATAGAAAATATCGTTTTAGAAAGAGACAGATACAGTCACAGTAAATCAGCTTATAATTACGAGACTAGTAAAGATATTTAAAAAAGAGAAATGACATTATGATAAGATATTTAAAAACGTTATTTTAAATAAATAAAAAAATATCAGTCAAATACCCAATTATATTCGAAATTCAAATATCGATGTAATAAACGGTAAAACCGTTATTTAAATACGTTATATTATATATTAACGTTATTTAAATACGTTTTTCAAATATTTGTTTAACTGTCTTTTGTCCAGGCTAATCTTCGGAACAAAAGGAGCTATTTTAGGAGATTTTTTTTTGAAAATATTAAGATTTAAGGCCATAGGCCCCTTATACAGCCTTTACACGATGCAATAGAATTTTTTGGCGTGCATGTTACTCTTTAAGTTTGTAAACGTGTACAGGCGACCGCAAATATACAGGGTGAATTTTTAAACTGATTTTTTTCTGGTATAGTTTTATACTAATGCCATCAAAAATACTGACGTTTACAATTGATAAATAATTAGTTCATACATGTAGTGGCTCTTATGAAAAGCTAAAGACTTCCACCGGCTCGGAAAGCGGATTCTGCTGAAATAATTCGTCCATTCATTTCATTAAATGAGTGCTTTTTTCTTGTATATGTTTAAAATTGAAATCTGTATTATTTCTGTACATAATATTAAAATAATATTTTATTTTTCAAAATATTTTGAAATTTATATTTACACTAAGTGTGACGTGACAATCGAAAAAAATATAAACAAAAATAAAACCTAGTCAAAAATATATTTTTCACATAAAAATTATGTACTTATGAAGTACACAATACATATTGTATAAGAAATATATTTCACATATTATATTATTGTTATAAATTAAATAAGCAATAATTGCGGCCGCCTGTATATGTCTCATAAATAATCTGTTATATTTTCACACGAAAAAAATTATAGCATTGTTTTTCTATATAACGATGCTAATTCGGTTGTACACTAAATTTAAAATATGTTATGCTACTGCCATTTAGGTCACTGAAACTCATTGTTATCATCTAATGTAATGTATTTTATTTACCTTTTTTTTTTTGGTATTTTCACCAATTTTAGCGCCATATTGTGTTATTCTTTACGTTATATCACTATTAAAATTCATTGTTAATTACAATACAAAAATAATATTTTTTATGATCATTATTACAGTTTAAGTTCAGTGTACAACTGAGTTGATATCATCGATTACATGAATGGTTACATATTATTATTATTATATTGGTATTTGTTTTAATGATTTGCCATGCAGATGCATTTAATGTTAATGAAATTATAATCATTATTTTAAGTTTGCTGTTTTCTTTAAGTAACCTATCTAATTTTTAAGCCCCGACAAATAAGATGTGTTTAGGAAATTAGTCAGAATATCGAACAATTTGTGAGTAATAACTCACGTCCAACTCGATACTCAGACTAATTTCTTAAACTGCACACTTTCAAGTAAAGGTTTTTATATATTAACCTGTGAACTGTGAAGATGATACTGCCACTGGCGCAATTAGAATGTCATAAGCCTACTTTGTCGCATTAGTTTACAAATTGCGAAAAACCAAATTAAATTTGAATTTCGCAGGCAGACCCGTATAATCAGCCTTAATTATACTAATTAAGCATCCCTCTCTCGCAAATTTTAATATTTTCAATGATTGTAAAAAATCTCAGATACTTTTGACAATATGTGGTAAATTATTATATCTTCGACAGTTTTACATTACGGATATATTAGTTTTAGTTTTATGATTTTGATAGAGAAAAAGGGCGAAAACTAGGCGCAACGATGAAATACTGTTTACGTCAGCCTTCGTAAGTTTTTTTACATGAGGCTCTACGCTAAAATAAAACGAAATTGTGACTTTACTACCAAAATATAATTACACAAAACGTCACCTGAACAGCACAAAAAACGGTCACAAAACACCACTTTCACTCACACACGTATAATCTTCGTGCCGGGTTCCCACTTGTAAAAGAACCCGCTGCGGACCTTCTGTACAAAACTCGGCTTTTTCACAGACTCCATGGACGTGTAATACACTATGTTACTCGACGGGTCATACGTCAAGGTCTCGTCGGATTTCCTTCTGGAGAGTTGCGTCAAGTTCGATGTATCCGATATGTCGGTTGACGCGAGTGATCTGGTTAGGCTTTGGGTGGCTGTTTGGACTTGGGAGCAAGCTTGGGGGTTCCCGCGATTGAGAATACCGGCGCAGCTGTTGTATTTGGTGAACTTCTCGTTGACGCGGTGGTGAAGATCCACGTGCAGGTTCAGTTGACGCCTAGGATAAAATCAAAATTATTACCTAACTAAACTGGACGGCAAAGAAAAAGGGTCGGTTAGAAAATCTTTAATATCTTCAAAAATACCTGACGTAGCTTAATGAAATAAAGACTAAATTAAAGAATATTTTAATGTGCTTTAATGAAAATAAAAAAACATAAATTCAAGCCTTTTATTATTAATAAATGTAAAATAAATGAAAATACGTAGTTTTGCATTTTGAAGATTTTTTAACCAACCCTTTTTCTTTGCGGTCCAGTTTAGGTGCCCGCGACTTCGTCGGCGTGGATTAAGGTTTTTTAATTCCCGTGGGAACTTTAATTTTCCGGGATAAAATGTAGCCTACTATGTGTTAATCTGGGTATGAGCTATCTCCATTCCAAATTTAAGCCAAATCGGTTCATTCGTTGTGGCGTGAAAGAGTAACAAAAATTATTCTTTATCAACCTATAGACGTCCACTGCTAAAGTAAGGTCTCCTGCATGGACTTCCACAGGCTTTGGTCTTGCGCCGCCTAAATCCAGCGGCTCCCTGCGACTCGTTTGATGTCGACGCTCCACCTAGTGGGAGGTCTGCCAACACCGCGCTTCCCGGTGCGGGGTCGCCACTCCAGCAACTTGAGACCCCAACGACCATCAGCTCTTCGTACTATATGCCCCGACCATTTCCACCTCAGCTTCGCGACTCACTGAGCTATGTCAGCGACTCTGGTTCTCCTACGGATCTCCTCAACAGGTGAGGCAATTAACCGCGGTGAAATGTCTCGTAAAAAAATTGGTTGTCTGTAAAGTCGGTTTACGGACGATAGTTTTTCGTGATAACGTCATAAAGAAACATTGACGATGACTGAAAGAAACATTGACATTGACGCACGATCGCTTGTTCCGCGCTCTCGCTTGCACCCTCAGGCTCAGGCGGAACGTGACACTTTTTCGTGCGTGCAGCCGGTGTTCATCGATGTAGAAGACGTTATCACGTCAAAATGAACAATTACCTATAATCAAAATTCTCTCCACACAACTGACACCTCACAGGCGATACGCGGGTATTGGAGCTTCCTAAACCGACAGTCGAAGTGACATTGCTTCGAGTTTTCACCAGAGCAGTCTTCTCCGTATCCGAACTCTCCGATCCAGAAACAGAATCGATATCGGTTCTCGGATTCCGATGTATCGTGTGTAAATTCATTTCGGAGCATCGATTTTTCTTGATCTCCGTGATTATCTGATCAGGGTCGTTGATTTTGTCGAAGAACGAGACGATTTTCTTCAGTTTCTCTTCGGGAACGTCGATTTTCGGTATTTCGGGATCGGTTTGGGTGTTGCTCGCAATTTTGGTCGAGAACCTGTAAATTCATAAAGGATGTTACCTCAAGATAGTCCTTGACTGCGATCTTACCTGATGGTAAGTGACGATGCAGTCTAGGATGGTAGCGGCTAACTTGGAAGGGGTATAGTGGTGTACCTACATCGTCATTCAACCCATACCCCTAATCTGTTTGTACCCGCCATCGTGCCGGAACGCTAAATCGATTGGCGGCACGTCTTTGACGGTGGGGTGGTAAACTAGCCACGGCCAAAGCCTCCCAATTACGGACCAGACCAGAGACAATTCAGAAATTATAAATTCCCAAATTGACTCCGCCAGGAATCGAACCCGAGACCTCCCAGTTATAAGACCACAGCGCTCACCACTGTGCCAGGGAGGTCGTCAAAAGCTTCATTTCAATAATAATATGAAGATTCAGATTATTCTGATCCAGATCCAGACCCTTGGGGAATGACATAGTTCCTCATGAATCATCCTATCTATTGGTGAAAACCGCATGAAAATCCGTTCGGTAGTTTTTGAGTTTATCGCGAACAGACAGACAGACGCGGCGGGGACTTTGTTTTATATTATGTAGTGATGTAGTGATAGTTTCTAGGTAGCCTACGCACCGCGTAGTGGAGGGCGCGGCGGCTAGCTTTGTGATGCCAATGTGCTCGTTCTCGTGCGCCGCCCGCTCGCGCTCGTTCGCGAACCCCTCGTGACAGTACACGCACACGTGCGCGCGATCCGCGAAGTGGCACAGGTTGAGGTGGTCGTTGTAGTTTATTATGTAGTGATGTAGTGATAGTTTCTAGGTAGCCTACGCACCGCGTAGTGGAGGGCGCGGCGGCTAGCTTTGTGATGCCAATGTGCTCGTTCTCGTGCGCCGCCCGCTCGCGCTCGTTCGCGAACCCCTCGTGACAGTACACGCACACGTGCGCGCGATCCGCGAAGTGGCACAGGTTGAGGTGGTCGTTGTAGTTTATTATGTAGTGATGTAGTGATAGTTTCTAGGTAGCCTACGCACCGCGTAGTGGAGGGCGCGGCGGCTAGCTTTGTGATGCCAATGTGCTCGTTCTCGTGCGCCGCCCGCTCGCGCTCGCTCGCGAACCCCTCGTGACAGTACACGCACACGTGCGCGCGATCCGCGAAGTGGCACAGGTTGAGGTGGTCGTTATAGTTTATTATAATATATAATAAGTTGCCTGGGGCTGACAACGTGCGGACGTGCGGACGTGTTTGATAGTGAGTTAAGAGAAATTAAAAATGAGTACTAAGTGTAACGGATGCAGTGCTGTGATATATGATATATCATATATGGAATGTGCATATGACAAATGTAGAAAAATATACCACCTAAAGTGTTTGGCGGTATCGACGAAGCAGTTTGAAGAAATGACAGAGGAATACAAAACCAGTTGGAGGTGCCCGGAGTGCATGCGAGGGGTCCCGAAAGGAAATAATGCGGATACTCCAGTTCGAGGAATCACCTTGAATAAGACGTTTACTCCGAGCAGCTGCTTTGTGAACACGGAACGGGGTAATCGGGTCATCTTGGATGAAACTAGGATGGAAGCCGAAGATAGATTACTTGATGAGATGCGGGAATTTCGTTTCGAAATGAAATCTCGCCTGGAAGAGCAAAAGAAGGAATACACACTTCTTTCAGATAGATTTTCGAAGGTGGAATCAGAGTTGCGCGAAATAAAGCAGTCAATGGAGGTAGTCTTAAAAAAAGCGAACAAAGAAGATGTATTAGAAGCTAGAATTAAATCATTGTTGGAAAAGAATGAGTGTCTTGAAACTGCTCTTAGTGCTTGTAAAAAACGTATTCAGGCGCCTAAGGAACTGTCTCCAGTAAAAAAGACCCCGAACTATCTTTTTTGAACGCCAGTGAGCGGAGTCAAGATATGCAGGTAGATGCACAAAAGTGTGTGGCCACAAAAACGACGGATGATGTCATTGAGGAAGAGAAAACCGTGCGATCCTTTGCAAACGCCGTTAAACAGACTCGAAACTTGAAGGGTGAGGCACAAAATCGCGTGACCACGAAACCAGTGGGAGTAGTCATCGACGAAGAGAGACCTGACAAAGTAAATGGAGAAAATGAAGGGTCCTGGAAAGTAGTTAATAGGAGGAAAAGTAGGTATCCCAACAGTGAAGTAAAAAGAGGGGGAAGTACGCAGATAGCTGAAATAAAAGGATTGGAAAAACAGAAATTTTTACATGTCTGGCGGCTCCAGAAGGACACCACTGAGGAAAATTTGGAGAAGTTTATTCGGGATAAAGTAAAGGAAGTTCCAATCAAAATTGAGAAAATAAAACATAAGACTCAGCGAGATTATGCCTCATTTATAATAGGGGTGCCGGAGAGTAAATATGATCAGTTGTGTCAGTCAGAAATTTGGCCGGTAAACGTCGAATTCTGTGAATGGGTTTGGTTTCGTAGGACAGCCAATCGCCCAAGATCAGAGGACAAAAAGTCGGGATAAATTTTTGGAATTATATTACCAAAACGTTCGGGGACTGCGAACAAAACTAGATGAGTTTTACGCTGGGGTGGCCTCATCCAACGCGGATTTGTTCGCAGTAACAGAAACAGGTTGCAACGAATCTATCCATGACGCGGAGTTAATTCCACCAGGTTATACAATTTTAAGATGTGACCGAGCCGACGGACGCAAGCAAGGCGGAGCGTTTCTCGTGGCCACACCGCGCTTGGAACTACGTCGAGTGCAAAGTGACATCAACATCGACGCGCATTCGTTCGAACTGGTTTCTGCGACAGTGCACATACGCGAGCGATCGTTGTTTTTGCTATGCGTTGTTTACATACCACCTAATAGTCGTGAGAATGAATATATGGTATTGTTTAGGATTATTGAGCAACTTTGTAATAATTATAGCGAGGTATTAGTAATAGGAGATTTTAACTTGTATTCGTGTTCAGTAGATATAAATAATTATCTTGACTTCGTCTCTGAGATTTATATTGACCATGCAGCTGTCCTGCTTTGCTTTAGCCAGTCGCACAAGCATTCAGAGTGTAGGAGAAAAAGAGACAGCTATACGTGTCCCTGTTCCTACACTATCGAGTCGTTGCCACTCGCGGCTGAGCTTCATTCTTGTCCGTGCGCTCGCGCCGACTGCACAAGTGTTCAACATGAGCTTAAAACGTAAGCATGTACAAAGTGAAAGAAAAGAAGAACGTTGGGCAAGGAAATTAAAAAAATATGAAGACAAACTTCATAGGTCACATCGTCGTAACATTCACGACATAAACTCTGATGATGAAGTTGATGTACAATCAAAAGGTAAGAATTAATCCCGCTTTGTGTTTTTCTCGTTGTATTCTTCGAGAAAATAATATATTTTGAATGTATTGTGTCTCTCCAGTTATGATAACGTGCATTCCGAAGTAACTAGTGCGGGCTCGTGTTTCTCTCGTTGCATTCTTCGAGAAAACAAATAATTACCTACTTACTTACCCACATTTTTTTTGTATTTTTAAAGAACCCGTTGTATTCTTCGGGGTTCACTTTGATCGTTTGCTAATTAGCTCGATCTATACTTGCTAATACAAATTATTGGTGTCTTTTGTGGCTTTTAAGTAAAATAATCTTTATTTGTGGTTATGCTGCACATGCTGCTGTACTTACACCAAGCAAACCTACTTGTTACTTGAGGGTATATAAAAAAAAAATATATATTTCCAGAACATCTCGAATCTGAAAACGTGGATGTTACGAACACGGGTGATCTGTGTGAAAACCCTACAGATTCGGTGATTAATAACGATGGGAAGTCTGACGAGTCGCCCAACAATGACGAAACTCATACGGAAGAGCCGTCTTCCGATATTTTCAAGTGCTGGGGAGCATCGAACCGGAAGTGGAAGATTTCGGCGAGGATCTGCATTCTGAAATTGCTACAAGATTTCAAAAAATTTTAATTAATGGCCTACCAAAGGAGGTTAAAGATGAACTTACTAAAAAATATGCTTTCCCAAAGAACGTCCCCTACTCGAAAGCGCCTACTCTAAACCCGGAGATTGAGGCTATGCTAGTGGAGAACTGTTGACTTCGCGATAAACGTCTGCTTAACAAACAGAATCAGATAGGCAGGGCTCTGTCAGCCTTAGGAAAAGCCATGACGGGTCTTCTAAAAAATAATCCCGACATTCCCGAAGTCATTCGCACTTTGAACGATGCAGGAAATCTCGTTGCTGATTCCCACTACGCAGAAACAGACACTCGTCGAACGGTCATCATTCCATTAATTGACAAATCTCTGATTGACTCCTTTAAGAATCGAAAGAGGGACAGTTTTTTGTTTGGAGAAAGCTTAGGCGAGGTAGTTAAAAACTCTAGAGGAATTAAAAAAACGAGCCAATTTATTCAAGCAACTACGCCTACCTCTAGCACTAATTTAAACTACAAAGGCCCATCGTCTCGTCCGAGGCAGCAGTGGGTAGGACAACCCAACACGCTGCAACGAGGCGGTGGGCAACGGACCACGTACTCGAGCCGCGGCCGGCGCACATCCGCCACGAACCCGCCGCCGCAGTTCACTCGCCGGCAGCCACCGCCGCCAGCGCGGCGCCAGACGCAGCGCAGAGAACGCGCAGCTGGCGATCGTCGACAGAAGTAGCTTCTCAACCTCAGGTACGTGCCGGGCGTCTCCAATATTATTTACACGCTTGGCGTTCTACCACAGAGGACGATTTTGTTTTAAATGCTGTATCGGGTTACTCCATTCCCTTTACTTCTGTACCAAACCAGCGCCCAGGAGAATATCCTAAACGTTCTTTTTCTGCACACGAATCTTTATTGTTAGAAAAAGAAATACAGCATTTGTTGGACTTAAAAGCCATAAGAAAATGCAGTCCTGTTAGTGGACAGTTTATTTCAGATATTTTTTTAGTACCTAAAAAAGACGGTAGTATGAGATTTATTTTGAATCTTAAAAAGTTAAATAAACATATTTTTGTCGAACATTTTAAGATGGAGGATATTAGGACTGCCATCGAACTGGTAACGGAAGGTTGTTATATGGCCACTATTGACTTACATGAGGCCTACTTTTTAGTCCCTATACATAGTAACCATAGAAAATACCTACGATTTTATTTTAAAGGTTTTTATGAGTTTAATGTCCTTCCGTTTGGCCTATGTTCGGCACCCTATATTTTTACTAAAATTTTACAACCAGTTATAACACAGTTAAGGTCACGCGGTTTCAAATCTGTTCGATATTTAGATGACATATGTTTATTTGGTAATTCTGAAGAACAGTGTTTAGATAACGTGAAAAATACAATAAACTATTTAAACAACCTAGGTTTTATAATAAATTACAAAAAGAGCTCTTTAAAGCCGAATATTTCATGTAATTTTTTAGGTTTTATTATCAATTCCAAATCAATGACCTTAGAGTTACCGGAAACGAAAAGAAATAGCATTTTGCTTGCTGTTGATAGGTTATTGAAAACAAAATCTATACGCATTCGTGACTTTGCACGTGTGCTTGGGTCTCTTACTGCTGCATGCCCTGCGGTGGACTACGGTTGGCTATACACTAAGTCACTTGAAAGGGCTCGATACTTGGCGCTTTTAAATAATAATGATAATTACGATAGGTTCATGTCTATTCCGGATAATTTACGTGATGACTTATTATGGTGGAAAAAACATATATTGACATCTGTAAAACAAATCACGCAATATAAATATACAATGGAGATCTTTACAGATGCTTCCACTACAGGGTGGGGCGCTGCCTGTAATGGTGAAAAGACGGGGGGTTTTTGGACTGAATTTGAATGTAATAATCATCACATAAATTATCTAGAATTATTAGCCGTTTACTTTGGACTAAAGTCATTCGCTAGTGAAAGAAAAAATTGTAATATCCTATTACGAGTCGACAACACAACAGCAATCTCTTACGTCAACAAAATGGGCGGGGTTCAGTACCCTCACCTGAATAAAATCTCGAATATAATCTGGAAATGGTGCGAAGCAAGGAACATATTCATTTTCGCTTCCTATATTAAGTCTTCTTTAAACACCGAAGCTGATACTGAATCGAGAAAACTCAACATCGATACAGAATGGGAGTTAGCGACATATGCATTTTCAAAAATCATTAATACTTTTGGTCAGCCAGACATTGACCTCTTCGCGTCTCGGGTCAATGCCAAATGTAACAAATACATTTCATGGAAGAAAGATCCCGATGCCCATAATATTGATGCTTTCACTATTGACTGGTCCCCTTTCTTTTTCTACGCGTTTCCTCCTTTTGCCTTGATACTAAAGATATTAAATAAAATTATTGCTGATGGTGCTACAGGAATAATGGTTGTACCGCAATGGCCGTCCCAACCTTGGTACCCCCTGTTTAGATCATTAGCCATATCAAATATTCTGATTTTTCCACCTTGTAAACATCTCCTTACATCTTCTTTCAGATCAACACACCCGCTGCACCGGCGACTTTCCCTGGCAGCGAGTGTGTTATCCGGCAGGGGTTTATCAAGCAAGGGGTACCACAATCAGCAATAGATATAACGTATTGTTCACTATCACGGAATACCATATCTCAATATACTACCAGTCTAAAGAAATGGTGGACCTATTGCTATCAAAACAATTGTGATTTTTTTGAAGTCAGTGTCGATTCACTACTAGATTTCCTGGCGAGATGTTATCAGTCAGGTTCGTCATACGGAACCCTTAATAATCATAGATCAGCTATTTCTTTGATTTCATCTGTTAATATAAGTCACAACGATGTTGTTAAGCGTTTTTTCAGAGGCATTTTTAAGCTTAAACCTGTTTTTCCCCGATATAATGTTACATGGGACCCCAATACTGTGTTAAATTACTTAGCAAATCTCTCAGATGATAGTATTAGCTTGGAATTGTTGACCAAAAAATTAGTCATGTTGTTAGCACTGGCCACTGGGCAAAGAACGCAAACCTTATCATTAATTAAAGTTTCAAACATTAAAGCCTATCATGATCGGATAATTATAGCTATAACAGATTTGATCAAAACTTCTGGTATTGGTCGTCCCCAACCTGTTTTGAATCTTCCATTCTTTCATCATAAGAAGATCAAGATCGTTTAATATTGACATCTAAAAGACCTTATAGAGCTGCTTCATCTCAAACTTTAGGACGTTGGATCAAGCAGACTCTGCAAGAAGGCGGCATCGACACTTCTATATTTAGTGCTCATAGCACAAGGCACGCTTCTACCTCCGCTGCTTTTCGTGCTGGTATAAGTGTCGATGTCATTCGAAGAACAGCCGGTTGGTCTGACCAATCCGTAGTATTCGCCAACTTTTACAACAGACCAATTGTAGATTCAGCTCCTAATCTGTTAAATTTGTAGATTAAGTATTTACCTTAGGTGATTTGAAAACCAATATATCTTAAATTAATAAATAATTATAGAATCAAGCCTTAGTATCAGGATTTAAGCTTGTTTATTTTCGGTTACATAAGAGTTATTTTTGTTATCACGTTTTACTATTATATTTGTTATAGGTACATTAAACTAATTCTTGATTAGTTTCTGTTATTTTGTTTCTTTTTCATCCCGCAGCATTGAAATTAATCTGGATCTCTAAACATCTGCATGGTCAATATAAATCTCAGAGACGAAGTCAAGATAATTGAATGATCAAACGAACTTACCTGAAGTGAAGTTCGATCTTAATTATCTTGACTTCGTCGAGGAGATTTAAGTACCCTCCCATCCCTTTATCTTTCTGGTCACCCCTTCATTTCAATGCTGCACCCTATTGCTCTAAAATAATGAAGCTCAGCCGCGAGTGGCAACGACTCGATAGTGTAGGAACAGGGACACGTATAGCTGTCTCTTTTTCTCCTACACTCTGAATGCTTGTGCGACTGGCTAAAGCAAAGCAGGACAGCTGCATGGTCAATATAAATCTCCTCGACGAAGTCAAGATAATTAAGATCGAACTTCACTTCAGGTAAGTTCGTTTGATCATTCAATTATTTCGAATACTTTCAAACGTATTGTGAGTTCACTCAGAGTAACACGGTAGGTAATTGTAATGACAGAATATGTTTGGACCTTGTTCTGAGTGCGTTATCAGCTGACGGGAGTGTGAGCGTGCGTGCGGCCGCGGCGCCTCTTGTGCCGGTTGATGCACATCACCCGCCGCTGGAGATCGCGGTGACGTTGCGTTCATACCGACATCAGGCTGACGTCTTGTTACCTGAAGTGCGCCCGCATACACCTACAGGTTGGAATTTTTATAAGGCTGATTTTATGTCACTGTACTCAGCTATTGCGGCCGCAGACTGGACTCCAATGTATGAGTTAGAGTTGGAGGAAAGTTTGAAATACTTTTATGAAATTCTTACATCAATTATCGATGACTGTGTTCCGAAAAAAAAGCGAAGTCCTGTAACCCCGGGGTATAATTACCCCGAATGGTACACGGTTGAAATATTTCGCAACATAGAATTGAAAGCGAATCTTCACCGGCGGTATAAAGCTTGTAAGTCAAAAGGTAATTACGATGCATTTTCTCAGTGTAGGGCAAAGGTTAAAAACATGATAGAAATTGCTCACCAACACTATCAGCACCGAATTCAAAATCAGCTCCTCAGGGATCCAGCATCGTTCTGGAACTATACCAAATCAAAAAGAGGTAGTAGGGTTCCGCGAAAAATTTTAAAGAACGGGGTACTGTTGACTGCGGAGCAGTGTGCTGTGGAGTTTGCTACCTTTTTCCATTCCGTCTATAGCTCAGAGCGAGCCGAATTAAATGTTAGCGCGGCCATAGAAGCAGCGGGTAGTGAGAACGGAGCGGCGCGGGTCCATATCGACCGATTAACTTTGGACGAGGTTATGCAGGCACTTAAAAAACTTAAACCAAAAAAATCTGCGGGACCAGATTGCATCCCACCTTACCTGTTTAGAGACTGTCGATTGGTTCTGGCGGAGCCGTTGCTTCACATATATAATCTGTGTTTGAAGAAAGCTGTGTTTCCTGAGACATGGAAATTAACTCGAGTCGTACCGGTACCGAAAGGTGGATCAGGAACACAGTTGGAGGGATACAGACCTGTAGCGGTTCTGTCCACACCGGCAAAAGTGTTAGAGTCGGCTATCCATAAAATCATCTACAACCAGGTAAGCGCGCAACTCTCTGATGCTCAGCACGGATTCCGGCCAGCGAGGAGTACTACGAGCAACCTTCTCGCTTATATGTCTGATATTGTTCCAACAGTTGACAGTGGGGGGCAGGCTGATGCGGCATACTTTGACTTTAGAAAGGCATTCGATCTAGTAGATAACGATGTGCTGCTCAAAAAGTTAGCATTTGTTGGGTTCACTCCACATTTACTTAATTTTTTTGCGAGTTACTTAAGAGATAGGCAACAATATGTAGACTATAGGGGTCATAGGTCAGACCCGTATTTTACTAAATCCGGTGTGAGTCAGGGCAGCAATCTGGGACCCTTACAGTTTATTTTAATGATAAACGACCTACCACAGGTGATAAAGGATGCAAAGTGTTTGCTTTTCGCGGATGATCTCAAACTCTCTCTGGCTATAGATGGCGAGACTGACTGTGAGAGACTGCAGTGGGACATCGATCGAGTAGTCAGATGGAGCAAGGACAACCTTTTACAATTTAACACTTCTAAGTGTGCAGTGATCACCTTCTCTAAGGCACAGTCCCCTATCCGTTATGATTATAAGATCGATGGGGTACCAATGGTGAGAGTTTCAGAAGTTAGAGACTTAGGGGTTGGTTTGAATACGGAGCTCACATTTCGTAACCATATTGTAAAATGCTGTAAGAAAGCTTACAAAAATTTAGGATTTCTGCTTCGTACCGTTAGGGGCTTCAACAACTTAAAGGCGGTGGTAGCATTGTACAATGCTTTGGTTAGGAGCCAATTAGAAAGTAACTCAGTCATTTGGGCTCCACATGAGGCTAAATATAGCCTTATGTTAGAGCGGGTGCAAAATAAATTTGTTAGGTACTTATATATGAGGCTATACGGGGTATACCCATACTACCCATTAATGTACCCAACCTTATTTGTTCTAGGTATGGTTGGATATAATGAATTAAGGGTTAGGAGGGAACTAGCACTTGTATTGTATATTTTTAAAATAATTAGGGGGAAGTTTTTTAACGCAGACGTTTTAGGGCAGGTCAGTCTCCGTGTCCCAGACCGGTATGTGTGGCGGAGGCGCAGGCCACCGCTGCTGGCGGTGCCGTGCGGCCGCAAACTTGCTCAAGAAGGCGCCGCTGACGCGCGCGATTCTAACCCTTAACGTCATAGCTGAGAGAACAGATCTGTTTTGGTGCACTCTGGGTGAATTCACAAGGATTGCTCTGTGGTCTATATGTTATAATAAATAATAATTAGTTTAACATAATATTAGAATAAGAATGAATTAAGCTTCAGTAGTGAATTAGGAAAAGTCCTGTAACGCTAGTTGTAAGTTGGGAAATAAATAAATAAATAAATAAATAAATATGTAGTAATGTAGTGATAGTTTCTAGGTAGCCTACGCACCGCGCAGTGGAGGGCGCGGCGGCTAGCTTTGTGATGCTAATGTGCTCGTTCTCGTGCGCCGCCCGCTCGCGCTCGTTCGCGAACCCCTCGTGACAGTACACGCACACGTGCGCGCGATCCGCGAAGTGGCACAGGTTGAGGTGGTCGTTGTAGTTTATTATGTAGTGATGTAGTGATAGTTTCTAGGTAGCCTACGCACCGCGTAGTGGAGGGCGCGGCGGCTAGCTTTGTGATGCCAATGTGCTCGTTCTCGTGCGCCGCCCGCTCGCGCTCGTTCGCGAACCCCTCGTGACAGTACACGCACACGTGCGCGCGATCCGCGAAGTGGCACAGGTTGAGGTGGTCGTTGTAGTTTATTATGTAGTGATGTAGTGATAGTTTCTAGGTAGCCTACGCACCGCGTAGTGGAGGGCGCGGCGGCTAGCTTTGTGATGCCAATGTGCTCGTTCTCGTGCGCCGCCCGCTCGCGCTCGTTCGCGAACCCCTCGTGACAGTACACGCACACGTGCGCGCGATCCGCGAAGTGGCACAGGTTGAGGTGGTCGTTGTAGTTTATTATGTAGTGATGTAGTGATAGTTTCTAGGTAGCCTACGCACCGCGTAGTGGAGGGCGCGGCGGCTAGCTTTGTGATGCCAATGTGCTCGTTCTCGTGCGCCGCCCGCTCGCGCTCGTTCGCGAACCCCTCGTGACAGTACACGCACACGTGCGCGCGATCCGCGAAGTGGCACAGGTTGAGGTGGTCGTTGTAGTTTATTATCCCTACAAAGAGTTTATGAATTAATCATTTCTAATATGCCCACAAGATAGTATAAAAAAACTTGAGACGTGTCAAGGGACACCCGGATGGAACGAAGTTCCTTTCGATTAATTAGTGAAGGAATTGTAATAAATTTTTGAATGTGAATTTGGCATTGTGTTCAATATTTTCACACTACAATATTAGATCTCCGTAGCCTTGTGGTTTCTACAGTCGCTAACTTATAAGTCACTAACTTATAAGTTATGAAGAATTAGGGAAAAATTCCACATGTAGAAATTATTTAAAATAAAATTGAAAATAGAAAAATCAGTCTGTCAAGCTGGGATTCGAACCATCGACCTTTAACTGTTTAGCGACTTCAGAAACCACAAGGCTACGGAGATCTAATATTGTAGTGTGAAAATATTGAACACAATGCCAAATTCACATTCAAAAAGTGTCGGTTCAATTTAGTCTTAATTTTTTCCGTCTAGCCCCCTTCCGCACCGCGCGATAAGGAACTACGTTCCAAAAAATATTTCTATTATATTCTATTTAGTTAGAAATATTCTAACCATACAGCAACATTTTGCAGCCAACAAAAGGGCAATGCCGTGGCGTAGTATCCATCAGACAGTGCCGTTGGATCGACTGGACGTACGACAGTATCACTGGACTCCTCACATCTCTTAGCGCAATCTCTGAATGTGTTCTTTTGGGCCGTCGAGTTCGCCTGAGCCTTAAACCTCTCCGACGCCTCTTCTCGTATCTATTCGAGATGTTATTGTCACTGGCAGCATACTCCCTGTCGTTGGACATTACATAGGTATATCTTTCACGTCTTATACCTGAGAAATAACGAGATAAATAATTAAATAAGAATACCGTTACTCTGATACGTCATCAGAGGTGCGATTGTGAAGAATAGGGTATTTGACTATATTAAAAATATCGTTTCATTTGGTGTCATCCTAAAAGATTATTATCTAAAAACATTATTCCATACGACAAAACTAAAAAATAAAGTTTTATTTAATTAGAAAACATTAAATAAAATTGCTATAATTCCGGCCATGGTCACGTGATCGAAAACGTTCCGTGATATCGAATGACGTCACAGTCCACACCACGTATGGGCTGTGGAATTGTACTTGTTTGAAATGTGAACTGTGACGTCATGAGAGCAAATGGAACGTTTCGGCGGCAATTTATTTTTTGAATTTATTTCTCGATTTTTATGAAAAATACTGAAAATTATGCCGAAATATACGTTTTGTTAGCTTCAGCATAGCATTATTAACAATTTAAGATGATTTTCTAAAAGTAGTCAAATACCCTATTGCCGATCAAATCGTCAAAGTTCGGCGTCAAAGTAAAATAAACCAAAACTGCATTAAATTAGAGCTCAATTACGTTACGTGTATTCATTCTCAACAGTTTAGGGTATCCTACATACCTAAACGTACCTATGGATATACGAAATTGAGCTCTAATCAATGGAATTATGGTTTATATTTTTACTTTGACGACGATTTGATCGGCAATTCTTACACAGATCGAGACAGAGCATATATATATGTATATATATATACTCCGAGCATGACTCTCTCCATCGCCCGCTGAGAAACCTTGAGCTGTCTTATGAGACCCATAGCTGTTAGCGACTAGATGTTTGGGATCCATAGGTCATCACTAGCAACACCTACCTACCTAGTGCTCAAAGTCTTCATGTACTTACGGACTTTGGACGAGAAGACATCTCGAAGCTTCCCGAACGCTGCCCGGCCGAGTTAAATTCGGTGGTCTCTTTCTCGAAAATGAACCATGTACCTAGCTGGATCGTATTTCCTGTTAATATACTTACTTACTTTTCCACAATTTCGATTGTACTTAGATTGTTATTAAGGATTACCTACAGGGTGGAGATGTGGAGCATTAGACAATTTTCATCTTGCTCATGTTTATTTTTGGGCCCACCTGTCGAGAAACCCTGCTGAGGTCATTGAGCAATGTATTGAGGTCTGAGAGTGTCCACCATAACGACTATGTCATCGGCAAATCGCAGGTGAGTGATGTACTCGCCGTGCTAAGCTCTAATCCAGAAGCATACAAAAGACATCCTCCAACGCAGCGGTTTAAGAGCAGATACAGATAATTTCAATACCTACCTAGAATTCTTTGTATGAAGCATTGGAAACGTGTCAGCTTCCTCTTCTCGTTGATAACCAAGTAGGGTACAGGATGAGGTTGCATTTCGATATTTCTATCGCTCGCCATTGAAAGATTCTCTTTAGAGTCTTGCGTGCTCTTATCATCTTTGAATTTAGATAACACTGTTGTAGATTTGTTTAATTCTAAAGCGGAATTTTCGTCCAGTTTCAAGTCTCTGATAACAGAGGTTGCTGCAGTTCTTTCTTCGACATTTGCATCTAAAGTGTCAGTAGCCGAACTTACGTCGGTTTTGATGTGCCGAGATTTCTTTTTTCGAGATTTTTGCTCCTCTTCAGGGCCTTGATCGGCGTTAGTTTCTGGGAGAATACCGATGACGCTTGCATCGTAAATTTGGAAGAGTTTTTTCAGACATTTGTACTTAGCTTTTAGAACGTCGTGCTTCTTTTTAGACACCCACTTTTCGTCTTCGATTTCGCATCTCTCCGGAATACTTGTGAGCGTAGGTTTAGTATGCATTGGAACACGAGATTTGAAAAATTTACAAACAGTCTTCACAAACAAATATACTGCGAAACTGACGAGTATCTCATAATTTTGGTTGAGTATCATATTACGATTATATTCGCTGATTAATTTTGGTTGAGACAGAATGTTTCAATTAAATATTGCATGCTGTGGTGACATTTTTAGAGTTGAGTTTCGAAATATACCTAATGACAGCATGGACAGCAAGTTTCTTTTCTTATTATTCTATTTTTAATTTAGGAGAAATACAAGAAGTTTAAATATTAAGAATAAGAAAACCTGAGAGAAAAGACTGGTAAGAAAGAGCTGGAATTTGTTCGATTATTTATTATACATTATACATTCCGAGCTTGTATTTTTTTTATCAAATCTTCATCTTTGAATATTTACCTGATTACCTGAATATTTGACTTTGAACTTTGACGGAAAGTAAACATAACGGCTCCGTATATTATATTGAAATAAATTTAAAATTAATTTGTATTTGGACTTGAAAAGTAATCGAAATCACTAAATAATATTCAAAGTGCACGTGAAATTGTTATCAAGGTGTTGGGATCAATTGTGATAATAATAAAATATAATCCAAAGTGATGTCTTGAAAAATAAGTGAAACCTCATAATGAACTGTTTAAATCTTTTCGAAGGTTTTCTATTTTATTTACCAAAAGTTGTACAATAACAATTGGTAAAGTGTTCTAGTCACGATTATAATATAAAGAATGAATCCATTTAGTGCATATTTATCTAAATTATAAATCATACTCGGTTGCTAAGGCCGCCATCGGTCGTCAAGACGACGACATACATCCTTTGTTCTCTTCCACTGCAGCGTCCAGTTACAAGACCATCCTCTGACGTACAGCTACGTAACGACGCATGCGTCTTGTTACCAAAACAAGCAGCCCTCATATTTTGACTTTGTACTTTTTATTTCTTGTGTACATTTCTAGTTACTTCATTGTGCTTTAAAATTTGTTTTAAGTTATTCTTTTTTGTGAATATTTTTAACTTTTGTGAATGCAGTTCGTGACCCAATCGTGTGATGGCACGTCGAACGCGACCCATACATGTACACAATGCAATAAGTCATTCAAATCTTTGAAAGGCCTCAACATACACACTACAAAAACACACAGGAAATATATTAGCCAAAACAGTTCACCTTCAGACTTCCATCCCATTATTCCGAGTGCGCCTACTTATGTAGCCAACGATCAAACTCCTTTCCACACATATCTTAGCCATTTGAAAAATAGTATACCCATAGTTAAAAGAATCCCTCGTGGAGCCCGAATAACCGTTGCTACACATTTGTCAAAATTAATACAGAAATGTTACATAAGCAATTGTACTCAAGACTGGCAGAACCTATTTTTATTTTCATACAGCACACTACATATAATAAAAAATGATGAACAGAATTTATCATTGACACAAAAAATTAAGAACAACTGTGCTGTAAGCTCCTCGCCTTCTCTCGCACCTTTAATCAAACATGATGCCCCTCGTAATCGCAACAAACTCAACGAAAACAAAATCTGTGACGGAGATCTCAAAAGTGCAGCTCGCCTTTTGTTCTCCAACGACGTGCTTTCACCAGATACCCCTGACACCCTTCAGGCCTTACGGACAAAACATCCTCCAGCTCCAGTAAACCCATATTTTTTCGACCCACCAACAGCAGGGCATGCATGCCTTCAAATTCAAAACAAAGATGTTAAAGATGCCATTATATCTTTTAAACCAGGTTCTGCTGCAGGTTTGGATGGAATCTCACCCCAACATTTGAAAGACTTAACATCACATTCAGTGGGTGATGCAGGCGAGCAACTTGTAAATTCGATCTCTAAATTAATCAACCTTATGTATTCCGGTAATGTCAATCCAGAAATTGTTCCTATTCTTTTCGGCGCGAACCTCATTGCCCTCACCAAAAAGGACGGAGGGGTGAGACCAATTGCTGTTGGATCAACACTACGACGTCTGGCCTCCAAAATTGCTGTTCGACATATTTTACCAAAATTAATTTCGGAATTTGAACCTGTACAGTTAGGCTTTGGTGTAAAAGGAGGGTGTGAGGCAGCCGTCCATGCCCTACGCTCTTTCCTAACTTACGGACAGCCTGACGTGTTGCTCAAAATTGATGTCAAAAATGCCTTCAATTCGGTAAATAGGGATACCCTGCTGTCGGAAATAAAACAACATATACCGGAAATTTACAATTACCTTCTTCTCAGTTACGCTGACCCAACAAAATTGTTATATCGTTCTAATGAACTGTCCTCGGAAGTAGGTTGTCAACAGGGTGATCCCCTTGGGCCTGCAATTTTTAGTTTGGCTATAAATCCGATAATCAAAAATTTAAATTCTAAATTCAACGTTTGGTATTTGGACGACGGAACCCTAGGAGGTGATGTGGATACTGTGTTTTCAGACCTTTTTTTAATCAAAAATAAATTTGAAGCAATTGGTTTGGAACTTAATTTTAGCAAATGCGAACTTTTTATAAATAACTGCGACTTAAATTTAAATGACGTAAAACAAAAATTTAATATTTTGGCTCCAAATATAAAAATAGTTAACAGTAATTCACTTTGCCTTTTAGGTTCTCCAATTTTTGATGAATCTATTTCTGAATATATTAATAATTCAGTTACTAAATTTCAAATATCTGCTGACCGTCTCTTGGAAATTAGTCCACATTATGCACTTAGCATCTTAAAATTCTGTCTTTTCGTCCCAAAATTTACCTATGTGCTCCGTTGCTGCTCCTTTTTGAATCACCCAGATCTTTTGATACAAGTGGACGACTTAATCAAAATTAGCTTAGAATCAATACTTAATATGCAGCTAAACGAGCAATCTTGGAACCAAGCATCCCTACCCATCCGTTATGGTGGTTTAGGGATTCGCAAAATTTCCAGTGTCGCTTTACCAGCCTTCCTATCTTCTGTCCATAGTTCAGCAAATCTCATAAGTAAAATTTTAAAGGCATCCCCTTCAAACTTTGAAATTGCTGGCTTGGAAGAAGCTAGAAACGCTTTTTTAATTGCATGCCCAGGTCAAAATTTTCCAGTTTCTCCAAATTCACAGAGGAGCTGGGACGACATAAACTGTAAATTGACTTATGACAATCTTTTGAGCTGTAGTACAGGTTCGGCACGTGCTAGGCTTTTGGCCGTGGGTACGCGTGAGGCCGGCTATTGGCTTCACGCGTACCCTTCGTCAAATACAGGAACATTTCTCGAGCCTGACACACTCCGAATCGTAACCTGTCTACGGCTTGGGGTTCCGGTCTGCGTTCCTCATATATGTCCTTGTGGCAGTGATGTCGACAAGTTTGGACATCACGGACTGTCATGCCAAAAAAGTGCAGGCCGCTTTTCGAGACATGCCGCACTTAACGATATCGTGCGCCGGTCCCTTGCCACCGTCAACGTGCCAAGTCTACTTGAGCCGACTGGTATTGCAAGAGACGATGGCAAGAGACCGGACGGTATGAGTTTGATTCCATGGAAGGTGGGCCGGGTGCTGGTATGGGATGCAACATGTTCAGACACGCTGGCCCCTTCCCATCTACATGGAACCAACAACAGAGCTGGTGCGGCTTGTGAAGAGGCTGAAAAAGCAAAAACTTATAAATACAGGAGTCTAGGCTCCGAATATGTTTTTGTCCCATTCGGTGTCGAGACCCTTGGTCCGTGGGGTCCTAGCGCTATAAGGCTTTTTAAGGAAATAGCAAAAAGGTTAGTCGACATCACAGGAGACCGAAGAGCTGGCAGCTACCTCGGACAAAGAATTAGTCTAGCTATTCAAAGGGGGAACGCTGCCAGTATCTTCGGAACCTTGCCTAAAGGGACTCCTTTTAATAATATATTTTAGTTATTATATTTTATTTATAAGTTAATTTTAATTTAAAGTATGTATTTTATAAACACTTATGTGGGTTATTGACCTGAATATTTACCTGAATTGTTTAAACTTTCCAAACAACATTTGGATGGTCAATCCTGTCGGATTCCCTAACACTAAAATTGAAAAAGGACGACGAAACATTAAAGGGGGACGAAATATTAAAGCGAAATTATTAAATCACTTTGAGTTTCATAATTGCATCCAAATCTGGCATTCTTTCATTGAAGTTGGTTGAAAATAAAACACGCACACATTAAAAAAATCGTTCATTATTATATTAATAACATCACACTTTATAATAGGTAGATATATATTTACATAATATACAGCATTTAAGTAGATGCTAAGGTAGGTAGGTACTGAAGAAGTAGGTAAGTATGTAAGTATACACATTAATAAGTCATTAAATTAGAGGCATTTAATTTTAAAATTGTCAATATCCTCTATCCGAAAGATCCATCTGGCATAAGGACACCTGAGGACGAAAAAAATAAGTAAGTTGATAAAAATCTAATTTTTAAACGAGCAATTCTTGTATATATAGGTAGGTATATAATATCTGGGTGACCGAGCTTTACTCGGTTATTTTTTTTTTTTTGGTAAATCGTGTTTTTGGAAATTATATATTAAAAAAAATAATAAATAAAAAAATCAAAGGTCACCCAGATATAATAGATAATAACAGTTTAGTTCCAGAGACACTCATATGTCAATTGCGGCCCTTTAAATATAATTGATCTTTAATTCTATAATTTAAACTGTCATTTGTATAAGGGACAGTCAGTCCAGTGTTTATCTAATCTAATATATAAAATTCTCGTGTCACAATGTTACCTTACTCCTCCGAAACGGCTTTACTGATTTTTATGAAATTTTGTGTGCATATCGGGTAGGTCTGAGAATCGGCCAACATCTATTTTTCATACCCTTAAATGATAAGGGTGACCAACCACTAAATATTTTTGCTGGCGGTACGTAGTTCGCTGGGTCAGCTAGTAAGTATATAAAATTTTCATGTCGCGTTGTTTGTTACCAAACTCCTCCGAAACGGCTGGACCGATTTTTATGACATTTTGTGTGCATATGGGGTAGGTCTAAGAATCGGCCAACATCTATTTTTCATACCCCTAAAAGATAAGGGTGACCCACCCCTAAATATTTTTGTTGGCGGTACGAAGTTCGCTGGGTCAGCTAGTCATAGATAAATTATATAAGTAGGTCAGTGTTTTAAGGCGATGGGTAAGATCATAGACTTATTATATTTACTACCCTTTAGTAAATATTATTCGTCTATATGTTACTACCGGGTAAGATGAGTCAATGAAACATAACAATGTTACCATACCTGCTATACACGCTGTCATGAAACAAATTCCGCAGCCGGCGAAAAACGCTCTTACGGCGATCTGAAACAAAGTTCATTTTCCATGAACTATTTCTATTTAGGTTGCAAGCGATAAATTAGTGCGTCCGTGATAACTTTATAGGTAAGTATAATATACTAGCTTTTGCACGCAACCTCGGCCCCGTTGAGTTAGGTTTTCAAAAATAAAAGGTAGCCTAAGTTAACATGAACAGTGGTGAGTGGTCCAAGTTCTCAACAAGGTACCTAAATCCATGCAAAAACTCGTACATACATACATGGACGAGTATGGAGCAGTGATAGCCTAGTGTGTGGTCTCCTATTCGGGGGGTTATAAGGAAAACATCGTGAGGAAACCTGCACATCTGAGAGTTCTCCATAATGTTCTCGAAGGTGTGCGAAGTCCACCAATTAGCATTGGGCCAGCGTGGTGGACTATGACCTATAACCCTTCTCTGAGAGGAGACCTGCGCTCAGTGATGATAATAATGATGATATATACCTGGGACATACAGTCCAGCTAGGTAGGTCCAATTTCGAGAAAGAGATAAACTGCCGAATCTAACTCGGCTGGGCAGCGTTCGAGAAGCTCCGAGATGTCTTCTTGTCCAAAATCCCTCAGTGCCTGAAGACTAAAGTCTTCGAACAGTGCGTTGCCAGTGATGACTTACGGATCCGAGACATGGTCGCTAACTGTGGACCTCATAAGAAGGCTCAGGGTCACTCAGCGAGCGATGGAGAGAGCTATGCTCGGTATATCCCTGCGAGATCAAATCAGAAATGAGGAGATCCGTAGGAGAACCAAAGTCACCGACATAGCTCAGCGTGTCGCGAAACTGGAGTGGAAATGGGCGCATAGTTCGAAGAGCTGATGGTCGTTGGGGTCCCAAGGTGCTGGAGTGGCGACACCGCACCGGGAAGCGCAGTGTTGGCAGACCCCGCACTAGGTTGTAACATAATATTTGAGTTACAATTGCGAATTTTTATTAAATTATAAAATTAGGACCAGTAACTCCACCTAGTGGATATTCACGAACTAGGTGAAGTAACATTGGGTTTTGTTGGTGATTTGTCGTGACGCCTAGAGAGGGCGCTGGGACATAAGCCCACCAACAAAAGATGCCTTTTATAATCTGTCACCAGAACGAATGCAAAAATCATTGTTTAACCGGTTCTCTGAATTAACTTGCTCTTGACAGCTTCAATGTGAAAGCTAGGCTGTTCTAGGTTCGATCCAAGAGCATGGTTATTCTGTGGAACCCGTCTTTGTTGGTACGCCTATATAAGCGTTGGCTCAGGGCGTAGTCACGCTTTTTTCCTGCGGACATCGAGTACGAATAGACAATGTAACTTGAGCCGTAGGCTTTCACAAAATGGCGGAAGCCATCTAGTTCTGTGTGGCGAATTTTTATATACCTGATATGGATTAACCTGTAAAAACGTGTGGAAGGGGCTGGGAACGCCGATTGCTGTGCAATCGCGCGTGGGAATTAAAAATTAAAACGTAAAACGTAAAGTGGGAATTAAATTAAAAATTAAATTAAATTAAAATTAAATTAAAACGCAAAACGTAAAACATAACACATCGTATTAACTTTTCCTTCTTTTCATTTTTCTTTGGTTGTGATAAATTAACGAAGTGATTTATGCTCATAAAATGAAATAGTGAGTCATAAAGTCAACCAACTCGTGGATACGTGGAAAACAGCTAATAGTACTCAAATAGTGCCATGTGACTTCGAGGGGTCTGCCGTGGTGACGTCAAGGGCGGCATCGAGCACTATCCGTGCCATCTCGGAGGATGGAGCGACAGCAAGCTCTTGTGATGTTCGGCGAGGCGACGGCATGCTCACCCTTGGGGGTATTTTTGTGAGGAGGCCCGCCGTCTTCTTGAGGAGGACACCCCGGATCTCAGGTGCTTTCATTCCATATTTTTTTTATTTTTGTTAGTCACCCCTTATAATGTGCCTAGATGAACAAACTTAACTCCGTTTTTAGATAAATAGTTGCCTTTAAAATTTTCTTATAATAATAGTTGTATTACATAACGCTGGTGGACACAAGGGTCTTTACCTTTCTCAATTACAGGTCATCTGTATGACCTTGTACTTATAATTGACTGTACCTAACTGTGTAAATCTGTTGGCTACGCGTGACTGTCAGTCTATCTGTTTGTGCGTTGTACTCTGAACCCGCTCAGGGAAATCTTATGACTCAACCCGAAGCTAGCCTAACCGTAGACTGACAGGTATGCTGGTCGACCTGTATATGGTGTTTGACCATATTAATTAAGTAGGCTGACATCTTATATTTGTTTTGTGTTTAAATAGTGTAAACCTTATTTAGTGATACCTATTTTTTTGTCATGCCTAACTTTTAGTAATTTACTATTTCCAATTAAACAAAGATCCAAATGTTGGGATTTGTTACTCATTTATTCACCGCAGCCTAAAGAACCCACTGTTGACGTATTTGTTGGCCGGCAACGCACAAGTAGAATTTATCTGGTGTACTGAGAGTGACATAGTACATCCAATTCACTCACACAGCCAGAACCCAATTATCCACACGGCCCACAACACCAAATACGTTACAAGGTGGACCGACGACATCAAACGCAGGGAGCCGCTGGATCCAGGCGGCGCAAGACCGAAGCCTTTGAAGGTCCTTGCAGGAGACCTTTGTCCAGCAGTGGACGTCTATAGGTTGACAAAGAAGAAGAAGAAGAAGTAGAAGATACTCACACTAGACAAAGTCTCCCTCTGGTTGGGCGCCATGGACGCAATGGCGCCGATCATGATCCCAGCGGACGCGGGGTTCGTGAACCCGCATAAGGAGTACGTCGCTATCAGCCCTGCTCGCGGCTGGAAAGATAGTTTGCTTACTCCCTCTACTTCTTAAGCCTCATCCGCACGTTTGGCAAACCTCGGCAAGCCTTCACAAGTTCAAACGTGCGGATAGAGCGTTTGGCATGGCTTGCGTAGGTTTGGCATGGCAATAACTCGACGTCCTTCATGCTTGCCTCTTCAAAACATACTAACGCACTCACAAACGTGTGGATGGCGGCGTTTGTTTTGCAAATTCAAGGCAAACGTTTGTAGAGGTTTGGAGTTTGCGGCAAACGCCAAACGTGCGGATGAGGCTTTAGGTTCTGCTTTCCAAACCGGTGGTAGAGTCATGACTTCTCAAAAGAGCCACAAGTGAAATAAATAAATAAATATTTATTTGCCAGAATGTTTGTACAGTGAGATGGTAGGTAACAAAACATATTGTCAACAGTAGGTATAATAGACCATAACATTCAACTAAATTAATAGTATGCAATTATAAAATGCAGCAGTACAGCGACGCAGTGATAGCCTAGTGGCTTGTGGTTAGGACTGTGGTCTCTTATTCGGGGGGTCGCAGGTTCGATCCCGGGTACGCACCTCTGACTTTTCGGAGTCAAGTGCGTTTAAGCAATTAAATATCACTTGCTTCAACGGTGAAGGAAAACATCGTGAGGAAACCTGCACACCTGAGTTTTTCATTGTGTTCTCGAATGTGTGTGAAGTCCGCCAATTCGCATTGGGCCAGCGTCGTGGACCTATAACCCTTCTCTGAGAGGAGACCGGCAGCCCGACCACGTAACTATTGTCTCACATCTCACATCCAAAAATATCCTTATGGATCGTTATCGTTACAGTCCTTATAACCGGTACCGCGTAAGCTTTTTCAGGAGTGTAGCAATAGGTCGCAATCAGGTGACTATCACGTGACTATCGATACTATAGTGGTGGGTCATACGTATAATCCGACTAATTTGAACATCTATGATAATCTACCAATCTATACGGCTATAGCAGTCTTCCTTATTTGACTGCGTTATACCCATTGAAATAATTAATAATTGCCATAGCTAATAATAATTGCTCTTGAATTAAATATTTAATATCTGCAAATAATATACGCAATATTTATTTAAGTAGGATGGTACTTCTTACACACAAACACCTATAAAACTTATTCCCGCATCACAGACAGAATTTACCCAGGCGCAAATTATTATTGAATAATACTTAGGTGCCATAAGTCGTACGTAATGTACATACCCTATGCGGCTAGCTCATGGAACTAGGAATTAAGACTACGTTAATTAATCCAACAATGATAACAACTGCGAGTTTGATGCCACCCAAACAGCAAACTATTTTTATGATTTCAGATTTTTAAACTTTATACTTCGTATCAAACTTTCAGACGGCAAACCAGAGACTACTCTTTACTTAGACGTAGTCGTAATTCCTAGTTCCATGCTCTTTAAACTAACCGTAAACATACGAAAGTGTCAAAAAGTAACCTTTAAATCTAAAAATTATTCTTCAATGATTTTAACATTAAACATACTTCTTAAAATACTACTAATTGTTTTGCTAATTTGTCAAATTATTTAATAAAGCTTTTTAAAACACTTTAACAGAAAATATGAGTAGTAAAACGATTAATGGACACCTTATGTCACCGATAAGAACACCTCACGGCTTGTATCAATGAAAGCCTAGTTTGACGTAACTTTTGTCGTAAACATGGTTTTGGCTCCACGTATCATTGATACAGTCCTTAAAGGATCGTTGAGGACAAAAAAATGTTTTGACATTGAATGCAGTACACTATCGATACAATTTTTGTATGAACATTGCTGAAAATTGGTTCCACGTAAGACTTTTGAAGTAAGATGTCGTTTAAGGACTACGACAAAAGTTACGTCAAACTAGGCTTTCATTGATACAAGCCGTGAGGTGTTCTTATCGGTGACATAAGGTGTCCACTAATCGTTTTACTACTCATATTTTCTGTTAAAGTGTTTTAAAAAGCTTTATTAAATAATTTGTCAAATTAGCAAAGCAATTAGTAGTATTTTAAGAAGTATGTTTAATGTTAAAATCATTGAAGAATAATTTTTAGATTTAAAGGTTACTTTTTGACACTTTCGTATGTTGGATAGTTTAAAGAGCATGGAACTAGGAAGTACGACTACGTCTAATTAAAGAGTAATCTCTGGTTTGCCGTCTAAAAGTTTGTTACGAATTATAAAGTTTAAAAATCTGAAATCATAAAAATAGTTTGGTGTTTGGGTGGCATCAAACTCGCAGTTGTTATCATTGTTGGATTAATTGACGTAGTCGTAATTCCTAGTTCCATGAACTAGCCGCATAGGTTAGGTAAAGTATGATTTATGTATATACTTAGATAATATTCAATAATAATTTGCGCCTGGGGAAATTCTGTCTGTGATGCAGGAATAAGTTTTAGTTTTCGAAATAGAAATAGAAATGTTTTTTATTCAAATAAACTTTTTTACAAGTACTTTTGAATTGTCAATAAGTCTACCAAGTTTTATATTATGTGTTTATGTGTAAGAAGTACCATCCTATTTAAATACTTAAATATTGCATAAATTATTTGCAGATAAATTAAATATTTAATTCAAAAGCAATTATTTATTATTAACTATGGCAGGTAAAATTTGGAAGACTGCTATGGCCGTATAGATTCCTAGATTATCATAGATATTCAAATTAGTCGGATTATACGTCGTATGACCCACCACTAAAATATCGATAGTCACCTGATTGCGACTTATTGCTACACTCCTGAAAAAGCTTACGCGTACCGGTTATAAGGACTGTAACGATAACGATCCTTAAGGATATTTTTGGATGTGAGATGTGAGACAATAGTTACGTGGTCGACCCGAGCTCAGTAGTGAGCCGTTGATGGGTTGCTGATGATGATGATGATGACTGCTTCGAAATGCGCACGGGTTTGATGTGCTGTCATTCGTTTCAAACCCCTGTTCAATAAAAGGCACTCGTCCTTCAATCGCGCACGGGTTTCTAACCGAAATTTTCTTCCAACCACTTATTCAATGGAGGCGTAGCTTAGTTGTCTTAGTGGGGCTATGTTTAAGGGATAAACTTGATTTGATTTTATTTATTTTACTCACACAGTAAAATCATACACGCTACATTAAATTTATTTCATGCTGCCATGACAAAAAGAAGAGAGATCATAGACCTACCTTTTTTTAAAATACATGTTCAAAGAGATGATGAGCTTATAAAATTTAAAATCCAATATTTTGGTTAGGCTTTGATGATACTCCTTGTAGCAGAGTAGCCTATATCACTCTCAAAGTCCTCAACTATAACCATGCAAAAAATCACGTCGATCCGTTGCTCCGTTGTTGCGTGATTGAAGGACAAACACACGAGGATTACCGATAGCAAGCCCTCTTTCTTCATCTGCCCCATGCGCTGGTAGGCCACGAACTCGTTCACGATGGTCTTGAGCCCGATCAGCGTCCCCACGTGCTCGCATTCTTCCCACGGAACCCCTGAAATCCAACGAAAATTATAAAAGATTCGCGCTCGCTTCGCTTGCCTGAAATATGCCCGTGACTTCTCCGCGTGGATTTAGTGTTCAAAGTCCCTCGGGAACTCTTTGATTTTCCGGGATAAAAAGTAGCCCATGTCACTCTCCAGGTCCTCAACTATACCCATGCAATAAATCACGTCAATCGGTAGGCCTGTTGCGGCGTGATTGAAGGACAAACTAACAAACAAATTTTTGACGAACTCCCTGGCTCAGTGGTGAGCGGTGTTTTCTTATAACTGGGAAGGGTTCGATTCCCGGCGGGATCAATTTGGGAATTTATAATTTCTGAATTGTCTCTGGTCTGTTCTGGTGGGAGGCTTTGGCCGTGGCTAGTTACCACCCTACCGTCAAAGACGTGCCGCCAAGCGATTTAGCGTTCCGGCACGATGGCGTGTAGAAACCAATTAGGGGTATGGGTTGAATGTTCACTGCCATACCCCTTCCAAGTTAGCCCGCTACCATCTCAGACTGCATCGTCACTTACCATCAGGTGAGATCGCAGTGAAGGACTAGCTTGTCATCGAATAAAAAAAAACCAACAAACAAACACACTTTCGCGTTTATAATATTAGTAAGGATTATTAAGTAGTAAGGATTTATCATGATAATCATCATAATTATCAGCAGTAACCATTAACCACTTTCTTCCACTAGACAATACTGCATTGTATATAAAGTCGACATCTACTGAGGATGCTCCGGTGTCGGGGCGAAACGTGCGTTGAGATTAGTGTAAAAGTCTTGTGTGGTGTTTGTTGCATGTGAGTGGTAGTGGCATTGCTTGTTTGGGAACTTTGCTTTCTTGCTTGCTTGGGAAGGTGAGCGGTGCTTAGCTTGTTACTGCATGTTTGACCATACAGATTTTTTCTGTTGGCGGATTATAGCAAAATAATTCTAACCTTTTCTTGCTATTCTTCTAGAACACCCAAGTTGAACAGACTCACCCATCAACCAGCACAGAGGTATGAAGATCTTGCCGAACATCCACTCGAGGTTCACATTGTCAACATTGATCCATCCCTCAACTTCGAGACTCATCTTTTGAGGCTAGAAGAATGCTAGAAAATCAAATTTATCCTTACCCATCAACCAGTACGAAGGTATAAAAAATTTGCGATTCACCCTTCGACCTCGGGGCTTACCTTTTGAGATTCTTATAGAATATTGGATAGAAGCAGGCGTTACTTTGCGGAAGTTCATGATTAGCAAGAAAAGGTTAGAATTATTTTGCTATAATCCGCCAACAGAAAAAATCTGTATGGTCAAACATGCAGTTACAAGCTAAGCACCGCTCACTGTCCCAAGCAAGAGATCAGGACTTTACAGTGACGTCACTAGACAATACTGCATTGTATATAAAGTCGACATCTCCTGAGGATGCTCCGGAGATTAGTGTAAAAGTCTAGTGTGGTGGTGCATGTGAGTGGTGGTGGCATTGCTTGCTTGGGAACTTTGCTTTCTTGCTTGGCTGGGACAGTGAGCGGTGCTTAGCTTGTTACTGCATGTTTGACCATACAGATTTTTTCTGTTGGCGGATTAAAGCAAAATAATTCTAACCTTTTCTTGCTATTCTTCTAGAACACCCAAGTTGAACAGACTCACCCATCAACCAGCACAGAAGTATGAAGGTCCTGCCGAATATCCACTCGAGGTTCACATTGTCAACTTTGATCCATCCCTCAACTTCGAGACTCATCTTTTGAGGCTAGAAGAATGATAGAAAATCAAGTTTATCCTTACCCATCAACCAGTACGAAGGTATAAAAATTTTGAGATTCACCCCTCGACCTCGGGGCTTACCTTTGAGATTCTTCTAGAAGATCAAGTTGATGAGACTCACCCATCAACCAGCACAGAGGTATGAAGATCTTGCCAAATATCCACTCGAGGTTGACCCCAGGGTGTCCCAGCAGGCCGCCGCAGTAGTCCACCAAGCCGTTCAGGAACGCGATGAAGGACACGAAGGCGACCAGGTTGGCGATGATGTTGAGGACCAGTGCGATGCCGTTGGTGGCTCCGCGGGTCGCTGCTGATAACGCTGATTGGTCTTGTCTGGAAAATTGGGATTGGTTTTGTTAAGGTTGAAGAGAAGGGTCTGCCCGCGAAATTCAAATTTAATTTGGTTTTTCGCAATTTGTAAACTAATACGACAACGTAGGCTTATGGCCTTCTAATTGCGCCAGTGGAATTATAATCTTCACAGGTTTACATAAAAATCTTCACTTGAAAGTGTCCAGTTTAAGAAATTAATCAAAATACTGAGTTGGACGTGAGTCGATATTTATGATAATATTATATTATGATAGTCGATATTTTGATTAATTTCTTAAACTGGACACTTTCAAGTAAATTTTTTTATATAAACCTGTGAAGATGATACTGGGCCAGCGTGGTGGACTATGGCCTACTACTATTATGACTATTTAACACTTTTTTGAGAAGAGACCTGCACTCAGTAGGGAGCCGTCGATGGGTTGCTGATTGCTTCTTTTTGCATCATCATTCATCATCATTAGCAACCCATCAACGGCTCACTACTGAATGCAGGTTTCTTCTACGGCCCGCGAAATTCAAACTAAGTTAATGGCATTTCAAGTAAAGATTTTTATGTAAACCAGTGAAGATGATAATTCCACGGCCAGGGTATCGAAGATAGGTGGGGGGTGATTCGCAGTGAGCTGAAAAAAAATTCAAAATGGCGGAAAAAAGATGGCCGCCATACAAATTTCGTCTGTGTCTATCTCGGGGAGTATAAAAGATGGAAGAGTGGTTTCTTGGCAAAAGATGATCAGGACCCAAAGGTCTATTTGATGAATAGAAAAAAATCCAGGATGGCGGAATGTTTTTTCTCCATACAAAATATATATGGCGGATATTGAACAGGAAATTGGAAACTTTGCAAGACTGATACAACTTCTTTTCAAAGTTTTTATAAAAAAATTCTCATTCTGAAAAATGATGAGATATGATGGTCGAGGATTTGGAAGGTGGGTGAGGAGCACGGCCAGAGTATTGAAGATAGGTCCGATGTGCTTAAACAAAAAATACTCGGAACCTCATCCAATTGGCAGTGAGCTGAAAAAAAATTCAAAATGGCGGATTCAAGATGGCGGCTATACAACATAGGTGTCTATCTCAGGGAGTTTAAAAGATGGAAGAGTGATTTTTTGATAGGAAATTATTAAAACCTGAAAATCTACTTGACGAGTAGAAAAACCGCGGTCCGCTTGCGGGGCGCGCACCCACCCGCCCTAGTAGGAAACTTATAAGGATGCATGAAATGTCATGAAATGAGTAAGTTTTGATCGGCAACTTTTAGACAATCGGGGGGCAGGTCGCAGGTCGTGTTGGTTGGTACTTACCTCTCAACAGGCTGTATGTTATCGATGCTGGTGAGAGATCTGCGTGTCTCCGGCATCAGAAGCTTGGCGTAGCAGATGGCAGCTGGCGCGGACATGACGCTAGCCGTCACCAGGTGGGCTGGTTCGGCTCCGAAGCTGATGTACGTCGCCAGGATCGTACCTGTACGTGAATACTACGCGCTATTATGCAGGGAGTAATACGCTCACTGATCAAATTATTTGGACAGATGTGCCCCCCCGATAGTCTAAAAGTTGCTAGAAGTTCTAAAAAACCCCTTACAATATCATTAGAATACGAAGGTAAATTTCGCCATCATTTAAAAAATTCCAATAGCTCAGAGAAATCGTGCGGTCCCGAAACCAGACCCGGGTTCGAGTCCAGACGATTATATTTTCCTCTATGAATTTTATTATTATTTTTATTTTATTATTTTTTTTCTAAATATATAATTTCCAAGAAACACGATTTACCAAAAAAAAAATAATAATAACCGAGCTTAGCTCGGTCACCCAGATATTAAGTTAACATATTATATAAGTTCATGTTGCCTAATGCGTTGTCTGAAAGCGTCCGCCCTATATTAGGCATCTACTGAGTACTGGGTTTAAGGTCGTTGGCCTTATCAGATGGCTAGATGGCACCAGTTTTGCATTATTGTGCATAGACAAAAACCATGAAAGCCATAGCTACTAATATTATAAATGCGAGAGTACTCACTCCACCTCTCTATGGTCAAAGGATACCAGACCAGCGGGATTCTTCTACTTTTTGATTCCGGAAAAACAAAGGGTTCCCATGGGATTATTAGAATAGCTAACTCCATGCGGAAGAAGTTGCGGGTAGTTGGAAATTAAAAGAAGTTGCGGGTAGTTGGAAATCAAAAGTAGAAACTCAAATATTACTTGCCGGATACCGTGGCGAACCCGGATGCCATGACGACATGCATCTCTGAAGGCGTCAGCAGGGGTAGGTACGGCTTGATTACGAGCACGGATTCAGACTGCAGAGAACATGAAACACATTCATCATCATTAACAAGCCATCAACGGCTCACTACTGAGCCAGGTCTCCTTTCAGAGAAGGGTTATAGGCCATAGTCCACCACGCTGGCACAATGTGAATTGGCGGACTTCACACATCTTTGAGAACATGATGAAGAACTCTCAAATGTGCAGGTTTCCTCACGATGTTTTCCTTCACCGTTGAAACGAGTGATATTTAATTGGTTAAACGCACTTGACTCCGAAAAGTCAGAGGTGCGTACCCGGGATCGAACCTGCGACCCCCCGAATAGGAGACCACAGTCCTAACCACTAGGCTATCACTGCTTCATGAAACACATTAGTACACCTTAATTAACTCAAAGAAAGAAAACACAAAAATTAACAAGTGTAAATTAAAAAATTTATTTTTAAATGCTAGTAGCTACGTCATTAGACTCTGGATATCATCTAGGATCAGAGTACTTGTTATGAAGAATCAAACGAGCCCAAACTCGATGGGGTTACGTCGTTTTATTACAGAGTACCGATAGCCATCTTCCGTCTCCATCTTCAGATCAGCTCCATGTCACAATAATATTGCATAGTCATCCGATTTACACATAAGTACATGCAAAATTTCAGCTCGGTCAGAAACCGGGAAGTGGGTCTAATTCATCTTGCAAGATTTGACCCAAACAAACATTGCAAGTTAAATAAAAGCTTGTAAAAATTAGCTTTTGCACCAATAATGCGCAGAAGCAAAAATATAACAATTCAGCATGATTCCTGCAGGTTTATTACAAAAAAATCGGCCAAGTGCGAGTCGGGCCTCGCTCTTTTAGGGTTCCGTTAAAAAAAATTAAATTAAAATATTTTCATGTACCCATCGAAATATTTTTATTTAATTTTTTTAATTTAATTTAATTTTTATTATTTGTTGTTATAGCGGCAATAGAAATACATAAAATGTGAAAATTTCATCTGTCTATCTATTACTGTTTACGAGATACAGCCCGCTGACAGACAGACGGACGGACGGACAGCGTAGGCTTAGTAATAGGGTCCCGTTGGTACCCTTTGGGTACGGAACCCTAAAAAAAAACAAGAAAAATGTTGCCCACAACAATGATGGCAGTAGTAGTTTGCAGTAAACTGCAACTGCAGATAGAACCACTGCAGAGCGCCCCAGAAGAATAGATCTTCTACCAGCATGCTGTAGAAGAAAATCATGCTACCATCCCAAGAAACATGTTGTCCACAGCAACGATGGCAGTAGCAGTTTGTTACATTTGTACTTATATTTTAAGCTATTGCATAGCTTTTATCGCGGGCTTTGAACAAAGGACAAACAGTATGAGCGCGGCGACCGAATCAAGAAATTCCGTAACGAAAATAAAACTAACACCGTCGTCCAGTAAGCATTCAACATTTTAGAGTATCACAAGTAGCTCTGTTTGGCGCAGTGGGCGAGCAACCGCTTTCTTAACCGTATGGTGTATGATGTCACAGGTTCGAATCTCACTCGCGAAGTAGTGACAGTGCACTTTTCTTGTTTGTTTGTTTTTTTAATTATTTTTTATTAAAAAATATTGCATAAATATTAGGTATAATTGCATAATTTGATAAAAAATGCTATGCAATAGCTTTACCGCGGCAGTCCCCGAGTGCCACTTAATTTTTTTTTTAAGTGGCACATGAATATATGCATTTTCTTTCTTTCTTTCTTTCAGTTTGCAACAAATATTCCAACTTTATGTACTTAGAACCACTGTCATGCACACCGTAAAGATATTCCACCAGAAAGCAGAGTGGGTGCCACCGGCGGGAATGGTTCTACTTTCTATCTGCCCGTCTTAGCGTGTATTGAATTGTAGTACAAACACATTTTGGAACTTCCCCTCATTTTGGAAATATTCTACTTATTCTATTCTATTCTAACACAGTTGCATGGGTTAAGGGCAGGATCTCCGGGCGCAGTAGGCATTTAGAGCTACCTCAGTCCCCGCGCGGTGAGGTGCGCGTAGGCGCTTTTCAAATGAACTCACTCACCCCAAATTTTACATAGATTAAATAACTTTATTGTAACTAACAGTACAGGGACACTTGTAAGTTTTAGAAACATTTATTTTATTTTTTATTCATACATTTATATTATGTAAGTGTGATTGTTATTTTGCATATTACGTACATAGGTACATTTACCTACTTATTTTTTTTTGTTTTTTTTTTTTTGTTATTTCTTTCGAACTCGATATCTGGGGTTCCCTGTACTTATAAAATACGTAACGGTTGCCAAAATGTCGGCCATTTTCTCTTTTTTTTGTTATTGGGCCGATTTCTTTCAAAATCCATATCTGGGGATCCTTGTACTGATAAAAGCGGTAACCATCGTCAAAATTAGAAAAAGTGGTGGTCATATTCTTTTTTCTTGTTATAGGACCGATTTCTTTCAAAATCGATATCTGAGGATCCCCGTGCTCATAGCAGTGGTAACCAATGTCAAAATTAGAAAAATGGAAAGTTTTTCCCTAACCTATTTGGGACGAAGTTCCTTAGACATTTTTTTTGTTATTGGACCGATTTCTTTCAAACTCGATATCTGGGGTTCCCTGTACTTATAAAATAGATAACCGTTGCCAAAATATCGGCCATTTTCTTTTTTTTTGTCATTGGACCGATTTCTTTCAAAATTGATATCTGGGATTCCCAGTGCTAATAAAAAAGGTAACCATCGTCAAAATAAGAAAAAGTGGTGGCCATTTTTTTTCTTGTTATGGGACCGATTTCTTTCAAAATTGATATCTGAGGATCTCCGTGCTCATAGTAATGGTAACCGATGTCAAAATAAGAACAATTTTGGACAAAGTTCCTTAGCCATTTTTTTTGTTATTAGACCGATTTCTTTCAAACTCGATATGTGGGGTTCCCTGTACTCATAAAATAGTTAACCATTGCCAAAATGTCGGCCATTTTCTCTTTTTTTGATATCGGATGGATTTCTTTCAAAATCCATATCTGGGGATCCTTGTACTCATAAAAGCGGTAACCATCGTCAAAATTAGAAGAAGTGGTGGCCATATTCTTTTTCTGTTATGGGACCGATTTCATTCAAAATCGATATCTGAGGATCCCTGTGCTCATAGCAGTGGTAACCGATGTCAAAATTGGAAAAATGGAAAAGTTTTTCCCCAACCTATTTGGAACGAAGTTCCTTAGCCATGTTTTTGTTATTGGACCGATTTATTTCTAACTCTATATCTGGGGTTCCCTGTGCTTATTAAATAGTTAACCATCGTCAAAATAATAAAAAGTGGTGGCCATTTTTTTTCTTGTTATGGGACTGATTTCTTTCAAAATTGATATCTGAGGATCCCCGTGCTCATAGCAGTGGTAACCGATGTCAAAATTAGAAAAATAGAATAGTTTTTCCTTAATCTGTTTGGGACGAAGTTTCTTGGCCATTTTTTTTGTTATTGGACCGATTTTTTTCAAACTCGATATCTGGGGTTTAAGCACAGCTTAT
The DNA here is from genome assembly GCA_029955525.1 of Oeneis ivallda. NCBI lineage: Eukaryota > Metazoa > Arthropoda > Insecta > Lepidoptera > Nymphalidae > Oeneis > Oeneis ivallda. The sequence continues at coordinate 3,812,259 of JARPMR010000028.1, forward strand.
AAAATAGTAACCGTTGCCAAAATGTCAGCCATTTTCTTTTTTTTGTTATTGGACCGATTTCTTTCAAAATCCGTATCTGGGGATCCTTGTTCTCATAAAAGCGGTAACAATTGTCTAAGAAAAAGTGGCGGCCATTTTTGTTCTTAATATGGGGCCGATTTCTTTCTAAATCGATATCTGAGGATCTCTGTGCTCATAACAGTGGTAACCATTGTCAAAACTAGAAAAAGTGGCGGCCATTTTATTTTTTCTTGTTATGGGACTGATTTTTTTCAAAATCAATATCTGAAGATCCCTGGGCAAGTTTTGGCAACATTTACCTGTTATGACACAGTGGTAACCGTTGCCCGAACAAAAAAATGGAAAAGTTTTTCCCCCAACCTATTTGGGATGAAATCCTTATCGGAATAGCAAAGAATAATAAAAACACCTATTTAATATTTGACAAATGTTTATAGTATAAAAAAAAATTGCCGACACTTTTTCTAATTTTGACGACGGCGACCTCTTTCATGAGTATGATGAATCTCTGATATTGATTTTGAAAGAAATCGGTCCAATAACAAAAATAAATAAAATGGCCGCCACTTTTTCTTATTTTGACGATGGATACCTATTTTATTAGCACTGGGAACGAACCCCGAATATCAATTTTGAAAGAAATCGGTCCAATAACAAAGAAAAAGAAAATGTCCGCCTTTTCTTTCTTATTTTGATGATGGTTACCTCTTTTATTAGTACTGGGAACCCCAGATATCAATTCTGAAAGCAATTGGTCCAATAACAAACATAAAAATGGCCGCCACTTTTTCTTATTTTGACGATGGACACCTCTTTTATTAGCACTGGGAACCCCAGATATCAATTTTGAAAGAAATTGTTCCAATAACAAAAAAAAAGTGACCGCCACTTTTTCTTATTTTGACGATGAATCAATTCTGAAAGAAATTGGTCCAATAACAAACATAAAAATGGCCGCCACTTTTTCTTATTTTGACGATGGATATCTCTTTTATTAGCACTGGGAACCCCAGATATCAATTTTGAAAGAAATTGTTCCAATAACAAAAAAAAGTGACCGCCACTTTTTCTTATTTTGACGATGGATACCTCTTTTATTAGCACTGGGAACCCCAGATATCAATTTTGAAAGAAATCGGTCTAATAACAAAGTATCAATTCTGAAAGAAATTGGTCCAATAACAAAAATAAAAATGGCCGCCACTTTTTCTTATTTTGACGATGGATACCTCTTTTATTAGCACTGGGAACCCCAGATATCAATTTTGAAAGAAATCGGTCCAACAACAAAGAAAAAGAAAATGGCCGCTTTTTTTTCTTATTTTGATGATGGTTACCTCTTTTATTAGTACTGGGAACCCCAGATATCAATTCTGAATGAAATTGGTCCAATAACAAAAATAAAAATGACCGCCACTTTTTCTTAATTTGACGATGGATACCTCTTTTATTAGCGCTGGGAATCCCAGATATCAATTTTGAAAGAAATCGATCCAATAACAAAGAAAAAGAAAATGGCCGCCTTTTTTTCTTATTTTGATGATGGTTTCCTCTTTTATTAGCACTGGGAACCCCAGATATCAATTTTGAAAGAAATCGGTCCAATAACAAAAAAAAAAGAAAATGGCTGCATTTTTTTCTTATTTAGACGATGGTTACCTCTTTTATTAGCACTGGAACCCCAGATATCAATTTCGAAATTTTTCGTAATTTAAATCAAGTTATTTTGTTCTTTCTTCCATTTTTATTCCCCATATTTACCTTATTATATTATTCTTATATTATAGTTTAACACTATCTATACAATAAGACAACCTATCATACTAATATTTACAGATTTATTAATAAATACTAAAAATTACAACAATATTAACCCTCTGATTTGATTTAATCTATGATAAATGAATACGGAATGAAAATAATAGGTATCTATGCAATAGATCGCATGATCAGCGGGGGGGATCGCAGCGAGCCAGCGAAAGCGATACGTCCTACCTCGATGATACTTTGCGGGCTACTGAAGTGAAGCGCACGAGCCACTTTGTTATATAAAAAGTAAAAACGTCGTGATTAAAAAAATACAAATTTTTTAGAGAACAAGTAATCACAAAAGAATCTTCTAAAAGTGTTTGCCTATTTTATGAAATTTGTTTTTTTAGTCTAACTTTAATATTCTATGAACACGACCTGAAAAACGATAAAAATTACACTGTTTTCGAAATTATTTTTGATCGGGTGAAGTTGTAAATATAGAGTTTTGAACCACAAAAGAATTAAGAACATACATTAAACTACAACATATATTTTTAACCGATCAAAACAAAGAATATTTCATTGTTTACGATTCAATCAAAAATAGGTCGATGTCGAAGATCCCGCCGTTAAATCGGCTTGGCATCCAGCTGCCCATAAGATAGTATATTTAAAACTTATACAATGTAATAGCTCATCATCATCATCATTATCAACCCATCATCGGCTCACTACTGATCCGCGCAGGAAGGGTTATAGGCCATAGTCCACCACGCTGGCCCAATGCGAATTGGTGGACTTCACACACCTTCAAGAATATTATGGAAAACTCTCAGGTGTGCAGGTTTCCTCACGATGTTTTCCTTCACCGTTAAAGCATGTGATTTTTAATTTCTTAAACGCACTTAACTTTGAAAAGTCAGAGGTCAATCCCAACCCGGGATTGAACCTGCGACCCCCGAATAGGAGACCACAGTCGTAACCACTAGGCTATCACTGCTTACTTATGTAATAGCTAAGTACATAATAATATTGTAAAATGATTATTTTGAAAAGAGCAACTGCTGAGTTTCTTGCCGGCTCTTCTCAGCAGAATCCGCTTTCTGAACCAGTGGTAGAGTCATGATGTGCCATAAGAGCCACAGGTTGGCCTACGTGAAATAAGTAAAACGTGAATATTTTGAATTTGAGAACTAAAGAAGAATATACACTCACCATACCAAGAAACACGTTGCTTACTGCAATTACGCTTTCACATACAGTAGTGGCAGTAGCAGATTGCAGCAACCGCCCTAACTTCAGACAGAACCACTGCAGCGCGCCCCAGAAGAATAGCACCTCTACCAACATGCTGAAGAAGAATATCACCGGGAGAGACTGTAAATTGAGAAAGTTCTTAATTAGTTTTTAACTTTTTAAGCTTTTATCGCGGGCTTTGAGCGCGGCGACCGAATCAAGAAATTCCGTAACGAAAATAAACCCACTCCGACCGGCACAGCGGTGAGGCGTTGAAAGTCGTGCATCGTCTAATGGCTGGTACACATGACAACGATTTATATCGTAGCGATTTGACTGTGCAGTCCGTTTGTGCAGTTTTATCGAACATGTATACGAAAATTGGCGCAGATTTTTTGATTGGTGCAAGCGGTCGGAGGCAGTTACAAAATCTATTCGATAAATAAACGTCGTTTCAGTTCGGCAGACTTCGGCACGGTGTTTGTGTGCGTGCGACTAGACGTACGCGAAGTTGATAAAAAATGCCATGCAATAGATTTACCGCGGCCGGCAGTCCCCAAGTGCCACACGTATTTTTTTTACCTGACTAAGACAAAGCCAAAAGGAAGATTTAAAAAAAATCTAAATAAATTATTTCATGTAGGCCAACTTGTGGCTCTTATGACAAGTCAAGAATTTACCACCGGTTCGGAAAACTGATTCCGCTGAGCAGAGATGCGATTGTTTAAAGTTATTCCATTGATCATAATCGTATTCGATGACATTAGCGTCAAAGTAAAATAAACCTTATCAGCATTGGATTCGAGCTCAATTTCGTGTATCCATTCTTATACGTTTACGTACAATACGCTCCATGTTAAAATCGGTTGAACTGAATTTGTAACTTTAAAACAATACAATCAAGGATTATTTTACTTTGAGGCTAATGTCATCGAATACGAATACGATGAATGGAATAACTTTTAGACAATTTGATATACCCTGAATTTTGCAGACTATGTATGTGTGTTTCATCGTAGCGCCTAAATAACTGGGCCGATTTTGATGAATGAAGAGTCCATCGATTTGTTTTACGGTGCGGGTGACATTTTACTTTGTATATGAACAAAATCAATATAACGGATATTGTATCTGATTTCCCGTGGTCGATTAACAGTTTTTAAGCTTTTTTTTTTAACAAAGCTAAATAAATATTTATGTAATACATATTTACTTTGGGTCCAAAAACAGCAGCTCAAAAATTGCAGTTTTTTGGAAATAAGGTCAATTGAAGGTACTAAGAAATAGTACATTGTTCTACGAGGGGTGAAAGTGACCCATTACTTACGAGGGCGACATTTGAAACACGAGGCGAAGCCGAGTGTATTAATACGCCCGAGTAAGGAATCGCACTTTCTCCCGAGTGATACATAGTGCTTTATACTACACCTACGAGGAAAATAACTGGCACATTTTTTAATTATTGAAGTTTACTTTAGAGGTACGCCGCGTCTACTTTAGAGGTACGCAGGCTACTTTGGAGGTACGCAAGCTACTTTGATGATACGCAGGCTACTTTTAAGGGACACCAGTTACTTTAGAGGTACGCCGGCTACTTATGAGGTACGCCGTCTACTTTAGAGGTACGCAGCCTACTTTGGAGGTACGCAGGCTACTTTGGTGGTACCCAGGCTACTTTTAAAATACGACAGCTATTTTAGAGGTACGCCGGCTACTTTAGAGGTACGCCGACTACTTTAGAGGTACGCAGACTACTTTTAAGGTACGACAGCTACTTTAGAGGTACGCCGACTACTTTAGAGGTATGCAGACTACTTTTAAGGTACGACAGCTACTTTAGAGGTACGCCGGCTACTTTAGAGGTACGCCGACTACTTTAGAGGAACGCAGGCTACTTTGGAGGTACGCAGACTACTTTTAAGGTACGTCAGCTACTTTAGAGGTACGCCGACTACTTTAGAGGTACGCAGGTAGCCTGCGTACCTTTAAAGTAGACGGCGTACCTCTAAAGTAGACTGCGTACCTCTAAAGTAGCCTGCGTACCTCCAAAGTAGCCTGCGTACCTCTAAAGTAGTCACATAGAGGTATGCCCACTACTTTAGAGGTACGCAGGCTACTTTTAAGGTACGACAGCTACTTTAGAGGTACTTCGGCTACTTTAGAGGTACGCAGGTAGCCTGCGTACCTCCAAAGTAGCCTGTGTAAAACCAAAGTAGCCTGCGTACCTCTAAAATAGACGGCGTACCTCTAAAGTAGCCGGCGTACCTCTAAAGTAGCTGTCGTACCTTAAAAGTAGCCTGCGTACCTCCAAAGTAGCCTGCGTACCTTCCAAGTAGCCTGCGTACCACCAAAGTAGCCTGCGTACCTCTAAAGTAGACGGAGAACCTCTAAAGTAGCCGGCGTACCTCTAAAGTAGCTGGCGTACCTTAAAAGTAGCCTGCTAAGCCTGCTTACCACCATTTTTTTAAGTACCTATTTGTATTACTGTACTAATTTTGTCAAAAATTAAAAAAAAAAACAACCACGTATGTAATGGATTTTCATACAACTTTTCAGCCCGCTAAAGCACGTAAGTAATGAAATTTCATACATTTTTTCAGCCCGCAGATTTGTCTCCACGTAAAGACGTATTTTCTTTCTCGCTCTTTCTCGATATGACACAAATCAGAAGGTACTTTCCGAGCAGGTGTAGTATAAAATAACTTACACTGAACGCGAAAACTTTTTCATCTCGGACGAGGAGATCCCCGAAAACGAACGCAGCGCCTTCCACGCCGTAAGATAGGAAAGTAGCCACCTGAAAAATAAAAGATAGTACCAAGACACACCAACAAACAAACACACTTTCGCATTTATAATAGGTAAGGAAGAATTAATACTACGATAATAAAGGTGATCTAATTAAATTTTAGAACACAAAAGCTGCTATTGTGTATTAAATATGATACTAAAATATATTCCCTCGGGGACTTTTTTTGTAGAGAATAATGAGTAGGTACTTTAATAATGTAGTACATAATTTTTCATTACTCATACACGGAAAGTAGGTCTGAAGTTGCCTGAGAAGCGGGTTGAAAGTAATACTTTTCAGCCCTAGGGAGAATCGTTTTCAACTGACAGCTGTCAAATAATTAAAAAAAACTAGTTGTCACATTTTTATTGGAGTTCAAATGAAACACGACATACCCGAGTGCATCCATAGACAAGAAGAAAGATAGACTTTATTCATAAAGTAAAGACAACTGATTCATAGACATTCATAGACAATCATAGACAATACTTGACTATTAAAAAGCTAAATGCATAGCCCGCCGGCTAGGCCAAAGAAAAAAAAAAGGCGGGAAAGTGGCAAGCGGCAATCCGATCTTCATTTGTTTTTCGAGTTGTAGAGTTTTGTTTAGGCTTCTGTTTAACAGCGATTTTTATTGACACAATGAGTTCATCTGATTCAGATATGGATTTAACGCCTGATTTTATGAGAGAAGAGGCTCAAGCAGTAGTGGAAAACCTTTTACCACCTAAATCAAAACAAAGATACCTAAAATCATACGACGATTTTATGAAATGGCGCGCTGAGAAAAAAGTGAAATCGTTATCAGAAAACGTTTTGCTAATATATTTCAACGAATTATCAAAGACTTATAAACCTTCAACATTATGGAGCGTGTATTCTATGTTAAAGACAACATTAAGTACTAAACACAACGTCCATTTAAAGGATTTTGAGAGACTCACATCATTTCTCAAAAGACAGTCTGATGGGTTTAAATCGAAAAAATCCAAAGTTTTCACTTCTCAAGAGGTAGAAACCTTCTTAAACAAAGCGCCTGATGAAATATACCTACACTAGCGGCACGCTATGATGGCCGGTTTGACACATTACAATAGTGATGTGGAATGTCAATTTATTCTCGAACAAAAAACAATTAAGTTTTGTTTTTGTACCTGATTAAATAGGTTTAATAAAACAAAAATGTATATGTTTATTTAATTTATTTGAACGAACTGAATATTTGAATGAAAATGAATATACATACTTTATATGCACACAAGAAACATATGAATACAAAAGATACCAAAAAAGGTGCCACAAAAGGCCATAATTAATCAGATTCGTCCATACTACTATTTTCACTGTCGTCACTGCTATCATCACCTACATTAATAATTATATGTTCGTTTTCTATAATATTATCTATTTTCACATCTCTTTCATAATCTTCCCTTATTAATTTAACAGTTCTATTCACAACCTTTTCCCAGTCTCCTTTAGTCACATGTTCACAAGCTTCTTCTAATAATTTTAGCATTTTTTTTGTGGTAAATGGGGGTTCTGTATTGTGTCTTGCAGCATATCCCTTAATTTGAGCCCACACCAACTCAATCGCATTATACTCACAATGGTAAGGCGGTAACCGTATAACTCTGTGCCCATGTTCTAATGCTATTTCGTCAATGACGTATCGGATCTTGGTTGGTTTGTTTTCTTTTAAAAGACGTACTAATTCCGCTTTTAACATATTCATGTTTGCATCTACGCCATTTTTACGAAGCCATGCGACGATATCAGCTTTCTTTTGGGATTGGGCAGGTGGCTTGTCAATTTGCATCGAGTGGTATGGGGCGTTGTCCATAATTATAATAGATGGTTCAGGGAGGCTACACAACATTGAGGTAAACCATTCAGTAAACTTTTCTCCATTCATGTCTTCATGATAGTCTCCAGTGGTTTTTGACGCAAAAGCCATGAGAGAACCTTCGACAAACCCGTTGATGGTTCCGGCGTGACAAATTATAAGTCGCGATTCTTTTCCTACAGGAACTTTGGAAGTAGATGCTGCTGTGTCATCGTTCCAAGAACGGCCTACAGTATGGTTAGCATTAAGCCATGTTTCATCCAAGAACACAACATTTTGCCAATTTTCGATTTCTTTCACTTGCCGTAAAAAAGTATACCTTGCCATCGCTATATCAAATCTTTCCATCAATATTTTGCGTTTGTTACATTTTTTGTATCGAAATCCAATGGTCTTCAAAATCTTCGTTAAAGAACTTTCCCCACCGAAGAATAATCCAGCTTCCTTCAGTGAATGCACCAACTTTTTTCTTGTTGGATACTCCTTCTGTAAATAGTAGCCGTAAACATGTCTTCGGATAGCATCGGCATCAAAGCTATCGATGCCTACGACTGGTTTTGCTCGTTTTCTCTTTTTTGGTGTGTGAAGTTTATTTTCTTCTGTGCCAGTCTCGCCATATTTTTTTTTAGTTATCCGTCTAACAGTTCGTTGTCCAATATTAAGCGCATCAGCTACGCGTTCAACCACTGACGTTATAGGTAAAATTGGCCCTCCATTTTGAGCTTTACGATCGAAATAGTTACGAAGGCGTATTACGAACTCACGTGTCTGACTATTTAGAACAGTTCTCTGCGTACGTTCGGTCATATCGACGAAATCCACAACAAAGGGCTTGAACAGAGTCCAAATTAACGAGCAAGGGTCAACAGTAATGCAGTATCAATATTTGAAATCCAAAGCCAGGTCAAAACTATATGACAATCGCATTGCACTGACAGTTTATACTTTTCGAAGCAACGTCAATTCGAAACTGCTTTGTTTTGCATTGAGCATTGACGCGAGTTTGCCGGAGGTAGTAGTTGTGCTAGCCAGCGATCCTATGTGACGATCGTATTAGATTCCATTTTTAAAAATTTTCAATTTAGAAAACCAAATGCCGAGTTGTGGTATATATCATATAAAAATAAAAATTTTACCTTTTGTATGAAACAGCTGATATTTTTTTGCGATTTCAGAGGTTTGTCCACATAGTGAAAATTGTTCATATTCACAAGTACATTCACCCCTTAAATGGTGCAAACTGATTTTTCTACACTTGTATACATTTTAGAAATCAATTTAATAAATAAATTTTGAGTCCTAAACCTAAAACTACATTCGATAAAATTTATGAATCTCTGCACATCACTATCGTCAATAAAGTAATACAATTATTTCCTTCAAAGTCGTTATCAATTAATACGGAACTTCATGAGCGGACAAACGTCAAACCGGCCATCATAGCGTGCCGCTAGTGTAGTAATGAAGGTAAGTTAATCTTTTTATTGTTTACGCACATAAGTAATTTGTATCAAATTGTAACTTTCTATACATATTTTATTTATCTCGTCTCAACCCCTTTTTATGTCCCACTGCTGGGCACGGGTCGACTCCTCTCAGAATGAGAGGGATTTGGCCATAGCCCACCACGCTGGCCAAGTGCGGGTTGGTGGGCTTCGCACACCCTTAAGAACACTTATGTGAACTCTCAGGCATGCAGGTTTCCTCACGATGTTTTCCTTCACCGCTAAGCAAGTAATATTTGAGTTTTCGAAAACGCACATAACTTCGAAAAGTCAGAGGTGCGTGCCCGGGATTCGAACCCGTGACCTCCTGATGAGAGGCAGAGGACTGAACCACTAGGCTATCACTGCTCTCATATATTTATACATCTATTAGAGAAATATTTTTTTTTGCAGGTAGTGTTAATATTGGCAATAAGTGGCGCTTGCAGAAGTATCGAGCTAGTAAATATGAAGGTTGATGACATTGAAAAACAAGGTGATATAATATTGGTGAATTTACGTGGCACTAAAACCAAAGTTGACCGAACCTTCGTCATTAAAAAAGAATTTGTAAATATAATAGAAAAATACCAAAAGTTACGACCAAGTGGTATAGAAACGAACCGTTTTTTCATAAACTATCATAAAGGGAAGTGTCTTCGGCAAGTAATTGGCAAAAACAAGATGACGAGTATTCCTAAAGAGCCAAGTAGCCACATACCTTAATTTGCCAAACTCACATCTATATTCGGGTCACTGTTTTCGCAGAACATCGGCAACTTTGCTAGCCGATTCTGGTGCCGATTTAACTGTCATTAAAAGACATGGAGGTTGGAAGTCGAGTAAAGTAGCTGAAGGCTACATAGTAGAGTCAGTGGAAAATAAAACTAAGATATCACACATAGTAACAAAAATGATAAATCTGCACTCCACTGATACCCCACAGCCGAGCACTTCAAAAGATTATCAGGTGGAATCCAACAATATAACTGTAACAGCTGAAGAAAAGACACCAATACCAATGTCGCCAACATTCACCCAAGCATCCCTGGATACTGTAGAAACTCAATTTTCCCAGAAAATATCAAATATCAATATACCCGGCAAAAACCTTTCACTAACTATTACTAATTGTTCTAATTTTAACATAAACTTTAAATAAATATCTCACCAAAGTTGTTGATTTATGTAAAATAAAGTTCACTCAATTTTCTTTAGCTAATTTCTATTTTTATTTTGACTTTCCTTATATTCGTAATGAAAAGCACAGTGTTTACCTCGGGATAAAGACTTATTTAGTCCCTCGAATTATAGGCCCCCTCGCTACGCTCGGGCGCCAAACCCCGTCTCGGGACTAAATAAGTTACTTTCATCCCTAAGGTAACAATGTACTATTTATGTATCATCAATAGTTTTCGCAGAACACGCCAAATAATGCATACAAATACATTTATAGGCAACATTTTGCTACTTTGGGTTACATTATTGCAATTTTCTTAATGTAATTTTTTGAAAATAAATTATAGCATATGTTACTTCCTGATAACTTAGCTTTCTATTGGTGAAAAAATTGTTAAAATCGGTCCAGTAGTTACAGAGCCTATTCGGTACAAACAAACAAAAAATATAGTATATAGTCTAATACCTTTAAACGAGCAATTCTTGTATATATATAGGTATATATAATCTGAATCTCGGAAACGGCTCCAACGATTTTCATGAAATTTGATGCAGGGGGTTTGTTTCGGGGGCGATAAATCGATCTAGCTAAGTTTCATTTTTAGAAAAGGTCGTTTTATCCGTGTTTTCAGGCAATGGAAAACCCCTTACAATATCATTAGAATACGGGGGTAAATTTCGCCATCATCTATAAATTCCCGATAGCTCGACGGAAAGTCGGGCGGTCCCGAAACCAGAAGACCTTTTCCCAGTAAAAGGTGAAAAACAACATGATGGAGTGTTTTCCTACCCCATGTGTGAAAAAGTCTAGTAGCAAAAAAGCAAGCTGACCCCGATAAAATATGCTTTTACGCTTCGTACCTTGTCGGAGAAGCACTGCAAGGCGTACCGGCCCGCGTCCCAGCGTATGAACAGCACTCCGAACAGGAACTGGATCAGCAGCCCCACGCCCACGCTGCGCCAGTTGATGCGCCCTGGACTCGACGAAACAGTACCTTGTCGGAGAAGCACTGCAAGGCGTACCGGCCCGCGTCCCAGCGTATGAACAGCACTCCGAACAGGAACTGGATCAGCAGCCCCACGCCCACGCTGCGCCAGTTGATGCGCCCTGGACTCGACGAAACAGTACCTTGTCGGAGAAGCACTGCAAGGCGTACCGGCCCGCGTCCCAGCGTATGAACAGCACTCCGAACAGGAACTGGATCAGCAGCCCCACGCCCACGCTGCGCCAGTTGATGCGTCCCGGACTCGACGAAACAGTACCTTGTCGGAGAAGCACTGCAAGGCGTACCGGCCCGCGTCCCAGCGTATGAACAGCACTCCGAACAGGAACTAGATCAGCAGCCCCACGCCCACGCTGCGCCAGTTGATGCGCCCTGGACTCGACGAAACAGTACCTTGTCGGAGAAGCACTGCAAGGCGTACCGGCCCGCGTCCCAGCGTATGAACAGCACTCCGAACAGGAACTGGATCAGCAGCCCCACGCCCACGCTGCGCCAGTTGATGCGCCCTGGACTCGACGAAACAGTACCTTGTCGGAGAAGCACTGCAAGGCGTACCGGCCCGCGTCCCAGCGTATGAACAGCACTCCGAACAGGAACTGGATCAGCAGCCCCACGCCCACGCTGCGCCAGTTGATGCGCCCTGGACTCGACGAAACAGTACCTTGTCGGAGAAGCACTGCAAGGCGTACCGGCCCGCGTCCCAGCGTATGAACAGCACTCCGAACAGGAACTGGATCAGCAGCCCCACGCCCACGCTGCGCCAGTTGATGCGCCCTGGACTCGACGAAACAGTACCTTGTCGGAGAAGCACTGCAAGGCGTACCGGCCCGCGTCCCAGCGTATGAACAGCACTCCGAACAGGAACTGGATCAGCAGCCCCACGCCCACGCTGCGCCAGTTGATGCGCCCTGGACTCGACGAAACAGTACCTTGTCGGAGAAGCACTGCAAGGCGTACCGGCCCGCGTCCCAGCGTATGAACAGCACTCCGAACAGGAACTGGATCAGCAGCCCCACGCCCACGCTGCGCCAGTTGATGCGCCCTGGACTCGACGAAACAGTACCTTGTCGGAGAAGCACTGCAAGGCGTACCGGCCCGCGTCCCAGCGTATGAACAGCACTCCGAACAGGAACTGGATCAGCAGCCCCACGCCCACGCTGCGCCAGTTGATGCGTCCCGGACTCGACGAAACAGTACCTTGTCGGAGAAGCACTGCAAGGTGTACCGGCCCGCGTCCCAGCGTATGAACAGCACTCCGAACAGGAACTGGATCAGCAGCCCCACGCCCACGCTGCGCCAGTTGATGCGCCCTGGACTCGACGAAACAGTACCTTGTCGGAGAAGCACTGCAAGGCGTACCGGCCCGCGTCCCAGCGTATGAACAGCACTCCGAACAGGAACTGGATCAGCAGCCCCACGCCCACGCTGCGCCAGTTGATGCGCCCTGGACTCGACGAAACAGTACCTTGTCGGAGAAGCACTGCAAGGCGTACCGGCCCGCGTCCCAGCGTATGAACAGCACTCCGAACAGGAACTGGATCAGCAGCCCCACGCCCACGCTGCGCCAGTTGATGCGCCCTGGACTCGACGAAACAGTACCTTGTCGGAGAAGCACTGCAAGGCGTACCGGCCCGCGTCCCAGCGTATGAACAGCACTCCGAACAGGAACTGGATCAGCAGCCCCACGCCCACGCTGCGCCAGTTGATGCGCCCTGGACTCGACGAAACAGTACCTTGTCGGAGAAGCACTGCAAGGCGTACCGGCCCGCGTCCCAGCGTATGAACAGCACTCCGAACAGGAACTGGATCAGCAGCCCCGCGCCCACGCTGCGCCAGTTGATGCGCCCTGGACTCGACGAAACAGTACCTTGTCGGAGAAGCACTGCAAGGCGTACCGGCCCGCGTCCCAGCGTATGAACAGCACTCCGAACAGGAACTGGATCAGCAGCCCCACGCCCACGCTGCGCCAGTTGATGCGTCCCGGACTCGACGAAACAGTACCTTGTCGGAGAAGCACTGCAAGGCGTACCGGCCCGCGTCCCAGCGTATGAACAGCACTCCGAACAGGAACTGGATCAGCAGCCCCACGCCCACGCTGCGCCAGTTGATGCGCCCTGGACTCGACGAAACAGTACCTTGTCGGAGAAGCACTGCAAGGCGTACCGGCCCGCGTCCCAGCGTATGAACAGCACTCCGAACAGGAACTGGATCAGCAGCCCCACGCCCACGCTGCGCCAGTTGATGCGTCCCGGACTCGACGAGAACACGAAACCTGTGGTGTTGAAGGAAAGAAAGAAAGAGCCGTTTATTTTGGTACACAACAAGATGTATGCCATAGTTCGAAAAGCCGATGGTCGTTGGGGTCCCAAGGTGCTGGAGTGGCGACCCCGCACCGGGAAGCGCAGTGTTGGCAGACCCCCACCAGGTGGACCGACGACCGCTGGTCGACATTGAACGAGTCACCGATATTTTAAACACTAGTGACTAGAATATCGCCGCTTTACTTGGTCTGTCACAACCCGAGTTTATCACTTCCGAGTATAAACTCGGTAACTAAAGTAAAAAAATCATAATATTAGGATTACACCACAATCTATATAGGTATATGTATATTCGATAGATATAAAAATAACTAACAAGATAACTGTTTTATTTCTGCTATTTTGGTATATAGTAAGGAAAACGGGGTGAAAGAATAATAACTACTATACTAAAAATTTTAACATACATAACGGAGTAAATAAATAACAAAATAATATGATTTATGACAACCAAAGAAGGATTAGGTATATAATTAATAATAACGTACCTAACCTTGTAAATTGATTATATTATTATTGATATTATTGCTTTATAATTATTAGTATGTATGTATACTATAATAATTATAAGGAAGCTTTAAAGGGCGAGGTAAAAAAGTTAAAGTATATCAATATCTCAGTGATTTCTTAACCGATTTGCGTGAATGTTTTTAATCGACACAGAAATTTCGCCTTTAAAAACTAGAGTTCTAACTCCTCAGTCCTCAATCTTGTTGCTGCAGGGGTACTGCTCACCTAAACTGTTGTGATTTATTAACTGTTGATTATGAATAGTTGTTATACATACCAAGCAGACTACCTACATAGTTAAATTGCAGGATCCTGCGATGCTGCAGGGGTGCCTACGCGGATAAAGTCGCGGGCATCAGCTAGTACTATAGAAATAATCCTTACTAATATTATAAATGCGAAATTGTGTTTGTTTGTTGGCTTGTTGGTTTGTCCTTCAATCACGCCGCAACAGGGCTACGGATCGAAATGATTTCTTGCATGGGTATACTTGAGGACCTGGAGAGTGACATAGGCTACTTTTTATCCCAGAAAATCAAAGAGTTACCGAGGGATTTTAAAACTAAATCCACGCGGATGAAGTCGCGAGCATCAGCTAGTACTTTTTATATAATTTATAATAAAAAAAAACATCGATCACGCTTACCAAGTAATAAGAGCAGGGAGAGTCCAAGCAGAGAGATGAGTCTTTCTGGCGAATGTCGCGTATCCCAGTACAGGAAGAAGCCTATAGCACCGACGATGGCTATGCAGAAACACCATTTGAACAGACTGCAAGGGAACAAATTTTGTGAGAATGGATGTATGGATGTTTACTCCTTCACGCCACAACGAACGAACCGATTTGGCTGAAATTTGGAATGGAGATAGCGCATACCCAGGATTAACACATAGGCTACATTTTATTCCGCAAAATTAAAAGAGTTTCCGCATCATTTAGTCAAAAATCATACTAAGTATACTAATATTATAAATGCGAAAATGTGTTTGTTGGTTTGTTCTTCAATCACGCCGCAACAAAGCTACGGATCGACATGATTTTTGCATGGGTATAGTTGCGGACATAGGCTACTTTTTCTCCCGGAAAATCAAAGATTTCCCGAGGGATTTTAAAAACTAAATCCACGCGGACGAAGTCGCGGGCATCAGCTAGTATAATAAATGCAAAAGTGTGTTTGTTGGTTTGTCCTTCAATCACGCCACAACAGAGCTACGAATCGACGTAATATTTTGCATGGGTATAGTTGAGGACCTGGAGAGTGACACAGGCTACTTTTTATCCCGGAAAATCAAAGAGATCCCGAGATATTTTAAAAACTAAATCCACGCGGACGAAGTCGCGGGCATCAGCTAGTATTTCCATAGTAAAACCAGATAACAGATTTGCCGTGTGGTGACGGCAGATCAGAATACAGTTGTCACCACCCCTCCTCTTCAGTCTTCCCGCGGGTGTCGTACGAGGCGACAAAGGGAATATAACGGAGAACGGGCAGCAGCGTCTTCTGTGCTACTACTGCTATCTACTGCGATCACCAACCCGTCTGCCCCGCGTGGTGATCATGGGCAAACCCTCCCCTTGGGAGAGGCCTTTAGTCCAGCAGTGGACTGTTATAGGCTATTGATGATGATGATGAAAACCAGATAAGTACGAAGTTAGAAGAATAAATAAATTGACTTACGTGATCTTCCACAGGTGAAAGTACACATTCTCCACGCGACTCCATACGGTCGCTTCGAACCACTTCCCCAGATATCTCTTCACCAGCAGAAAGTATATCACGAAGAAGTATATGATGCTGAGGAAGGCAATGAGACTGCCGAAGCCGTAGCAGAGTTCCAGGGATTCATTACCTGACAACAAATCGTATAATGCTTATCGTATTTTTGACGACCTCCCTGGCTCATTGGTGAGCGCTGTTGCCTTATAACTGGGAGGTCTCGGGTTCGATTCCCGGCGGGGTCAATTTGGGAATTTATAATTTCTGAATTGTCTCTGGTCTGGTCTGGTGGGAGGCTTTGTCCGCGGCTAGTTACCACCCTACCGTCAAAGACGTGCCGCCAAGCGATTTAGCGTTCCGGCACGATGGCGTGTAGAAACCAATTAGGGGTATGGGTTGAATGTTCACTGCCATACCCCTTACAAGTTAGCCCGCTGCCATCTTAGACTGCATCGTCACTTACCATCAGGTGAGATGGCAGTCAAGGACTACCTTGTCATCGAATAAATAAATAAATAAAATGCTAGGCGTATGATGACACAAGTTAGTAAGCAGTGATAGCCTAGTGGTTAGGACTGTGGTCTCCTATTCGGGGGGTCGCAGGTTCGATCCCGGGTACGCTACCTCTGACTTTTCGGAGTCAAGTGCGTTTAAGCAATTAAATATCACTTGCTTCAACGGTGAAGGAAAACATCATGAGGAAACCTGCACACCTGAGAGTTCTTGAAGGTGTGTGAAGTCCGCCAATTCGCATTGGGCCAGCGTGGTGGACTATGGCCTATAACCCTTCTTTGAGAGGAGACCTGCGCTCAGTAGTGAGCCGTTGATGGGTTGTTAATGATGATGATGATATGATGGCACGCAGGTGACGTTGCGCAGCACAGTACAAACTTTGCAAGGCGCAGAGTTGAGGCAGACCGAGAGAGGAATAGAATAGAATAGAATAGAATAGAATAGAATAGAATAGAAATGTTTTTTATTCAAATAAACTTTTTTACAAGCGCTTTTGAATCGTCGATGAGTCTACCACTGGTTCGGAATGCCCTTCCTGCCGAGAAGAACCAGCAAGAAACTCGGCGGTTGCTCATTTCAAAACATGTTTACAATTCAATAGATACTATGCTATGTCTGCAGTGTTTCCAAAATGAGTTCCACGAAAGCATACCTAATTATAATTCAACAGATGCACATAAGACGATTCAACACATAAGACGGGCAGACAGACAGTAGCCCCATTCCCGCCGGTGGAACCCGTTCACGAGCATGACGCACGATCCAGCCCACATCCAGCCATTGTTTCGCTCAACCATATTTGAGGGACCGACAGAGGCCGCAAGTGCGTGCTATGCTAGGTATGAAGCAGCTGAGTGACACAGATACATTTGGATAGAAGCAGGCGTTACTTTGCGAAAGTTCATGATTAGCAAGAAAAGGTTAGAATTATTTTGAACTAGACAATACAGCATTCTAAAGTCGACATCTCCTGAGGATGCTCCGGTGTCGGGGCGAAACGTGCGTTGAGAGTAGTGTAAAAGTCTAGTGTGGTGGTGCATGTGAGTGGTGGCGGCATTGCTTGCTTGGGAACTTGGCTTTCTTGCTTGCTTGGGAAGGTGAGCGGTGCTTAGCTGGTAACTGCATGTTTGACCATACAGATTTTTTCTGTTAACGGATTACTTTAGCAAAATAATTCTAACCTTTTCTTACAGATACATTTATTTATAGGTATTGTTTATTTCTTCGATTCAGGCTTGAATATGCTATTACTTACTATAATTAATCCAATAATATAGGCAACCGAAAAAGAAGCCTATAACCAAGCCGTTAAGGGTGAATATCGAGATCGTCTTCATGGCCCGGCCGTTGTTCTTTATGAAGCCTTCAGTGGAACTGCCAACTCTCATCAGAGACAGCTCTAGGCAACCGTTTGGCTCGTGCTCTAGATATTCGAAGGTAGTCTGAAAAAATGAAACTGCCATTTTAGATATGACCAATTAATGAATGAATGATATAATTTATTCTTATCAAGTAATATCAGTCATATATTGATTTCGTTCTAATAAAGTGTAGCCTTTATCACCCGGACCATATACTAATGAATCGATTGGCACTTCACTCACCAAAATCGGTTCAGTAGTTTAGGTTTAGTATACGTAAATAGACAATTACCTACAGGCTACATACGTACATCTATCTATCTTCTATATCTATTTATATAAAAATGAATGTTGGTAAGCGCATAACTCAAGAATGGATGGACCAATTCGGTTAATTTTTTTTTGTATGTTCCTTAAGTTCCACGGAAGGTTTTAATACAAAAAAAAAAACAACAAACTAAATTCACGCGGACGAAGTCGCGGGCATCAGCTAGTATATTTTATAAATTAGAATTAGGGCTCTTAGGTAGGCTCAGGACCGCTCACTTACGGCTGACTTATGGATCCGAGACATGGTCGCTAACTATGGGCCTCATAAGAAGGCTCAGGGTCACTCAGCGAGCGATGGAGAGAGCTATGCTCGGTATATCCCTGCGAGATCAAATCAGAAATGAGGAGATTCGTAGGAGAACCAAAGTCACCGACACAGCTAAGCGAGTCGCGAAACTGAAGTGGAAATGGGCGGGGCACATAGTTCGAAGAGCTGATGGTCGTTGGGGTCCCAAGGTGCTGGAGTGGCGACCACGCACCGGGAAGTGCAGTGTTGGCAGGCCCCCCACCAGGTGGACCGACGACATCAAACGAGTCGCAGGGAGCCGCTGGATCCAGGCGGCGCAAGACCGAGGCCTGTGGAAGTCCATGCAAGAGACCTTTAGCCAGCAGTGAATGTTTATCGATATAGAAGAAGAAGAAGATATATTTTATACATAGACTTATTAAAGTCACTGAATAGGTGAAAATCCCTTGCTCTTAACTTTGCCATAGAAAAGTGAAATGCAGGCAGGCAGAAACAAGATGATACAGAAAAATCGAGCCGTACGTTTCATTCCCTCACTCTCATATTTGGCGCACGCACGCGCACACAGACGTACATACACACGTACACATACTAACGTCTAACACGTCTTACAAATCAAAATGAAATTAATTGTAACAAGGTGTTCATTCTAAAATCGAAATAGAAGAATACAGTATCTCAGATAATTGCACTTACCTCATTATTAGCTTAATTTCTAAGTTACTTATCTAAGTTATTTTGATTTAAAAGTACCTACCGACCTTACTGCAAAGGATTTACAATAAAAGTGTCAGTACGGACAAGTTAGCCTTTTAAAAACTGAATGTGAAGGTTAGTATGCACTTTACTTTCTTAAATCATTTTGAACGTAACTACAATCTGGATCGTGATTTGTGATCCCCGATAGATAAAGCCGTGATAGCCCAGTGGCTAAGACTACCGCCTTATTTTTTCGGAGGTTAAGGGTTCGAATCCCAAGCACAAACCTCTATCTTTACGGAGTTATGTGCGTATCAGTTAACACTTGCTTCACGGTGAAGGAAAACATCGTGAGGAAACCTGCACGCCTGAGAGTTCTCCATAATGTTCTCAAAGGTATGTGAAGCCTGCCAATTCGCATTGGGCCAGCGTGGTGGACTATATTTCATATAACTCTTCTCTGAGACTGATGAGACCTGCGCTCAGTAGTGAGCCGTTGATGGGTTGCTGATGATGATGATGATGATATTATTTTGCGTCCCCGATAGATAAAGTGGTTATGGCTAGTGGTTAAGACATACAGCCTCCTTTTCGAGGGGTAGAGGGTTCAAACTACAATCCCAGGCAAGCATTTCTGACTATTCGGAGTTATAATGCGCTTACTGATGGTTGTTGGGGTCCCGAGGTGCTGGAGTGGCGACCCTGCACCGGAAAGCGCAGTGTTAGCAGACCCCCACTAGGTGGACCGACGACATCAAACGAAACGCAGGGAGCGGCTGTATACAGGAGGCGCAAAACTATGGCCTGTGAGCTTGTGTTAAGCTTTTTTCGCTGAGCTATGTCGGTGACTTTGGTTCTCGAACGAATCTCCTCATTTCTGATTTGATCTCGCAGGGATATACCGAGCATAGCTCTCTCCATCGCTCGCTGAGTGACCCTGAGCCTTCTTATGAGGCCCATAGTTAGCGCTGGATTTAAGCGGCGTAAGACCGAAGCCTGTGGAAGTCCATGCAGGAGACCTTTGTCCAGCAGTGGACGTCTATAGGTTGATAAAGAAGAAGAAGAAAATCCATTTTAGAGACTACCACAACAGCATGCCTGAGTTCTCTATAATGTAGAGTTTACTTACATTTCCATTCGAGATTTCATTTTTCTTTTCAGTAGTTTCCATTTCTACCTCGTTACCATCAACGCCGGCCTGAAATTAAAATATGTATTCATCATCATTAGCAACCCATCAACGGCTCACTACTGAGCACAGGTCTCCTCTCAGAGAAGGGTTATAGGCTATTCCACCACGCTAGCCCAATGCAAATTGGTGGACTTCACACACCTTTGAAAACATTATGAAGAACTCTCAGATGTGCAGGTTTCCTCACGATGTTTTCCTTCACCGTTGAAACAAGTGATAGTTAATTGCTTAAACGCACTTGACTCCGAAAAGTCAGAGGTGCGTACCCGGGATGGAACCTGCGACCCCCCGAATAGGACACCACAGTCCTAACCACTAGGTTATCACTGCTACTAAAATATGTATTGATTGATTTTAAATAAAGATTTATAGAAAACTAGCTTTTGCTCACGGCTTCGCTCACGTTAAGCTCGATTTTACAGACCCCTATTTTACCACCTGAATTTTCAAAAATCCTTTCGGGATGCCTATGTCACAATAGCTATCTGTATGCTAAACATCCCGATCCATCCAGTGGTTTGAGTTGTGCGTTGATAGATCAGTCAGTTAGTCGCCTTTTTCTTTTATATACAGCTAATGTATTTAGAATATTTAGATAATAGATTACTTATAAAAATTCACGGGACATAAATGCTGAAGCATTGATAGTCTAGTGGTTAGGACTGTGGTCTCCTATTCGGAGGGTCGCAGGTTCGATCCCGGGTATGCACCTCTGACTTTTCGGAGTCAAGTGCGTTTAAGCAATTAAATATCACTAGCTTCAACGGTGAAGGAAAACATCGTGAGAAAACCTGCACACCTGAGAGTTCTTCATAATGTTCTTGAAGGTGTGTAAAGTCCATCAATTCGCATTGGGCCAGCGTGGTGGACTATGGCCTTTATCCCTTCTCTGAGAGGAGACATGAGCTCAGTAGTGAGCCGTTGATGGGTTGCTAATGATGATGATGATGATGAAATGCTTTTGTTTCCATTCCACAACATCGAAATCAGAACATAAAATACAACTGCATATATTTTTTTTATTAAATTGTTACAAAAAAAAAACGATAGCTAAACTAATCTAATTAGTAAACAAATGCACATTACTATAATACATGCCCGCGTGGAATGGTGCCAAGAATACTGGCTGCATTACTGCAATACTGTATATTTTTACAATATTTTTCGTCGTCACTAAGTAGTCACCTTTTTAATTTATCTATGTCATTAGGTACCTAAGTTCGCAGTCTACACATTCAATAAAAAGTACACCGTATCTGTAACTTTAACATAAACACTCACTAATTTTCATTACTTACATTTACTTTATTTCGTAAACCTTAAAAAATGTCAAGGGATTGAAAAATAAAATTATATTATAATTTTTAAGAATAACCTTCTCATACTAATTCTTCGTACGATCTGAAGTTAAAATCAGTTTAATTATCGACCGAGCGAAGCGAAGGTCTTTGAGTCTACTTGAGTGAATTTGCACTTGTCCGTCCGTCCGTCCGTCCGTCCGTCCGTCTGTCAGAGCCTTATAACTTCTGAATTACTGAACGTAATTACTTCAATTTTAGATATAATATGTAAACCGATGGCCTCCAGCCGAAAATGGCTTAAAAAGTTATAAAAAATCTTTATTTCAGGGGGGCTCTCATAGAAGCGAATGCGAAGAAAAAAAAATTTTTTTGCATTTCATAGGGTTACAGTACCTCATTTTAAAGATAATTTGGAACAGAGTACAAAAGTATTTTTTTTTAAATTTTTTTCCTAAAATTGACGAAATGGGGGGCTTTCAAAGTGGAGATTATATTTGACCTCACAACGGAATAACCATTGAGAGCTGTTCCTTGAAAGTTTTATAATTTTAGCGTAATATCATGTACTTGAACAACAAATACTAAAATTAGATAAATGTAATAAGGAAACTAAATTATTTAACTTTTAATGAGCAGCAACAACAGAACTTCACAATGATGTCAATAGATGGCGCTCTCATCTCATATAGCAAATGCAGCTATATGTAACATATTATTCAATGAAAATTATTATTTAGTCATTTAGCAAACATCAATAAAACTTCACGTTGCAGTTTGTTTTTACATGTTTTCTGATCGTGTCGATAGTTGACGCTGTGTACAAGTAATTTAATTTGAATGTTCCAAAAAACTATACCTACCTAAGTTTGATTGAGGCCTTGAGGATTTCACTATAACAGTTCCCTAACCTTTACGGGCTACCTATGTTAAGTTAGTTGACACTTTCTGTCAACTTTGTTATTACGAACCTCTACGGGACAACTAAAGGTGAAAATGACATTGGGATGTTAGGATTGTATTTAGGGGCTACCTACGTAAAGAGACTTCTACAAAGGGGATGATTTAGGTATGGTTGGTGAAAACGGGCATAATAATAATGTCAATTTTGATCGTCATGTATCTATTGAATGAATAAGTAATAATGGGAAACCGTTACCGCGAGGTCTTAGTTCGGGGCGAACCACTAGTTATCATTCAGTTTATAAATTCCAAACAAGTGACACATTTAAAAACTTGTTCTCTAATAAACAATATTGTTTTAAAACAAAGTGCGATTAAACAAAACAGAGGTTGACTCGATAGAAAACGCAATCAACTGTGAACAGCAGCAGTAGGTATTATAATACAATAAAGTTTATCGATTCGACATAAAAAATATATAAAAGGCATAGTATAAAGGTGAGGTTTATGTAGAGGTACTAATAGGTACTCGTACCTATTGTTTTACTGCTTCAAGCTACGAAATAATGAAACCGATAGTCCGGTCAATTTAGACATTCGAAGTTACATAAAGTCCCAACAAGCTGAAAATCAGTAAAATTGTTCAAAACATAATTATAAATAATATTTAAAAGTTCCCCATCATTCCCATGTATGGAAAAAATTTTATTCAAGGTCAAAAGTCAAAAAAATGAGTTTTTCGCGATTTTCAGCAAAACGGTAAGTTTTAACATAAAAGTACCTTGGACAAAATTGTAGATCATAAAATTATCTATAAAAAATGTATCAATACTTTTTTTCTTACGAGCCACCGTTTCTGAGATATAACGATTCAAAAAGTTATAAAAGTTGTTATCGTCATAAAATGCACACGTTTCCACGCCACCTATGAGTGTACTTAGCGCGTTTTTTTTTAACGTGGTTTCCCCAGTAGGCCTACTCCACGGGTCAGTTGTGATCCTGTTTAATGTGAAACTATTGCAAAATAACGGAAATTTTCAAAGATTGGAAAAGATAAAAGCGATGTAAATTAAAAAAAAAAGTGGTGAAGTTCATTTGCCTGATTCTTCGCCTGATTCGTAAGTTTCAAATTCTTCTTGATCTTCTTCTTGTTCTTCTTCTTCTCCTGCTTCTTCTTCATCTTCATTTTGGATGCAAGTAAATTGCGTCAATAGCGATGTATCGCATGACACTTCGTCGGAATCAAACGAATCCTAGATTGTTTGTGATTCAACATTAGAGCACGACCGGCCTTGACAATTTGTGCATGCCAGAGAACAAAACAGTCCGACGTTTTTGCAACCACATTTAGCACTGCATCCCTTTTTGCAGTTGCAAAAAATTGTTTTCAGCAGTTTTTCCGGCGCAGGTGGGAGTAAAGTTTGAACAGGTTCTAATATATTGTTGACCAACTTCCAACCCCAGTCTGTAGGGTCTAGCTGATAACCAAGCTACACTTGAACTTATTAATACACCCGAAAAAGATGTTGATGAGCAGCAACTGGGGTTGGAGGAAGACAAGCTAATTGAACTTGTTTTTTATTTTTAGTATTTTTAGCGAAACATGCATATCGATGCTTATCTAAACAGACAGTTTTTTTAGGAGCTCCGTACATAGAAAGAAGAAAGCGGATGCCGTTGGTGATAACTTCTTGTTGAGTTGAATTACTCTTTTTAAAAACTTCAGCACATTGAATTAAATCTTGTTTTTCAAACAACAACTAATAATATACAACTCTAGAGATGTATATACGTGGCGTACTCATGCATATTATGACGATAACAACTTTTATAACTTTTTGAATCGTTATATCTCAGAAACAGTGGCTCGTAGGAAAAAAAGTATTGATACATTTTTTATAGATAATTTTATGATCTACAATTATGTCTAAGGTACTTTAATGATAAAACTTACCGTTTTGCTGAAACTCATTTTTTTGACCTTTGACCTTGAATAAAAATTTTTCCATACACGGGAATGATGGGGAACTTTTAAATATTATTTATAATTATGTTTTGAACAATTTTACTGATTTTCAGCTTGTTGGGACTTTATGTAACTTCACTCTCATTTTTTGGTCTAGATTGACCGGACTACGACGCGACCTAAGTTCCTAACACAGATAAGGAGATATTTTTGGAACGAAGTTCCTTAAGGTTGAAGACAAGGGTCTGCCCGCGAAATTCAAATTTAATTTCGCAATTTGTTAACTAATACGACAAAGTAGGCTAATGGCATTCTAATTGCGACAATGGTAGTATCGATAAATTAAAAAAATTTAATTAAAATATTTCCATGGGTAAGTACATGGAAATATTTTTATTTAATTTTTTTTAACGGAACCCTAAAAGAGCGAGGCCCAACTCGCACTTGGCCGATTTTTCTATTTTGTTTATTCGATAACAATTAAGCTAGTCCTTGACTGCGCTCTCGCCTTCTCACCTGATGGTAAGTGACGATGCAGTGTAAGATGGTGGCGGGCTAACTTGGAAGGGGTATGGCAGTGAACATTCAACCCATACCCCTAATTGGTTTCTACACGCCATAGTGCCGGAACGCTAAATCGCTTGGCGGCACGTCTTTGACGGTAGGGTGGTAACTAGCCACGGCCAAAGCCTCCCGCCAGACCAGACCAGAGACAATTCAGAAATTATAAATTCCCAAATTGACCCCACCGGGAAACGAACCCGAGACCTCCCAGTTATAAGACAGCAGCGCTCACCACTGAGCCAGGGAGGTCGTCGAATTTAATCTTAAACTTTAATCAAATGACGTTTTTAAAGGTTTGGAAATCTGCCAATTCGCACGTGGTCAGCATGGTGGACTATGGACCCGTGCCCAGTAGTAATGAGCGGTTTGAGACCGAAAACTAAGCTAACTTATGGTGAGATCTATAGATGGCACTCTCACTCAGCTCAGACTCAAAACTGAGTTATATAACGAGACAGATTTATGTCAGGACATATTTGCGTCTCATTTTAACTCTATCTTGAGTCTTGAGCAGAGCCAGAGTACGACTACGATCTCAGCCTGAGTTTGACTTAGCCCACATAGCTGACTCAGTTTTTCATACTTGTGTGCAGAATAGAATAGAATAGAAATGTTTTTTTATTCAAAAAAACTGCTCACGTGCCAGCTGTATTAGAACCTATTGGTTTGGCACGTAGTGATGGCAGGAGACCTGATGGTATGACGCTTGTTCCTTGGAGGACAGGGAGGTCGCTTGTGTGGGATGCCACCTGTGTAGATACTCTAGCTGCATCCCACATCCATGCGACCTCCTCTGTGGCGGGTGCAGCGGCTACTAGCGCCGAACAGGCTAAGAGGCGCAAATACGAAAAACTTGACAGTGGTTTCATATTTGTGCCTTTTGGTGTAGAGACCCTGGGGCCGTGGGGCCCGGAGGCTCGAGCGCTTTTTGTAGAGCTAACTAAAAAGGTGATCGAGTCTACCGGGGATCCAAGAGCTGGCAGCTACCTTGCCCAAAGGATTAGCTTGGCCATCCAAAGGGGTAATGCTGCCAGCATCTTGGGTACCATGCCACACTGCAGTGACTTCGATGGGGTTTTAGATTTTATTTAATTTTTATTTTAGTTTTAATTTTAGAATAAATTTAATTTTAATGTAGTAGGTAGTTTTAATTTTAGAGTAAATATAGATTTAACGGATATAATTATGGAGTAATTTTAATTAGTTATTTAATGTTGTTTGGTTCGCGTGTAGTTTTCTACGATGAGTAAAAAAGGAAAAGTTTTTCGCAGAAAAAAAAAAATTTATTCAAATAAACTTCTTTACAAGTGCTTTTGAATCGTCGATGAGTCTATCACTGGTTCAGAATGCCGGTTCAGACTGCAAACTATGCAAACTCAGCTATGTGAGCTAACTAAAATATGCGAAGCTAAGTTAGTTACCATTGACATAAGATTAACTTGGGTGACCATACTCACAACAGTTGTGTTAGCCGAAGCGCTGCTACACGAGCTAAGCTAACCCCTCCCGCCTCGCCTGGCCCTTCGCACATCCTTCGCCAGTGCTATCCAGGGTGTACGGCCACTTCTTAGTATGCACAGGACATATTTCTAGTTTTGCTTAGCTTGCTTAGTTTTTGGTTTGCAACCCGCTTTATGTGCCGTGTGGTGACGGCAGATCAGAATACAGTTGTCACCACCCCTGCTCTTCCCGCGGGTGTCGTACGAGGCGACTAAGGGAATATAACGGAGAACGGGCAGCAGCGTCCTCTGTGCTACTACTGCCATCTACTGCGATCACCAACCCGTCTGCCCCGCGTGGTGATCATGGGCAAACCCCCCCCCTTGGGAGAGGCCTTTAGTCCAGCAGTGGACTGTTATAGGCTATTGATGATGATGATGATGAACCCGCTTTAAGATATTGAACTGCCCAATATTCAACTGACCCTTACTAGAGTCCTATGCGAAATAATCTGTCAGCATATCGCTTTACGGTAAGCGCAGTGTTGGCAGACCCCCCACCAGGTGGACCGACGACATCAAACGAGTCGCAGAGAGCCGCTGGATTCAGGCGGCGCAAGACCGAAGCCTGTGGAGGTCCATGCAGGAGACCTATGTCCAGCAGTGGACATCTAAAGGTTGATAATGATGATGATGATGATGATATCGCTTTGTCTCAAGAAATCCCCACGTTTGTTGGGACGTGATTTATGTGAAGGAGTCACAACCCTCAACAATGAGGAATACGACACACAATAGTGCTAGTGAACGTGATTATTCTATGCTACCTACATAATGTCAGGTTATTGTTTTTACTTTCAAGTAGGTACATCTGCTTACATAGATAAATATGTTCTCAATAAAACGCGTTAAGGACGCTTTGTTGTATTTCATACGTGACTCGTAGTTAAACCTGGTTTAATTTACTTACAGATAATAATAACGCAACTTTGTCCAGTTCTACGGTGAAGTCGAGAAGAAGGATTATGATTTTACTAGCTGATGCCGGCGACTTCGTCCGGGTGGATTTAGTTTTTAAAATCCCGCGGGAACTCGTTAATTTTCCGGGATAAAAGGTAGCCTATGCCACCCTCCAGTCCAGCACACCTACCATGCACGCGCGAGGAAATTTTGTCTACGCCTTTTCACGTATTAAGTATCTCTTTATATCACATGGATTCGTCGAACGAGAAATTAGACTACATGGACAATATCTCTCTCTCTCTTCGCGCGAGATATCACTTCGGCGGGCTGGTCCAAATACTCGTATAAGCATCTACCTATGCAAAGCGATGGAGAGAGCTATGCTCGGTATATCCCTGCGAGATCAAATCAGAAATGAGGAGATTCGTACGAGAACCAGTCACCGACATAGCTCAGCGTGTCGCGAAACTAAAGTGGGAATGGGCGGGGCACATAGTTCGAAGAGCTGATGGTCGTTGGGGTCCCAAGGTGTTGGAATGGCGACCCCGCACCGGTGAGCGGAGTGTTGGCAGACCCCCACTAGGTGGACCGACGACATCAAACGAGTCGCAGGGAGCCGCTGGATTCAGGCGGCGCAAGACCGAAGCCTGTGGAGGTCCATACAGGAGACCTATGTGCAGCAGTGGATAAAAATTAAACCGATTTCAAAAAAGTTACCTTTTTTATTCCCGTACCCGTACCTGGTTTTTGAATACCCGTACGCCAGAACGACACGAGTTAGCCCATAACTAAATAAAATCGTAACTGGCGGAATAATCGCATAAAAAACATACAAAAAAAATACAGTCGAATTGGGAATCTCGTCGTTTTTGAAGTACAATAATTTAATATAAAAAATTCTTTTTTAAAACCGACTTCAAACGCCCGTGCAACTACAAAGTAAATAATTTATTGTTGATATTTTAAAACCCGCTCGACCGATTTCCATAAAATTTCAATGGGACCACTTGGGAAGTATACCTACCCTTTGAAATAAAAAAAAATATTCCAAATCGGTTCAGGCATCTTCGACTAATCGGAGACTAATTAAAAAAAAAACCGACGAATTGAGAGAACCTCCTCCTTTTTTGAAGTCTGTTAAAAATAAGATCTTACCGAGTCTCTCTTTCGTAGATCCTCCATCGTCGTCATTTTGGCCAGATTTATTTTAGCACGAACTCTGCAGTGTTCTCTAAAGTTGCCTAATATTGTGATGCCATTGGAAACATTGTCTTTTTATTCACTTTTATTTAAGCACTTTTGTCACTTTTTTCACTTTGTCCATCATTTTGTTTTCACTTGTTTCGAATCCGCGACATGGTTGAATCTGTAAAGTTAAAATGCTTACTTAATAAAAAAATATTAAGTGTCGAACTTAAACAGTAATGTTGTTGTTGTGTTAATAATAATAATTAATAAGTAGGTATTTAAGTAAAACGATAAAGTTTAAATAAATCTTTCTATTGTAATTTACTACAAAAAGTACCTACATAATATATGCACAGAAATCTATGATGATATAATTTTAGTTTTAATTGTAGAAGTCGTCATATTATTATACCTATCGATTGAACGAATAATCATGGCATACCGTTACCGCGAGGTCTCAGTTCGGGGCGAACCACTAGTTAATATTAATTTCGATTTTAGTTCATGATTAATTTTGTATTTAATTTTTTTTATTCGATGACACGGTTTAAGATAGAGAGAGTGGCGACATTAACAATATATACCTACTTACAGTACAACATAAAAAGAAATAGATATAAGTTACATTATACTTAAGTATACTTACCTACTAAATTTATAAAAATTGAGAATAAATTGCGTTCAATGGTAAGTTTTTTATATTAACAAAAAAAACTATTTTTAGTACACGAGTTTCGACTACTTTCGACGGTGTAACCACAGGTGTAACATTAAACTATGTCTGCAATCAGGTAAAATTTAAAGTAAAGGATAAATAAAACCACAAAACATACCTGATTTGAGTCCGGTTTTAGCAATACCAGTTCAGGCCTAAAATATTATACCTACCTACTGTTCTTCGGTATAGGAGGTCAAGACATCCTTACGTCTAAGCGATAACTGCCTCGTAAAATTAAGCTTTAATCCGAGCACATAAAGTCAGTTTTGTACTGTCAAATAAAGGTTTTAAGCAACATGTGAAAGTTCTGTGATTATTTCGGAAAATTTAGCCATAATAATTAGTACCTACCTCTAAGGTAATAGGCATTATCGATACTAATATTATAAAGAGGAAAGATTTTTGTTTGTTTGTTTGTACGGAATAGGCTCTGTAACTACTGGACCGATTTGAACCATTTTTTTCACCAATAGAAAGCTAAATTATCAGGAAGTAACATAGGCCAATTTTTCAAAAAAATTAGAGATCCTTAAGAAAATTGCAATAATACTCAAACTAGCAAAATTTTGCCTTTAAAATGCATTATTTGGCGTATGCTGAGAAAACTATTGATGATACATAAAAATTATGTACTACATGATTAAAGTAATCATTATTCCATATAAAAAGTATCCAAGGGAATATAATTCTAACTATCATATTATTTAAGTCACAGTAGTAGCTTTTGTATTCTAAAATTTAATTAGATCGCCTTTATTATCGCAATATTAATTCTTCATTATTAATACACATTCTAAATGCGAAAGTGTGTTTGTTTGTTGGTTTGTCTGTCAATCACGGTGCAACAAAGTTACGGATTGACGTGTTTTTTTTGGATAGGTATAGAATAGAATAGAATAGAAATGTTTTTTATTCAAATAAACTTTTTTACAAGTGCTTTCGAATCGTCGATGAGTCTACCACTGGTTCGGAATGCCGTTAGCCGTATAGTTGAGAACTATACCTATCCAAAAGACTTCAAAAAAGAAGGAGGTTCTCATTTCGTCGGAATCTTTATTTTTTTTTTTATGTAAGGTAAGTATGTTCACCGATTACTCGAATACCCCTGAACCGATTTGGAAAATTCTTTTTTTTTTTTTTGGTTGAAAGGGTATACTTCCCAGGTGGTCCCATATAAATTTTATCGAAATCGGTCGAGCGTTTTTAAAAATATCAACAATAAAATTATATACTTTGTATAGTGTGTGTATAATGTAGTAAAGCGGGAGTTTGAAATCGGTTGTTTAAAAATATTTTTTTATAATACATTATTAAAAGAATCACACAGCTGTAGGCGGCTGTACCTACAGTATCGCATTTACCTTGGACTTTGAGAAAAAATAATACATAAGCATATAGGTACCTATTTACCTATTTCCAAGCCAACAACAAATCTAAAATCTTCTGCATAAACAAAATGGAAGTGTTTTTAAGGATCCATACCAAAATGGTAAAAGGTAAAAATGGAACCCTTATGGTGAGACTTTCTCCGTCCGTCCGTCCGTCTGTCACAGTCGATTATTTTAGTAACTATTAAAGCTACGACATGAAATTTGGAATAGTTGTGTACCAGCGCGAAAATTATTTTAATTTAATTAAAAAGGGGGAAAATCGGGGGTTTTAAACTTCAAGGAAGATGTGAAAGGCTTTTACCTGTACATTCTAAAACAGTTTTTGATTAATCGGGCATAATATGGAAAACCCCCCCCCCCTTATCTCCGAAGTTTACCAATCGAAAAATCAGAAATAATTATGATCAATAGCTAGGTATACTTATGTATATTTTACAGGAAAATTAAAACCAACGATCTAACTAGTATAGTTTTTTTTGTATTAACAATAAACCTCTACAAACAAAGTTAACGATATTTAAACAAATGAATATAATATTATCGTTTTACTTTTACTTCTAGAGTATCTACGGAACCCTGCCTCGGTGCGCGAGTCCGACTCGCACTTGGCCGGTTTTTTATTGACCGAGCGAAGCGAAGGTCTCTGAGTCTACTTGAGTGAATTTGCACTTGTCCGTCCGTCCGTCTGTCAGACCCTTATAACTTCTGAATTACTGTACGTAATTACTTCAATTTTAGATATAATATGTAAACCGATGGCCTCCGGCCGAAATTGGCTTAATAAGTTATGAAAATCTTTACTTCACGGGGGTTCTCATAGGAGCGAATGCGCAGTAAAATATTTTTTTAAAGCGTTTCATAGAATTGCAGTGTATCATTTTAAAGATAATTTGGAACAGAGTACAAAAGTATTTTTTTTTTTTTAATTTTTTTCCTAAAATTGACGAAATGGGGGGCTTTCAAAGTGGAGATTATATTTGACCTCAGAACGGATTAACCATTGAAAGGCCGGGCTTGAAAGTTTTATAATTATTAGCGTTATGTCATGTACTTGAACAAAAAATACTAAAATTAGATAAATGTAATAAGGAAACTAAATTATTTAACTTTTAATGAGCAGCAGTATTTTAATAGAACTTCACAATGATGTCAATATATGGCGCTCTCATCTCATATAGCAAATGCTAGCAATTAGTATTTTGTATGACAAGTAGGTACTAATACATATAATAACATATTATTCAATTAAAATTATTATTTAGTTATATCATCATCATCATCATCAGCGGCGCTACAGCCCCTTGTGGGCCCGGGCCTGCTCCAGAAGCTTCCTCCATCCGTCTCTGTCATTCGCGCTTGTCCTCCAACTTCTCGCACCAAGACGCTTTGCATCTTGATTAACCCCATCTAGCCAACGAAGTTTTGGCCGACCAATATTTCTGCGACCATCTGGGTGTGACGACATTAATTTTTTTGGGCTCCGATGTTCGTCCATTCGTTGCACATGTCCAGCCCATTGCAATCTTGCAATCTTTATGTGCTGGACAACGTTTGGTTCAATATAGATGTTATACAGCTCCATGTTGTATCGAATGCGCCAAAACCCATTATCTTGGACTGCACCGAATATAGATCGCAGAACCCTTCTTTCAAATATAAGCAGGGCGTCTTCATCCCTTTTACTAATCACCCAACACTCGCTGCCATAAGTCAAAACGGGCCTCACCAGGGTCTTGTAAAGCGTTACCTTGCCACGTCTTGATAAGAATCGCGATTTAAACAGCTTTATCAGACTATAGTACGCCCTATTCGCGATTGCTATTCTTCGTCTTATTTCCTTGGATATGTCGTTACTGGATGTAACTTGCGAGCCTAAATAGACAAAGTCCAAGCTGTGTTTTATGACTGCATCTCCAATTGTAATTTGACTTTGTGATGTACCTTCAGTTTTTGTCGACTTCATGTACATTGTCTTTTGGGTGTTAATTTTAAGGCCTACATTTTCAGCGGCTATTTTAATTCGCAGGTACTCTTGCTTTAGGGTTTCCAGATTTCTGGCGATGAGGTCGAGGTCGTCAGCATAACCTAAAACTTGGGACGATTTGTAGAATATAGTACCCGTTGTTTGTGTTTGTGAGTCTCTAACACATTTTTCTAGCACCAGGTTAAAAAGAAGGCACGAAAGCGGATCTCCTTGCCTGAGCCCATTAATTGTCAAGAACCGATCGCCCAGATCGTTCTGAATTTTTACTTGATTCACTGTCTGGTTTAAGGTCATTTTTACTAAATTTATTAATTTAGCCGGTATTTGGAGTTCTTTAAGCGCTTCAAAGAGTTTGACTCTGGTGATACTGTCGTAAGCAGCTTTAAAATCAATGAAAACATGATGCGTTGTGAGATTAAATTCAAGCATCTTTTCCAATACTTGACGAAGTGAGAATATTTGGTCTATAGTAGATCTGTTTGGACGGAACCCGCATTGGTACTCTCCCACATTTTGCTCTGCGTAAGGTAAAAGTCTTGCGTATATTATGTTTGAAAGCACTTTGTAACACGCGTTTAACAGAGTTATATGCCTCTGTAGTTGGAGCAGTCCAAAGGGTCTCCTTTCTTGTGTAGTGGGCATACTAAACCAAGAGCCCATTCTCCCGGCATTTCTTCCGAATTCCATATATTAACTATAAGTCGATGTATATCATCAACCAATGTCATTCCAACATACTTAAGCAGTTCACCCGGTATTGCATCGCTGCCTGGAAACTTATTATTTTTTAGTTTTTGTATTGCAGTTTTTGTTTCGGTTTTGTGGGGGAGCGCTACCTCTTTTTCATTTTCGTCAGGACTTACAGCATCATGAACATCGATGGCAGTTGTCTGGGCCATGTTTGGGTTTAACAGTTCTTTAAAATGGTTTGTCCATCGAGTGAGTATCTCGACTTTGTCACTAATTATGAGACCTTCCTTGCTTCTTATGGCAATATTTCTTGGCTTATATTCCTTCCTCTGGCAATTAACATTTTGGTAAAATTTTCTACTATTCTTTTTAGTTTTATATCAAACATCTACTATTCTATTTAGTTATATATCAAACATCAATAAAACTTCACGTTGCAGTTTGTTTTTACATGTTTTCTGATCGTGTCGATAGATGACGCTGTGTACTATAGGTACGCGTTCGTTTGAAGTTGAGCCCTGCACCATAGAGTAAAGTTATCGACGTAGTCGTAATTCCTAGTTCCATGCCGACAGTACGGACACAGTATAGGATATGCAGTAGTTTGACACCTTTGATCTAGTGGTACTACGCGTTACAAATTTCCCCTAGCTCTCTCGCGCTTCCCCGCACCGCACCTCAAGTCAGACCCACTTAGTAAACCGCTCGCGAAGCACCGCTTATTAAAAATAAATTTCAAATTCAAATTCAAATTATTTATTTGCACAGATTGAGTAGTACAATGGTGTTACATTATAATAAAAGTCCTTACAATCTGCCGGATAGGCATCCAAAAAAATTATTTTATAATAATTATTAATCTAAGTTTACGTATTAAAAGTTCAATTTATTAAATTTAACTTTGGATATTAGGAGTTTCGGTAGGTTTGTTTAAAAAAAAACTAAGAATGTTGTATATCGTAAAGCATTAGAATAATAAACACTTTCTTTTTATATATTTTTTTATTATATACCAATTCGAAGTCAATATTCATAGTTAAGACAGGTCAGCTAGTACTTAATAAATAAAACAATAGATAACTATTATACTGCATCTTCTTATACTGTGTCTTTACTGTGGGTCTGACTTGAGGTGCGGTGCGGGGAAGCGCGAGGGGTGAAGATTTCTTTACTCTATGGTGCAGGGCTCAACTTTAAACGAACGCGTAGTACAAATAATTTAATTTGAATGTTCCAAAAAACTATACCTAAGTTTGATTGAGGCCTTGAGGATTTCACTACAGTTCCCTAACCTTTACGGGCTACCTATGTTAAGTTAGTTGACACTTTCTGTCAACTTTGTTATTACGAACCTCTACGGGACAACTAAAGGTGAAAATGACATTGGGATGTTAGGATTGTATTTAGGGGCTACCTACGTAAAGAGACTTCTACAAAGTCAAAGGGGATGATTTAGGTATGGTTGGTGAAAACGGGCATAATAATAATGTCAATTTTGATCGTCATGTATCTATTGAATGAATAAGTAATTATTGGAAACCATTACCGCGAGGTCTCAGTTCGGGGCGAACCACTAGTTATTATTTATCATCAATAAAAATGCCTCTTATTAAACTCCGATAGTTTGAAGTTTGAACGATAGCATTAAACGAAAGAATTAGACCATTCAACCCAACATAAAACCAACACGTTTTTAAAATTTTTGTCCGTCTGTGTGTACGGTCCAATTTTTGCAATGGCTGAAACGATTTTGAGGGGACTTTTGCAAGCATCTACCTCCTTGCAAAAGTCCCGTCAAAATCGGTTGAAAAGAGTGACAACTTACTTTTGTTTTTCTTAATCTTAAGTGAGCCACGACTTGGTTTCTTTATTGTCATAACAATGGTTATTATTCCACATCATCAACAACCCATTACCGTCTCACTACTGAGCGCAGGTCTCCTACTCTCCTTTCAGAGAAGGGTTGTAAGTTGTAGGCCATAGTCCACCAAGCTGGTCCAATGAGAATTGGTAGACTTCACATACTTTTTGAGAACATTATGGAGACAACTCTCAGATGTGCAGGTTTCCTCACGATGTTTTCCTTCAACGTTGGAGCATGTGATATTTAATTGCTTAAGGATGATTATACGAGTCTGCCCGCGAAATTCAAATTTAATTTGGTTTTTCGAAATTTGTAAACTAATACGACAAACTAGGCTAATGGCATTCTAATTGCGCCAGTAGAATTATCATCTTCACAGGTTTACATAAAAATCTTTACTTGAAAGTGACCAGTTTAAGAAATTAATCAAAATACTGAGTTGGACGTGATTTACTCACAAATTAGTCGATATTTTGATTAATTTCTTAAACTGGACACTTTCAAGTAAAGATTTTTATATAAACCTGTGAAGATGATACTGCCATTGTCGCAATTAGAATGCCATAAGCCTACTTTGTCGTATTAGTTTACAAATTGCGAAAAACCAAATTAAATTTGAATTTCGCGGGCACAACTGTCTCTTCCACCTTAAACGCACATAACTTCGAAAAGTCAGAGGTGCCCGGATAGAATCTGCATTCTCCCGAACAGGAGACCGCAGTACTAACCACATGGTTATCACTGCTTTTATAATAAAAAACCGGCCAAGTGCGTGTCGGGCCACGCGCAGTGTAGGGTTCCGTAGTTGAAAGTCTCAAATATTATTGCTGACCTAGGATAGTGCTTTTGTTTTATTTATGAATATTGAATAAATTTTGAGTTCCATGGTTTAAATACTATAATATTCTACAAAATATGCAACTTACACTACGTGTAATACCTAACTTAGAAAAAACAGATATAACTCCTTAACTAATGAACCTTACTTAGCCGTGATAGTTTTCCTTTAAAATTCATTATATATACTACTGCTGTGAATTTTTTCTTGTATACAACCATTTAGCTGGCAGAGGGGGGGGGGGGGACACTTGACTCTAATAAAATTTAGCACTTTAAAATATCATTTTTCACAAACGGATCCCTGAATTGAAAAATGATGTTCCCACACCCACAATATTTTTGAAAGACCTATTTAACGACACCTCACACTATGGGATAGACGAGAAAAAAAAATTCATCCCCACTTTACATGTAGGGGAGGTACCCTAAAAAAAATTATTTTTCACAATTTTATTTCACGACTTTGTCGGCGTGATTGATATTTATACCCTTGTCAAATTACAGATTTCTAGTACCAATAGTCTCTGAGCTAAACCGCGGACAGACAGACAGACAGACAGACAGACAGACAGACGGACGGACATGGCGAAACTATAAGGGTTCCTTGTTTACTACGGAACCCTAAAAAATATAAAAAGTCAACGTTCCCTCAAATATGGTTGAGCGAAGCAACGGCTGGATCATGCGTCATGCTCGCGAACGGGTGTCACCGGGAGGAATGGGGCTACTTTCTGTCTGCCCATGTTAACATGGTCTGAATCGTAAGTAGGTATGCATTTTTGGAAATTGGAACTTCTCCTTATTGTGGAATCACTGCATACATAATAATAATATCTAATAATAAGCCTTTATTTCCAATGTTATACATTTATTTCATACAAAAATTTAATAAATAGTAAATTAACATTTTATGTTATTCGAATTTTGAATACAATAATCGATATTAAATTAAATAGTAGTAATGTTGATTATAATTAAATTCATGTCAATCGGGTAAATGTATGTCATTTTATTCATCATTTCTTCGTCAACGTTGTATATTTGATGTAATAATTATGTCAATATGGTACATATGGTATGGTAGTCATTGGAACGCCCATTTTTGGGCATAGGCCTCCTCCATCCTTTTCCACACTGCTCTGTCTCTCGCCAGTCTCGTCCAGGTGGTCCCCGCCGCCTCGGTGATGTCGTCGCGCCAGCAGCGGCGCGGCGCCGCGGCCGACCTCTCGGTCTGCGCTCGCCGCGCGGCCACCAGTGCAGCAGCTTTTCCGTCCAACGCTCGTCATTTGCTCGGGCTATATGGCCGGCCCAACGCCATTTAAGGAGACATGCTAGTTTTGCCGCGTCAATAATTTTTGTCTTTTTTCTTATTACTTTATTTTTAATCTTATCTTTTAGTTTTAGCCCTAGCATGCTCCTTTCCATGGCCCTCTGAGCGACCTGTATTTTCTGTATGATGCCCTTAGTTATTGGCCATGTTTGGCAACCGTACAGTAGTGTTGGCGTTACAACGGAATCTAGGGCCCTTTTTTTAATCTAATGTCTATGTGAGACTTAAAGATATGTTTTAAGGACCAATATGAGATCCATGCTTTTTTAATCCTCCTTTCAACCTCTTCAGCATAGTGCCCTTTAAATGATATGGTTTGGCCCAAATATACATATTCTTCCACGTAGTTTATTGTTTTTTCTTGAATTTGGACCAAACATTGTTCTCCATTTGACATGATACATGTTTTTTCAGGATTCATTTTCAGGCCACATTCTCTACTATAGAGGTTAAGACTTTTAAGCATATATAAGAGATGTTCATGACTTTCTGCTAATAGGACTATGTCATCAGCGAAGCGAAGGTGGTTTAAATATTCTCCATTTATATTTATTCCAAGGCCAGACCAGTCTAACTTTCTAAAGATATGTTCTAAAAGAACAGTGAAAAGACACTGCATACATAGCATAGTATCTATTGTATTGTAAACTAGTTTTGAAAAGAGCAACCGCCGAGTTTAAGCTGGTTCTTCTCGGCAGGAAGGGCATTCCGAACCAGTGGTAGACTCATCGACTATTCAAAAGCACGTGTAAAAGTTTATTTGAATAAAAAACTTCAATCACAAAACTTAATTTCACCAATTAACAAACAACAAGCTAACTAGTTTATCTAGCTAGTATCAAGTTAAGAACTGAATGATATTAATTTGATTAAGGTAACGGCACCTAATTCCGCGGTATTTTCATCAAAACTTGAAAAATCATCAAAAATTAAGCATTCACTATACCTTTCTACCGGACTGGCTATTTTTATACGCTTTTTATTAGCTTCACTTGTATGTTTGTAACAATGTTTGTAACCGACTTCTTTGGGCGCGATTTTGACCCACTTTAAACGGCCAGATTTCGTTCAAACTTTGTAGATTTATCGAGGACCGATGACAATACACTAATTTGATAAAAAACAAAAAAAAAACTTGTATGTTTGTAACCGACTTCTTTGGGCGCGATTTCACTTGTATGTTTGTAACTTGTAACCGACTTCTTTGGGCGCGATTTTGACCCACTTTAAACGGCCAGATTTCGTTCAAACTTTGTAGATTTATCGAGGACCGATGACAATACACTAATTTTTAAAAAAAAAAACAAAAGCCATTCAAAATTAGTTGCCGAAAAAACAGCTATTATATACTAGGAAGGTACTGCACTAGCGCCCCTGGTAAAATAAATGTACATAATATTTATAGATATAGATATATCACCATCCATGTTAATTTTACATGGATATATATAGATATATTAAAATTAAAAAAACAAGCTATTAAAAATAAACCAAACTAAAAAGTAGAAAATAAATAATAGTTTAAAAAACTAAAAACACGCTTTTTATAGAAAACCAAACTAAAAAATAGAAAATAAATTTTAATAAATTTAAATTAAGAATAGGGTCCAAAAATTTCAATAAATATAAATTAATAATAGTGTAAATAAAAAAAATGTATTTTATTTTAAAAAAAGCGTGGGGTGCTTTTTAAGATATTATCAAAATGATAATCACTCTACTCATATCTCTCAATAAAATATTTATAACTATTGACACCATGCACCCCACGCTTTTTTTAAAATAAAATACATTTTTTTTATTTACACTATTATTAATTTATATTTATTGAAGTTTTTGGACCCTATTCTTAATTTAAATTTATTAAAATTTATTTTCTATTTTTTAGTTTGGTTTTCTATAAAAAGCATGTTTTTAGTTTTTTAAACTATTATTTAATTATCTGAAGTGTTATTTGACTTACTCTTGAAATAGGCTAAAAGGTTGCTAATTAAACCTTAATTTATATGTAAAATTAAATAAAATATGAAAATAGTCCGGAGCACCTAATTCCGATGTAAAAATCCTTATTCCGATGCATTTGGTACCTAATTCCGAGTGTTCAAAATACAAAAGAAAAAGGATTAGAAAGAGTACTACAGGGTGTTTAAAAGCCAACTGCATTTATTAAATTTGGTTTCTAAATCAGCCTAGTCTCTGTCTTCTTAGATGACTAGTAAAATGATATCACAATCTACCATTAATAATATTCTTATGGTGAGTAATATTAATTACTATAATAAATTATTACTCCTAAATAACATCCAATGCTATCGATACCGGTAAAAAAAATTACTGATATTTATGACCGGTTATTGATCGAGCGAAGCGAGGTCTCAGAGTCTACTTGAGTGAATTTGCACTTGTCCGACCGTCCGTCTGTCCGTCCGACCGTCCGTCTGTCAGAGCCTTATAACTTTTGAATTACTGAACGTAATTACTTCAAATTTAGATATAAAATGTAAACTGATGGCCTTCAGCCGAATATTGCATAAAAATTATAAAAATCTTTATTTCAGGGGGGCTCTCATAGAAGTGAATGCGTAGGAAAATATTTTTTGTTGCTTTTCATAGGCTCGCGATATATCTTTTTAAAGACGATTTTGAACAAAGTACAAAAATTTTTTTTTTAAATATATATATTTTTTTTAACTTATGTTCCTAACCTTTACGGACTACCTATGATGATGATGTTAGGTGATGATTTCTGTCAACTTCTTTATCACGATCCTGTACGGGACACCTAAAAGGACATTGGGACGGATCTTAGGACTTAGGATTGTATTTAGGAGATACCTACGTCAAGAGACTCTTACTTAGGGGATGATTTCGGTATGTTTAGTGAAAACGGGCATAATAATAATGTCAGTTTTGGTCGTTATGTATCGATTGAATGAATAATCATGGGATACCGATAATGACGGTATAAGTCAACGTGGGAAGGCGCCTGTCCGTTCACCTGATTCCCGTTAGTTTCCCGTTAGTTTCCCGTTAGGGTTGATGTTTGTACCTGTTTTCCAAACCAACAAGGTGGAAGCTAATACAGTTAATTGTTAACCGTTAAGTAGGTGCCGGTGGTTGTCTTAACTTGTCATAAAAGCCACAGATTGGCCTACATCAAATAAATAATTTTGAATTTTAATTGGTGTAAATTAGTTTTTACTTTCATGCGGTGTTGTTTAAGTTTAATTGTTTTCTATAAAAACTTTTAACTTTATTTATAAAAGTAACTAGTTAAAACTACGGGTGATTTTTTTGCACGTGGTAATTCCAACGTGTCTGGTAAGACCTGATTTCCCGTGGTACTACCAGTAGTACCACCGGTAGTACCACGGGTAAGTAACCCTTATTTCATTATTGTATTTGCAAATTTTACATAAACATTTTAGATTACGAATGTTATTTTAAATGGCAAATATAATACACTGAAATCATACACACTGCGGTAATATTGTGAACATCCTGTATTTAACTTCTGTTTATACCACGTAATAAGGGGTTCTTAATTCCGAGTAATAAAAAAGAAAAGATTTTTCCACAGTAAATAAATAAATTATTTCTCAATTGGAATATTTTCGCAAAAATATACTATACTCTCTCAACATTGCATCGAAATACGTATGAAGTTAATTTTCCTTTCTTAGCTTTGCCATACGATCAGTTAATGAATTACCAAAATAGATAATCTTTGATATGCTATAATTAGTGATTTCGACGCCAAAGTGTACCTCGGAATAAGGTGTTCTTATGCTGATTGACCATTTAAGTATTAGAAATCGAAGCAAGAAATGCTTATCATAAAAACGGCCCTAAGAATTAAAAAAATGTTTAGGCCTATGAAATTGCTATTCCGCAGTATACCTCGGCATAAGGAACCGGCTAAAATATTTGGCACCTAATGCCGTGTTATTTTTAATATTCATTTTCAACTTCATTTCTTTACAAAACCTTACAAAAGTTAAGCGTTTTCGATAAAAAATGTAATACTTCCAATATTTTAACCTAAACAAAAACAAAAACTGTACAAAATTAACGAGTAAACACTATTTAAAAAATTTAGGTACTCACGTGCACAAGGTTCAGAATGTATGAAGCGTGCGTTCGGGCCATCTGCTACCGCAAAATTTATCGGATACTTTAAAACTTACACACATAAAACCACCCTTTTTGTCAATCAATCACGGAACGATAAGCTATCAATTGATTAAAATAGCTTGCAGTGCATATGAGCTTGGTAACGGGTAGAAAAAGCTGTTTTTCTATATACATCGGAATTAGGTGCCAATTTTAGAATCCCTCGGAATTAGGAGCCCTTACCTTATTATCAATTTATCATCACATTATTTATTGATACATTGATATGTGGTATCAATGCTAATCGGGTCATAAAAATATATCTTACGTATTAATTAGGTATCTAACTAGAATAATTATGATCTTTATAATGGTCGAAATAAATGTTTTTTTTTATTATTTTTTTAATTTGACTAACCTTTGCGAATACGATGAAATGCACGTGCATATATGTACGCAATAAACGAATATTCGTGAACCCGATAGTACGGTACAATATGTTATCGACTTTCGCGAATGTATTGACAAAATCTTAAGTTACATCTTACAAAAATACTAACGTTTGCCCGCGACTTCGTCTACGCAGAGTTAGGATACGACTGAGCTGATTTGGATGCATGAGGTGTCAATCGATTCGTTAAATAATAATATTATCGTCCGTTTGAAGGCTAAATTTATATGAAACCAAATAAAATATGACGAATGTAAAGTACCACTTTCCTGTAGTCTGTTTTTATGTTCTTACTTTTTTCTTGTTCGAGTACCTACTACCTACTTCTCAGTTCTCACCTTCATAGATAGGTACCTATCCGCTATCTCTTATGGCACTAAATCGTGGCCCTTCGGTCATAGAGCTCATATTATTGTGACCTTCGGTTGACTAA
Source organism: Oeneis ivallda (assembly GCA_029955525.1). Taxonomy (NCBI): domain Eukaryota; kingdom Metazoa; phylum Arthropoda; class Insecta; order Lepidoptera; family Nymphalidae; genus Oeneis; species Oeneis ivallda. The sequence goes on from JARPMR010000028.1 coordinate 3,854,598, forward strand.
AAACAAGATTTTCTGCCAATAATTTTATCTATCTCCTATCTATAGGTGCTTTACTGTAACTGGAAGATTTCTGTACCTACATTTAACATATTTTGAAAATTTTAACCGGGGGATGCTTTAATATCATGAGCCCAAAACAGATTTATATTTAATTTTTGACTGTCTGTATGTCAGCGAAAACAACTGAACAGATTTGAATTAATGGTGTAGTGATAGCTGATACTTCGGGTCAACATACCTATAGGATAGTTTTTATCCTGATAAACAATAAGGTTCCTCCGGGCTATGGGATAAAAGTTTGAATCGATTTTACTCAAATACTAGATAATTCCGTCAAAGAACCGGTTTTAATTTTTTTTTACTATCAGGCATATGCAGTGTTTACTATCAGGCATATTTTGTCTAATTTTGATGAAAATCTGATAATGTTATCAGATATAAAGGAAATAACTTTCACGGATAAGCGATAGCAGTGCAAGTCACTCGCTTAAGAGATAACGATCGAATAAAATATGCATAGGCATACCATATAAATATACCTACCTATTATGAGGGTCATAGGCTGCCCGCACAGTCAATATTATCTTACTATATTGGTATGTATTTTTTTCAAATTTATAAATTAAATATTAATCTTAGAAAACTATCTTTTCTATAACCTGCAAAATTTATAAATAAGTACCTACTTTAAAAGTTCACGCTAATATGTTTTTTTTTACTTTTAAATCTTTAGTGTGTTAATTCTTTTGAACCATAGGTAGAAAATACGTTAAAACTAAAACCAATAAATAAAATAGACAAAGCCAACTTCCATACTGAAAAATATAAATATCATCGGGCGTGTCAACAATAAAGAAATCACTGTTTTTCTACCTACTATGTTGCGCGAACTATTTGTTACCTTGAATTATTGCCATCTTCAGTATAAGTTGCGGTATCTACCTAATAATTGAAAAATAAAGTTTACGCGTGACTGGGATCTCTCATGATATCTCTGTGTAGTAGCACATGTAGTAGTCCTCATTATTGAGGGCTGATCATACAATGTAGTGGGTTATCTTGGGAAAAATTAATATATATTTAATATTATATTAAATTATATGAGGCGCTATGGTTTTCAAAAGGCACTGATTTAAAGAGGCAATTGTAAAGAGCAGTTTTGGTAAGTTAAAAATTATAAATGGCACGTTTAATAACTAGTTCAGCAGTTAAAACTAAGCAGTAAAGTAAACAAAAATGAGTAATAAAAAATAATGAAATGGATCAGTGAATATATACTTGAGCAGGAAAATAATTAAATGGGCGGTAAAAATTATTTAACGAGCGGTTACGTGTGGGCAGTAATAAATCGGAATTTGTCGGTAAGAAAAGTGTAAGTTCGGTACTTTCGTTTCGCTCACCCGCTCCTCCCGGGCCCCTCAGGTTTAAACTTAAGTTAGGTACATTGACCCAATACAACCTAAGTGCCCGGCCTGCGGCCGGGCACCTGGGTGTTCATGTATAACCCTAACCTAACCTAACTTTAGATTTTGCTAAAATTGAACCGCTCATTCCATCATTTTTACCGCTCATTCAGTTATTGGACTGCTCAATTATTTTTAGAATTGACATTGTATGATAAAATAACCGACTAATTGATTTTTTATTACTGTCCATGTTTTACTGTCGCAATTATTAATCAACGGCCATTAAATTAAATAACTGTTCAATATGTTTTTGAACTGATCATGATAGCATCTCGACTATTTTAACAGCTCATAAAATTAGTTCCCTTTTCGAAATCGCTACGCATACAATGACAGACTAAATCGACCCTACGAAGTTTATAACAATAATTATCTACATAGAAAAAAATGTATATTGGCTGAATTGAAAACCTCTTCAGCTGTTTGGAAGTCGATAAACTTTTTTTTTTTTTCGATGACAAGCTAGTCCTTGACTGCGATCTCACCTGATGGCAAGTGACGATGCAGTCTAAGATGGTAGCGGGATAACTTGGAAGGGGTATGGCAGTGAACATTCAACCCATACCCCTAATTGGTTTCTACACGCCATCGTGCCGGAACGCTAAATCGCTTGGCGGCACGTCTTTGACGGTAGGGTGGTAACTAGCCACGGCCAAAGCCTCCCACCAGAAAAAAAAACTGTCTGTCTCTTAGCTTTTACGGCATAAACCCTGAACCAATTTTGATGAAACTTGGCTCCCAGAGATGGTAATAGGCGATTTTGTCACGCCAAAATAAGAAGTCACTTATTGATAAATCATAATTTAATATAAAAAACTATTTGTAAAACACCGACTTCAAACACCCGCGCCACTACAAGTATAGGTATATAATATTTATTGTTGATTTTTTAAAACTGCTCGACCGATTTCAATAAAATTTAAATGAGACCACCTGGGAAATTTATCCTTCCAAACAAAAACAGAATTCCAAATCGGTTCAGACGTCTTCAAGTAATCGGTGAACATACATGAAAAATAAATTAAAAAAAAGATTCCGACGAATTGAGAAACTCCTCCTTTTTTGAAGTTACAAATCGGTTAAAAATCGGTTAGGTACGCGTTTTGCGGCTGTCAGGTGATATTTACCCACTTCCTACTTAGGAACTATTATCGGTACATTGTCGACGAAGACAAAAGGAACAAGACAAAGTGGCAAGAAAACTGTGTCAATACTGAATAATTATTAATCATGCTACCTGTAAAGTGTAAAGTAGGTGTTTTTCTTCAATTCATCATCAAAATATATATCTAACTAGCTGATGCCCGCGACTTCGTTCGCGTGGATTTCGTTTTTAAAATCCCGCGGGAACTCTTTGATTTTCCGGGATGCCTGTCACCCTCCAGGTTCTCAACTATACCTATCCAAAAAATCACGTCAATCCGTAGCTTTGTTGCAGCGTGATTGACGGACAAACCAACAAACAAACACACTTTCGCATTTATAATATTACTCGCGGCATTGTTATTGATGATTCAAAGAGAAAACCACAAAATACTATTTATATATACTGATGTATCAATTACATTTTTATAATTGTCAAATTTTTTACCATACTTAACCAAAGACAAAATTACGTTTAGCTGTCATTTACGTTTTGTTATTCCACTGTCATTTGCGTTTTGTTATTCCATGTCAGATGCGTTTTCGTTATAACACGTTTTATAGTGACTTGACGGAAACGCGGTCGAACGGGATAAAAAGTATCCTATGTCCGTCTCCTGGTTCTAAGCTACACCTCCACCAATTTTCAGCCAAATCGGTTCATCCGTTCTTAAGTTATAAATAGTGTAACTAACACCACTTTCTTTTATATATATAGATATATAAAATTTTCGTGTCACAATGTTAGTTACCTTACTCCTCCGAAACGGCTGGACCGATTTTTATGAAATTTTGTGTGCATATCGGATAGGTCTGAGAATCGGCCAACATCTATTTTTCATACCCTTAAATGATAAGGGTGACCAACCACTAAATATTTTTGTTGGCGGTACGTAGTTCGCTGGGTCAGCAGTAGTTGGTGATTCGCCGGTTCTGCCCCAAGGGGCAGAACCGGCGAATCACCCGCCCTGTCTCCAGGTTCGCCCGGTCTCCAGGGGTAAAAAAACAAAAAAAAAAAAAGGTTTTGGGGTACGCTGAATCGATTGCGCTCACTCCCGACTTCGTATCTTTAACGGTTGCAAAGTTAGCATTTCCTAAAAACGATCCCTACATCGTTATCTAATTGCTAATCACCTACTAATCACCTCGCTCATTATTTCGTTCTTCGTTGCTTTATTGTTTTGGGTTCAAAGGAAACGAATCTCACATTACTAACCATTTATTCTCTTTCAAATACTGACTTAAATAATCTATACAACAACATATCATTCTCTAGTGTATGACTATTAAATAAATCTAAAAAATCACAACTTCTGTAACCTCTAAACATAAAATACAAATACATTAAACAATATTCCCCACAAACTGAGGTGTAATCATTTTGTACCCTTCTTGTATTGAAATACCATATTCTTGTATTTCTTTCCAGAAACTGCTTATGATATTTACTTGGTGGTCGTCCATATGAGTCAAAATATTGTCCAACACCATTTATATCTATATACAAGCCTACCCAATGAGACCCTGGCTTATAATCAGGGTCTAGGTTGCTTATTAAATAGGCTGGGGTTTCGACATATATTGGTAATCTGTTTGCAGGGTACACATTGTGTTGTATACTTGGGTGAATTTTTCTTAAATATGTCTTTATCTCTATTGTATTCATATTACTTCAATACTACTGATCTTACCACTACAGCGGATCATAGATGAATGGGAAGTAAGATCATGTCGTTTCAGATATATTATGTATTATGGTGTATAACACACAAAAAAAAAAAAAAAACAGATATTTCTTTTGACAGTGTTTTATTACAAACCTTAATAATAATGTAGGTACAAATTATGACTTCATGTATTTACAAAATTAAGTTTCTTAACTGCTATAGTCAACACTTACATTACGATTTTTATCAATTTCTATAACATTGTCAAACTCTGCATACACGATACAGTTGATCGTTTCAGGAATAGCTGTATCAAAACGAACCTCTAGCCTAACACTACCATGCTTTATAAGATTCCAATGACTAGAGTGAGCTGATAAATCAGGAGTTAAATCAAATGCTAAGAGACAATAGCCTTTCGCATATTGTTCCCTAGAAATTCCATTCCCTTCGTTTAAAAAATGGATTCCCGTCCCTGAGAATAATGTATGATAGGCTGAAGTGAAAGTATTCTCAAACGATGGTTGTAAAGCTTTTGAAGGTATTTGTTGCCCATCAATATATAAACTAAATGTATTCATTTGATAATTTTCAAAGTTGAATGGGTTTTTCGTAAGAGTTCCATTAAATGCTGCATTATTGACAAATCCAACAATACATCGTTTAGGAACTTGACCAAGAAAAATGTTATCGAGTGTTTTACCCTGAACCCCCGAAGGTATTGTTAAAACTTTAACTTCCGCTCGAGTTATGGGATATTTTGCAGTAGTAGATGCTAAAACTTTTTGATGTGCTAGTAATACAGTTGGATTGATCCGCGCGCGTCGAACTATAAGCGTTGCATCTGTGATACTTACTTTTAATTTTAAATCAGATGATGAAGCCATGAGACTGAAAGTTTCTCTTGAACGAATTAATTTAACACACATTTCAACACCATTAATCAAAAATTTTTCCTGATTAAATATATCACCATGTAGATGTCCAATCATTTCTATTTCCTTACTTTCGGCTGCAAGACTCTGTCTTTTACTAAAACCAATATTGTTTTCATCTACCGAATTCATGTTTCCTGCAGTATCTTCATACCAAAGACCACAAGTCAGATGAGATTCTTTTGCTGCTGGTGCATAGTTTAATAATGTCTCAATATAAGCACGGTAAGCATATGTATTGTTTGGTGGTGAAATCAGTTTTTGATTCAAATATACATCGAGTTGACTGAAGATTGAATGTAACCAATTATTAATCGGAGCTACAACTGTAGATGAACTAAGTTTTGATGAGTCTTGATTCAATATCTTAGCTTTTAAATGGATCAATGTGTGAGACAAATCGATGTAGTCATCACTCGTTCCAGGTATTTGAAATTCAATAGGTCCATCATCAGCAAGAGATGAAATGGGTTTGTAATGAATCCATAGTCCATTTTCTATACTTGTTTGTGTTGATGGTAGGGCAAACAAATCTAACTCTGATTTAATACACTCACAGGAATGATTATGTAAAAAAGACATAATTATTTAGAAAATATATCGTTTGTTTTATTTTGACTGAGTCTTGATTTTTTAATAGCTTTCACTTTAGCTGACAGTGGTTGAATGAATGAAGATTGGCGTTTCCTTTTGGTTATATATCCTGAGCCAGACATATTGATTCTATCAATCTTGTCATGAGCTTTTCTCTTTAAGTTAGAACTAGCTTCCTTAAGACGAGTTTTAATAGAATCTTCCATAGGTCGTGCACTAACCATATCCGATAGTAGACCAACACCAGCATTTAATGCTTCTTTTCCTATAGCTCGAGCGCCACTAGAGAGCAGGGGTAAAATAGACCTAAACAATCCTCCAAGAAAACTGCCAATACCATGACCACGTTGATATGGCACACCTTTATAAATTACTCCAATACCTGATCCGGCCTGATGTGAATAATATTGCTCATAGGGACATTTTATGTGATTGAGATAAGAATCCATTATAATTTTCGAAAATGAAGTTTAATACACACTGTTCCAAACTGGAATGGGATATTTTTACCTGTGCTTGACCTTATATCTATTTCAATAGTATCAAACTCCCTTCGCATAACAGGTAAATAGTGTGGTGGAGAGAAAATATGCATTTTATTTGTTCCATATACATATACCGATACATCTAATGGTACAATTCTGAGAAGGGGTGCCATCACATCTCCAACAATCTGTGGTTCTATTATATCACAATAAACAGACAATTGAGATGGTAACCCTAATTTTAAATAAGAAGGATATGTTCCAATTTTACTAAGAACTAGATTTTTGTTTGGTTCAAATCCGAGTTGTAAACATAACTTGGTTGACAATTTAAGTGAGTCAATTGCGTTATCTAAAATTGATACAGATACCTGTTTGGTTATTTCATCATAGTTAAATATTATTTTATCATCAGTATTACTATTTAATGTTGCTATAATATGTTGAATGTTGTCATAGTTCCTGGCAGGAATACGTGTTCTAAAGTGCACTAATGAATGTTTATCTTCATTAGGCATCATAATCCACTTTGATGTGTAAATAACATTTTCATGCTCTCGAACAGTAAATATGGTGCAAGGATATTGAATTTCTACAACCCCAACAATCCATTCGCCTTCTAATACAAGCGATTTCGGTAACTTCGTTGAAAACATAGTGGTTTTGTTTTCTGGAAAGTATTCCATTGAACTATTACTAAGTAAAGTTAAATAAAAACTTTCTTTTATCATATCTGATTTAAGTTAGACTCTAAAATCCAACTATTAAATTTATCCGGATAACCTTTCCACTTCACTAACACTTCTTTTCTGTTGCCAGAGTACCGAGAACTAATGATTTTATCTATTTTATAATGCAGGGAGGGGTTATAAAATACTTTTTGTAATTCTTTTTCGTAAAATGTTCCAACTATAGGTTCATTTTGTAAATCTTTCAATGTATAAACTATATTCGGATATCTATCTATTATAGAAGATATAACAAATATTTCATCACTCCAGTTAGATTCATAGCCCTTTTGGAAAATGTGTTTATATTTTGAAATTCTTACATTATCACCAACATGAAATTTAGGTAATAAGTTTTGCGAAGCTGGTCTATTTGTTGCTTTCCTATCATATAAATTTCTCCAAACTGTCATTATATTATTAGAACTAACATCACAAGGACACATTTTAATACTAGAATGAAAACTATGGTTATAAGAATATATCAGGTCTTGTAAAATATCTATGTATTTATATGTATTTTTATATGTAAAATAGCGCCACATTTTAGATTTCAGAGTTCTTTGAAACCTTTCTACTATACTGGCTTTTATATCAGGATTATTTGTTGTGTAATAGTTTATATTTTTGCTTTTGAAATATTTTTTAACATCTTTAGAAACAAACTCAGTCCCTTTGTCAGACTGTATATGTGTGGGAGTTGTATTAGATTCATTAAATATACTTTCAAAACATTCAATAACGGTTTCAGAATTTTTCTTTTTCATTGATCGGGCATATGCATATTTACTAAAGACATCAATAACACACAGTATGTAGTTAAATCCATCATTATATTTCGAATAAGTTCTCATATCACTAAGATCTACTTGCCATAATTCATTTAAATTTGATAATACGTATTTATTTCGAGAAAACTTTCTTTGAACAGGTTTATGGAGTGTGTAAGTTTCTTGTGATTGCAACCATTTCCTTACATCCATTTTATTCATTTTACCTTTCATAGTCTTTGATAATTTATCAATACTACTAAATCCAACAGGATGTTTTGGATCATAATATATATTATTTATTTCTAATAAGGGGTCCATTTTTCCCAATCAATTTTCTTCTTGATTTTTTTAATATATTTATCACCACTACCTTTCGGGGTATTTAAAGTTCCTTCATTAGATGCGTAGTTCCCTTCGAGTGATTTCATCTGAAGTTGATGAATAAAATCAGACCTCTTAGAATTTCCAATGTAAGTTAATGGTATTTTAATTGCATGTAATGCTTCAGCAAATTTTTGCCAACCTACTGGATCACTTTTTTTCAATGATCTCAATGAATCATTAATTAGATCAACAATATTACTTCCGGGAATTTTTTCATTATTTATAATCACTGAACCGTCATCATCCCAATATATTTTGTTTCTACTCAAAGAAATCAAGTTTAATAATAACTCACCCTTTTTCAAATATGATTTTGGTATGAGACTTAGTATTTGAGTTGTTGTGTAATGTTGTGGATGGTTCAAATTAGTATTTTCATTTTCTTTTACTTCATCTGTTGATGTCTCGGAAGATACTAAGTTTACGTTATCTGTATTGTTATTTTTATAACTTTCACTTTCGTTAATATTGTTCGTAATAATTGGGAATTCGATAGGTTGACGTTCTCCCTCAGAAAAATGTAGGTATCTTTGTAGAATTTGTAAATATAAAATACATTTTTTACGATCTTCAATATTACTTTTTAAAATCTTTTGCATTTCTGCATCTAATCGAGACATAGGACTATCAACATCAGAACGCTGTTTTAGTTTTTCTATGAAGTTTGGTTCTACAAGCAACATTTTCTTAGCGTTTTCCATTTTAAACCAAAGATGATACTAATCCACTCAAAATAGAACTCAAAATTAAAGGTAAAAATGCTCCTCCCTTTTGTATCAATATATTTTTTCTAAGTTTATTTTTTCCCTTGCTCACCAAAGTACGAAGTGTATTTTTAAATTTTTTTAACTTTTTCTTCTGTTTATCTTCTAGTGGAACTTTACCTTGTAATACGTTGTGAATACATTCACAAATGCAATTTATCTCTTCTTCATCACATGATTTTAATAATGCTTTTTGATATTTAGGTTTAAGCGTGTGCAAGGCGTGTAGCAACTCTTTATGCGTCTTTAGGCTTCGGTACATTATTTGTAAATGATAGGAATCTGATGATTATTTAAATATTTATAATTTTTTGATGGAATATATACTACACAATATTCATCAAAGGGAAATATTTTTGATTTAATGCGACACATATCGTTTGTATCTTGTTTAAGATCAATCATTAAATATCCGTGTGCTTCTTTTGTTGCATCATTATAGGCATCATTAATGAATTTTGAATTATCTGGTGACACTTGTCTTGATAAGTATCTTATTTGTGTTTTGTCACGAGGATTTTTAAAATAAATAATATAACTTGAATTCAAGGATATATCTCTTTGGCCTTTTCCCTGATGAAATAAATTTTGAGTAATATAAAAAACACTTAAGTTTCTGTGATGACTACCTTTAGTGAAAATATCAACAATACGACCATCAGATTCCCTCATGAGGTCATCAATTATAACAAGATGAGCTTCTTTTCCATCAAACATTGTAAGGTCAGGAATTCCGTGATGATAGTTAACATTCGGTAAATTGTAAAGTGGTTGCATTTCATGATAACACCAAGTTATTAGAGCAAAGTCTCTACTACAAATTTCTTTTGAATATTTTATGAAATTTGTCACAAAATTTGATTTTCCACAACCACTTGGACCAGCTACGATTGCAGTAAATGGATGAATAAAACAAAACATTGTAACAAGTGTTTCTTAAAAGGTTTTAACAAAGAATGAGACATTTTAGATAGTGTATAGGATTTTATTTTACTTTTTATGAAAACACAGTGAAATACAGGTTTTGCAAAACAGAATTACAAACAGTTTCTAAAAAATAAGTAAGAAATATTAAAAACAAATTACAAAAATAATTGTGAAAATAGAAACTGATTATAGTTACAATCATCGTCTTAACACTATATAATTATTTACAAATAGAAAAATACAACAGTTCACAATAATTTCTTAAAACTAGTTATCCTCCTCATTATTTACAATTTTATAATGACCCCAAGCTAATGTGTCAACATTATTTTGCAAAATATGTCGTTTTGTGTCATTATACGACAAACAAGTTTTGTTAATGTTCTGTGTGAAAATCACATGTTTGATTGATCGAAATCTAAGCATATTACAATATACAATTTTTTTCTCAAGTAGACATGATCTGTAATTTTCAATAGTCATATTTTTTGTGATACTTTTATTTACACCTTTTGCTTTTGCAAAAGTTTTATGGTCAACATCCAATGCATACATTTTTGATCTTAATCCTACGAACTCTCTTAGGATTTTTCCATTATTTTCATCTTTGAAGAATCCCAACTTTTTTTTGTTTATTTTTGGATAACCGTATATATTATCCTCTGGGTAATCAGATGTGTCAAAATAATTAATTATATCACATTTGATGTCTTGATAAAAATTATCAGTAAAAATTTGGTAAATTAAACTATCTGTATCTGTATACAATAACTTAACATTTTTGTTAAATTTTTTTAGCATATAATTATAATGGAACTCATACATTAAAGTTTTTGAGATATCCAAAATACAAAAACCTAAATATATCGGTTTGTTATAAGTTAATTTGGTTCTCCGCAATTGTATGGCCACCAAATCTTCGCTAAAAACTGACAAACTATGGAACTCGGGTTTAGCAATCAAGTCTTGTGCTCCTAAGACTTTACCACGATTCTCCCAATGTGTTAACATTTTAACATTGACCCTCTTTTCAATATTTTCCATGGTTTTACCGAAAACGGAATTGTTCATTAATTTATAAAAATCTTTTTCAAAGTCTGACGTAGCCAAAGTTCGCATATTTGTATTAAGGTCTATATATCTTTTCAACCAAGGACTTTGATCAAATTTTAATATTCGATGGATTTTTGTTAACTTTATGCCCATACTAAGACATTGTTTCAGATTTCTATAGTGAATTTTATATTTCGTTTTATTATTAAGATTAGGTACTAACTTGATATCTTTAGAATCCCCAATTATGACATTTTCAGGGCATAAAGGTAAGTCGGAATGCAAATCATGAAGTTCATTGGGATACTCCAAATCAACTTCAAGAATAAAGCCTATCTCAGATGTGTCAGATACTTTAAAGTTTGTTTCCGTGTTTACCCATTCAAATGATCCTGTTGGAAGATACTGGGACATAGCCCAACCATAAAGGTTATTAGCATCTAAATATGTTAGGTATGATTTGGGTTTTTCCATATCATAATCTTCCATAAATTGATTATTAGCCTTTGCATAACGATTGCTACATTGAGATATGCCGCCTCTAATTCCAGCCTTAATAAATGCTAATTTATCATAGTCTGTTAATAACTCTAACTCAATTTGTGTATACTTAAGCATTGCATCCCAACTTAAACCAGGAGCGGTATAATAATGAGCCGGATCTAACCCATATGTTTTGATACAAATATCACGAAAATTTTCAAATATATCCGTTAATAGCAATACATCCGTTTTTAAATAGAGATTGGAATAATCCAACATGTTTTGACAAGAAAAATGAGTCCAAACATCTATTGCATGATTATAGTCATCATCAGAAATATTGGAATTAGTCAGAGAACTGTAAAATTGAGATTGAGATGGAAGTGATGATGATTTTAAACAATCATAAGAAGTCATATATTCATAGGGATAAATTCCTTTTCTTCTTAAACGACTAAAGTCGTCATTATTAGGAAAGTTTTTTTTCAATGATTTGAATTGATTGTCATTGAGATTTTTTGCTAATTGATCAAGACTGCATGGCAAAAACTTAAAAGAATCTATGAATCTTAAACTTTTTTTCCCGTTATTAACGTTTACTGTTTTTGAAAACGAAATATATCTTTCTTTATTTTGAGGTAATACTTCAATTTCACCTTCCATAAAATTCAAAGAATGAACAATAAAATGTGCATCATAATTACTAAGGTTATGTAAAAATACAGGTATATGATGGGGGGCACGATATTTTTCTACGCATGACTCATGTGCTACACCTCTAAGATTTCCTGTATGCCAGTCAAAGTCCAGAATGGATTCACCATTCAAACTTGATTCGCATATATGACAGTTGTTCGAATTCGCAATATTAATTTCATCGGCTTTTGTTAGTGGGTTTGGACGTTTTTGAAAACTATTTTTTTTACATATTTGTTTCATGTCCTTATAGAGTCGTTCCATGAATACTTTAGTACAATCTGGACCGGTGTATGTTTCATATTTTGAAAGGCTGTCATCATATGAACATTTAATATAATATCCGAAACTATATACTTCATGTTTCTGAATATTCTCAGTAAAAGGTTTAGCGGGATCATTTGAACATGAGTTTATTGGTTTTAAAAAGGCTTCGAAATCAGCATATATTACAAATGGTATTCTCATCTTTTTATTGAATTTATCAAATTTTATTTTATCGTTTGATGATGGTTGACCAAACCAATTTTTTTTAGTCAGTTCACTGTTTGGTAATTCCGTAATGATATGAATGCAATCATTTTGTTGGTGGTTTCCTAATCTTTCAATTGTAGGAAAATGTAGTAGACAGCCATCACGTAAGTAAATTGCATGTTCTTGATTTGAAATTTGCTTGCTTATTAAGCGGGACATATTTTTAATATAGCAATAGTGTGAATTTGTTTTACTTGAAATTAATAACAAATTAATGTGAGTACTATTCCGAGATTTTGTAAAGTAAAGGGGACCTATAACACAGTGAGTTTTCTTTTCTTTGTTATATTCTAAGCCAAAGACATTAATACTTAAATTGTTTTGCTTTTCTACCTTAGGTATATCTGTTAATTTGATCGGAAAAGACACACCATGAAACTTAAGTTTATCAGAATGCACAGAGTATGATGAAACTCTATCTGTTTTATTATTAGCAGGAGGATACAGAGCAGAAAGTAATGCCCATTTGAAACACATATGATCTGCATTTTTAACATTAATCACTGCTTTTTTTGCTCTAATATCACGAGGTAAATCAATATATGATGTACCACGAAGTGGATTAAATTTATTTACATTCATATGTAAGCATTTTATGTTTGTTAAGCTCCAACCGCTATCTTTTCTCTCAAAAGAACTAATTTTATTTGTAAAAGTATCACATAATGATGTTAGAAAAATATTTAGATCGTCTCCACGGAAAACTATATAGTTTGATGTTTGAAAGTCAAACGAGTTTTTTATGTCTTTACTTTGTTGAATAAAATCTGCGTGTAAAACGAAGTTCACCTTGAAAACAGTATGTTCATTAATTGACTCTTGGATAAGATATAAAATATCATTTTTTATTGAGTTCAAAAATGATTCAGGGGTCTTAAAAATCAATAAATCATCATTTTTATTATTTATTATATAAGTTATGATTCTGTGCCCAAAAGCTGAATCAGTTACTGATACATTTGACAATGATGGATGTGACTTTAAATAATTATTTTTGTGCGAATTACTTTTTAAATGATTACTAAAATACCTTCTGCTCACAAAAACTTTACATATATCACACCTAACTTTATTACCTTCTGGATGTTCAGTTGATGAAGTGGAGTTATCGTTTGGGTGTTCTTCAGACGAAGTAGAGGCTCCTTCATTATATTTCACTCTTTTCCCGGAATCACTCTCTGCGAAGTCATTGGTCCGCTTAAGAGCCCCACCAGTTTGCAGTATTTGTTCAGCTGCCCTAGAAATAAAAAATAAAAATATTAAAAATATATGTATTAAAATCTAACAAAGATTAAAGTTTAAAAACTGTAACCCTACTACAGAAAATTGGATATAACATCCGTCATCTTGATTTTTGTTCGCATAATCGATAAAAATAGACTTGGTAGTTTAATCGCCACGGTGGAACATTCGTAAATAGTCACATACATACATATACTGCTAAAAATTATAACCCCTCCTTTTAGCGTTGCCATAGTCGGTTAAAAAGGATAATATTTAATTAAATGTACTTACATGATTGACTCAACTGCTTCACAAATATTATACAATTCAGTATCAGACGAATTCGATGACTCATACTGCTCCAAAGCTTCAACAAGTTCTTCATCATCTGATGTGTTGAACATAGTGTTATCGCAGACTTTATCGAGTTTTTCATTGTTTTCACATATTTCATAGAGTTCATTTTCAACTGACTCAAAGAAAGCACTAACACAAACTTCACTTGTATCTTCCATTGTTAACAGTCTATTGGACAACAGAGGGGATCTGTTGTTTTAGCTGTGACAGGAGACTTACTGATATTTTAATAAGGTTTACGAAACGTTTTTATAATATTCAGGTACGTCTAAACCTTATTTGCTAATTGAATTACGGTGAAGTATTTGTTTCATGTAGTTAAGTGATGATAGTTTAAGATATTAATTACTCAATGAGTACTTTTTACAATAATGAGTTTCTGCAATTTCTTTTGTAATATTATAAATTACTTCATGAGTATTAACAAGTATTAATGTTAGCATGTTTCCATTGTTGGGAGGGAGGTATTTTATTTATTTTAATTTAAATCATAGACATCTATTTTCATAAGATGACAGGTTGTCGCACCGTCATCTGGGTTTGTGAAAATATAAGATGTACCACCACCTTTGTTGGCTTGAGCTACTGTTGAGTTATTTAATTATTATTTTTATTTACTTTTTGGTGGTAATTCGAAAAACATGTCTATATTATCTGTTGGTCTTTTCAGTTTTTTTTGTTGACCTTTCATGCTCTATAAACAAATCTTGTTATATAAATATTATTAATTACTAAATGAGTACTTTTTACAACCAGGAGTTTCTGCAATTTCTTTGGTTATATTATAAATTACTTCATTCATATTAACAAGTACTCTACTTGTATTAGATGTATAATATTTTATCTTAATGTTAGCATGTTTCCATTGTTGAGAGGGAGGTATTTTGTTTATTTTTTTTAAATCATACACATCTATTTTTATAAGATGAGATGCCGTCGCACCGTCATCAGAGTTTGTGGAAATATAAGATGTCCCACCATCTTTGTTAGCTTGAGCTACTGTTGAACAATTTAATTTCTTTTTACTTTTTGGTGGTAATTCAAAAAACATGTCTATATTATCTGTTGGTCTTTTCAGTTTTTTTGTTGACCTTTCATGCTCTATAAATAAATCTTGTGTTTCCTCTTCTGCACTCGCAGGAAAGTAATATTGTTTATATGTATTATTTTCTTGACTGTTAATTGAGTATGATTTATTCTGTAACAATAAAAGTAGAATATCAAAATGATATTATGCATAAATATTTACATTAATTTAACTAGATCATAAAAAATAAAAATTGGCACTCACCTCCATTGTATTTCACAAAACTTATTTATCACACACACAAAATAAAACTTAACTCAAATCTTGTAAACACAATATAGATTTGAAATCAAACTGTAATGCACTTCGGTAGCGACGTGGTAGTAAAGATGGAACGATTTATTTTGGGCTTATATAGTAAAAGACGATGTCATTAGTAAGTCTAGTTACATCAGTGAGTGTCATGGAGTACTCAACTAGTTAAACAACATTCTTTTTGGGTAATTACAAAAATTAAGCAATCAATATTTGAAAAATGTGGTTAATGTCTGTAACTATTATCATCAAACAACTCTGAGGTGATTAAACTAACTACAAAGAGACTTTCAAATACTTTGAACGAGCCATGACTCATAGATTTGTCGCATACGTTGATCAATTTAAGAACTAATATCAATAATCAATTTTGATTTTGATTTAACTCCTGATTTATCAGCTCACTCTAGTCATTGGAATCTTATAAAGCATGGTAGTGTTAGGCTAGAGGTTCGTTTTGATACAGCTATTCCTGAAACGATCAACTGTATCGTGTATGCAGAGTTTGACAATGTTATAGAAATTGATAAAAATCGTAATGTAAGTGTTGACTATAGCAGTTAAGAAACTTAATTTTGTAAATACATGAAGTCATAATTTGTACCTACATTATTATTAAGGTTTGTAATAAAACACTGTCAAAAGAAATATCTGTTTATTTTTTTTTATTTTGTGTGTTATACACCATAATACATAATATATCTGAAACGACATGATCTTACTTCCCATTCATCTATGATCCGCTGTAGTGGTAAGATCAGTAGTATTGAAGTAATATGAATACAATAGAGATAAAGACATATTTAAGAAAAATTCACCCAAGTATACAACACAATGTGTACCCTGCAAACAGATTACCAATATATGTCGAAACCCCAGCCTATTTAATAAGCAACCTAGACCCTGATTATAAGCCAGGGTCTCATTGGGTAGGCTTGTATATAGATATAAATGGTGTTGGACAATATTTTGACTCATATGGACGACCACCAAGTAAATATCATAAGCAGTTTCTGGAAAGAAATACAAGAATATGGTATTTCAATACAAGAAGGGTACAAAATGATTACACCTCAGTTTGTGGGGAATATTGTTTAATGTATTTGTATTTTATGTTTAGAGGTTACAGAAGTTGTGATTTTTTAGATTTATTTAATAGTCATACACTAGAGAATGATATGTTGTTGTATAGATTATTTAAGTCAGTATTTGAAAGAGAATAAATGGTTAGTAATGTGAGATTCGTTTCCTTTGAACCCAAAACAATAAAGCAACGAAGAACGAAATAATGAGCGAGGTGATTAGTAGGTGATTAGCAATTAGATAACGATGTAGGGATCGTTTTTAGGAAACGCTAACTTTGCAACCGTTAAAGATACGAAGTCGGGAGTGAGCGCAATCGATTCAGCGTACCCCAAAACCTTTTTTTTTTTTTTTTTTTTTTTTTTTTTTTTTTTTTTTTTACCCCTGGAGACCGGGCGAACCTGGAGACAGGGCGGGTGACCACCACGCTAGCCCAATGCGAATCGGTAGACTTCACACACCCTTGAGAACATTATGGAGAACTCTCAGACGTGCAGGTTTCCTTGCGAAGTTTTCCATCGCCGTTGAAGCAATGTAATATTATTTTCAACTACGGTAGTAAATATCATTCGTCTATGGTTTCAACACACAACTCCGAAAAGTCAGAGGTGCGTGCCCGGAGTCGAACCTGCGACCCCCGAATAGGAGACCGCAGTCCTAACGTCTAATAGGCTATCACTGCTTACTTCTTCTATTCTTCTTCTTCATTGTTAACCTATAGACGTCCACTGCTGGACTAAGGTCTCCTGCATGGATTTCCACAGGCTTCGGTCTTGCGCCGCTTGAATCCAGCGGCTCCCTGCGACTCGTTTGATGTCGTCGGTCCACCTAGTGGGGGGGGTCTGCCAACACTGCGATTCCCGGTGCGGGGTCGCCACTCCAGCACCTTGGGACCCCAACGACCATCAGCTCTTCGAACTATTCTTCTTCTATTACTTCTACTAATCTCATCAAAATCAGATCAGCCATTCTAAAGATAATAATCATGTTCACAGACAGATTAGAAAGTTGCTAAACTAAGACCTGTCAAAGTTCAAAGCCACATTTTCTTCATACAAAATGGAGGTTTTACAGTTTTAAGCTATTGCATAGCTTTTGTCGCGGGCTTTCAAACAGTTTGAGCGCGGCGACCGAATCAAGAAATTCCGTAACGAAAAAAACCTAACACCGTCGTTCAGTAAGCGTACAACATTTTAGAGGTTCACATTTAGCTCTGTTTGGCGCAGTGGGCGAGCGGCCGCATTCTTTAGATGTCGCAGGTTCGAATCTCACTCGCGAAGAAGTGACAGTGCGCTTTTCTTGTGTGTTTTTTAACTATTTTTTTTGCATAATTTTTATTATGCAAAAAAAATTATTGCATAAATATTATAATTGCATAAGTTGATAAAAAATGCTATGCAATAGCTTTACCGCTGCAGTCCCCGAGTGCCACTTAATTTTTTATTTAGCAACCGAACGATAGCCTTTGAGATAGACATTGACGATGATATTTTGCTCCACATCAGAAAATAATTATCACTATTTCTTGATAAGATTTTATCAATTATCATAGATTATAAATTATTATAATCTTTAGTACAGTTGCCAAATGTGGCCTTTAGTTGCCTGCTTATCACATAATTTGGGGGCATAAAAATTGCTAGGTATATTTTATCTTATTTATCTTTAAGAATATTTTACGATCACATATTATAGGTTCACTTCGATCACAGAAAAATTGAAGTAGGTAGATACATTAGACACTTTGGTACCGATGTAAAACTAGTCAGACGTTAATGGGTTGCTCATGATGACTATTACTTCATCATTAGGTAGGATAAATAAGTTGGTGCAAGATATTAAGTAAGTTACCTACATGAAGGTACCAAATACTATTTATCTATTTCCTACCTACCATGGTTACCTATAGTTCGGTCGTTCAGAGAATGCGTTCCTGACACCTGTCAGTTAGTCACGACAACTGTCACAAAATTAAAACATTAATTGATTATTGATATAATAATGTTGTTTTAATGCTCATCAATTGTTAAAACGGTAAACAACCAGCAATAATATTTTTATCGTAACTGCAACGCCATTACAAAGTTACGTCGTCAGTCCAATCGCGACGTGTCAGGAACGCATTCTCTGAACGGCCGTAGTTTAAGTATGTTCGGTGAGCGTAAGTAGTAGGTACCTAGACTTCCTTTTCAGGGGGTCCACATATTATTATGTCCTACTTATGTCACTTGCTTTACCTAAAGACGATGGAAAACATCGCGAGAAAACCTGCACGCCTTAGGCACAGAATATATAATAGTACTACGTACCTTAGGAAACAATGATAAAGGTGTCTGAAAACTGGCAGTTCGTACTAAACTAAATTGTTTTAAGTAAAGTTCGGTCGCTTAAATGGTTGGCGCGCTTTGTAAAAACTGACCTAAAGCGGCCGCCACCGCGGCACCGTGCCGGTTCATGCCGAATGTGTTTCTTGCTCGGAAACTATTTCTCTCTTACTCTTACCTCTTTATGCTCATGGTTCTTTATGAGTTACCTATGTGGGAATTTTATTTATGACTAGGTCTCAGTTGCGATTTTGGGATCCTATTTCCTAAGGTCTCAAGGTTGGGGTCCCAAGGTGCTGGAGTGGCGGCCCCGTACCTGGAAGCGCAGTGTTGGCAGACTGCCCACCAGGTGGACCGACGATATCAAACGAGTCGCAGGGAGCCGCTGGATCCAGGCGGCGCAAGACCGAGGCCTGTGGAAATCCATGCAAGAGACCTTTGTCCAGCAGTGGACGTCTATCGGTTGATAAAGGAGAAGAAAGTCTCAAGGATCCAAATTTTATTAAAAATCGATTTAGTAATTACCTTTAAGATCAAACGTGTCGTAGAGAGCCGTTGGACACAAACGGCGCAAGACCGCGGCGCCAAGTCCCTGCAAGAGACTTATGTCTTGCAGTGGACTTTCATTGATTTTGAGACGAAGAAGATGATAACTTTTGATACAAGTATAACTTATACTTTATCATTACCTTATAAGCGCACAAAAAGATAATGATTTTTTTTATGTTACCACCTTTTTATTAGTTCTTAAAATAGGTATAATTAATTCAACACACGTCTTTCGCGTCGTAAGTCGTATATTTTTTTATAAAATGTTGTTAGGAACTCAACACGACATTTCGCGGCAAGAATTCGCGCGCAACTGGCACAAGGAACATATATACAACTGGCAAAAGCAAAAATAAACAAACTTTACTGTATAGATAGTAAACTCAAGATAGGCTTCTTTGTATCTGTTTTAAGTACCTATTCATAGCGGTAAATTCACATTGACTAATCATATTGAAGCAGTGCTAGCCCAGTGATTAAGAGGCTGGCTTCGGTTTTTGGGACCGGAATTAGAACCCAGGCTAATTTATTGACCAATGTAATTTTGGAACGTAGTTCCTTATCGCGCGGTACGGAAGGGGGCTAGACGGAAAAAATTAAGGAAACCGACACGACACATTTTTGAAACGTCATTTTTTGTTGAATGTGAATTTTGCATTGTATTCGGTATTTTCGCCTTAGAACTCGGCGTCTGCATGGCCTAGTGGTTAGGAGAGTCGCCTATAAATTCAACGTCGATGCTTCGAATCCCAGCTCGACACACTGAATTTTCTATTTTCAATTTTATTTTAAATAATTTGTAAATGTGGAATTTTTCCCTAAATTTTTATTGTATAAATTGGATAACGCCATCTGTGAACAGTAACTCCACCAGAGTACCTAACTCTTTGGTGTTGTAGGTATCAGTGCAATAGAAATAAACTAAAAATAATTCATCGTAGTTAATCAATTTAATACTAGATGACACCACTAGTTTATTACAATTCCTTCACTAATACTACTACTAAGGTACTACGTTCCATCCGGGTGTCCCTTGACACGTCTCTTTTTTTTCATTTTATGCATGTAGTGCGTGTTGCCAATGATGACTTACGGATCCGAGACATAGCCGCTAACTGTGGGCCTCATAAGAAGGCTCAGGGTCACTCAGCGGGCGATGGAGAGAGCTATACCGCGTAACAGGAGTGTCCCTGCGAGATCAAATCAGAAATGAGGAGATCCGTGGGAGAACCAAAGTCACCGAAATAAATTATAAAATAAAATAACTTTCTAAAAATAACAACGAGTCATGAAACTGAAGTGGGAATGGGCGGGCCACATAGTTCGAAGAGCTGATGGTCGTTGGGGTCCCAAGGTGCTGGAGTGGCGACCCCGCACCAGG
This sequence comes from Oeneis ivallda, assembly GCA_029955525.1. Taxonomy (NCBI): domain Eukaryota; kingdom Metazoa; phylum Arthropoda; class Insecta; order Lepidoptera; family Nymphalidae; genus Oeneis; species Oeneis ivallda. The sequence goes on from JARPMR010000028.1 coordinate 3,875,490, forward strand.
AAGCGCAGCGGTGACAGACCCCCACCAGGTGGACCGGCGACATCAAACGAGTCGCAGGGAGCCGCTGGATCCAGGCGGTGCAAGACCGAAGCCTGTGGAAGTCCATGCAGGAGACCTTTGTCCAGCAGTGGACGTCTATAGGTTGATAAAGAAGAAGAGAAGATGTAGGTATAAAATGAAACCAACAAAAATTCTCTAACATTATTTATTTCGCTGCATTTACAACGTAATTATATAAATTTATATATTTATGTGTCTATTTAATGTAATAAATTATAATTAGACTATACGGAATGTAACATTCACAGCACACATTTATTTAATTTATTTATTATGTATTAATAATATCTACTTCGAACTTGGTTTCATTTTGCGTTCTGTATTAGACATTATTTGTGGAAGATTCCGTAGTCTCAATTAATAGTACCTACACTAGCGGCACGCTATGATGGCCGGTTTGACGTTTGTCCGCTCATGAAGTTCCGTATTAATTGATAACGACTTTGAAGGAAATAATTGTATTACTTTATTGACGATAGTGATGTGCAGAGATTCATAAATTTTATCGAATGTAGTTTTAGGTTTAGGACTCAAAATTTATTTATTAAATTGATTTCTAAAATGTATACAAGTGTAGAAAAATCAGTTTGCACCATTTAAGGGGTGAATGTACTTGTGAATATGAACAATTTTCACTATGTGGACAAACCTCTGAAATCGCAAAAAAATATCAGCTGTTTCATACAAAAGGTAAAATTTTTATTTTTATATGATATATACCACAACTCGGCATTTGGTTTTCTAAATTGAAAATTTTTAAAAATGGAATCTAATACGATCGTCACATAGGATCGCTGGCTAGCACAACTACTACCTCCGGCAAACTCGCGTCAATGCTCAATGCAAAACAAAGCAGTTTCGAATTGACGTTGCTTCGAAAAGTATAAACTGTCAGTGCAATGCGATTGTGATATAGTTTTGACCTGGCTTTGGATTTCAAATATTGATACTGCATTACTGTTGACCCTTGCTCGTGATAGCAGTGACGACAGTGAAAATAGTAGTATGGACGAATCTGATTAATTATGGCCTTTTGTGGCACCTTTTTTGGTATCTTTTGTATTCATATGTTTCTTGTGTGCATATAAAGTATGTATATTCATTTTCATTCAAATATTCAGTTCGTTCAAATAAATTAAATAAACATATACATTTTTGTTTTATTAAACCTATTTAATCAGGTACAAAAACAAAACTTAATTGTTTTTTGTTCGAGAATAAATTGACATTCCACATCACTATTGTAATGTGTCAAACCGGCCATCATAGCGTGCCGCTAGTGTACCTAGTATTTTTTGTTTTTATAATTGTCTATGGCACAATCGCCAACTAAAACAAAACCGACCATTACATACGTTCTGACCATGGAACTAGGAAGACTAGTCGTAATTCCTAGTTCCATGGTTCTGACAGATTCAGACAATGTTATTATTATTCCTCGAATAGATGTTACTCGGGGGATACTGAAATAAGACCTTAAATTAGGAATGCTCCATAGTGTAGGTAAACAATTTTGAGACATAGAATTTCGATTTCTATTTTAGAATTTTTTCTTGATACCTAATACTTTTAAATTCATTTCCACTCTAAAATATGTATTACTTTAATTTTGGAATATAGGTCATTATCATAATACTTGTTTATAACTAAAGTATAGAACGCAATTTTAAACAAGTACCTTATATGAAACAATAATATCTACTAGTAAAGAAAAGTTTACTCAAAGTCGGTGTAGGAATATTTTTATTATGATATAAATGCACAAGCTAGGTTAATAAGAGATATGCAGAGCTATTATGAATAGCGCGTATAGGTACATAATAATTATATCGTGTATTATATTTAGTGAGAATAAATAATTATGATGCATAAACCCACATTTTCTGTATCTAAATATAAATAATACAAAATGGCGCTTTCAAACTTCTGTTCCCATTTTGAACGCAATAAAATATATAGACAATCATCAATTTTATCAGTACATAATAGGAACACATTTAACTATACGCAAAAAAAAACAAGGGTATTTCTTAGTGTTGATTTTTGTATCTAAGGACCGGAAACGGATATCATCGTATTTTTTGTAGACATTCATAATTTGCAAAATCGAGCAGGTAAAAAAAAATAAGTGGCACTCGGGGACTCCCGCGGTAAAGCTATTGCATAGCATTTTTTATCAACTTATGCAATTATAATATTTATGCAATATTTTTTTTGCATAGTAAAAATTATGCAAAAAAAAAATTTAAAAACAATCAAACAAGAAAAGCGCACTGTCACTACTTCGTGAGTGAGATTCGAACCTGCGACATCATACGGTAAAGAAAGCGGCCGCTCGCTCCACTGCCCCAAACAGAGCTACTTGTGAATCTCTAAAATGTTGAACGCTTACTGAACGACGGTGTTAGGTTTATTTTCGTTACAGAATTTCTTGATTCGGTCGCCGCGCTCAAACTGTTTGTCCTAGTTCAAAGCCCGCGATAAAAGCTATGCAATAGCTTAAAATGATTTTTCTTTAACAATATAATTTTGCGATAGTAAAACCCAAATTATGCAACGGAGATGCACGCTATTTTAACTTATAAAATAATTGTTGCATAGTATCTACAAATTAATCACAAAGCAAAGTTTGTCCATGGCGAACCATAAATATTGTAGTCACCATAGATAAGATATGAATATAGACTACTGATTGTTTGTCTTATTTAAATTAAATAACAAATAACTATCAAAGATATGCCCGTTATTGCTTTTAATGTTTAACATCAGCAAAACAGTTTTAAACGCATGATTTAAGTAATTTTACTAAATTTTTAACAGCATATATAAATCACAGTCAAGGCGAGTAACATTAGATGAGTGGCATTAACACCGTCTTTATGTCGCTCTACAATGTTACCGTCCATCACTGTATATTTGTATAAATTGCAATTAAATTGCATAATTATTTCATTTTATTTTTCCAAAGCAAGTCAGATTATATTTCGCTAAATATTTTACTATATCATATTGTTTTAAACATTTCAACGAATAACACTAAGTTTATATAGGATTTTTGAGTTTTTTAATTCTATAGTAAATTCAAAAATTGACCAATTGATTGCCATATTGAGAAGTAAGACACCCAGTCCGACAAAACGTAACCTAACCTAAAATACCTAATCGGACATGAACGTACACTTTACTCAAACAACGACCCAATACATCGAACCACTTTTTTTTACTAGAAGACATATTTTCTAAGCTGCTATAGTTCTTGCAATTCACGAGGGCGACTGACTTATGGTGTGTCGTATCTGTAAGTGTGAGCGAGCGTAATGCTCGCGCCTGCCCGCTCCCACCTAGGCTTTGACAGGCACGCACACTTATGCAATGAGCATGTACACGAAGTAACCACGAGTAAAGCTCACTCGCCTTCGTGTATTGCAAAAACTGTAATATTTACTAACTTATTGCAGACTTGCTTTTGCCCGCGGTTTCGCTCACGCTAAATTCGTTTTTCAACCCCCTATTTTATTTAGGAATGAGTTTAAAAAAATCCTTTCTTAGCTGATTTCTACGTCATAAGAGCTATCTGTATGCCAAATTTCAGCTCGATCCGTCCAGTGGTTTGAGCTGTGCGCTGATAGATCAGTCAGTCAGTTAGTCAATCAGTCAGTCACCTTTTCCTTTTATATATAATGGAAGATGGAAGATGGAAAAGAGACGTTTTGTATCTACTATGTAGCTTGCTTTTTGTGGTCGGTATTTTACTAAAACTCATTTTGCCAAAATTTCATATTCTGTCGTTGTTCTAATAAAAGTGCAACACGTTCAAACATTTTAATGGTTGTTTTCCCGCAGCGAAATGTTTTTTTTTTTGTAGTACAATCGATTTATAAAAAAATAGATTTATTGAATTCATGTTCAGTAAATCATTATGAGAACTATAAAAATTGAAATCGATTGTGGTGCCTTTTAATACTTATATTAGTAAACAAATAAATAGAAAAAATAATACAGAAACGTCAAAAGAAACTCATGAAAGTGGTCCTAGAATAGTGTTTTAGGGTTTCGAAAAAAATATTAGATGCAACCCTAAAAATTATCAATTTATCATACACGAAAAAAGGTTTTTTTAAAGGTATGTATGTATTAGGCATACACATTTCTTATTTTATTGTTATAATAATTAACTAATTTTATCTTACTACTACAAAGTTGCCATAAGCACCTAAGTTATGGTAACAATAGTCAACTATAAATAAATTTATATCTATATATTTAACGCTAGCAACACCTATATTTTATATAATAATATGTATAATATTATGGTAACATTATTAGATTGAACAGGTGGAAAAAAATAACAAAAGCATAGATCCTCTAGAATCATAGAACAGATTTTTATTGCGTGTATACTTAATTGTTTTAATTAATTTTATTTTCTATGGCACTATATATCTACGGCCTTAACAAAAAAAAAGGAAAATGATTATTTCATGTATTTATTTTAATTAACAAGAGTAAATATGGCCATTATAATATTTCAATACTTTTTTAATTATTTGCTAGAATATTGGGGCATCCTTTTTTGGAAGAAAAAGGGAAGACTTCAAAAAAAATTAAGTACATAAGTAAATAAAACTTAATTTCATAATTTTATAGCACAGAAAAATAAGAAAAAATGTAGCACTCATTTTAGTGAACGCAAAAAAACTATTTTAAGTTTTGACATGACTAATTAATGTAATACCATCCTCGTCACATTATTCCCTGTGGAAAGGGATAGCAGAGTTGATGGTCGTGTTAAGTGAGTGATTTAGTTTAAATATTTTAGCCCGATACAATAATTTGTAACAAACACTTAATTACTATAAAATTAAATAAATAGGAATGATCGATTTAAGTACAAAAAAAATTAACATTGAACTAAATTTAATTAAATCTTACAGTCTATTTCACTATAGCCAAGTGAAATTTAACCGAGGAGTTTTGACATTTTGACAGTTTTTGTGTTGGCGTCAACGGAACGTCAAAATTCCAAGGTCAAAGTTTATTTGGGCGTGGTGAAATAGGACCTTAACTTACTTAATTTAACTTCGTTGATAACTCCATGGCAAATAAATTTTTCGATATTTTAATATGTACCTACCTACCTATTTCAGAAAAAGAATAAAATTTCCGAAGATTTAAATGTCAAATACCTACTCCGACATGTGAATTAATGTGGTTCTAAGATATATCTGACATCTAGCTATGGGATAGTCTAAAATTGATTCTTCTTTTTCTTTGTCAACCGATAGACGTCCACTGCTGGACAAAGGTCTCTTGTATGGACTTCCACAGGCCTCTGTCTTACGCCGCCTGAATCCAGCGGCTCCCTGCGGCTCGTTTGATGTCATCGGTCCACCTAGTGGGGGTCTGCCAATACTGCGCTTCCCGGTGCGGGTCGCCACTCCAGCACCTTAGGACCCCAACGACCATTTTTTTTTATTCGATGACAAGCTAGCTCTTGACTGCGATTTCACCTGATGGTAAGTGACGATGCAGTCTAAGGAAGGGGTAGGGGACCATCAGCTCTTCGAACTATGTGCCCCGCCCATTTCCACACTTCAGTTTCGCGATTCGCTGAGCTATATCGGGGACCAGGTTCTCCTACGGATCTCCTCATGTCCGATTCGATCCCGCTAAGAATGATTACATCAGTGTAATGATCGCAGTCGCCTCCGATTGGCTGGAATTTATGACGATCTTGCTGCGTCAATGCATTTTAACCAATTCCGAGTGAGTACCGAGACATAGTCGTTAACTATGGGCCTCATAAGAAGGCTCAGGGTCACTCAGCGAGTGATGGAGAGAGCTATGCTCGGTATATCCCTGCGAGATCAAATCAGAAATGAGGATATCCGCAGGAGAACCACAGTCACCGACATAGCTCAGCTAGTCGCGAAACTGAAATGGAAATAAATGGGCGGGGCACATAGTTCGAAGAGCTGATGGTCGTTGGGGTCCCAAGGTGCTGGAGTGGCGACCCCGCACCGGGAAGCGCAGTGTTGGCAGACCCCCCACCAGGTGGACCGACGACATCAAACGAGTCGCAGGGAGCCGCTGGATTCAGGCGGCGCAAGACCGAGGCCTGTGGAAGTCCATGCAAGAGACCTTTGTCCAGCAGTGGACGTCTATCGGTTGATAAAGAAGAAGAAAGAAGACACCCTATATATTAATATAAGTATAAGAAAGAAAGATAATAATGTTTATTGAAAGGTCCGTCAATATGTTTTGAACCTACCGCCAGTTCGATACGCTGGCATTTTCTACTGAGAAGAAAAATAAAAATAATATAAGAGCAAAGACATTTTTTTTCTTTTTAAATAAAGATGGCCACTTAGTTTTCCAAATATGAAATGGCGAAAACTGAAACTATCACGATTTACTTTAAAATGGCACCATAGAGTAATTAAGCGAGTATATAGTTTAATAAAAAATATAAAATAATAAAGCATGGCAAGATAGATAAATGCATAAGTCAGGAATGTAGGTGACTTTTTATAAAAAACAGGACAAATATATACGAAAAAACATCAAACTAATTTATACTCGTATAAATAATAATGTCCGACTTCCTGGAATCTTAACCGGTTGTTCCGATTTTTATGTAACTTCAATTGATTGTATCATTTGACTTCAACGAAGCATGGCTAGGAACTATCCTTGTTAAAATATATTCTTAGGGCCGATTTCACCGCGACGTGAAATGAGTCTTTACCAAGCGTTTTGATATTTTTACAGATTTTCAATACAAATACTGTCAGAACGCCCAATTTATTCCTGGGTTAAACGACGTTGGTTAAATCGGCACTAAGTAAAATATACTTCATTGAAACAGGTTCATCCCCTTAAGAGAAAAGATGCCAAAAACTTTCAAAGACATTTTAATTTTAGTATAGTTCTTGCAATTCACGAGGGCGACTGACTTATGGTTGTGTGTGTGTCGTATCTGTATAAGTGTGAGCGAGCGCAATGCTCGCGCCTGCCCGCTCCCACCTAGGCTTTGACAGGCACGCACACTTATGCAATGTGCATGTACACGAAGTAAACACGAGTAAAGCTCACTCGCCTTCGTCAATTGCAAAAACTGTATCATCGGAAAATAAAAAATATTTTTGTCACAGGCACCTTAAGTTATAAATTTTTTTAAATCTTAATTTCTACAAATGATTCTTATAAATACCAACATAATAATATAGCTATAAACAGCATTTTGAAAAAAAAAAGAATTCTACACAATTATACAAAAAAAATTCTACTCTAAAAACATAATATAAGTACATACATTTTTTTTATAATATAGTTAGGCAAACGTTCATTAAGTAATTCTCCTACTAGATCTTCTAAAAAACTTCTGAACTTTTAGAATAATTCATCATACACTTTCTTTATAAGCAGAGTTTGAACAAGAGTGTAACATCGGCAAAAAAGATTTTTTTAATGTAATGTTTTTCTTCACTTCTTGAGCCTTCTGGAAAACTTCAGAAGGTACCTAACTTTTTCCTTAGGTAATAAATGTTGTTTTATTCAATGCCCCATTCAATGAACAAAACAACATAATATATTACCTATTTTAATTTAATAAACTAGTAAAAAGACTTCGGAAGAAATAACTTATCTTTTAGAAGTTATATCCTCATATCTTTATCTTAGATCCTTTGTAAAAAAAAGATATCTCAATCCTCGATGTACTTTAGTTTTCATTTACACTCATTTGACAACCTCTTCTTGAATAAATCTTCTTTAAATCTTCGTCAGCAGGCCTTCTAGCTCCAATACTTCTGGTACTTCTATGTCTTCAAGACGTATGGGCGACGGGCAAAAGTCGAAATGTACGGCGTATATCATTTTGGTGTCCATAAGAAGATTTTGCTGGGGATTAAAGAAGATAAAGGTTAAAACCTATAATAACGTAATTATTCCAAAAGATTCCCTCATAACAGGTAGTTTTAATTAAGGTGGATTATACGAGTCTGCCTGCGAAATTCAAATTTAATTTGGTTTTTCCCATTTTGTAAACTAATACGACAAAGTAAGCTTATGGCATTCTAATTGCGCCAGTAGAATTATCATCTTCACAGGTTTACATAAAAATCTTTACTTGAAAGTGACCAGTTCAAGAAATTAATCAAAAAACGTGAATTACTCACAAATTAGTCAGTATTTTGATTAATTTCTTAAAGTGGTCACTTTCAAGTAAAGATTTTTATGTAAACCTGTGAAGATGATAATTCTACTGGCGCAATTAGAATGCCATTAGCCTAGTTTGTCGTATTAGTTTACAAATTGCGAAAAACCAAATTAAATTTGAATTTCGCGGGCAGACCCGTATAATTATCCTGAAGAGCACATTCTAATATTTTCAATGATTTTAAAAATCTCAGACACTTTTGTACTTAACAAAATGTGGTCAGTTCTTGTCTTTGACAATTAAATTACGCATATATTTTAGACATATTTTTTATTATCATGTATTATGTACCTAGTTTTTGATAGAGAATAAGAGCGATATACTTAAGTTAATAGTAGTTTTCGACATTTTTCTCTATCAAGATCTAGGTCATCATTAGCAACCCATCAACGGCTCACTACTGAGCACAGGTCTCCTCTCAGAGAAGGGTTATAGGCCATAGTCCACCACGCTGGCACAATGCGAATTGGCGGACTTCACACACCTTCGAGAACATTATGAAGAACTCTCAGGTGTGCAGGTTTCCTCACGTCACTTCCTTCACCGTTGAAGGAAGTGATATTTAATTGCTTAAACAAACAATTTAACAAGATCTAGGTATATAATAGTAGTAAAACTATAACCCGTAGTTTGGTAAAACAATACTCATCAGTTTTTGTTTTAATTAGCTAATGCCCGCTACTTCGTCCGCGTGGATTTAGATTTTAAAACCCCTCAGGAATTGATTTTCCGGGATTAGCCTATGTGTGACCTGATCCTCAACAGCTATACCCATGCAAAAAATCACGTCGATCCATTGCTCCGTTGCAGCGTGATTGAAGGAACAACCAACAAGGAAACACACTTTCGCATTTATAATATTAGTAAGGATTTAGTGTACATTTAGATTTTTGTTTATTTTATAAATTACTATTATTTTAATAAACTTGATTCTTATTATTCTTGGTTATTTCGATGAAAATTGGGTATTTGACTGTAGTTAAAATGTTGATATTCATTATTTATAATCAAAAATGTAACATGTAAGAATAACATATTTTGTAAAAACAGAAAATAAATCGGTCAAAAAACAAATAAGTTATAAGCTGTTTTATTATTTATCATGGTTTTACTACGACTGTATCTGTCTCTTTCTAAAACGAAATTTTCTATGAAGAGTGTATGGAGCTTTTGAGTTTTGACGTCACACCTCAATAGCGCTCTCTTTGTCTAACAAGTAACTTTAAAGCTCTATATTTCCGAGACTAGTTGAGATATTTAAAAAAGAAAAACGGCATTATGTATGTGAGTAATAATATTTAAAAACGTTATTTTAAATAAATAAAAAAATATCAGTCAAATACCCAATTGACAAGACAGCTCTTGACTACGTTGATGTCACCTGATGGCAAGTGATAATGGCAAGGGGGGTAAAAGAACATACTCTCACCGGCTTCTTGTTGGCGTCGGGTCCATCTCGCTCCTGCATCAGCTTCTGTATCTCGTGGATGAACTCCTTCGTCACTTTCACCTCGTAGTCCTCAGCAGGAGTGTACATGTTGAGGATCTGTGGAGGAACGGTGAATTAACCGGTTGAGTTGGTGTGAGTGAAATTACCCGGTTGAGTTGGTGTGAAAATTTTTTACGTAAGTTGGTGTGAGTAAAAATATTCAGCTGAGTCAGTACGAGTCAAAATACTCGGTTAATTTTGTGCGAGTCAGAATAGCCGGCTGAGTTGGTGTGAGTCGAAATACCCGGCTAAGTTTATGTGAGTTTGAATAGCCGGCTGAGTTGTTATTAGTGAATATACTCCGCTAAGTTGGTGTGAGTCAAAATACCTGACTGAATAGGGTATTTTAGTAAAATACCCTATTCAGTCACTTTTCAAAAAAGAGTCTTTTATGAAAAATGTCTAAATTTAATTCTAAGGTGATAAAATTTCCTTTTAAATTTCCGCGCGTAAACGCTAGACGCCTCATGTCTAGAAGGTCACTGCTCACGTCAGACAGATTCGTTCGCTCAAATGGTTGGCGCCCTTTGTAAAGCCGACACATAGCGACCGCCGGTACATGCCGAAGGCGGCGCGACTTATGTGACCCACTGTGTACTTTAGTGCGTCACGCTAAATGTTTGTGTGTTTATTATGATGATAGTATATGTATATAAAGTGATGATCCAGATCTAATACTACCAGTATTTTGATTTTGTATTTTCATTAATCAAAAAAAATGGTACAAAATGATTAGATAGTGAATTTATTAATTTTCACATAGTTTCTAAAATACCATGTATTTGTACTACAAACAATTTGAGCGGATGAACTATATAGACCCGCCATTACACTACGTCAAGTACATTTGACGTAGTGTAATGGCGGATACTGTTCGACGTTTCGATGCGTTTCGCATAGACGTAAAAGTGAAACTTTGAAATTAAATATAAAATTTATTTTATAATTTTTTGAACTGAAACTTCCACTGCCCGATTCCTTATTGCCTAAACTATCTTATTTTTATTGTTAGATTATTTCTCACTAGGAGTAAAATACCCTATTGGTATGAGTGAAAATTCCTGGCTGAGAATAGTGCGAGTAAAGATACTCAGCTGAGTTAGTGTGAGTGAAAAGTGAAAATGCCCCGTTGAGTTGGTGTGAGTCAAAATACCCAGCTGAATTGGTATGAGTGAAAATTCCTGGCGGAGTAAGTGTGAGTGAAGATACTGGGCGGACTTAATACGAGTGAAAAGTGAACATACTCGGCCGAGTTGGTGTGAATAAAAATACTCGACTGAGTTGGTGTGGGTCAAAATAGAGACTCCCGAAAAAGAGCCCGAAATCTTAAATTCAAAATTATTTATTTCACGTAGGCCAACCTCTTATGACACGTCATTACTCTACCACCGGTTCGGAAAGCGGATTCTGCTGAGAAGAGCCGGCAAGAAACTCAGCAGTTGCTCTTTTCAAAATAATCATTTTACAATATTATTATGTAGCTATTACATTGTAATAAGTTTTTTATACTATCTTGTGGGCAGCTGGATACTAAAGCCGATTTAACCCATGCAACTTTGTTAGAATAGAATAGACTAGTTGTTCGCCCCGAACTGAGACCTCGCGGTAACGGTATCCCATGATTATTCATTCAATCGATACATGATAACCAAAACTGACATTATTATTATGCCCGTTTTCACCAAACATACCTAAATCATCCCCTAAGTAGGAGTCTCTTAACGTAGGTAGCTCCTAAATACAATCCTAAGTCCTAACATCCGTCCCAATATCCTTTTAGGTGTCCCGTACAGGATCGTGATAAATAAGTTGACAGAAAACATCAATCACCTAACTTATAGGTAGCCCGTAAAGGTTAGGGAACGTTAGTGAAAACATTGAATTATTATGTAGGTACTAACGAGTGAAACCGGGTTACGGGCATCTGTACAAATCGTCATCTATCGACGCGAATAGAAAATATACAATATTTAACTAAAATTTAACTAAAAAATAATTTTAATTGAATAATATGGTACAAAAAAAATTACAATACAATTATTGTATTATAATAAGTAACTAAATAATAATGGTCGACGCAAAACTGTTTTTGGGATAGGTCGTTAGTCGTAACTCGTAGTTCCATGGGAATAGTTACTGACTGCGCCATCTATTAGCATTATTGTGAAGCTATGTTGATGCTATATGAATTACTGATGTACATTAAAAATTAAATAATCTCGTTTCTTTATAATATTCATATAATTTTAGTATTTGTTGTTCAAGTACAGGATATAAGTGACCTAAAAACATAAAATCAGTTTGAAAATCCATAGCGGATTTTCTTAGGGAGCGTCTTCAAGCGAGCGTATAAAATCGCCACTTTGAAAGCCCCCCATTTCGTCAATTTTAAGGGAAAAATTAAAAAAAAAATATTTTTGTACTCAGTTCAAAATTATCTTTAAAATGATACGTAACAATTTTATGTAACGCGATATTTTTTTTTTTACTTCGCATTCGCTTCTATGAGAGCCCCCCTGAAATAAAGATTTTTATAACTTTTTAAGCCATTTTCGGCTGGAGGCCATCGGTTTACATATTATATCTAAATTTGAAGTAATTACGTTCAGTAATTCAAAAGTTATAAGGCTCTGACAGACGGACGGACGGACGGACGGACGGACGGACAAGTGCAAATCGCTCTAGTTAACTCAAAGACCTTCGCTTCGCTCGGTCGAATATATCCATAATGAGGGGAAGTTCCAAAAAAAGCGTACTACAATTCAATTCATGTTAAAACGGGAAGATAGAAAGACCCATTCTCGCCAGTGGAACCCGTTCACGAGCATGACGCATGATCCAGCCGTTGCTTCACTCGACCATATTTGAGGGAACGTAACTTAACCACTGCCGTGTGCCGTGTGGTGACGGCAAATCAGAATACAGTTGTCACCACCGCTCCTCTTCCCGCGGGTGTCGTACGAGGCTACTAAGGGAATATAACGGAGAACGGGCAGCAGCGTCCTCTGTGCTACTACTGCCATCTACTGCGATCACCAACCCGTCTGCCCCGCGTGGTGATTACGGGCAAACCCTCCCCTTGGGTCCCCTTTAGTCCAGCAGTGGACTGTTATAGGCTATTGACGATGATGATGAACTTAACCACTAACTAAGCTGTCACCACACCAGTCTTGCTTTCCATATCTTCAGTACGCACCTTACAAACTTGCATGGCGGAAAGGTCGGCGCACATCTCAACGGTGCTGCGAACGTCCGCCATCGACTTCCGCGCCTGCAGCAGCTGGACCGCTTGCGTTATGGGCCTCAGCACGCTGAGGATCTCTTCCATCTGAAAATATCAACAAATAGTTTTCTTCTTCTTCATTAACTTATAGACGTCCACTGCTGGACAAAGGTATCCCGCATGGACTTCCACTGGCTTCGGTCTTGCGCCGCTTGAATCCAGCGGCTCCCTGGTCCACCTGGTGGGGACCGACGACACTGCGTTTCCCGGTGCGGGGTCGCCACTCCAACACCTTGGGACCCCAACGACCATCAGCTCTTCGAAGTATGTTACTATAGTTTTACTTTGTCAATAATATCATATAATATAAGAAAAAGCCGGCCAAGTGCGAGTCGGACTCGCGCACCGAGGGTTCCATACTCAAAAAGTAAAAGTAAAACGATAATATTATATTAATTTGCTTAGTTATCGTTAACTTTGTTTGTAGAGGTTTATTGTTTAAAAAAAAAAACTATGCTAGTTAGAGCATTGGTTTTATTTTTCCTGTAAAATATACATAAACCTCTATTGACCATAATTATTTCAGATTTTTCGATTGGTAAACTTCGGAGATAAGGGGGGGGGGGGGGACGGTATTTTTTTCGACATTTTGGCCGATTACTCAAAAACTATTATATATAGAAATAAATAAAAAACTGTTTTAGAATGCACAAGTAAAGGCCTTTCATATGATACCCCACCCGGTATAGTTATCTTACTTTGAAATTTCAAACCCCCGATTTTCCCGCTTTTTTAATCAAACTAAAATAATTTTCGCGTTGCTTTTATTTTTCCTGTAAAATATACATAAACCTCTATTGACCATAATTATTTCAGATTTTTCAATTGGTAAACTTCGGAGATAAGGGGGGGGGAACGGTATTTTTTTCGACATTTTGGCCGATTTATCAAAAACTATTATATATAGAAATAAATAAAAAACTGTTTTAGAATGCACAAGTAAAGGCCTTTCATATGATGCCCCACTCGATATAGTTATTTTACTTTGAAATTTCAAACCCCCGATTTTCCCCCTTTTTTTATTAAAACTAAAAATAATTTTCGATTTTTCTTTATTCCAATGATTTTGGGCCACTATTATACACAACTATGCCAAATTTCATGTCGATAGCTTTAATAGTTACTGAAATAATCGACTGTGACAGACGGACGGACAGACGGACGGAGAAAGTCTCACCATAAGGGTTCCATTTTTACCATTTTGGTATGGAACCCTAATAAGAATCGGTGAGTTTTTCCTCACTAATATTATAAATGCGGAAGTGTGTTTGTTTGTTGGCTGGTTGGTTTGTCCTTCAATCACGCCGCAACAGGGCTATGCATCGACGTGATTTTTTGCATGGGTATAGTTGAGGACCTGGAGAGTGACATAGGCTACTTTTATCCTAGATTTTAAAACTAAATCCACGCGGACGAAGTCGCGGGCATCAGCTAGTATCATATATAGCTTGCATACTTAGTTCTCTAAATTTTCTTTTAGCTTTAAATTTTCGTCATAACATACTACTACACTGTGAGTGTTTTACTAATTCTAATGTTATTTTTTATATTCATTTTCTTGTAAGTTTTTCTTTTTAGTTTGCACGGCGTTGTATGTAAAAATGCATATCAGCATCTATTATATTAATGTGTATGTTATTTTCCTTAATGTCTAATAATATGTATATTGTTAGTGTACCTTACTTAATAAAATAAGATAAAAATCTTATCTTACTAATGATTATCATTATCAACGAATGAAGGGCTCACTACTGAGCGCAGGTCTCGTCTCAGACAAGGGTTATAGGCCATATAGTCCACCACACTGGCCCAATGCGAATTGGCGGACTTCACACACCTTCGAGAACATTATGGAGAACTCTCAGGTGTGCAGGTTTCCTCACGATGATTTCCTTCACCGTTGAAGAATGTGATATGTAATTGCTTAAACGCACATGGCTCCGAAAAGTCAGAGGATCGTGCCCGGGATCGAACCTGCGACCCCCCGAATAGTCTTAACCAGTACGCAACACTGCTATATCTTACTTATACATATTATAAATGCGAAAAAAGTTACCCATGCTACTACTGGTAGTAAGAATGGTAGTAACATGGATATTACTACCAGTCTTACTGCCAGAAGTAGCACGGGTAATTTATTCTTGACACGGGGGAAAAAATTCCCCCTGTTACTACTGGCTCAATTCTGATAAATAGTTACTTCTTGTATTTCATAAAAGAGCCAACGAGCGGGCAGGTCATCTGATTACCGCCGTCATGAACATTTGTAGCACCAGAGGCACAAAAGACAACATATTTAAAAAAAATTGTTATCCAGCAGTGCAAGTCTATCAGTTGACGAAAAAGTTGTTTAAATTAATTTGTCCTTACGTTCTTCTGTCCATATTCGGCTAAATGCTCCTTGATCCATGTCTCCAGGTGCGATATGTTGTACCTGATCTGGAGCCCCTTGGCCCAGCAGCAGAGGTCCTTGCGCAGAAGCAGCTGGTTGAGGCTGTATGCGCAGATGTAGTAGAACAACTGGAAACAAACAAGAATAGAATAGCATAGAAATATTTTTTATTCAAATAAACTTTTTTACAAGTGCTTTTGAACCGTTGGTGAGTCTACCACTGGTTCGGAATGCCCTTCCTGCCGAGAAGAACCAGCAAGAAACTCGGCGGTTGCTCTTTTCAAAACAAGTTTACAATACAATAGATACTATGCTAAGTATGCAGTGTTTCCACAATGAGAGGAAGTCCCACAAAAGCACCTTCTTTCAATTCAATACATGTTAAACAAGCTAACAGAGAGTAGCCCCATTCCCGCCGGTGGCACCCGTTCACGAGTATGACAATTAAATAGATACAATAAACAAGTGGCAATTAAATACATACAGTTGAAGTGTCCGCAATCTATTTCTTCTTCTTTATCAACCGATAGACGTCCACGGCTGGACAAGTCTCTTACATGGACTTTCACAGGCCTCGGTCTTCTTTTATTTCTTTCTTCGTTAAGCACAATGTTTTTTTTTTAAATCAACTTTAAAGCCTCAATAGCCCAACGGTTAAAGGTGCGGACTGAAAGCTGAAAGATCGAATCCCACCCGTTGCACTATTGTCGTACCCACTCCTAACATAAGCTTTCCGCTTATTTGGAGGGGAGAGGAGAATATTAGTCAAGTTCAACTTGGTTGATATTCTTTAAAAAAAAATACTGCATTGTAAAGTCGACATCTCCTGAGGATGCTCCGGTGTCGGGGCGAAACGTGCGTCGAGATTAGGGTAAAGGTCTTGTGTGGTGGTAAAAGAATATCGAGTTGGACGTGAGCTACTCACAAATTAGTCGATATTCTGACTAATTTCTTAAACTGGACACTTTGAAGATGACACTGCCATCGTCGCAATTAGAATGCCATAAGCCTAATTTGTCGTATTAGTTTACGAATTGCGAAAAACCAAGTTAAATTTGAATTTCGCGGGTAGAACTGTGTCTTCCACCTTAAACACACTGTTTTTTAAGCTATTGCATAGCTTTTATCGCGGGCTTTGAACTAGGACAAACAGTTTGAGCGCGGCGACCGAATCAAGAAATTCCGTAACGAAAAAAAACCTAACACCGTCGTTCAGTAAGCGTTCAACATTTTAGAGGTTCACATTTAGCTCTGTTTGGCGCAGTGGGCAAGCGGCCGCTTTCTTTAGATGTCGCAGGTTCGAATCTCACTCGCGAAGTAGTGACAGTGCGCTTTTCTTGTTTGTTTGTTTTTTAATTATTTTTTTGCATAATCTAGATCTAATATCTTTAAACGAGCAATTCTTGTGTATATATAATCTGAATCTCGGAAACGGCTCCAACAATTTTCATGAAATTTGGTATGCAGGGGGTTTCGGGGGCGATAAATCGATCTAGCTAGGTTTCATTTTTAGAAAAGGTCGTTTTATCCGTGTTTTCAGGCAATGAAAAACCCCTTAACGGTATGTCGGGCGGTCTCGAAACCAGAAGATCCCGGTTCGAGTCCAAGACGATTAAATTTTACCCTATGAATTTTTTTTTTTTAATATATAATTTCCAAAAAACACGATTTACCAAAAAAAAAAAATAACCAAGCAAAGCTCAGATATTTTTTATTATGCAAAAAAAAATATTGCATAAATATTAGAATTGCATAAGTTGATAAAAAATGCTATGCAATAGCTTTACCGCGGCAGTCCCCGAGTACCACTTAATTTTTTTTTAAATCAAGTTAACCTGTTTAAATATGGTGACCCTCAGCGGCGTGTCCACGGCGTGCACCCTGAGGTAGTCGTGCGTGGTGGCGAGCTCGTGCTTGAGGCGCGCCGGGCCGGCGGAGGGCGGCGACGGCGCGGCCGCCTTGGCCGGCCCCAGCAGCCCGCTGATCTCCTCGTACTCCAGGATGGCGGGGAAGATCAGCCGCTCCAGGAGGGTGATTAGCCTAACCTGTTTAAAGATGGTGACCCTCAGCGGCGTGTCCACCGCGTGCACCCTGAGGTAGTCGTGCGTGGTGGCGAGCTCGTGCTTGAGGCGCGCCGGGCCGGCGGAGGGCGGCGACGGCGCGGCCGCCTTGGCCGGCCCCAGCAGCCCGCTGATCTCCTCGTACTCCAGGATGGCGGGGAAGATCAGCCGCTCCAGGAGGGTGATTAGCCTAACCTGTTTAAAGATGGTGACCCTCAGCGGCGTGTCCACGGCGTGCACCCTGAGGTAGTCGTGCGTGGTGGCGAGCTCGTGCTTGAGGCGCGCCGGGCCGGCGGAGGGCGGCGACGGCGCGGCCGCCTTGGCCGGCCCCAGCAGCCCGCTGATCTCCTCGTACTCCAGGATGGCGGGGAAGATCAGCCGCTCCAGGAGGGTGATTAGCCTAACCTGTTTAAAGATGGTGACCCTCAGCGGCGTGTCCACGGCGTGCACCCTGAGGTAGTCGTGCGTGGTGGCGAGCTCGTGCTTGAGGCGCGCCGGGCCGGCGGAGGGCGGCGACGGCGCGGCCGCCTTGGCCGGCCCCAGCAGCCCGCTGATCTCCTCGTACTCCAGGATGGCGGGGAAGATCAGCCGCTCCAGCTGCCGCTCCAGGAGGGTGATTAGCCCTGGGAGGGTAAGGTAAGGTCAATAAAAATTCCTTTCAAAAAACCGACTTCAAACTCTCGCGTCATTATTGTTGTTAATTTAAAAACCACTCGACCGATTTCGATAAAATTTATATGGTCCGTATATTTCGATAAAATCGGTCAAGTGCGAGTCGAACTCGTGCGCCGAGGGTTCCCTACCTACCCATTATACCACCATTATATTATTACTAGCAAAAAGCTGAGCTTTTTGCAGGCTCGCGAAGTTTTTCTAACGGGTAATAATTTTTAAGTTAATGTTTATAAAATTATATTTTTTTTGACAGATCTGGATATCTGAATATGAAGTTAAATTACTATGTTAAATCACAAAGCTATAGACGTGATAGTTTTTCAGTAAAGTGTACCATCAAATTCTCAGGTTGTGGGATAGTGATAGATCTCCCTCCGCTCGCCCTAATTATTATATATAATTTTCAACTTTTTTATTTTTTGGAATTTTTCCTTTATTTGTGCTGACCTTGTGAAGACCTTGCTTTTTGCCAAATTTGATTCTAGGTCAACGGGAACTACCATATAGATTTTCGACCCAAAACCTATAGGGTACTTCCGGTCGACCTGGCCGGTCTATGCACAATATACCTGACGTCCTGTTACCCAGTTTTCTACTCCATCATCAGATCCTCCTCCTCGATGCTCGATCATAACCTAAAGACCATTCTAATGAGCTCAAACACTATATCTGCTGTTAGTTGCTGCGGAGTTGGGTATCCCGCAGTCTACTTGATGCTGCAGCATCAGCTCAAGGTTACCATACCTTGGAAATAATCCGAAGTAACAGTACCCCAAAAAAATCAATCGCACCAGTGAAAGCTTGTAGGACCCTTTAATCAAGAAGGAATTGAGCTGATAACACAGGCCTACAAAAACAAAAAAAATTTTTGGTGCAGCTCTGTTTTTACTTTGTGATCGATATGTAAGGTAGTATACAGTATATTGATAAAAGTCATTTTAACATATCAGCTCTAATTTTTCTACTACCTTCATTTTAAATTTTTTCCCGGTTTTGTTCGTAAACAGTATATTTTACAATAACCAAGATAAAATCTTATTATTTCATTATGGCTAGTAAGTTTAGAAGTTGTGCTAACGACCCTGATATGTTTTGTTACATTTGTGGTGAATATATAATAAAAGATCAGGGAAAATCGATTACAGACACTGTGATCCGCTTGTATTTTGCGTACTTCGGGATTGAAATTAGCAACCAAGACAAAGCGTGGGTGCCTCATAGTGTATGTAAAATGTGCATTGAACATTCGCGACGATGTGAGAAAGAAAGTTAGGCTTAATGAAGCAATTTGTCAAAGCTATGGACAGAAATAGTCAATATTTTCGGCTTATTTCTCAAAAATTTCCTGGATTAAGTACTGAGAAACTAAAAGCAGGTATTTTTGATGCACCACAAATAGGTCGATTAATTAAACTAATTAAATATTAAGATTACTATTTAATTAAATATTAAGACTACACTAATTTTGAGGTTTCTATAACTAAAATAGAATGGCTTGCGTGGAAATCTTTTGTAGCGGTTGTACAAAAATTCGTCGGACATGACAAGGCTGACAACTATATAGAATTAGTTGAGGAAACGCTGCTTAATTTCAAACATTTAGACTGTAATATGAGCATAAAAGTACACTACTTCCATAGCCATATCACGCAAGATCACTTTCAACATAATTTAGGAGATCTTGGTGAAAAACAAGGATAACGATCAATCATCAAGACATAAAGACGATGGAGAACAGGTATCAAGGCAGATGGGTCGTTTATATGATGGCCGATTATTGCTGGGAAATCATGCGCATTTGCCCAAGACAATTTCACTCTAGAAAATCACTTAAAAGACAATTTTTTTGATGCTTGATGTGAAAATTAATCGATATTTCTGTAAAAATGATTTTTTTTTCTATCTCATAAACTAGAGCTGATACAAATTAATCATTTGCATTTTTGATATCATCATACAAGACATACTTAAAATCAGGTCTAAAATCCTAGGCACCAAAATGTGTGTAGGCCAGTGTAATCTTCAAACGCCTGAGCTAATCTTTATAAATTATAGCTAAGATTCACCTCGATTACAGTAGCTTTCAAACAGAAAAAACCGTATAAAAATCGGTCCATTGGGGAGGCTGCTAGGAAGGAACAAGCAGACACAGATACACACGTTAAACTTAAACACCCCTTTTTGCGTCGGAGATTAAAAAATAGTGAAAGAAAGGGTAACATGGAATATGGGTACTTGTAGACTGCCCACAGTCTATTGCCCAGTCTGTCAGTTGTCTGTCAATTGGGTGCCCATAGTATGTCAATTGACTAACCATAATCTATACAACCTGATCGTACCGAGATAAATCCCGATAGCTAAGTCAGACAGCACTTGTCGATACTCTGAGAGATCGAATATCCACAGTATTACTTTCTTGATACCAATAGATTGCCCATAGTCTGTCAACAGACTGCTCGTAGTCTATAAATAGTCTGCCCATAGTCTGTCAATAGACCCCCCAGTCTATCAATAGAATGCCCATAGTCTGTAAATAGTCTGCTCATAGTCTGTCAACAGACTGTCCTTAGTCTGTCAACAGACAGATCATCCTTAATAGACTAGGGGTAGCTAGTCTATTAAGGATGATTATACGAGTCTGCCCGCGAAATTCAAATTTAATTTGGTTTTTCGCAAATTTGTAAACGAATACGACAAACTAAGCTAATGGCATTCTAATTGCGCCAGTAGATTTATCATCTTCACAGGTTTACATAAAAATCTTTACTTGAAAGTGACCAGTTTAAGAAATTAATCAAAATACTGAGTTGGAAGTGAGTTACTCACAAATTAGTCGATATTTTGAATAATTTCTTAAACTGGACACTTTCAAGTAAAGATTTTTATATAAACCTGTGAAGATGATACTGCCATTGTCGCAATTAGAATGCCATAAGCCTACTTTGTCGTATTAGTTTACAAATTGCGAAACACCAAATTAAATTTGAATTTCGCGGGCAGAACTGTGTCTTCCACCTTAAACAACAAGATCTTACCTTGATATATCCCGATAGCGAGGTCAGATAGCACTTGTCGATACGCTGACAGGTCGAATATCCGCAGGCTCTGCTGGTTCTGCCGCGGAGTGTTGCTCTCCTGGTACATCGCGTCACCGCTGTATTGCCGGAGGTTGTTTAATAGTCTGTAGAAAAAAAAATGGACTATAAATATTGCATCTTGATAATCGATTGCAATCACCTTGTCTTGCTGATATTTTCTCGCAAGGACCTATTAATCGGGTTTAAAGGTTAACCGATAAGACGCATAACCCCTTTATTTGATTAACCTTTATACGGGTTAAGCCGTATACTATAATGATACGATATTAAGGTGCATGTGCAGAGCTCGACTTTCATACATTTTTCTTTTTGATTAATCTTGAAAGATATACATTTTTTATTTTATTTAATTTGTTTTATCATTCCTTTAGGCCTTTTTATAGGCGCAAATACAAATTTCAGGCAAATATTTTCATTATTTATCATTATATTTCAATAAAAAAAGGGGCATCAAAACCTTTCAAATTACGAATGTGTGAGTGTCAATTTACATTTGGTTAATCAATTTTTTGGCGCCATCTACCATGAAAGTTTAAAAACACTGTCAGCGCCATCTTTCAATAAACTGTAAAAGTACTTCGCTGGATATGGGATAGCTAGGAACCTATTAACAACCTATTTTATGAAGGTTCTTAACTAAGAACGAGAATTGAATTTACAATGGGTGTGTTCCGATAAACACTGCGAGCACTGCTCAGTGCTCTTACTGGTGAAAAATTCGTTCCGTTATGGACTGCCAGTACACTGCCGCAGTACCTACCCTAGGGACGTCATAAATCGCTACCATTTTTGTACTTTGAGCACTGGCGCTTTCAAGGTAAGGAGCTCTCAATACTTTGACCAAGTGATTAAAAAAATTACAGCGCCTAGAGATTTGAAAAATGGGGATGACAGTATACTGGACTGCGTTCCGTTTTAAACAGTTACCAGTATAGCAAATTAAAAAGGCAAGGCTTCACAGTATACTGAATTGACGTCACAGTATCAGTGGTCATACCCAATAATAGGTATTCACGTAGTCGCAATTCCTAGTTCCATGAAGTATTCACAGTAGTTACAGAGTTGCCATTTTCACGGAATGGTCACATTTATATCGTCGCTGTAGTTGGAAAATTAAATAACTACACTTTTTGCGAAATCGACTTTATTGCATTTTCAGAAAGACCAATTAAAGCCACATCTTTCTGTAATTCTAATTTTTGATTATCATTATTAATTAAAAAGATATATGAAAATGAATCTTGCAAGGCGCCACATTTGGAAAAATAAATACTGAAAAATTGATACAAAAGTAGCGAGGAAAAAGTAGATAACTTAGCAAAAAATAAATAAGTTCTCTCTTTGCATCACTTCGAGAGTGAATAAAATGCATAAAGTTAGTTATTTAGTTTTCCCTCGACACATATTCTGCTTAACAGGGGCCATGCAGTCCAGAAAAATTAATTAAAATCAGTTATTTAATTTTGCGTGTGTCATGATTGCAATGTAAGGGTACTTTTTAAATTGAAAAGTAAGTAATTAAGATTCCACTGTCCAGTTTTCAGGCATCATTATTGTCAATATGGTAATGATGGTCCATATATGTCTAAGGGCTTGTCCCGTTGGATAATGGAAGGGAAATTAACATTGCTCACGAGTTAATTACAATGGCATAACACCCTTTGCCGATTACAAAAACTTAATAATTTTCGCATAATGAGATTAATACATGTTCGATTACAGGCGGTATGCACTATGCATCTATTCCTTCGTCACAAAGCAAAACATTGACGATTTTTAATCCGGAAATGGTTCTGAATAGGGTACTTGGAATTTGTAGCCATCAAGCTCAAGATTATGAGTAAAATAGATTTTGCCCCCGTGATCTCATCCGCATGAAATCAGGTTTAAATTGTGAAACACGTACTTCTTTATTTATTATCGAAAAGCTAAATCCCTGTCTTCATTTTTTATTGAAAGCTCAAATAGCAAGTTTCATTGATGTACTTAACTTGCAAAAATGTTTGACTACCGTAAAAACTTTCACCCCCTATTTAACCTCCATGGGGATAGAATTTCCAAAAATCCCTACTTATTAGATGCCTACATTATAAAAGGAACCTACTGTCAAAATTTCAAGCTTCTAAATCTAGTGGTTTAGGTTGTGCGTTGATAAATCAGTCAGTCAGTGATGATGACAAGTCTTTTTATAGGTAGAGAGCGTAAGAAGTCGTTTAATAAGTGAGTGGACTACTTAAGTCATCGGATGCTTTCCATTACTACATCTTTGATATCCCATCTACGCACACGAAGCGTTTAAGTCTTCATTTCTCGTTCGCACGACTAGGCTCCGGATATTTCTTCTGAAATCGTGGGTTTCCCGATACTACAAGGGTGAAAAGGCCAATCTTCAAGGCAAACGCGTTTCATCACTTCACTTCAGATCACTTTTCATCAGAGATGATAGTGATCAAGTGAGTACCTATAATGTATCGAATTTGTTTTTGTGAATGTTTTGTTTCCATAGAGTGAATGTATAAGAAAATTCTCATAAGTTACTTTAGCTAATCGGCTAATTGAAAAGCTTAATAAGTTCATAGATACTTGCGAATCGATGAGCATCTTTGAACTTCCTTAAGAGTTTGAGTTAGCCATTTGACAAACGTAACCATTGGTTTTAAACACTCGAATGATCATGATAAGTTGTTATCAAGTCAGATAGAAGAATGAAGGTGTTTCAGTGTTTTTTTCATTTTATTTTTAAGCTGTTAATAATAAGAAACGTTTTTTGTTGGTTTTACTTTAAAAAAACATTCTATTTTTGATCTAATGAGACACATGTATAGGATTTTCAAAGTTGAATAAGTAAACAATAGGTCTTTATAAAGTCTCACTACTGTGGAAAAATTAAACAAAGGCACTTATATCGTTAGTTTTTCGAACTTAAATGGAATCTTGACGAAGAAAAACTAAATAACTGACATGGAAAAATAAATAAGTGTATCAATATTCAAAACTTTGGTGAGGGAAAACTAAATAATTGCATCTTATTTTTTTTCTCACAAACAAATTAATCAAAGTTTATGGCAAGTAGATTCCGACATAGATACAGTAAGAAACTTTAACATATATAAAATTGTTTATGAAAACAAAGTTATCGCCATTTTTGACGCAAAAAAACACTAAATCGCGTTTTACTCGCGATATTGGTTTTGTTAGTTATTTAATTTTCCAACTACAGCGACGATATATTGTCACTGGAGTTGGAAAATTAAATAACTACACTTTTTGCGAAATCGACTGTTGCATTTTCAGAAAGTCCAATTAAAGCCGCATCTTTCTATAATTCTAATTTTTGATTATCATCATTGATTAAAAAGTTATATGAAAACTAGCTGACCCAGCGAACTTCGTACCGCCAGCAAAAATATTTAGTGGTTGGTCACCCTTATCATTTAGGGCTATGAAAAATAGATGTTGGCCGATTCTCAGACCTACCCGATATGCTCACAAAATTTCATGAGAATCGGTCAAGCCGTTTCGGAGGAGTACGGGAACGAACATTGTGACACGAGAATTTTATATATAAGATGAATCTTGCAAGGCGCCATACTTGGAAAAATATATATTGAAAAATTGATAAAAAAGTAGCGAAGAAAAAGTAGATAACTTAGCAAAAAATAAATAAGTTCTCTCTTACATCACTTCAAAAGCGAATAAAATGCATAAAGTTAGTTATTTAGTTTCCCTCGAATTTTTAATTTACAGGGGAATTAAGTTCGGAAAAATTAAACAAAGTCAGTTATTTAATTTATCATCCCATGATTGCAAAGATATAGGTACTATTAAAATTGAATAAGTACAACTACTAAGTACTAGGTAAAACTAAAAGAAAGATGATAGCTGTTATAATTTCATTAGAATCTTAGTTTAAATTTAAATGGACGTAATTATGTACCTTTTTCTTTTTGGCATCCTACTAATATTATAAATACAAAAGTTTGTGAAGGTGGGTGGATGAATGTTTGTTACACTTTCACGCAAAAACATTTAGACGGATTTTGATAAAGCTTCACGATGTCATAGCTTATACATCAGAATAGAACATGCACTATATTTTATCCCAGAAAGTTAGAGAACTTCTGCGGGAATCAATCATTAGCTAGTCTTCAATCCTAGTGTTCCACAAACTATTAAAATCTTTATTATTTTATGAGTAGAGTCGTTATTATAACAATTACTAGCGTCACTTACATACCCCTAGTTCGATTAAACCATTCTTAGTTTAATTATAACTTGAAAAGGATAGTTTTGATTATACTGAACTTTACTCGCTATTTGATTTGAACCAGCTGAGCTTAATTGTTAAATTTAAATTTATAATGGTAAAACTGAAGAAAAGTTGATAGTTATCATTTCAGTTGATACTTAGTTTTTAATAAGTATAATTGTTAAATTCAAAGTGAAATTTTGTTGATTTTATGAGTAGAATCGTATAATTTATTGTTATGTGGTTTTTTTTTATGTTTTATTTTGTAAGTCTGATAGAAGAATCTAGTTGCTTCAGTCGTTTTATTGATTACTTTTTACAATAATATATAAAAAGAAATGTTTATTTGTTGGATTTCTTTTAAAAATCCTCCTTTTTTAGGGTTCCGTAGTAAACAAGGAACCCTTACTAGTTTCGGCATGTCCGTCCGTCCGTCTATCTGTCTGTCTGTCCGCGGTTTAGCTCAGAGACTATTGGTACTAGAAATCTGTAATTTGACAACGGTATAAATATCAATCACGCCGACAAAGTCGTGAAATAAAATTGTGAAAAATAATTTCTCTTAGGGTACCTCCCCTACATGTAAAGTGGAGGATGAATTTTTTTTTTCTCGTGTATCCCATAGTGTGGGGTTTCGTTGAGTAGGTCTTTCAAAAATATTGTGGGTGTGGGAACATCATTTTTCAATTCAGGGATCCGTTTGTGAAATAATATGATATTTTATAGTGCTAAATTTTATTAGTCAAGTGTCCCCCCCTCTGCCAGCTAAATGGTTGTATATAGGATACAAGAAAAAATTCACAGCAGTAGTATATATAATGAATTTTAAAGGAAAACTATCACGGCTAAGCAGGGTTCATTAGTTAAGGAGTTATATCTGTTTTTTCTAAGTTAGGTATTACACGTAGTGTAAGTTGCATATTTTGTAATATATTATAGTATTTAAACCATGAAACTCAAAATTTATTCAATATTCATAAATAAAACAAAAGCACTATCGTAGGTCAGCAATAATATTTGTGACTTGCAACTACGGAACCCTACACTGCGCGTGGCCCAATACGCACTTGGCCGGTTTTTTTATTAAATTAATACCCTTAAATAGGATTGTCATAGTAAAATAAGTAAATAACGGGTCATTTTAACATCTCAGTAAAGTGGAAAAACTAAATAATGGTACTTATATCGTCACATTATCGTACTTCAACGCAATATTGACGAGGAAGAACTAAACAACTGACATGGAAAAATAAATAAGTGCATCAAATATTCAAAACTTTGGTGAGGGAAAACTAAATAATTGCTTTTTATTTTTTTTCTCACAAACAAATGAATCAAAATGTACGTCAAGTAGATTGAGAAATAGATACAGTAACAATCTATAACATAATATCAAAACATGGACAAAATTGTTTATGAAAACAACAAACAAACAAACACTAAATCGCGTTTTACTCGCGATATTGGTTTTGTTAGTTATTTAATTTTCCAACTACAGCGACGATAGTTTGTATTGATTGGACCCCTAGTAAAAGGTAATATTTCAAATATTGGACTTTCTGAAAATGTAATAAAGTCGATTTCGCAAAAAGTGTAGTTATTTAATTTTCCAACTACAGCGACACTATCTCCGCCTATCTATTCAGTGGACACCGTGCGTCGTGGGCTAAAACGACGAATTCTGCTTTTATAATGCTGTTTTATAACCGATTTGAAAAAAGGAGGTTATCAATTCGATCCGAATGGATGTTATATTATTAGAATTGCACAATTTTCGGATTTAAATTTCACAAGTGTATGTATGTATGTTTGTCCATGTATTTCTCCAAAAATATTAATCAAATTGCAATAATTCTTTTTAAATTGGATTAGGTATTTTTCAACCTAGGGAACATTGCAAGTTTTATCAAAATCGGTTCAGTAGTTTAAAAGATATGGTCCAAAAAGTGATATAAAGTCGGTTTAGGTAACTTTTATTACGTGGATTTAGTTTTTAAAATCCCTGGGGAATCTTTCATTTTCCGGGATAAAAGTAGCCTATGTCACTCTCCAGGTCCTCAACTATACCTGACTATACCTATGCAAAAAATCACCTCGATCCGTAGGTAGCTTTGTTGCGGCGTGATTGAAAGACAAACCAACAAACTAAACAAACACACTTACGCGTTTATATTATGAAGTATGATTGTCTAATGTCTACTGTGTAGCCTTCATGTTTTGATAATTTACCTACTGTTTTTGCGCGGCTTTACCTGTGTGGATTTAAGTTTTTAGTACTAATCCCGCGGGAACTGTGAATTTGTCGGGATGAAAATTTTCTATAATTAAGTTAATCCAGGGCTTAGACTAATATCCAGGGTAAAAGCTATCTCTATTTCAAATTTCAGCCAAATCGGTTCAGTAGGTATATATTTTACCTAATTATTGTGTCGTGAAGAAAATAAAATAGGTATAAAAATATTATATCTAAACAACAACCATTTCTAAAATTTAATACTTTTTGTGCATTTTATGATAAAAAACAGTCGCCCCGAAGCCGGTTGGCGAGCTAAAAAAATAAAGCCCGTTGAAGAAAGTAGCAGTCATGTATTAGGGTAAGTACCTACCTACCAAGTGAAGTTAGACAAGATCACAAGAAACAAACTGCGCTGCGCGCCGGCCGGCGGCCGCGACACTCGATAGTAATAATATCAAAGAAGCCGCCGCGCCGGCCGAAACTAGCGATCAGCGACATTATGCTTTTTGTACGATTGGAATGTCAACCTTATTTTATTACTCTTAAGACTGAATTTCAAAATTGTCAAATGGCTTGATAAGGTTTAAAATATTTGAAATCATTAAAAACCTAAAATTATTTAATTTTTACAGAACTACTATATTTTCACAACTTTTGAAGAAAAAACTATTTTTAACCGACTTCAAAAAGAGGTTAGGTATCAATTCGACATGCATGTGTGTAATATTATTGGAAATGCAAATCACCTATATCACAATCTATTAGGGCTTACAAACATAATAATGTATGTATGTATGTTTGTCCATGCTTTTCCACAGTCGATCTTAGACTTGCCTTTACACAAGTTTAAGAAATCAGTTAAAACTAATCTCATGAAAAAAATCGGCCAAGTGCGAGTCGGGCCTCGCTCTTTTAGGGTTCCGTTAAAAAAATTTACATAAAAATATTTCCATGTACCCATGGAAATATTTAATTTAATTTTTTTAATTTAATTTAATTTTTATTATTTGTTGTTGTAGCGGCAATAGAAATACACAATCTGTGAAAATTTCAACTGTCTATCTATTACGGTTACCGAGATACAGCCCGCTGACAGACGGACGGACGGACGGACGGACGGACGGACAGCGTAGGCTTAGTAATAGGGTCCCGTTGGTACCCTTTGGGTACGGAACCCTAAAAAGCATATTATTATACAATTGAAGACTATATAAATGACAAAAAAACGTGAATATAATTTATTCCAGCGATTCATGAGACAGTAGGTACTGATTAACCTGTAAATTCTCTTTTTCCTCATTGTGGAAACACTGCATACATAGCTATCTACTAAGTATAATGTAAACTTGTTTTGAAAACTGCCGAGTTTCTTGCTGGTTCTTCTCGGCAGGAACGGCATTCCGAACCAGTGGTAGATTCATGGACGGACGATTCAAAAGCACTTGTAAAAAAGTTTATTTGAATAAAAAACATTTTTATTCTATTCTATTTCTCCGAAAATATGCGACCAATCTTTTTTTACTGGCTTACATTTACTTCAAGATATCGTTATAATCGTTTCAATAGTTTTAAAGATAAGGACAATAGGGTATTTGACTATTATTAAAAATATCGTTTCATCTGGTGTCATCCTAAAAGATTATTATCTAAAAACATTATTCCATACGACAAAACTAAAAAATAAAGGTTTATTTAATTAGAAAACATTAATTAAAATTGCTTTAATTCTGGCCATGTTCACGAGATCGAAAACGTTCTTGAATCTCGAATGACGTCACAGTTCACGCCACCTTTGGGCTTTGGAATTGTCATTGAACTGTGTGTGAACTGTGACGTCATGTAAACAAATGGAACCAACGTTTCCGCGGCAATTTATTTTTTTGAATTTATTTCTCGATTTTTATGAAAAATACTGAAAATTATGCCGAAATATACGTTTTGTTAGCTTCAGCATAGCATTATTAACAATTTAATATGATTTTCTAAAAGTAGTCAAATACCCTATTGTTCGTTTTCATTAGGTATATTTGAAATAACAACCCAATAGGCAACCCTAGCCGCAGCCCTTGCCGTCCGCGGTAAAGCGTGCATGTGAGTCCTGCTGATGTAGGTAGGTACCTAAAGTCTTTAGTCTTGCGACCTCCCTGGCGCAATGGTAAGCGCTGTGGTCTTATTAGAGGGAGGTTCCGGGTTCGATTCGCGGCAGGGAAATTTTGAATTTTATATTTTATAATAAGTATATTTTATAATTTATAAAATTTTATAATTTTCTCTAGTCTGGTCTGGTGGGAGGCTTCGGCCGTGGCGAATAAAACCTACCGGCAAAGCCGTGCCTCCAAGCGATTAGCGTTTTGGTACTATTCCATGTAGAAACCAAAGGGGTATACATACAGTATGGGTTTCATAAAAAAC
This sequence comes from Oeneis ivallda, assembly GCA_029955525.1. NCBI lineage: Eukaryota > Metazoa > Arthropoda > Insecta > Lepidoptera > Nymphalidae > Oeneis > Oeneis ivallda. The sequence continues at coordinate 3,905,665 of JARPMR010000028.1, forward strand.
TGCCATACCCCTTCCAGGTTAGTCCGCTCCTATCTTAGACTGCATCATCACTTACCACCATGTCAAAGCTCAAAAAAGGCTAACTTGTACTTATCTGAATTATTTATAAAAAAAATACGAAGCAAAACGAAGCAGCTTTTGTTTTAATGCCATCTAGTTCAATTTTATAGTAAACAATTCGTAGTTCATGTTAGAACCACAACCCTAATGGATACCAACCATGTTGTCAATGTGTGCGTGGGTATCGCGTCTCTACAGTAGTTCGATATGACAGATATTTATATTTGATTAATCATCTAAATGGCTTCGTTTTAAAGTAAGCTAATGATTTGATAAAATAATAGGCATTGGTATACTGGCGCAATTTCAATATTTTTAAAATCTGTGCATAGCAACTATGCGAAAAAATTAAAAATCTGTCAAACGCCCTAACAGCGCCATCTAGCGTGAATCTTTTCTTGAGAAGGTATGTCTCTTCCTCCTTAAGGATGATTATACGAGTCGAAATTCAAATTTAATTTGGTTTTTCGCAATTGGTAAACTAATACGACAAACTAGGCTAATGGCATTCTAATTGCGCCAGTAGAATTATCATCTTCACAGGTTTACATAAAAATCTTTACTTGAAAGTGACCAGTTTAAGAAATTAATCAAAATACTGAGTTGGACGTGAGTTACTCACAAATTAGTCGATATTTTGATTAATTTCTTAAACTGGACACTTTCAAGTAAAGATTTTTATATAAACCTGTGAAGATGATACTGCCATCGTCGCAATTAGAATGCCATAAGCCTACTTTGTCGTATTAGTTTACAAATTGCGAAAAACCAAATTAAATTTTAATTTCGCGGGCAGAACTGTGTCTTCCACCTTAAGATAAACCATCTTAAAAATATTGCTGATTAATCCGAAAAGAGATATATACATAATAGGAAAGCCGCAAGTCGCAACTATAGGTACTTTGTCGTTGCCATATCGTCAAATTAAATAGAGTATTGTGCACCAGAAATAACGTTTAAAATTGCTTGTATCTTGCGCAGCGGAAAATTGGAGTATCTCCGAGAAGATTGGACTATCTCCGTCACTTTCTTGCACATGTTTTATGAACAAAAATGAACCTTACGTGTGAACCGGTTCCTATAGGCTAATTAACCCAATAATACTGGTTAACCTTTAATGTAGGGGTTTTAACCTAATCCTTAATATTAACGCGGTTAAAACCCTTATATGGATTATCCTTTCGGTCCTTGTTTTCTCGCCATATTGGTCAAATGGCGTAATGGCGCGGATGAGGCCGTGCGTACGGCAGCGTGCCTCACTCACCGGAGTATGTTGGAGAGCCACATGGTGTTGTACTCGACGCTCTCGGCGCGGCGTTTGAGCGTCTTGCGCACCGCCATGCGTATGGCGCGGATGAGGCCGTGCGTACGGCAGCGTGCCTCACTCACCGGAGTATGTTGGAGAGCCACATGGTGTTGTACTCGACGCTCTCGGCGCGGCGCTTGAGCGTCTTGCGCACCGCCATGCGTATGGCGCGGATGAGGCCGTGCGTACGGCAGCGTGCCTCACTCACCGGAGTATGTTGGAGAGCCACATGGTGTTGTACTCGACGCTCTCGGCGCGGCGCTTGAGCGTCTTGCGCACCGCCATGCGTATGGCGCGGATGAGGCCGTGCGTACGGCAGCGTGCCTCACTCACCGGAGTATGTTGGAGAGCCACATGGTGTTGTACTCGACGCTCTCGGCGCGGCGCTTGAGCGTCTTGCGCACCGCCATGCGTATGGCGCGGATGAGGCCGTGCGTACGGCAGCGTGCCTCACTCACCGGAGTATGTTGGAGAGCCACATGGTGTTGTACTCGACGCTCTCGGCGCGGCGCTTGAGCGTCTTGCGCACCGCCATGCGTATGGCGCGGATGAGGCCGTGCGTACGGCAGCGTGCCTCACTCACCGGAGTATGTTGGAGAGCCACATGGTGTTGTACTCGACGCTCTCGGCGCGGCGCTTGAGCGTCTTGCGCACCGCCATGCGTATGGCGCGGATGAGGCCGTGCGTACGGCAGCGTGCCTCACTCACCGGAGTATGTTGGAGAGCCACATGGTGTTGTACTCGACGCTCTCGGCGCGGCGCTTGAGCGTCTTGCGCACCGCCATGCGTATGGCGCGGATGAGGCCGTGCGTACGGCAGCGTGCCTCACTCACCGGAGTATGTTGGAGAGCCACATGGTGTTGTACTCGACGCTCTCGGCGCGGCGCTTGAGCGTCTTGCGCACCGCCATGCGTATGGCGCGGATGAGGCCGTGCGTACGGCAGCGTGCCTCACTCACCGGAGTATGTTGGAGAGCCACATGGTGTTGTACTCGACGCTCTCGGCGCGGCGCTTGAGCGTCTTGCGCACCGCCATGCGTATGGCGCGGATGAGGCCGTGCATTTTGGGCTCGTCATCCACGTGGTCCGTGTGTAGTATCATCATGAACAGGATGTAGGCGGGCAGCCCTGGCAGCAGGTTCACTGCTACGCGGGGCTTGAGATCTGAAAAGATGGTGCATATGTTCATATAAAGTGTACGAATCCAAAAGCTTGTTTTCTTTTTGCTTATATTTATATAAAGGCGAACTGAATACCTCAAGCATAGATTTAGGAATTAGGATTGGTCTGCACTGCGGAGCGCATCAACAAAAATATTGACAATATCAGATAGAAGTTTTGGTTTTTTGGGCCTCTCGGTCTTACCGCCAGCATCCAGTGGCTCCCTGCGACTCGTCTGATGACGTTGGTCAACCTAGTGCCAATCAGTACAGTCTACCAATACTGCCCTTTCCAATGCGGACTGCGGTCTCCACTCTGACATTCCGCCTTATCACTATTTAACATCGATTGAGTTAAGCTGTAGCTAACTTCCTAGTGGTGCCATCTAGTCCGACGAAAATAACTACGAACTTGACTGGACACCCATTATTGCTGGGTGCCGCATCGACTGCAACCTGAGCATGATTTCCACAGTGGACCACGCTGTGAACCATCGTTGCTGCTACATCGTTGCTGTACCAGGTCCTCACCTTAAGGCTATGATCGAAGACCAAGCTCCGAATCTACGGAGCCTATGTCCGCTCCCGCTTGACGTACGCGGCCCCTGCGTGGTACGCCCTTTGCTCGGACTACCAAGAGCGCCGGCTGCAAGTTCAACAGAACAAGTGCCTGCGCATGATTGTAGGAGCTCCGAGGTACGTCAGAAATGACGTCATTCATCGAGACACCAAGACGCCTACCTTTGGAGGAGTTCATCCGTAAACTCCGTAATGCGGATCACGGACCGAGCATACACCTCCGCGGGATAGCATCACTGTACCCCAGACCGCCGAACGGTCGCCCACTACCTCGCGAGCTCCTGCGTTTACCCTCACCAGCGCAACTCGCAGAAGATGGTGACGAAGAGGACGACGCAAACTATTCTGGACATCATGTCCAGAATAGTCCAGCACCCCCGCGCGTAGCAGCGAGCCCATCGCCCACAGCGCGGGGTCCATAGACTTGACACCTGACCAAGACCTTGAGGCCCGTAGCCAAGAAGGCAGGCCGTAGCCAACACGTAGCTTAAAGAACATTACCGGGGAAGTGTTCTTCCCTGCGCATCACCCGGGTAAGGAGGCTATGCCTCGAGGCTCGTACCCCCGACTTGGCTAAGGCCAAACAGAGAAGACCCCTGCTGCCATTATTTCTGAATAGAATAGAATAGAATAGAAATATTTTTTATTCAAATAAACTTTTACAAGTGCTTTTGAATAGTCGATGAATCTACCACTGAAGAACCAGCAAGAAACTCGGCGGTTGCTCTTTTCAAAACAAAACAAATTTACAATACAGTAAATACTATGCTATATATGCAGTGTTTCCACAATGAGGAAAGTTCCAAAAATGCATACCGACTAACTTCTATCTTAAGATGGGCAGACATAAAGTAGCCCCATTCCCGCCGGTGGCACCCGTTCACGAGCATGACGCATGACCCAGCCATTGCTTCGCTCAACCATATTTGAGGGAACGTAACAACCCGCATCACACGACAAATCGTCTGAAAATCAATATCGTTGTAGCTCCCAAACTTACCCAAAATAAGTTTCTTGATGATGGTCCCCTCATCCTGCAGCTTGTATTCGAACATCCCAAGGTACTCTCGTTCCTTCTTACGCATCACCGGCTTCACCTCCATCGACGTAGAGGCGTTCTGGGGGATCGTGGACTCTGGAACATTGCAATGCATGTACATTTTATATGGACAAACTGATTAATATCGCCGCAAATTAAAATGAATGGACAATGGATCGAGTTTTCGGGCGTAGCCCATTTCGCTCTTTTGTTGCAACAATGAGTTATTTCAGAAAAATTTTAGTTCAAAAAATCTAAAATTGGGGTCAAATCCTGAAAGAAACCTTTAGACATATTTTTGTAAAAAAATCGGGATTTTTGGAATAAAATAGTGATGCAACATATGAGCAAATTGATTTGTAATGGGTACAAGCATGGGCAAACAATTAGAATCAGGTTCAGAATTTAACCGTCGATATTACATTCGAAAAGGGAAAAAATAAAAATAAAAATTAGCACTGACTGATTATTACAAGCTTTTATTTAGCTTGACCAGTTTATTTATTTGCTTGTTTGGGTCAAATCTTGCAAGATGAATTAGACCCACTTCCCGGTTTCTGATCGAGCTGAAATTTTGCATTTATGTGTAAATCGGATGACAATGCAATATTATTGTGACATGGAGCTGATATGATGATGGAGACGGAAGATGGCTATCGGAACTCTGTAATAAAACGACGTAACCCCATCGAGTTTGGGCTCGTTTGATTCGTCATAACAAGTAATCTGATCCTAGATGATATGCAGAGTCTAATGATGTAGCTACTAAAAGCTTGCATTTAAAAATATAATTTTTAATTTACACTTGTTTACAATTGCTAATATAAATTCGACTGTACTAGGTACCAAGACTAAATCATTTCGCCTCGGGATAAGCAAGCATTAAAATTTCAGGCTGTGGCCAAATAACTATTAAAAGGAGGATGGTTAAGAGTATTTATGCCCGCTTGCAAAGACGCCGGATTAGGTTTAACCCAAGAATGTAATTTTGACAGAAACTATACGATATCTGTCAAAGCCGCAGCTAACTCTGAGTTAAAAGGATAACGGACCTTATAGAGAAGTATAATAAATCCTGAGTCAGAATGTCTGAATTCGCTTGGAGAAAAATATATTATTCGACCCATAGATTTATCATCATCATCAATAGCCTATAACAGTCCCCTGCTGGACTAAAGGCCTCTCCCAAGGGGAGGGTTTGCCCATAATCACCACGCGGGGCAGACGGGTCGGTGATCGCAGTAGATGGCAGCAGTAGCACAGAGGACGCTGCTGCCCGTTCTCCGTTATATTCCCTTAGTCGCCTCGTACGACACCCACGGGAAGAGGAGGGGGATAGATTTATAGTGTTACAATAAATAATGAATTAATTGTTACGAAACTTTAGTTATTCTAACGAACATATCTTTTATCTCCAAGCGAACTTAGACATACTTACTATCTTAGGATTAATTAAACTACTCCATTAGAGCAACAAAAGCAGACATCCTTACTAAAATTATAAATGCGAAAGTGTGTTTATTTGTTGGTTTGTCCTTCAATCACGCCGCAACAGGGCTATGGATTGAGGTGAATTTTTGCATGGGTATAGTTGAGGCCCTGGAGAGTGACATAGGCTACTTTTTATCCCGGAAAATCAAAGAGTTCCCGAGGGATTTTAAAAACTAAATCCACGCGGACGAAGTCGCGGGCATCAGCTAGTAGTTCATAATGCTAGTCTTGGGTACAGTGGCGGATAAATTATTCCATTATTCTTTCAGTACTATGTAAAATTTACCTTCCAAGATATCCTCACTTTGCTCGAAGCCCGCCTCCTTCAGTTTCTGCAGCAAAAGCCTTATCTGGTTCTTATATCGGCGACAGCTTTCCGACAGCTTGTCGACACGCTCCTGTAAATTATATAATCATACACTTCACTAAGGTCATGTCTTAAAATGAGTATTTGAATATTAGTATTCAATTCAATGCCTTAACATGGGTAGCCTAAGTATGTCACGCACTCTTTAAACATTTCTGGGGTGGTGTCGTGTGATGCGGGTTATTACGTTCCCTCAAATATGGTTGAGCGAAGCAACGGCTGGGTCATGCATCATGCTCGTGAACGAGTCCACCGGCGGGAATGGGGCTACTTTCTGTCTGCCCGTCTTAACATGTATTGAATTATAATTAGGTATGCTTTTGTGGAACTTCCCTTCATTGTGGAAACACTGTATACATAGCATAGTATCTATTGTATTGTTAACTAATTTTTAAAAGAGCAACCGCCGAGTTTCTTGCTGGTTCTTCTCGGCAGGAAGAGCATTCCGAACCAATGGTGGACTCATGTACGATTCAAAAGCACTTGTAAAAAAATTTATTGAAATAAATAATATTTCTATTCTATTCTATTCTACTAGCTTTAGTCCGCGTGTAGTCCTTCCACGTTCTTCTTTGTTTCAGTTCTGGATTTCAGGTTCTTGAAAACCCTTTGTTTTTCAGGGATAAAAGGTCTATGCCAATCTTCAAGTTCTCAATTAATATCATTAATTTTTATTATATACATCTATAATTAATCTATGAATTCAAACAATTTATCTATGATTCCATAGATTAATAAATGTAGAGGTCGGTGCGCCATTTACAATATTATTAGTTCCAGAGACACTCGTACGTCAAATGTGGCACTTCAAATTGATCCTTAATTGTCATTTAAGGACAGCCAATTCAGTGTTAATCATAGATTAATTATAGAGATCAGAGGTGCGATTGTCTAAAGTTATTCTATTGATCGTATTCGTATTCGATGACATTAGCGTCAAAGTAAATTAACCGTAACGGCATTGGATTAGAGCTCAATTTCGTGTATACATTCTTATACGTTTAGGTGTGTACGATAAGCTCCATAACGCTCCGTGTTAAAATCGGTTGTGCTGAATTTGTAACTTTAAATCAATACAGTCAAGGATTATTTTACTTTGACACTAATGTTATTGAATACGAATACGATCAATGGAATAACTTTTACACAATTGGTACCCAGTGTAAATTTATAAACACATATCGAAAATATTTAATTTTTATTATTTGTTTAATTTAATTTTTATTATTTGTTGTTATAGCGGCAATAGAAATACATAATATGTGAAAATTTCATCTGTCTATCTATTACGGTTTACGAGATACAGCCCGCTGACAGACGGACGGACGGACGGACGGACGGACAGCGTAGGCTTAGTAATAGGGTCCCGTACGGTCCCTTTGGTTACGGAACCCTAAAAATGGTACCCAGTGGGTAAGATATACCTGTAAAGCCAATATTTCCGAAGTCAAACGAACAATTTCACTTTGCGCGAACTCTTGACCCTTGTTGCGAGGCTCTTGATTGAGATCGTTGCTGAGCATCCTAAAAAATACAAGTATAATGTATGAGTTTTGTAATTCTATTCTATTCCATAGGATACTACCTACTTTCCTTTAACTTAGCGTATTAACGCCTGTATTGTAGTTAAGGCAACTTCTTTTAGTGATTGTAACAGTTGATGGTTACACTAATATGGTTGATAGTTACTCTGACATCTTGATGGCTGACTGTAATAACAAAGTAGTAAATGATAACGAACCCTGTACCGTTGGTTACACTAACACAGTTGATGGTTACGGTAGCATGGTTGATGGTTACACTAGCGCAGTTGATGGTTACTCTAAACTATGGCATGGTGGTTGATTACGCCAGCATTGTTGATGGTTGGTTACATTAGCATAGTTGACGTTTACGATGGCATAATTGTTGGTTACGACAGCATGGTTGATGGTTGGTTACACTAGCACAGTTGATGGTTACGATAACACGGTTGATGGTTACGGTAGCATGGTTGATGGTTACACTAGCACAGTTGATGGTTACTCTAAACGATGGCATGGTGGTTGATTACGCCAGCATTGTTGATGGTTGGTTACATTAGCATAGTTGATGTTTACGATGGCATAATTGTTGGTTACGACAGCATGCTTGATGGTTGGTTACACTAGCACAGTTGATGGTTACGATAACACGGTTGATGCTTGTACTGTCAGTTGATTACTATAGCGCATAGTTGATAGTCACGGCAGCATAGTTTATGGTAACACTAGCACAATTGATGATTACATAGGCATAGTTGATGGTTACAGCAGCATAATTGATGGTTACACTAGCATAGTTGATGATAACAATAGCATAGATGATTACTGCACTAAAGTTGATGGTTACACTAGCAAAGTTGATGGTTAACCTAACATACTTAACAATTACGATGGCATAGTGTTTGATTACATCAGCATGGTTGATGGTTGGTTACATTAGCACAGTTGATGTTTACGATGACATTATTGTTGGCTACAAGAGCCCCGTTGATGTTTACGATGACATCGATGACATAATTGTTGGTTATGACAGCATGGTTGATAGTTGGTTACTAGCGTGTGTAGTTTACTAGCATAGTTGATGGTTACGATAACACGGTTGATGGTTGTACTGTCAGTTGATTACTATAGCATATTTGATAGTCACGACAGCATGGTTTATGGTTACAGCAGCATCGTTGATGGTTACACTAGCATAGTTGATGATAAAAATAGCATAGATGATTACTGCACTAAGGTTGATGGTTACACTAGCAAAGTTGGTGGTGACCCCAGCTTAGTTTAAGATTACGTTGGCATGGTTGATGTTCATGGCAACATGGTTGATGGCTGTACTATAAGTTGATTACTATTGATGAATACGTTGGCATAGTTGAAGGTTACAGTAGCATAATTAATGGTTACACTAACATAGTTGATGATTACTATAGCATAGACAGTTACGTCCACAAAGTTGGTGGTTACATTAGCACAGTCTGTTGATGGTGAACCTAGCTCAGTTGAAGATACGTTGGCATAGTTGATGGTAACGCCTAGCACAATTGATGACTACGTTGGCATAGTTGAGGGTTACGGCAGCATAAGTAATGGTTACACTAGCATAGTTGATGATTACTATAGCATAGACAGTTACGTCAACAAAGTTGTTGGTTACTTTAACAGTTGATGGTGACCCTAGCTCAGTTGAAGATACGTTGGCATAGTTGATGGCAAAGCTAGCACAGTTGATGACTACGTTAGCATAGTTGAGGGTTACGGCAGCATAAGTAATAGTTAAACTAGCATAGTTGATGATTACCATAGCATAGACAGTTACGTCTACAAAGTTGTTGGTTACATTAGCACAGTTGATGGTGACCCTTGCTCAGTTGAAGATACGTTGGCATAGTTGATAGTTATGGTAACGCAGTTTGATTATGATGGCATAATCTTTGGTTAGGGTGGTTGATTACTAAAACATATTTGATGGTTACACAAGCATGGTTGACTATCACTATAGCATAGTTGATGGTTATGGAAGCACGGTTGATATTGCAGTGATGGTTAACACAGCATGGTTTATGATTGTGACAGCATTGTTGATGGTAATGACATCATGGTTAATAATAACGATAGCTTTGATAATTCCAGCGTCAAGATGGACAGTTATACTCGCATCACTAATGATTACTATAGCATGGCTGATTGTTACACCGGCATAGTTGACACATAAGGGGCAAGTTTGTTGGAAACTTAAGCATGGTTGATGGTTGAGATAGAATGATTGATGGTAACACTGGCATAGTTGATGGTTACGATAGCATAGTTGATGGTTGTCTCAACATAATTGATGATCCAGAAATGCTGATTAATTGCTCCTATCAGCTGTCTTAATTAAAATATATTCTACTCATTTCTTCTTTTATTTAAATAAAAATCCATTTAATAATACAAGATAAATAACTTAAAACTAATTAAAGCATACAATTAAATCAGTCGCCATAAAAAGTTCAATACCTATCACCTATCACAATAACATAATATCTACATTTAACGTTGGCACCAATTAATTGTTGTACGCAAAACTTAAACCGAATCTTGTTCTATCCTTTTCATTAATATAATTATTTTCGAACGCTAATAGATCGCAACGAGAAATTTTCAGTGAACATAAAGGCAAGTGAAGCGAGCGAATTTTTTTTATCCAATGTGAAGCTTTTTTTTTTGTTTTTTTAAAAAGAATATCAACCAAGTTGAACTTGACTAATATTCTCCTCTCCCCTCCAAATAAGCGGAAAGCTTGTGTCAGGAGTGGGTACGACAATAGTGCAACGGGTGGGATTCGAACCTGCGACCTTTCAGTTTTCAGTCCGCTTTAATTAACCGTTGGGCTATTGAGGAGAAGTTATCTCTTCCCAACTTTGGGGTTAAGTGACTGTACAGTCGAAGATGGTAAGGGGTAAAAATGTTGAATAGTTCCTAAAAGTTCCCCCTATGAGCCTCCAAAACTCTCCTGATTATGACTTTGAAGGTCGTAAACAGGGGGTCTATAAGACCCCTAACCGATTTTCCAAGTGGTATCGTACCGGAACAGCAAAGTTATCGGAAGAAGTTGACTAAAAATCTCCCTTCTATAATAGTTCTATTTATTTATTGCTGAAAAGATAGCTGCTGACTGCGATCTCATCTGATGGTAAGTGACGATGCTACATGTCTAGACAGACGCACTGTTTTTGAAATGCACGCCGATTTCAAAATGGTGGTTTGAATGCAGTTCTATTTGGTGCAGTTAGTTGGCGTGCAGTCGCTCTACTAAAACGGACTGCAGTCGGTTGGCAGTAGCGATGCAGTTATGTCAACTGCAATAGAACTGCACATTAGAGACTAAGCTACGGGAAATGTGAATAAAGTGTACCCAAAAAGTCTAATACATAGTAGATAGAATGCTAAAGGAGTGAAGTTGACTGGGAAAGTAAGTAAAGCTGGTAAAGCACAATATGAAAACGAGGAAAGACGACGAATGGGATAGACAAAAATGGAGAATGTGAGAGAAAACAGTTGGCTTTGCTCAGTGCAGTAGTATAGCAAATAGTGAGTGTAGTACGCAGGTTTTTTAGTCTGTATGCCGCAGTCACTGATCTCTCTAGTTATCTATGTTCAACACTGGATTGACTGTCTCTATATAAATGACAGCTTAATTAAGGATAAATTTGAAGCGCCACATTTGACATACGAGTGTCTCTGGAACTAATAATATTGCAAATGGCGCGCCGAATCTGTAAAAATAATAAATTAAAGAGGTCGGTGCGCCATTTGCAATATTAGTTCCAGACACTCGTATCTGCTTACAGCGCCAAAATGGCGTCAATCAAGTCCGAAATGGCCTCTATCAAGGTCTAAAGATTATGATGGCAGCCTCACCAGTTTTAATCATAGATTATAGAGCTTAATGCCTCCGAAAGCGAAAAAAATAGAACTGCATCAAAACCGCCATTTTAGTCGGCGTGTAGTTCAAAAGCAGTCGATCTTCCTATAATAGACACTATGATGGTTATGTATGGCAGCGAGCTAAGTTGTTTAAGTTCTACGTACAACCTAATTACGCAAGTTTAAGTTAAGTATATTATTGAATACAGCCAACAAGTTCATGACAATATTGTCAGTAAAGAAACACGTTTTTATTCTGTTCCTTGATGCGTCAAAGTTCCACAATCTTCGGAGAGTCGTATATATTTCTTCATTTCCACTGAAAGAAAAATGTATAAAGCATCCTATGTATAATGTAGAACACCAATGTATGGTTTTTATTGCGAGATAAGGCTTAACTCGCAAAATGTACCTAGTATTTTTTCTGAAATCACTAACCTAGTAATTTGGTAATATTAATTGGAATTATTGTATAAATTAAAATTTTGTCAATGCAATCGACTAATTTGTGAGTAACTCACGTCCAACTCAGTATTTTGATTAATTTCTTAAACTGGTCACTTTCAAGTAAAGATTTTTATGTAAACCTGTGAAGATGATAATTCCATTGGCGTAATCAGAAGGCCATAAGCCTACTTTGTCGTATATTAGTTTAAAAATAAAAAAAACCAAATTAAATTTGAATTTCGCGGGCGGACCCGTGTCTTCCACCTTATCGTTATCGAATACATACTTCTGATACTTCTCATTCTCTTCTCTGAGCCGCTCGATCTCTTGTTTGGCTTCAGATATGTGCTCTGAATAGAATTTCTTCTCATTCTGAAGTTCCTCTTGCAATTGCCTGGAAAAATACATCCTTACTAATATTATAAATGCGAAAGTGTGTTTGTATGTTGGTTTGTCCTTCAATCACGCCGCAACAGGGCTACAGATCCACGTGATTTTTTGCATGGGTATAGTTGATGACCTGGAGAGTGACATGGGAAATCCCGGAAAATCAAAGAGTTCCCGAGGGATTTTAAAAACTAAATCCACGCGGACGAAGTCGCGGGCATCATCTAGTATTTTTATATAACTGTTTCACCTATACTTTTTTTTCATAGATAATTCGTTTGCGATAGCAATTAAATATATACTTCATTTTCTTTTACGATGAAGGAAAACGTCGTGAAGAAACGTGCACGCCTGAGAGCTCTCAACCGGTTCCCAAAGGTGTGTAAAGTCTGAGAATTCGCATTGGGCCAGTGTGGTGTACTATGGCCTATAACCCTTCTCTGAGAGGAGACCTGCGCTCAGTAGTGAGCCGTTGATGGGTTGCTGATGATGATGATGATTAAGGTAAGTACCTGCTGATCCCCTTCTGTGTTTGGTACGCTGCCGCCAGTTCTCCGTCTTCATTGATGATGTCAACATCTGAACCGTAGTTCGATGTGGCCAGAGACTTCAAGTTCGATGTCTGTGCAAGACAATTTTTTGATTACTACAAGGCAATGAGATTGGCAATACAATAATTCAATTCAAGGTTCAACTTTCACCATTTTTGAAACGATTTTTTTTTTTATTTTAATTCCTTTATTGTGAGCATAAAGTTCAAATTACGAAAACAGATTTTCTGATTTTCAGAAAAAGAATTGTGTCAATAGACTTTAATGGTGTGAATTTGGACCTTATGATTACAACAATATGGTGCAAAATTAGTTCTATTAAACTGTCACACGCACTGAACGAAAACTGTAGTTAAGGTGGATTATACGGGTCTGCCCGCGAAATTCATTTTGGTTTTTCGCAATTTGTAAACTATTAAGACAAAGTAAGCGTATGGCATTCTAATTGCGCCAATGGCAGTATTATCTTCACAGGTTTATTATAAAATCTTTACTTGAAAGTGTCCAGTTTAAGAAGTTACTCACAACACAAATTAGTCGATATTCTGATTAATTCCTTAAACTGGACAATTTCAAGTAAAGATTTTTATATAAGCCTGTGAAGATGATACTGCTATTGTCGCAATTAGAATGTCATAAGCCTACTTTGTCGTATTAGTTTACAAATTGCGAAAAACCAAATTTAATTTGAATTTCGCGGGAAATTCCACCTTAACGTTACATAAACCATGTTCAATGTAAAATACTACAGGTAGAAATTAACTACGATAACCTGGCGCGTCCCTCAAAAATTCAAAACGTATGAAAGTATTTGTAAAAGTATTTACAAAGCGCCACCAACACTCACAACGCATGTGTACTGAGACGTCCGTCAAACAAAAATAAATCCAAAGATTTGTTGCTCGACCGGCCTCATTCTTCTTCTTGATCAACTGATAGACGTCCACTGCTGGACAAAGGTCTCTTGCATAGACTTCCACAAACCTTGGTCTTGCACCGCCTGCTTCCAGTGGCTCTCTGCGACTCGTTTGATGTCGTCGGTCTGCCAACACTGCGCTTACCGGTGCGGAGTCGCCACTCCAGCACCTTGGGACCCCAGCGACTATCAGCTCTTCAAACTACGTGCCCCGCCCATTTCCACTTCAGCTTCGCGAGCTCAGTGAGTAGGAGAACCAATTTCGCCGACATAGCTTGGTGATACTGGTTCTCATACGGATCTCCTCATTCCTGATTTGATCTCGCAGGGATACTCCGAGCATAGCCCTCTCCATCGCCCGCTGAGTGATCTTGAGCCTACTTATGAGGCCCTTGGTTAGCGACCATGTCTCGGATCCGTAAGTCATCACTGGCAACAAGCACTGTTCGAAGTCTTCAGGTACTGAGGGATTTGGGATGAGAAGAAATCTCGAAGCTTCCCGAACGCTGCCCAGCCGAGTTGCATTCGGGTGCATCATTAATAGTTCATTATTATTAGTATGGCGGGGCGTGCCATTTTATCGTAGTTGATCTCTACAAACAGAATTTTTACCAATGTGGTCCTCTATAAACGTTTAAGACAAGTAAAACATTTAAAATATATATACCATGCAATGGCGTAGATGGGAAGCATTGGGAAAAAAGCAAAATAAATTAAGTACACAAAATCCAGCAGAATCATTTAACTATATTCTATGTACTGAAAGTACGAAAAATGACTGCAGGGTACGTGTGTGTAGCTAATAAAGAATCGTCTATAAAAATATTGAACAGAAATAAGCACATTTTTTTAAATAAACTTATTCATTTGATATTAATGCGCTTGCTTGTGACAACCCTATGATTAACCGTGAATAGGTTACAACGCGCGCGGCGCGCGGTAGTAGGTATACCGACGCGTTATGTTTTCTAGGGTTGCGCTAAGATTGTTATTGGTGAAAACTTTCAGTGTGGTTTACTCAAAAACTAAAAGGGCTTCGAGTAAAATGCTTGTGGTGTAGAGTTCTATATGAAAGGTACAAAGGCACCCTGCAGTAGTTTTTCGGACTTTCAGTACACGTTGTATATAAATGTGAAAATCAACAGCGAATTACACAAGATTTGACTTAAATGCTGGTGAGACCTGTACTGGTGTTCTCTAAAAATTATTGAATCCAGTGTAGAGATCGCAACGACCTCTGATTGGCTGAATTTATCGCGTTCTTGCTGCATCAACGCATTTTAACCAATAGCGGGAGAGTACCAACCAATCAGAGGTGATTGCGGTCGTTACACTGATGCAATCAATTTTAGTAGAAAAAAGTATAAGTGTGTGTGTGTGTGTGTGTGTGTGTATATTGAACGCGTGTGTGCGTGACGGTTTATTGGAAATTGACTACATATTATTGGTGTGTAAATGTTATTTCGTTTGAACGTTGTTGACTTTTAATTTTTTTACCTAAAACGTAGGCATCAGCTAATATTAGTAACCTATGCTAAATGAGATGAAGATGAATACATTTATTACTACGTTCCATATAAAATAGGAATAAAATAAGCTCCTACACTAGCGGCACGCTATGATGGCCGGTTTGACACATTACAATAGTGATGTGGAATGTCAATTTATTCTCGAACAAAAAACAATTAAGTTTTGTTTTTGTACCTGATTAAATAGGTTTAATAAAACAAAAATGTATATGTTTATTTAATTTATTTGAACGAACTGAATATTTGAATGAAAATGAATATACATACTTTATATGCACACAAGAAACATATGAATACAAAAGATACCAAAAAAGGTGCCACAAAAGGCCATAATTAATCAGATTCGTCCATACTACTATTTTCACTGTCGTCACTGCTATCATCACCTACATTAATAATTATATGTTCGTTTTCTATAATATTATCTATTTTCACATCTCTTTCATAATCTTCCCTTATTAATTTAACAGTTCTATTCACAACCTTTTCCCAGTCTCCTTTAGTCACATGTTCACAAGCTTCTTCTAATAATTTTAGCATTTTTTTTGTGGTAAATGGGGGTTCTGTATTGTGTCTTGCAGCATATCCCTTAATTTGAGCCCACACCAACTCAATCGCATTATACTCACAATGGTAAGGCGGTAACCGTATAACTCTGTGCCCATGTTCTAATGCTATTTCGTCAATGACGTATCGGATCTTGGTTGGTTTGTTTTCTTTTAAAAGACGTACTAATTCCGCTTTTAACATATTCATGTTTGCATCTACGCCATTTTTACGAAGCCATGCGACGATATCAGCTTTCTTTTGGGATTGGGCAGGTGGCTTGTCAATTTGCATCGAGTGGTATGGGGCGTTGTCCATAATTATAATAGATGGTTCAGGGAGGCTACACAACATTGAGGTAAACCATTCAGTAAACTTTTCTCCATTCATGTCTTCATGATAGTCTCCAGTGGTTTTTGACGCAAAAGCCATGAGAGAACCTTCGACAAACCCGTTGATGGTTCCGGCGTGACAAATTATAAGTCGCGATCCTTTTCCTACAGGAACTTTGGAAGTAGATGCTGCTGTGTCATCGTTCCAAGAACGGCCTACAGTATGGTTAGCATTAAGCCATGTTTCATCCAAGAACACAACATTTTGCCAATTTTTGATTTCTTTCACTTGCCGTAAAAAAGTATACCTTGCCGTCGCACTGTTACATTTTTGTAACATTTTTTGTATCGAAATCCAATGGTCTTCAAAATCTTCGTTAAAGAACTTTCCCCACCGAAGAATAATCCAGCTTCCTTCAGTGAATGCACCAACTTTTTTCTTGTTGGATACTCCTTCTGTAAATAGTAGCCGTAAACATGTCTTCGGATAGCATCGGCATCAAAGCTATCGATGCCTACGACTGGTTTTGCTCGTTTTCTCTTTTTTGGTGTGTGAAGTTTATTTTCTTCTGTGCCAGTCTCGCCATATTTTTTTTTTAGTTATCCGTCTAACAGTTCGTTGTCCAATATTAAGCGCATCAGCTACGCGTTCAACCACTGACGTTATAGGTAAAATTGGCCCTCCATTTTGAGCTTCACGATCGAAATAGTTACGAAGGCGTATTACGAACTCACGTGTCTGACTATTTAGAACAGTTCTCTGCGTACGTTCGGTCATATCGACGAAATCCACAACAAAGGGCTTGAACAGAGTCCAAATTAACGAGCAAGGGTCAACAGTAATGCAGTATCAATATTTGAAATCCAAAGCCAGGTCAAAACTATATCACAATCGCATTGCACTGACAGTTTATACTTTTCGAAGCAACGTCAATTCGAAACTGCTTTGTTTTGCATTGAGCATTGACGCGAGTTTGCCGGAGGTAGTAGTTGTGCTAGCCAGCGATCCTATGTGACGATCGTATTAGATTCCATTTTTAAAAATTTTCAATTTAGAAAACCAAATGCCGAGTTGTGGTATATATCATATAAAAATAAAAATTTTACCTTTTGTATGAAACAGCTGATATTTTTTTGCGATTTCAGAGGTTTGTCCACATAGTGAAAATTGTTCATATTCACAAGTACATTCACCCCTTAAATGGTGCAAACTGATTTTTCTACACTTGTATACATTTTAGAAATCAATTTAATAAATAAATTTTGAGTCCTAAACCTAAAACTACATTCGATAAAATTTATGAATCTCTGCACATCACTATCGTCAATAAAGTAATACAATTATTTCCTTCAAAGTCGTTATCAATTAATACGGAACTTCATGAGCGGACAAACGTCAAACCGGCCATCATAGCGTGCCGCTAGTGTAATTTAAAAAAAAAGCATATCCATCCAGAACTTGACTAATATTCCCTTTTCCCCTCCATATAAGCGAGCTTGTGTAAGGAGTAGATATGACAAACTTCTTCTTCTTCTTTATCAACCGATAGACGTCCACTGCTGGACAAAGGTCTCTTGCATGGACTTCCACAGGCTTCGGTCTTGCGCCGCCTGAATCAAGCTGCTCCCTGCGATTCGTTTGATGTCGTCGGGTCTGCCAACGCTTTCCAGTGCGGGGTCGCCACTCCAGCACCTTGGAACCCCAACGACCATCAGCTCTTCGAACTATGTGTCCCGCCCATTTCCACTTCAGTGTATCGCGACTCTCTGAGCTATGACAATAGTGCAACGGATTTATACGAATCTTTCAGTCCCATACCACAGGATACATAATGGTACAGGTTACTAAGGCAGGCTTACTAATATTATAAATGCGAAGGTGTGTTTGTTTGTTGGTTTGTTGGTTTGTCCTTCAATCACGCCGCAACAGGGCCACGGATCGACGTGATTTTTTGCATGGGTATAGTTGAGGACCTGGAGAGTGACATAGGCTACTTTTTATCCCGGAAAATCAAAGAGTTTCCGAGGGATATTAAAAACTAAAACCACGCGGACGAAGTCGCGGGCATTAGCTAGTCATTTAAATAAATAGCGACTCTTTCTACTACACAATAAAGTGGAATTCAGGTCGCACAGCGCTAACTTACCTACATTCATATTCACCTACAAGTCGCCTCCCTTTCTATCGCGTAACTCTTATCCCTTCGCACTACATTAGTCCATTGAGTTGGCCCGTTAG
Source organism: Oeneis ivallda (assembly GCA_029955525.1). Taxonomy (NCBI): domain Eukaryota; kingdom Metazoa; phylum Arthropoda; class Insecta; order Lepidoptera; family Nymphalidae; genus Oeneis; species Oeneis ivallda. The sequence goes on from JARPMR010000028.1 coordinate 3,924,042, forward strand.
GACGGGACGACGCCCGGTACTTGTAGCTTTATACCTGGCCTGTCCACACGTTTAATCGTAGGACTATTAAAGCTCTAACTTTATAACAGAAATGCTTTTATGCTGATATGTTGAAATTTGCAAAATAAGAGGGTAGTCAGAAGCCAACGCTAACACGATATATGATGATTCCGTCTACTCACAACACTCTTCAACGCTTGGAACCATGGTTTCTGTGCAATAGTTAAATAAATAAACAGTCGATTATACAGTTATCATATGTATAACAGTTTATCGTGTTAAATGTAGCCTATTGTCACCCGGACTATAATAACGGATCGGCTAAGTAGTAACGGTGGAACATAAGTAAATAAAAACATACATAGACTGCTAAAATCATAACCCCTCCTCCTTAGTCGGGTAAAAAACAAAGATCTCGCGTCCTAGAAGTTTTTAGGTTTCTAGAATTGAATACGTAAAGTATTAGTATAGAGAAAATCTCGTAAAAAAAAAAACATGTTCTATTTATTAATTCACTTATCTTATTTAAGTGTTTGTTTTTTGACTAAAGGTACATGTTACTGAAATAACAACGAAATGAAGTATCATATTCAGTGAATGAAATTATATATTAGTTTCAGCTTTTGATGCTAGTTTAGTTGTTTTTGAGATAGACCGCGGGATAAAAGAGATCTAATAACGGCAACTTTGACAGCTCCCAAATCGTAAACTGAAGTAAAATTAAACTAAAGATAGCTTTGTACTCTGTTTTAAAAGTTCTTTTCAACGCTCGGTACCCCACAAGCGTATCTAAATAGGTAAACAGTTGCATTTACCATCATCATCATCATCATCAGCCAGAGTGCATCCACTGTTGGACATAGGCCTCTTTTAAGTAGCGCCAACGTTGCCTATCCTCGGCCTTTCGCATCCAATCGATGCCGGCCACTTTCCGGACGTCATCGCTCCATCTAGCCGGGGGGCGCCCTACACTCCGTTTGCCGAGACGTGGTCTCCACTCGAGGACCTTACGACCCCAGCGGCCATCAGTCCTCCGACAAATGTGACCAGCCCACTGCCACTTCAGCGTGCTCGCCCTAAGAGCTACGTCGGTCACTTTAGTTCTTTGGCGAATTACTTCGTTTCGGATTTTATCCCTCAAAGAAATTCCGAGCATGGCTCTCTCCATAGCACGCTGAGCAACTTGAAGTTTGTGGACTAGCCTCACTGTCAGTGTCCACGTTTCAGCACCGTAAGTCATCACTGGTAGGACGCACTGATTAAAGACTTTTGTCTTTAGGCATTGTGGTATTTGCGACGAAAAGACTCGACGAAGTTTCCCAAATGCTGCCCAACCTAACTGTATCCTCCTGTCAATCTCCTTCTCAAAGATGTTTTTACCCAACTGCATAATTTGCCCAAGGTATGTATATTCTTGAACAGCTTCAAGAATAGATTCATCGACAATAATCGATCCCGGAGCGACCAGGTCGCTAAACATTACCTTGGTCTTGTCTAGGTTCATCCGGAGACCAACATGTCGGGAGGCAGCGTGGAGGGTATCAAGCATTTCTTGGAGCTCCTGCAGCGAACTCGCGACGATGACAATATCATCAGCAAAACGAAGGTGTGACATGTACTCTCCGTTTATGTTGATGCCATGGCCTTTCCAATCAAGCGTCTTAAAGACATCTTCCAAAGCATTAGAAAACAGTTTCGGGGACAAAACATCCCCCTGTCTCACACCACGATGCAGTTGGATAGGTCTTGTCGACGCACCTTGTACTTGGACAGACATAGATGCTGAGCTGTATAAGCATCTCAACACTTCGATGTACCGCCAATCTACTTGAGATCGCTGCAAGGATTCCAGAACAGCCCAGGTCTCGATGGAGTCAAAAGCTTTCTCATAGTCCACAAATGCGAGACACAGAGGCTGATTATACTCATAGGACTTCTGTATGACCTGCCTCAATGTGTGTATGTGGTCTATGGTGCCGTAACCACTGCGAAACCCGGCCTGCTCCGGTGGCTGGAAATCGTCGAGTCTTTTTGATAAACGGTTCGTGATGAAGTTGCATTTACCATAGGTATTTAATTAAATTAATTAGTAGGTACTTAATCAAAAAAATTAAATTAACCTTAGTATTACTAAATAAAAAACAATGTTAATATAAAAAATTAAATTAACCTCAGTAAGTATTACTAAATCAAAAATAATGTTAAAATTAAATACCTCTGTATTACTACAATATATTATTCTCCTGCTTGGCTCCGGGTACTCATTGTAAAGAGTCTTTATAAAAAACGCATTCGGAAATTCCATTTTACTCTCCATGTTTTGCATTTCACAAATTTTTTATTTTAAATAACTTCATTAAAATCACATGCAGAATTGCACAACTAATTTTTTTTTTACATTTCGCAGAACTACGTTTCAACTAGAAAATATATTAAGATATTGATATTTTTAGGCGAAAATTTTATGAACATTTGAAAATAAATTGGTTTAGTACACTAAGTTTTAAAAAAATCTGGACGAACACATCACTACAATTGTTTAAGCGTAAAATTGACTATGAAATATTCAAAAAGGTACAAACAAATAAAGTTATCTGATACTATTACTGAAAAACTGTCACATTTATTTTCATAACAAACAGGTAAATGTAGGTGTATCAAATATGTCTGGTGACAAAACGAGAATTTTTATCAAAAAGAAGTCACAGTCATCGCTTAAATGGTATAAGTCCAAAAATTCAAAATCTTTTTGAGACAAGATAGGACCACACAATATTTTGCACATAAAGGTAGTAACGTAAGCGGAAAGTGCATCTGGGTAGTTAGGCAGTTTGACTTTCCTTCGGCATTCGGTAGTGGGGTATGTCTATAATCCGATATTCTTTTCTTTCTTTGGCAAACTTTGTAGCATGTAGTTTCACTGTTGTTCAATAATTGTTGTGGGAGCGACAGGGTATAAAATTTATTGTTGTTGTGAGCAACCCATTAACGTCGCACTATTGAGCGCAGGTCTCCTCTCAGAGAAGAGTTATAGGCCATAGTCTACCACGCTGGCCCAATGCGAATTGGTAGACTTAAAGGCACTTAACTCCGAAAAGTCAGAGGCCCGGGCTCGAACCTACGACCCCCCAAACCTTTTCTGACCAAATAATCAAGCAACTTACAACTTTAGTTTTAGACAGGCATTATTTATCTTCAAAAAGTTTTTAAGTTTTAAATATTTATGTTAACTTTACTGTGTAACTGAGTAAACTGTGTAATTATAACTATATTTTCTGTAGATTCCATGCATATATTTTATAACCACTGTGTACACATATTAAGGGTTGTAACCTGGAACGCTAATCTGATGTTATTGTATTACGTTTATTTGGTTGCAACCTGTTTTGTGTACCTTTTCAATAAATAAATAAATAGGAGACCGCAGTCCTAACCACTGGGCTATCACTGCTTCATTGTAATATTGATTGTAACATATCTATTTTATTTAAATATGGCGCTAGAGAAATAAACTATGCAATTTATCTGAATTGAAATGTTAATGTAGCTGCCAAAAATGCTCTTTTTTAAATTCTGTAAAAACGGGTTTTTAATAAAAATGTGTTAGACCATTTGTCTTCAGATTTTACGATATTTCTAAATAGGCAGTCATATCAGCAAAATAAGATAAGCGAGACGAATCTCAAATACTTTTTAATCAAACAGACATCATGCTTTTATCTATTTGCTGACCGTACTTAAATTGTCAGTGGAACGTTTGCCTTGAAGATTATATTACAACTTTGTTTTTTATTAATTTACTTAAATAATAAGAACTAGCTAACCAGTAAATAACTTCTCAAACTTTATTAAAAAAAATAAAATTGGTTGTCTGTAAAGTCGGTTTACGGACGATAGTTTTGCGTGATAACGTCATGAAGAAACATTGACGATGACTGGCGGGCGGCGGCGGGCGCTCTCTAAGCCAACGCTTGGGCCGATCGTGCCTCTCTATCGCTTGTTCCGCGCTCTCGCTTGCACGCTCAGGCTTAGGCGGAACGTGACACTTTTTCGTGTGTGCAGCCGGTGTTCATCGATTTATAAGACGTTATCACGACAAAAATATGGTATCCATATTTTTTTTCTCCCACAATAAATGTTTCGATATTGAAATTTAACATTGAATTTTACACTAGAGGATCACTTGAAATTTTAAATAGTGTTCCATTAATTAACAATATATAGTCAATGTGGGTAAATGTAAACGGATATGAAAAAAATATTACCACTTTTTTAAATTTTCACAATAATTGTAAATCAATTGTAGTAAAGAGTTTAAAAAAATATTACCACTTTTTTAAATTTTCACAATAAATTGTAAATCAATTGTAGTAAAGAGTTTATTTTGGTTAATAGATAACCAAGACAGAGATGGACATTAAATATAAACAATGCTTTATTTCATGTTTTATTACAAGTTTACATTTGCCCCTGTTAACTTTTTAAAATATGCTCATTTTGGGGAAATTGTAAACACAATATTCTGACCAACCTGCTAAATATTGATGAAATACCACCTTGTATACTAACAATGATGATTCCCTGACATGTATTATATCTCACAATCTTTATATCTTATTTAAGAGGTAAAAGGAATCAAACTAAAATATCCTTATGTTTTGCGAAAAATATTTAACACATCAAACACCGTGTTTTTTATGTCTGACAGTGACATTTCAAAATGGCCTCCATAAACCATAAACAATAGTTGCGTTTCGTTATGCGCACATTTTTTTGTGAGCAAAATTGACGAAGTTATCGGGCGTGTCTCCATTTACCTCTGTTTACATTTACCCACATTGACCCTATAATACAAACTTAATTCTTTTTCTCTTTCGAAACGCGAGATTTTTGTTCGGGGCGAGTTCCTAGTTTTCTTTGTCATGGGAAAAAATTTAAATCAACGCGGAATATGTCTTGAGAATCAGGTGGTACATGGCTGCCCAAAAAAGGAGTGTAATGTTTTCAGGGTTCATGTATGTGTTAGTTTTATTAATCCACCATAACTTCTCAATGCCTGAACACAGAATTGTGATTGTCTAATGTTATTCCATTGATCGTACTCGTTTTCGATGACATTAGCGTCAAAGTAAAATAAACCCTAACCGTATTGAATTAGAGCTCAAATTCGTGTGTGCATTCTTATACGTTTAGGTATGTACGATACGCTCCATCTCAAAATTGGTTGTACTGAATTTGTGACTTTAAATCAATACAATCAAGGATTGTTTTACTTTGACGCTAATGTCATCGAATAAGAATACGATCAATGGAATACCTTTTAGATAATTGGCACCCAGATTTGGATATAATATGTGGTTGGTTAGAATCCTTACATCATCGCGAGTGACAGAGTGACACTGGCTTTAAATTAGTTGACATTCTTCAAAGCAGTCGGGTTTTTTTTTTTATTTTATTTTAATTAACCACGTCTTCGCTCCCGCCATCTAGAAGTGGTTCAATACAACTTTACCTACCAATTTAGATTTATTTACCATTTTAGATTTTTTATCATTTTAGATTTTTTTCGATTTTCCATCTATTCTTTTAAACTGCCCCTGTATTAAACTGTTACATCCCTAGTTCTAAGCCATGTATTGCTGAGCCATGATTATTGTCGATTGACGTAAATAATAAAATGTTAATCAGCATTAGGCATATAAGACGGCTAATTATTTCCAACTCTTCGCAGTCGTTCTGGTATTAGCCTAATTGCCATCAGCTACGGACCTGGCTTCTGCCCGCCGGTCTGGTACAGCAAGGAAGCTAAAGTCCTGAACTTAGTCGCCGAAAGACCTTTTGGAGGTCCTCGCGAGTCGCGTAATTTTAAATAAGTGATTTGTGTAATTAACTAAAGTCAGTCAAGTTGTGAGAATCATATACAAACAATAAACTATATTTCGTTCCAGTCCTCGTTTGTGTTATTTTTTTACCATCGAGTGCTTTTAAAACACTCGATGGTAAAAAAAAATTACAAACCAGTCAGGCCGTTATTGAGTTTGCTTGAGTACGTAAAAGATTTACGAAGTGACTATTTGTACGGGTACTGGACGAATAAATTATATTTATTCGTAGAGTTATTCAATTTTTTTTTTAATTAAGAATGAATTGGATGATTAGCTTGTTTTTTATTTGTCAATTTTTTTTAAAATTAGTTGCACTGTAACACGTTGGGAGAACCACCAGACTGTGGAAAATCTAAAGTTAGGTTAGGTTGGGTTAGAACATAAAAGACTCCGGTGCCCGGCCGCAGGGCGGGCACCGGTTTCCTTTGCAGGGGGGGGGGGGGGGGTCACCCCTCTCCCCCCTCCGTTGCGTCACCTAAAACTAAAGTTTAACCAGTCTGTTTATCATGTTATAAGATAAACATAACCTCAAATTGTGTGAGTTGTAAATAATTTTTTTTTTTCAAAAATTATACATTTCCTCGCAAAAAAGGGGTACCAGTGGAGTAGAGGGCCCCTCCCCCCACCCCTCCCCCTAATTCAGGTAGCATGATTCAAATATTTGACCAAAATTATTCGTCCGACTTCTGTAGGAATAATAATAAATTGTTTGTCCAGTACCCGTTTTAATAATTATAAATTGTTCGTACAGTACCCGTATTAATAGACTCACTCAAAGATTTATTATTATAGATTACGTTTTTTCTATATTCAGCGGAGATCTTACCTGATGCGTCAGTACGCTCTTCAGTTGTACGCATTCATCGCGTCGCCTGTCCAATTCCTCTTGCATTTGATGTAGTTGATCTAAATGAAAATAAAAACCCATGTTACAACACATATGGGAAAAGGTACGGACCTTCGGTATAGGTACAAAATAAACAAAAAAAAATTTGGTTGAAGCGGGGATTCCACCGCGAGCGAAGCGAGCTCCGAATGGATTTCGTTTAAATCATTGAGAAAAACTGCATAAAACACTTCATCAACAAAGAGTCTAGTGGAAAGGGTTAAGCCAGGCGCCAGCAAAGAGTTCCAAAAGAGGCATTTGATGAGAAGTAAGATTGGGTTTCCACGACGCGGTTCGAACCCGCACCCGCAGCGGATGCGGTGCCGCTAGTACTGCGCCCGCCGCGGCCGCAAACCGCGCCGTGGAAATTGAAACTTCATTTTCCATACAAATCTGCATTTTATGGAGGCCGCGGGCCCGCAACCGCTGCGGGTGTGGAAACTCAGTCTAGAAGTGGCGTTAACACGCTTTGTTTTTTTTTTTTTTGTTTTTTTATAAAAGAATATTAGTCAAATTGAAGTTGACTAATATCCTCCTATCCCCTCCAACTAAGCGGAAAGCTTGTGCTAGGAGTGGGTACGACAATAGTGCAACGGGTCGGATTCGAACCTGCGACCTTTCAGTTTTCAGTCCGCACCTTTAACCGTTGGGCTATTGAGGCTCTAACTTTATATGAGACGAATAGTCTGCGCGGACGCTGCGTGTAGCTGTCTAGAGATCATGTTGCTACAGGAAAATATGCTCTATTTATTTGGCAACTACGATTTAAAATTCAAGAGAAGAGACTTCACATTGTCTCTAGTCGCATTTTTTTCCAATTAAAAATTTTCCTTCATAAGCAAACGCATAGTGGACATGTGTGGATCTCCAAGCGACATTTGAGTAACTTTTTCAAACGAGGTCGGCTTAGAGACGATGTGAAGTTGTTTTCTTCTATTAGATTTTAAACCTTAGTTGCCAGATAAATAGAGCATATTTTGCTGTAGCAACGTGGTCCCTAGACAGATACTCTCAACCTCATATTATAAACGCGCTCTAATACTGTTTCGATAGTACTACTGGAAAACAACCATTAAAATTTCACATTACATACAATAAGAGGAGATCTGTAGGAGAACCAAAGTCACTGACATAGCTCAGCTAGTCGCGAAGCTGAAGTGGAAATGGGCGGGGCACATAGTTCGAACAGCTGATGGTCGTTGGCGTACCAAGGTGCTGGAGTGGCGACCCCGCACCGGGAAGAGCAGTGTTGGCAGACCCCCCACTAGGTGGACCGGCAACATCAAACGAGCCACAGGGGCTCCCTGGACTGGGCTGGATTCAAGCGGAGCAAGACCGAAGCCTGTGGAAGTCGACGCAGGAGACCTTTGTCCAGCAGTGAACGTCTATCATACTAATATTATAGATGCGAAAGTGTTTGTTTGTTGGTTTGTCCTTCAATCACGCCGCAACAGAGCTACATACATTTTGCATGGGTATAGTTGAGGACCTGGAGAGTGACATAGGCTACTTTTTATCCCGAAAAATCAAAGAGTTCCCGAGGGATTTTAAAATCCACGAGGACGAGGTCGCGGGCATCAGCTAGTAGGTTGACAAAGAAGAAGAAGACTGGAAAACAACCATTAACTTTTCACACTACATCATCATCATCATTAGCAACCCATCAACGGCTCACTACTGAGCGCAGGTCTCCTCTCGGAGAAGGGTTATAGGCCATAGTCCACCACGCTGGCCCAATGCGAATTGGCGGACCCCAATGCGAATTGACGGACTTCACACACCTTCGAGAGAGAACTCTCAGATGTGCAGATTTCCTCACGATGTTTTTCCTTCACCGTTGAAGCAAGTGATATTTAATTCCTTAAACGCACTTGACTCCGAAAAGTCAGAGGTGCGTACCCGGGATCGAACCTGCGACCCCCCAATAAGAGACCACAGTCCTAACCACTAGGCTATCACTGCTTGCTTCACACTACATACAATAAGTTAAATACATACCGATAATTTCTTTATTAAGATGCGCAGAGTCAGCCATGCGCAGCCTCTCAAGATCTTCTCGCAGCTTCTTATTCTCAATCTCCATTTCTTCCACCTTGAAGCGATCCGAGTCGGGGTTGGACGGCGCAGAGGTGAGACGGTCTACGGGATACACGAACATTTTATAGTGCAACCTCAGCAACACACGTTGGATCAAACGTTGGCCCCATTACTGTTCGCTCAACATGTCACCGTTGTAGCTTTTTTGGAACGAAGTTCCTTTTCGTTCCTAGGCGAAAAAAGTGTAAGAATTTTCCGTCACGACTCTTGTTGCCTTCGTTTTATTACACACGTTCCATTGTAGTTTTGGTGGCATAGCGGATAAACGAAGGAGTGAAACTATCGGTTCCTAACTTCAGATGTGAACTAACATCAGATTATTATTTTTTATTTTATTTAAGTAATCTGGAAACTTTATTTAAATTATTACAAGCCTTTATACAGAATACTACATTAAACCTAAATTTACTCTAAAATTAAAACTAAATAAAATCTAAAACCCCATCCAAGTCACCGCAGTGTGGCATAGTACCCAAGATGCTGGCAGCATTTATTTAAGTATTTTTATTATTATTTATTATCAAAAGGCACTTCGTTCCAACCGAGTGTTCCACGACTCTCACTCTGACTTATGCCCATTTTCACCAACGTTACCTATAATTATTACGGGATACCTAAGTTAGGTGACGCTTTCTGTCAATTTAGTTTTCACGAACCTTTACGGAACACTTAAAGGTGGAAATTACATGGGATAGGGGAATGCATTTAGTGGCTACCTACGTAAAGAGTAACTTAGGGGGTGATATAGGTATAGTTGGTGAAAACAACTACATAACCGACTTCAAAAAAGGAGCAGGTTCTCAATTCGTCGGAATCTTTTTTTTTATGTGGGTATGTTCACGGATTACTCGAAGACGCCTGAACCGATTTGGAAAATTCTTCTTTAGTTTGAAAGGATATACTTCCCACTGGGGGCCGTTCATAAAATACGTTCGCTTACAAGGGGGAGGGAGGGGTCTTGCTGAGTGTGACAAGATGTGACAAGGGGGGACGGGGGGTCTACGGCAACGTGACGTTCGCCGTTCATTATTTTTCGACATCGATGAAGAAGAAGATGGTGCAATACCGATTATAGATATTTCGGCCCATTTACAAAATCCTTGGACTTCTGATTAATAGAAATATTATTTATTATTTATGTGTTCGTTATAAAAGATATTTATTGATTTATTTAAATTTTATTATAATAACTAAATAAATATTATTCGTATAACTAAATAATTATTATTAATTAATATTTAATAACTAAATAATTATTATTCGTAACGCATTCACCAGCTTACTAGCTGGTGAATGCGTTACGAAAAGTGTGCTCGGGCGAGGAGAACGGAAGTTGAGAGGGGGATATAAAAAAGTGGAGATAGAAAGAGAAAGAGTTATGTTTCGTATATTACTGTAGGGGCAAGAGAGAGAGGTGCGAGCACACATTTTCTTTATCTCTTTCGCTCACAGCCAGTTGCGTTTCGTAAGTTTTACTTCAGTCGTGTGGCACTCTTTTTTTATATTAAATTAATTAAAAAAAATTTGCTTCTTACTCTAAGATATTTTCAAGCTACTCACTCATGAGGCGATCCTCCAGGTCGGCAGCTCTCTTGGCGGTGCGCGACAGTTCGCTCTGCAGCACCGATATCCGGTTGCGCATGCGAAGCACCAAGCCAGCGTCCGCCATCTTTGAATAGAATAGAATAGAAATGTTCTTTATTCAAATAAACTTTTTTACAAGTGCTTTTGAATCGTCGATGAGTCTACCACTGGTTCGGAATGCCGTTCCTGCCGAGATGAACCAGCAAGAAACTCGGCGGTTGCTCTTTTCAAAACAAGTTTACAATACAATAGATACTATGCTATGTATGCAGTGTTTCCACAATGAGGGGAAGTTCCAAAAATGCGTACTACTTACAATTCAATACATGTTAAGACTGGCAGACAGAAAGCAGCCCCATTCCCGCCGGTGGAACCCGTTCACGAGCATGAAGCATGGCCCATTGCTTCGCTCAACAATATTTGAGGGAACTTAACGAAAACTGCATTGATGCAGCGAGAACGCTAAATTCAGCCAATATGAGGTGATTGCGATCGTCGCATTGTAGCAATCATTTTCAGACAATCTCACAGCAGCACGCCTAGCATGCACGGGCGAGAAAATTTTGTCTACGCCTTTTCTCGTATTATCTCTATCGAAACTAACATGGTTGCACACCACGATTCATCTGGTTACGTCAAAAGTAGAGATGAAATTATTTTCTCTATTTTTCTCTACGAACTCTAACATGGCGACGTAAGTTTCTCGAACGATATTTCTCGTCATTTTTAAAGGTTTCACATATCTTCTTCTTTATCAACCGATAGACGTCCACTGCTGGACAAAGGTCTCTTGTATGGACTTCTACAGGCCTCGGTCTTGCGCCGCCTGAATCCAGCGGCTAACTGCGACTCGTTTGATGTCGTCGGTCCACCTGGTGGGGGGTCTGCCAACACTGCGCTTCCCGGTGCGGGGTCGCCACTCCAGCACCTTGGGACCCGAACGACCATCAGCTCTTCGAACTATGTGCCCCGCCCACTTCAGTTTCGCGACTCGCTGAACTATGTCGGTGAATATGGTTCTCCTACGGATCTCCTCATTTCTGATTCGATCCCGCAGGGACGCTCCGAGCATAGCTCTCTCCATCGCCCGCTGAGCGGTCCTGAGCCTACCTAAGAGGCCCTTAGTGAGTAGTTTCACACATGGAAGTAGTACATTTCCATGGTTTCTGAATGAACGAAATCGGTGTTGCAACATTAGATTATCGTATGGTGTTGTGACACGGCTACACCGTGCACCGGTTTGTCGACGTCTACTGTCACGAGAAAGCCTAGTCACGTTGACTGCATGTTGAGGTAAACGACAAATCAGTCTACATCGACAATATCTCTCTGCCTTTTTTATACATTATAGGCACACGCTTGACCACTATCACACCTGATGTAAAGTGATGATGTGGCCTAAGGTGGAACCCGTTTGCCTAGAAGATGCCTATTCACTCTTGCTTTAAAGATACCCAAATTGTATGTGTTAGGAAACACAGATCTCGGAAGAGCGTTCCAGACCCTAGCCGTGCGAATCAGAACTGAAGACTTGAACCGCTTCGTGCGCGTGGATGGTATATATCAACGATATAGGGATGGAAGGCCCTTCGATGTCTTGCAGTGCGGTGGTAAAAAGGTGAAGGGGGGACAAGGTCGAAGAGCTCCTGAGCACACTCACCGAAATATATCCTATAAAACACCGATAAGCCGGCAACTTTTCGGCGGTAATCGAGGCTCTTCGCGAGATATCACTTCGACGTGTATGCTAGGCCTACTGGTAAAATCGTAGACCATCTTACCGGCATGGGTCCATTCTGAGAGCTGTTAGTTGTAGACCAGTTGACGGCTTCAAGAGCCGGCCTCGTAGATTCCGTAGAACGCACCGACCCGTAGCCGAAATCCTGTACAAAGGTAAAATGACAGATATATCATCATCATCAGCAACCCACTACTGAGCGCAGGCCTCCTCTCAGAGAAGAGTTACAGGCCGTAGTCAACGCTGGCCAATGCTAATTGGCGGACTTCACACACCTTCGAGAACTTTATGGGGAACTCTCAGGTGCGCAGGTTTCCTCGCGATGTTTTCCTTCACCGTTGAAGCATGTGATTGCTTGAGCACATGGCTCCGAAAAGTCAGAGGTGCGTGCCCGGGACCAAACATGCGATCCCCCGCATGCAAGACCGCAGTCCTAACCACTGCTTCAGAAAAATATACATGTATAATTTAATATAAAAAATTCTCTTAAAAAAGCCGACTTCAAAGTCCCGTAACAACTTGTCAAATTACTATGAAAAAACATAGAGGTGACGTCACGAACGACCGTTGAGCGTTTTTGCGTGGATTTTAAAACTTCAAATTAAAATGGTAATTAAATCTACCTCTTTTGTTTTTCGCTCAAATAAGATATTTTTTCGAAATAGTAGATACTTCCAGTCATGCCTTCCAATTGTCTAAAAGTTGCCGATCAAAAACGTATTCATTTGATGATATTAGCGTCAAAGTAAAATAAACCATCATTATCATCATCATTAACAACCCATCAACGGCGCACTACTGAGCGTAGTCCACCACGCTGGCCCAATGCGAATTGGCGGACTTCACACACCTTCGAGAACATTATGAAGAACTCTCAGGTGTGCAGGTTTCCTCACGATGTTTTCCTTCACCGTTGAAGCAAGTGATATTTAATTGCTTAAACGCACTTGATTCCGAAAAGTTAGAGGTCCCGGGATCGAACCTGCGACCCCCCGAATAGGAGACCATAGTCCTAACCACTAGGCTATCACTACTAACCACTAGTGGTTCGCCCCGAACTGAGACCTCGCGGTAACGGTATCCCATGATTATTCATTCAATCGATACATGACGACCAAAACTGACATTATTATTATTATGCCCGTTTTCACCAAACATACCTAAATCATCCCCTATGTAGGAGTCTCTTTACGTAGGTAGCTAAAAAACACAATCCTAAGTCCTAACATCCGTCCCAATATCCTTTTAGGTGTCCCGTACAGGATCGTGATAAAGAAGTTGACAGTAATCATCACATAACTTATCATAGGTAGCCCGTAAAGGTTAGGGAACGTCAGTGAAAACATTGAATTATTATGTAGGTACTAACGAGTGAAAACGGGTTAGGGGCATCTGTACAAATCGTCATCTATCGACGCGAATAGAAAATAAATACAAAATGATATTTAACCAAAGAATAATTTTAATTGAATAATATGTTATTATATTATGTACCTAAATAATAATGGTCGACGCAAAACTGTTTTTGGGATAAATCGTAGTCGTAACTCCTGGTTCAATGGAATAGTTAATGACTGCGCCATCTATTAGCATTATTGTGAAGCTATGTGAAATTTACTGATGCTCATTAAAAATTAAATAATCTCGTTTCTTTATAATATTCATATAATTTTAGTATTTGTTGTTCAAGTACAGGATACAAGTGAAGTAAGAAAATAAGTACAAGTTGAAAATATATAGCCAATTTTCCCAGAGAAGGTCTTCAAGCGAGCGTATTAAATCGCCACTTTGAAAGCCCCCCATTTCGTCAATTTTAGGAAAAAAATAAAAATAAAAATACGTTTGTACTCTGTTCCAAATTGTCTTTAAAATGATACACAGCAAAACCTATGAATCGCAAAAAAAAAATTTTACTTCGCATTCGCTTCTATGAGAGCCCCCCTGAAATAAAGATTTTTATAACTTTTTAAGCCATTTTCGGCTGGAGGCCATCGGTTTACTTATTATATCTAAATTTGAAGTAATTACGTTCAGTAATTCAAAAGTTATAAGGCTCTGACAGACGGACGGACGGACGGACGGACGGACGGACGGACGGACGGACAAGTGCAAATCGCTCTAGTAAACTCAGAGACCTCGCTTCGCTCGGTCAATAAACACAAAACTAAATAAATTGCATTTGCATTTTTAAACACAGCATTGCATTTAAGTTCAATTTCGTGTATGCATTCTTTAGTTGCATTCTTTAGTTTATGCACGTTTAGGTATGTACGATACGCTCCATGTTAAAATCGGTTGCACTGAATTTGTGACTTTAAATCAACACAGTCAAGGAATATTTTACTTTGACGCTAATGCCATCAAATGAATAAGATTTTGATCGGCAACTTTTAGACAATCGCACCTATGATCCAACAGTTATTAAAAATTTGTTATCATGCCTTTTAAGGACATTTCGTAAAAAAATTGGTTGTCTGTAAAGTCGGTTTACGGACGATAGTTTTACGTGATAACGAAGCCAACGCTTGGGCCGATCGTGCCTCTCTATCGCTTTTTCCGCGCTCCCGCTTGCATCCTCAGGCTCAGGCGGAACGTGACACCTTTTCGTGCGTGCAGCCGGTGTTTAACGATTTATAAGACGTTATCACGTAAAAAAATCAAGCCATACTTACATCTTCGACGGTAGTCTCTTGTTGAGAGTTGGTGCTGGCATCAGACAGAGACCTCTTGTGGTCCTTGGATGGCGCCCTGGATATAAAAAACATCGTATTAAGGAGCTATTTACATTAATTTCGTAAATATTTCATCTCTTTATTTTGTGCTTCTTTAACCAAGATAAACAAAATTCACTAAAAGAATCCTACTAATATTATAAAAAGTGCTACGTGAAAGTTTGTGAGGATGTATGGATGGATGGATGTTTGTTACTCTATAACTCCACAACGAATAAACCGATTTGGCTGAAATTTGGAATGTAGGTAGCTCATACCCAGGATTAACACATAGACTACTTTTTATCCAGGAAAATTACAGAGTTCTCGCGGGAATTACATAACCTTAATCCGCGCGCACGAAATCGCGGGCATCATATAGTAATAATATGAAACAAGTGTAAATTGATTTAAAACACCCCCTTGTGAATCTATGGCCGGACTATGTACGATATACCTGATATCCTGTTACCCAGCTTTTAGCTCCATCATCAGATCCTCCTCTTCGATCCTCGATCATCATCTATCTAACACCTACTCATTGAGTTAATTGATTGAGAAAAAATGAGCCCAAACACATACACATCTGCTCTTCGGTTTACGAGTTTCAGTAACTGATATTCATTCTAAATGCCTAATATTCATTCTACTCTAGTTCTAATATTCATCCCAAATCCCTATTATTTATCCTGCCCTTTGGTATACGAGTTTCGGTAACTGATTCATTCTAAATGTCTAACCATCTTGGTCTTTAGGTTACTGATATTCATCCCAAATTCCTAACGTTCAACTTGCTTTTTAGGTTGGCATCCAGCTGCCCACAAGATAGTATAAAAAACTTATTACAATGTAATAGCTTCATAATAATATTGTAAAATGATTATTCTGAAAAGAGCAACTGCTGAGTTTCTGGCCGGGTCTTCTCAGCAGAATCCGCTTTCCGAACCGGTGGTAGAGTCATGACTTGTCATAAGAGCCACAGGTTGGCCTACGTGAAATAAATAATTTTGAATTTTGAAAAAGGTTACCGAGCCAGCGAAGTAACTAAGCAAGTAATACCCATTTTCGAAGAAATAAAACTGTTCTCCAAAGCTAGTTAGCCCAATAATGCAAATACTGTATAGTGTTTTGCGTTCGAACGCAAGTACCTACCTATCTAGCTGCGTCTTTATAATTTATGTCTTTTTATATTTTATTGAATACCGTCATGTTTGTGTTTGCTTTCTAAAATTTTTGTCAGTATCGCGGTTAGGTTATTTTGTCACATCCACAGTATTTATGTATATGCGTATTGTATACATATATTTAGAATAGTTTATAGTATAGTAGATAGAATAGATAAAATACACTATAGTTTAGAGGAATGTGCAGCGCCCAGACAAGCAGTCAACGCTTAAGGGCGCTAAAGAAACAAAGAAAATATGTAGTAAGTAATTGTAAATAAAATAAATAAATAAACATGGACAAAAAAAAATACCTGTGCAAGTTATCCAGCCGCTCCTGCAGGTCGTACTGCGAAGACAGCAGCTTTTGCCTGCTCTGCCGCTCGTTTTCCAGCTCCAAACAAAGCGCCTTCTTCTCCGCTTCATGCAGTTTGTCCCGTTCTAACAACGATAAAGTTTAAAAAATGTACCCAACTACGAACAAGTGTCAATTGAAAATTTAAAACAACCCCGACATGGTTTGGTTTGGGACAACTGATGATCTTCAAATGCCTGAGCAAGTAAAAATTATTATAGCTAAGATTCAACTCGATTACCTAGGTTAGCTTTCAAACAGAAAAAACCGCATCAAAATCAGTCCATTCAGTGGGGAGGCTGGGAACAGACAAACATACAGACAGACTCGTGCACGTATAGACACGTTAAAATTTATAACACGCCTCTTTTTGCGTCGAGGGTTAAAAATGGAAGGTTTAAAGTTGTGTTTGCTGATTCTAACCTTTCCAAAATGTAGCTCTGGCCTCAAACTCCTTTGACCACAGTTCGTAATTCCTTTTGTCAGACAGCGTCGCCTCATCGGCTTTCGTTATTGTGATATCGGGCGGCATTACCATGTTTAATTTAATTCATCATCATCATCAGCAACCAATCAACTGCTCGCTACTGAGCACAGGTCTCCTCTCAGAGAAGGTTTATAGGCCATATCCCACCACGCTGGCCCAATACGAATTGGCGGACTTCACACACCTTCGAGAACATTATGGAGAACTCTGGCGTGTAGGTCCTCACGATGTTTTCCTTCACCGTTGAAGCATGTGTTTCAAATTCAAATTTATTTATTTCACGTAGGCCAACCTGTGGCTCTTATGACACGTCATGACTCTAACACCGGTTCGGAAAGCGGATTCTGCTGAGAAGAGCCGGCAAGAAACTCAGCAGTTGCTCTTTTCAAAATAATCATTTTACAATATCATTATGTAGCTATTCCATTGTAATAAGTTTTTTATACTATCTTGTGGGCAGCTGGATGCCAAGCCGATTTATCCCATGCAACTTTGTTAGAACAGAATAGAATATTTCCACAATGAGGGGAAGTTCCAAAAATGCATACTACATTTCAATACATGTTAAGACGGGCAGAAGGTTTATTTGCTTAATCGCACATAATTCCGAAAAGTCAGAGGTGCCCGGGATCGATCCTACGATCGTTCGATCGAACTTATTTTTTGCATTATACACTATATTATCCTTTCTTCTATCTTAAAAGCAAGGTATCTTTAAAGCAAGAGTGAAGAGAGAGATCCCTTTCCATCAGGTGTGATAGTGGTCAAGCGTGAGCCTATAATGTATAAAAAAATCCGCACTTGGCCAGCGTGGTGGACTATGGCCTAAAGTCTAAACCCCCTCTAGGCCCAATTGTGGACGATGCGTTGAGATGAATTATTATTGTATTCATAACGAGCTTAATGCCTTTGTCACACTATTTCAGGCAAAGTTAAATCGAACACTAAGCACTAAAGAGTGGCACTAAAATTAACACATCCATCACATTTGTTTTGGTTAACTTTTGAACTGATTTCCAAAATATTTTAACGTCTTTAATTAATTTATTTTGGCTATAAATTACATTTAAACTAGAACTTGGTCAGTATAAGGAAGCCATAATTGTTTTCATCATAAATATAATATCGAGTCATCTGAACTAAAGTGACCCAAGTAAGAAAATTAAAATTTCCATTTTAATGCTACAATGGAGCTTTATATGTTGCATTTAAATAATTGTTGAACCTTGTAACAGTAGATCTACAATACTTGTAGAACTTAAGCATGGTACCTCTGTCAGCTTTCGCCATTCCGTTATCCGTCATTTTTAACCGACTTCAAAAAAGGAGAAGGTTCTCAATTCGTCGGAATCTTATTTTAATCTATTTTCACCGATTACTCGAAGATGCCTGAACCGACTTGGAAATTCTTTTTTTTTTTTTGAAAGGGGTATACTTCCCAGGTATTCCATTTAAATTTTATCGAAATATGTCAAGCGGTGTTTAAATAAACACATAAATTATATATACTTTGTAGTGGCACGGGCGTTTGAAGTCGGTTTTTAAAAGAATTTTAGGTACTCTTGTATAATAAAGTTAAAAAGTGAAAATTGTAAACAGTGGTGGTATTCTCTAAAATTGATTGCATCAGTGTAACTTTCGCAAAGGCCTCTGATTGGCTGGTACTCTCCCGCTATTGGTTAATATGCATATGCAGCAAGAACGCCATAAATTCAGCCAATCAGAGGTCATTGACATCCTTGCACTGATGCAATCATTTTTAGAGAATACCACTGGAAGAAAAGTTATTAAGCTTCATATTCGTGCCTTTTGGTGTGTGGACCTTTCTCTAAGTTTGAAGGTTGTCTTTGAAAGTTCTTACTTTCAAAAGGGTCATCCACTTTGAGTCCATAAGGCCGCCTTTGCGTACTTCTCTTGCATGTTAAAGTTTAATTGTAAACATTTTTTTAATGTGTAGCAATTAAGAATTTATCTATCTATCTATCTATCTATCTTATCTGTCTTGAGGATCCAAGGGCTAGCAGCTGCCTGGGCTAAAGAACTAATTTGGCCATCCAAAGGGACAATGCTGCTAGCTTTGTGAATTCTATGAGGTATTAGATTTTTTTTTAATTAATTAATTAATCCAAAGAGGTAATGCTGCCAGCATCTTGGGTACTATGCCAGACTGCGGTGGCTTGGATGGGGTTTTAGATTTTAATTAGTTTTTATTTTAGTTTGTATTTTTCTGTGTAAACCCGATATGTATTAAGTTGCTATTAATTATCTTATTTGTTTGTAAATAAATTAAAGTCGAATAAAAAACTACAGAATTGAAGGCAGTGTTTCATTAAATATACAGTTTAGGTTTTCGTGAAAATGCAAAATTTTGAGGTATGACACTTTAGCAACTGATGTCAGACGTTATCAACCCTGATAAAATCGCTATCTAATCGTATAAAATATATTAATCGTAGAAGCAAATTTTCGCTTAATAAGTTCTATAGATAAGTCGATACTAATTTTTGTTATGATTTACTTACAATATTTTACAAGATTTATTTAATTCAAGGTTTGGCAAAACAGGGCGAGCGGAGTTCTTGCAATTGTTTAATTAATTGAGTTATTGCTGGGCTAAATCTGTATAAATAAAAATTAAGTGGCACTTATTGCATAGCATTTTTTATCAACTTATGCAATTATAATATTTATGCAATATTTTTTTTTGCATAATAAAAATTATGCAATAAAAAAAAAAATAAAAACAAACAAACAAGAAAAGCGAACTGTCACTACTTCGCGAGTGAGATAACTGTCACTACTTCGAACCTGCGACATCATACAAAGAAAGCGGTCGCTCGCCCACTGCACCAAATAGAGCTACTTGAGAACCTCTAAAATGTTGAACCCTTACTGAACGACGGTGTTAGGTTTTTTTTTCGTTACGGAATTTCTTGATTCGGTCGCCGCGCTCAATCTGTTTGTCCTAGTTCGAAAGCCCGCGATAAAAGCTATGCAATAGCTTAAAATCAATGTTTGTATGTTTGTCCTCTATGCGTTCCGAAACCATTGATCAGATTGTGATGAAACTTTGGTAGGGTGTTCTGGGGACGTCCGCGAGGGTTCCTGGCTCAAAAAGTTTATGATATAATTTCTTTATATTTTACGTTGCATTATTCAGTATAGTACAGCTATATTCAATATTTGTTTTATACCGTTTACACAATATTTAGAATATAATAAATACTAATTTATATTTTTTTTTTTGCTGATCTTTACCATATGACGTATTACCATTATTATTGTAGCCTGTTAACGAGACAAATTCAGCTTTATAATTCGAATAAAAACCGATTTAGTTTATTGATTGCAGGTAAACATTGTTTTATTAATATTCCTATAAGACGAAGCGAATAACAACTGGTGAAGTCTTATTTATTGGCAACTTTTCGAAAAAGTACTACTGAAAAGCAGTGATAGCCTAGTGATAGTCTCCTATTCGGGGGGTCGCAGCTTGATCCCAGGTACGTTTCGAAGTTACATGTGCATTTAAGAAATGAAATATCACACGTTTTAACGGTGTAGAAAAACATGGTGAGGAAACCTGCACACCTCCATAATGTCTTCTCGAAGGTGTGTGAAGTCTAGTCCAGGGTATGCATTTTGTATGGGTATGTATTTTTGAAAACAAAACAAATTATAGTAGGATGAAACCCGTTGGAAAAGGAAGAGAATGCAACAAAAATGAAAGGAAAAATAAATTACGGGCGATCTGAGGTCGGGAAGTGGGGGGAGGAGGAGGGGGGAGGGGGGTGATGACAAAGTTGTAGGTAATAAAAAGATCTACAACTTTTGGATTTAGACTTTTTTCACATAACCTCTTAACGACTTGTAGTTTTGCCGAAAATCAAGATAAACCGTTTTTTTACTCTTAAACACCCCCCCCCCCTCTCCCCCACTTTCCGACCTCAGATCGCCCGTAATTTATTTTTCCTTTCATTTTTGTAACATTCTCTTCCCTTTTCCAATGGGGTACTATAATGTTTTTTTCATCATTTTCAAAGGTATCTGCACTGATCTAGTCCGCCAATTCGCATTGGGCCAGCGTGGTGGACTATGGGCTATAACCCTTCTCTGAGAGAAGACCTGCGCTCAGTAGTGCGCCGTTGATGGCTTGATGATGATGATAATGATGATGATTATTGAAAAAGTTAATATTGCCGGCAATTTCATAGCCCACTTTGGACAATAGAACTAACCTTCTATAGCCATCTGGAAATGCTCCTTGTCGCTGATCAGCTCATGCGCCAACTTATCTCTCTCTTTCTGCCACGTCTCCTTCTCTTTCCTGTATTTAATTTCTATCTCTTTCTTCTCTTCCATGAGATGTTTGTTTCTGTCCTTTTCTTCTGTCAACTCTACTCGTAGGTCGTTTATGATGTTATCTTTACTGTGGATGTCAACTTTGAGTGTTTTAGCTTCGATTTCTACTAGTTTTAAAGTTTCTAGTTTTGCCCTGTAAAAAAGATATTATGCTGTATTATATATGATTTTTGTTTTAATTTGGTTTTTAGGGTTCCGGAAAAACCCAGAACCCCTATAGGTTAGCTTTGTTGTCTGTCTGTCTGTGTTTTAAGGCCCTTTTTCTCAGAAACGGCTTTAAGTTGATACTTAATACAAAGGTCTCTCAATGCCATGACAAGTTTCTTGTTTAAGTCAATGAAAGTTACAGTTTTTCAAAGCGTATTTCTATAAATAATTCCAGTGATGCTTATGCAGTTAATTTACATAACTCTAGGCGTTCAATGTTATTTTGAAATGTAATAATCTATAATATAATAAAACTGTAACAGGTCCAATTCTGTACATTGAAGATATTTTGAAAATTTTTGCTTGAGGGCACTCTATAATCGATACTGAAGCCAAAACAATTTTTTTTTAATTTTTTGTCTGTCTGTCTGTCTGTCTGTCTGTCTGTATCTTGGCCGCGCATCACGCTGAAACTACTGGACGGATTTAAATGAAACTTGGCATGATTTAAGTTCATACTACGAGGTATAATATAGGATACTTTTTATCCCGAAATTCAGCACGGTTCCCTTGGGAGAGAGGATTAAAGTCAAAATGGGTATTAGTTGTAATTCATTAACGCGTATTCCGATTTCATTCATTCTTTTTTTGTTAGAAAGCAAGTACTTTAAAGATTGTCCTGTAATTATTTCAACGTCGTCGGTTTAGTAGTTCAGAAATTATAGTCATCACAATCCTCAGTATTAGGTCCATATAACTTGAACCCCGGAATGAATAGGAAACTTTGAATGTACGGGTCATCTTAAGCTGGCCTATTTTGTCAAAGTTAAACTACTCCAAAGGCGTCGGTAGCGGTAAACGATCATTATACATAGTAGGTATAGATGTAAATTGTAATACATCGTATGGACGTAATACAGTATTTTCCTATGCAATTTAATACTAATCATACTAATATTATAAATGCGAAAATGTGTTTGTTTGTTGGTTTGTCCTTCAATCACGCCGCAACAGAACCACGGATCGTCGTGATTTTTTTGGATGGGTATAGTTGAGGACCTGGAGAGTGACATAGGCTACTTTTATCCCGGAAAATCAAAGTGTTCCTGAGGGATTTTAAAAACTAAATCCACGCGGACGAAGTTGCGGGCATCAGCTAGTCTATAATAAAGAAATTCTTTTTAAAAAACCGACTTCAAACGCCCGCGCCACTATAAAGTATATAATTTATTGTTGATTTCGATAAAATTTAAATGGGACCACATGGGAAGTATAACCCTTTAAAACCAAAAAAACAATTTTCCAAATCGGTTCAGAAGTCTTCAAGTAATCGGTGAACATACATAAAAAATCGGCTTATCTCTAAGAAGAGATTTCTTCCAGCTTCCCTCGACAGTGAGTAAGGCGAAATTATAAAGTGGTATAGGTCTAAAACATGTAAATCCCTACATATATACTAGAATATAATCTAATATATAAAATTCTCATGTCGCGGTGTTTGTTACCAAACTCCTCCGAATCGGCTGGACCGATTTTTATTAAATTTTGTGTGAATATCGGGTAGGTCTAAGAATCGGCCAACATCTATTTTTCATACCCCTAAATGATAATGGTGACCCACCACTAAATATTTTTGTTGGCGGTACGAAGTTCGCTGGGTCGCAAAAAAAAAATTTTACTTCGCATTCGCTTCTATGAGAGCCCCCCTGAAATAAAGATTTTTATAACTTTTTAAGCCATTTTCGGCTGGAGGCCATTGGTTTACATATTATATCTAAATTTGAAGTAATTACGTTCAGTAATTCAGAAGTTATAAGGCTCTGACAGACGGACGGACAGACGGACGGACGGACAAGTGCAAATTTACTCAAGTAGACTCAGAGACCTTCGCTTCGCTCGGTCAATAAACATATAATCTATACAAAATATTAAGAAAGATTTACTTTAGTTCAGCGATTTGAGCCTGCAACGGCTCAATCTTCTTGGCCTTTCCGAGCGCGTCTTCCAACCTCTGCTGCAGGCTGATGATCTTGTTCTCCAGACCCTTGTTGAGGGACTTGACGTGGTCCAAGCTCCTCGCCTCGATGCGCAGACGTTTGTACTGGCGGCGCGCTAGGTAACGTCGAACCTAGAATAGAATAGAAATATTTTTAAGTCAAATAAACTTTTATACAAGTAAGTGCTTTTGAATCGTCGATTAGTCTACCACGGGTTCGGAATGCCCTTCCTGCCGAGAAGAACCAGCCAGAAACTCGGCGGTTGCTCTTTTCAAAACAAATTTACAATACAGTAAATACTATGCTAAGTATATATGTTAGAATCTTTACAGCATTCCGAGAGACACTGGTTATAAATCAGTTGATATTCTTTTCAGATGTGTTTTCAGTGTTATGTGATGCGAATGTGTGTTTGTTTGTTGGATTGTCCTTCAATCGCGCCTCAACAGATCTTCGGATCGAAGTTTTATTTTGCATGGGTATAGTTGAGGACTAGCAGGCCTAGCATTCACGTCGAAGTGATATCTCAAGAAGAGAGAGAAATATTGTCGATGAAGACTGATTTCTCGTTTACTCTTTTAAACTCCAAAATTCGAGAAAATCATGTCGCCACTCGCCATGTTAAGAGTTCATAGAGAAAAAAATAGAGAAAATCATTTTATCTCTACTTTTGACGTCACGAGACGAATCATGGTGTGCAACCATGTTAGCTTCGATAGAGATATAGAGATAATACGAGACAAGGGGTAGACAAAATTTTCTCGCGCGTGCATGCTAGGCCTGCTGGAGAGTGACATTGGCTACATTTTTCCCAGTAATCAAACAGTCCTCGCGGGATTTTCGAAAACTAAATCCACGCGGACGAAGTCGCGAGCATCAACTAGTATACAATAGAATAGAATAGAAATGTTTTTTATTCAAATAAACTTTTTTACAAGTGCTTTGGAATCGTCGATGAGTAGATATATGGATTTCCACAATGAGGAAAAAGAGAATATACAGGTTAATCATTACCTACTGTCTCATGAATCGCTGGAACGAATTATATCCACGCTTTTTTATCATTTATATAGTCTTCAATTGTATAATATGCTTTTTTCATGAGATTAGTTTTAACTGATTTCTTAAACTTGTGTAAAGGCAAGTCAAAGATCGACTGTGGAATTTTATTATAGAACGTCACGCCCATTCCCACAAATGTCTTTCGGTCCCTTTTGAGGCGCGATCGAGGAATCACGAGTCTGTTTGGATCTCTAACCTGCCTATCGTGTAAATCACCCTTTTTTTTATAATTCACAATGTTAGTCATGATATAACTTACGGCTGCCTGCGCAACGATAATCTTGCGCAGTTTGATTTTGATCTCCCTCCTCACGAGATAGCCGCGAGCGTAGCTCTGTATGCCAATGGTCTGTGGACAAAAACAATACATTAGGTAATATCTAATTTTTTAAAGCAGTGACGCCGTACGCACCTCTGACTTTTCGAGTCAAGTGCGTTTAAGCAATTAAATATCACTTGCTTCAATGGTGAAGGAAAACATCGTGAGGAAACCTGCACACCTGAGAGTTCTTCATAATGTTCTTGAAGGTGTGTGAAGTCCGCCAATTCGCATTGGGCCAGCGTGGTGGACTATGGCCTATAACCCTCCTCTGAGAGGAGACCTGCGCTCAGTAGTGAGCCGTTGATGGGTTGCTAATTATGATGATGATGATTTTTTTTAATATTGGATAGAAACAGGCGTTACTTTGCGGAAGTTCATGATTAGCAAGAAAAGGTTCGAATTATTTTGCTATAATCCGCCAACAGAAAAAATCTGTACGGTCAAATTTGCAGTTACTAGCTAAGCACTGCTCACCTTCCCAGCCAAGCAAGAAAGCAAAGTTCCCAAGCAAGCAATGCCACCACCACTCACATGCAACACCACACAAGACTTTTACACTACTCTCGACATACGTTTCGCCCCGACACCGGACCATCCTCAGGAGATGTCGACTTTACAATGCTGTATTGTCCAGACATCTCCTGAGGATGCTCCGGCATTGAGTGATTGAGTTGATCCACCATAATATACCACCCATACCCATCAGGGTTGCTCCATATACATCAGTATATAGATACGAAATCACGAAAAGTTAGTAATTTATATTAGAAAAAAATAATAGTTTAAAAAAACTAAAAACACGCTTTTTAGGGTTCCGTACCCAAAGGTTACCAACGGGACCCTATTACTAAGCCTACGCTGTCCGTCCGTCCGTCCGTCCGTCCGTCCGTCTGTCTGTCAGCGGGCTGTATCTCGTAAACCGTAATAGATAGACAGATGAAATTTTCACATATTATGTATTTCTATTGCCGCTATAACAACAAATAATAAAAATTAAAATAAATTAAAAAAATTAAATTAAAATAATTTCCATGTTTAGGTACATGGAAATATTTTTATTTAATTTTTTTTAACGGAACCCTAAAAGAGCGAGGCCCGACTCGCACTTGGCCGATTTTTTTATACAAAACTAAAAAATAGAAAATAAATTTAAATTAAGAATAGGGTCCAAAAATTTCAATAAATATAAATTAATAATAGTGTAAATTAAAAAAATGTATTTTATTTTAAAAAAGCGTGGTGTGCATGGTGTCAATAGTTATAAATATTTTATCGACAGATATGAGTAGAGTGATTATCATTTTGATAATATCTTAAAAAGCACCCGACGCTTTTTTTAAAATAAAATACATTTTTTTAATTTACACTATTATTAATTTATATTTATTAAAATTTTTGGACCCTATTCTTAATTTAAATTTATTTTCTATTTTTTAGTTTTCTATAAAAAGCGTGTTTTTAGTTTTTTTAAACTATTAATTTTCTACTTTTTAGTTTGGTTTATTTTTAATAGCTTGTTTTTTAATTTTAATGTATTTTTTTTTTTTCAAATTAGTGTATTGTCATCGGTCCTCGATAAATGTACAAAGTTTGATCGAAATCTGGCCGTTTAAAGTGGGTCAAAATCGCGCCCAAAGAAGTCGGTTACAAACATTGTTACAAACATACAAGTGAAGCTAATAAAAAGCGTATAATAATACTAAAGATGAAGCTTGGATCACATAAAACATAATTTAATTTAAAAAAATCTTTTTAAAAAATCGACTTCAAACACCCGCGACAGTACAATGTATATATACTTTATTGTTGATATTTTAAAAATCGTTCGACCGATTTCGATAAAATTTCAATGGGACCACCTGGGAAGTATACCCTTTGAAACAAAAAAGAATTTTTCAAATCGGTTCAGGCGTCTTCTAATAATAATCGGTGAACATACACAAAAAAAAGTAAAATTAAAAAGAAAAGATTCCGACGAATTGATAACCTCCTCCTTTTTTGAAGTCGGTTAAAATGGGATGAAGTTGTTACTTATGATAGCAGACCGCTTCTAATGCCGCCGCGAACACCCTGCTTTGATATTTTTTGAATGAAGTTCCTTTTCGGACGAAACGGCGGACGGAGGCGAAAAAAAAGTGTAAGAATTTTCCATCACGACACTAGTTGCCTTCGTTTATTACACTTGTTGCATCATAACTTTGGTAGCGTAGCGGTTAAACGAAGGAGTGAAACTATCGGTTCGGGGGTTCGAATCCTGACTTCAGATTATTATTTTTTATTTTATTTATTTTTATTATCAATTTATTAAACTATTGTATAGCTTTTATCGCAGGCTTTGAACTAGGACAAACAGTTTGAGCGCGGCGACCGAATCAAGAAATTCCGTAACGAAAAAAAACCTAACACCGTCGTTCAGTAAGCGTTCAACATTTTAGAGGTTCTCAAGTAGCTCTATTTGGCGCAGTGGGCGAGCGGCCGCTTTCGAGCGCCGATGTCGCAGGTTCGAATCTCACTCGCGAAGTAGTGACAGTTCGCTTTTCTTGTTTGTTTTTTAATTATTTTTTTGCTAAATTTTTATTATGCAAAAAAAATATTGCATAAATCTTATAATTGCATGATAAAAAATGCTATGCAATAGCTTTACCGCGGCAATCACCGAGTGCCACTTAATTTTATTTTAGTATTGGATACTCAAAGACTCACCAGTTTGAGGATCTTCTTGTTCTTATACAGCTTCCTGGCCATGTACCCCCGTGCGCGCGCTTGTATTCCGATGGTAAGCTTCCTGAGGCGCTGGTACTTGAGCCGCGCGAGCCAGCCGCGAACTGTCTTCTGAAGCTTGATCGCCGCTCGGTTGCGGCGGATCTCTTGACACTTCCTGATGAAAGGGAATTTCATCATCATTAGCAACCCATCAACGGCTCACTAGTGAGAACAGCCCTGCGATTGTCTAAAGTTATTCCATTGATCGTTGTCGTATTCGATGACATTAGAGTCAAAGCAAAATAAACCATAACAGCATTTAATTAGAGCTCAATTTCGTGCATGCATTCTTATACGTTTACGTATGTACGGTAAGCTCCATAAGGCTCTATATTAAAATTGGTTGTACTGAATTTATGACTTTAAATCAATACAATCAAGGATTATTTTATTTTGACGCTAATGTCATCGAATACGATCAATGGAATAACTTTTAGACAATCGGGGGGCAGGTCTCCTCTCAGAGAAGGGTTCTAGGCCATAGTCTCCCACGCTGGCCCAATGCGAATTTTACATTACATAGACCCGTCCGACTTCAACATACCTGTACAAACTACAATTATTTTATACTTTGTAGTGGCATTTGAAGCCGGTTTTTTAAAAAGAATTTTCATATAATATTATTAATAATTATTTTTGAATAAGACTCAAATGACAACGTGAGCGCAGTGAGCGCGATATCTTACGGCCCGGGCAGACACGATGCTTCCGAAAATCGACTAAAAACGCCGATCGCCGCTGTTATAATTAAATATAAAAAATTCTTTTTAAAAACCAAACTCCCGCGCCAGTTCAAAGTATATAATTTATTGTTGATATTTTAAAAACCGCTCGAACGATTTCGATAAAATTTTAATGGTGGTCCTGTTGTGGTCCCCCTGGGAAGTATACCCTTTGAAACAAAAAAATAATTTTCCAAATCGGTTCAGGCGTCTTCGAGTAATCGGTGAACATACATAAAAAACCGACGAATTGAGAACCTTTTCCCCTTTCTTGAAGTGGGTTTAAAAGCATCATGTCCGCCCTAGCCCTTACTCACCGTCGAACCAAGAACCCTTTCGCGTGCGCCTGTATGCCGTGTATAGCGCGCGTGAGGCGCACGTAGCGGCGCCGCGCGAGGAAGCCGCGCACGCAACTTTGCACGCGCACGCAATATAGCCTCTGCAGGTCTGCGCGCACTCTCTCTAAGTACGCCACCTGGTTAACAATCCGGTTTAAGACGTTTATTGCATCATTTATATACAATATTCACTTAAACAAATGATACTTACAGGCTAATATCTTAAATTATTACAGTTAAATAAACAGCATTTTTGAGCGTTTAAAAAAGGTTACAATAACTACAGTACCTATCAAGAAATAATGCATTTAGTGAGGGTATGAGGGTAACCATCACAACAAAAGTACACCGATGCGTCACACAGATAATATGTCACAGCTGTAACTAAAAATCATACTTATATTAAATAAATAAATAAATGAAAAAGTCGTGTGGTGTCGTGGGACACCAGATAGGAACGAAGTTCCTTATTATAAAAATATTAATTTCAAGTTCTATTCGAGGTATAAAGAAAATAATTATTCGGGTATACATTTTTTATCGTGATTTTTTTCATCGATAAAAATCGAAATGACCCCAGGGAAGCCTAAATATCGATTTTATAAAATATTAAAATTAAAATAAAAAATGAAAATAAAATTGCGCGCCCCCGGGTGGGCTCGAACCACCAAACTTTCGGTTAACAGCCGCACGTGAGCCGATTGCGCCACGGAGGCGATGCACAACTCATTGAAATTATTATATAAGATTTTTAGTCCATCAAAAAATGTATAAAATCTTACGCTTTTTTATTTAACGTTACGGACGTTTTTTGCCGGCTAGGGTGCCCTCCGCAACGCGTCATAAGGAACTTCGTTCCAATAAATAGTTCAGCTTTTAACAAGAAGGTGTTTAAGAATAAAACAAAATATACAGACAAGAACTTAATCACGAAATAATATTTATCTACTCCAGCATCGAAAAGTTCCAATTTCGAATTTGACAGCTGAATCGAAATGAACCCTCTTTCGGTTTTGCTTCTCATTTCGATGCAGCTCGTTGTATGGGAGCTGAATCGAAATGGTTATCTTCTTAAAATAGGATACCTAAAGCTAAGGCTCTGAGTTCTGGCACTTGTGTACCTTTTCATACAACAGAGGCGCCACAGGCGGCTGGTGGCGGCTTACGGAGTTACTTTTTGTTGACAGAGGCGCCACAGGCGGCTGGTGGCGGCTTACGGAGTTATTTTTTGTTACCTTATTGAGCCTACGGCGTATTTTATTGGTGATTTTATTTTACTTGTCGTAGATAAAATCTTGTATGCAACTGAACGTAATTAGTCATTTTAATTCTCGTACTATACTATTTTGATACTCGGCAAGCCTCATATCAAAAAACAGCACTCGAATTAAAATGACCCTCATTACGATGCAGTTGCATAAATAGCTATATTGTTCTTAAATGTTAAAGCTGAAAAGGCTACTGCCTCAGCATAATGCTGCAATATTAGAATGCTGAGCGCTGATTTTCAGGCATAGCCTTAAATGAAATCGCGAGCCAACCACGAGACAGTAATACAAGATAAGTAATAGGAAAAAGAAATAAATGAATAAATACAGATATTAACATGCGTTTCGGTTAACAGTTGATACAGTGATTAAAAAAATGGGTTGTCTGTAAAGTCGGTTTACGGACGATAGTTTTACGTGATAACGTCATAAAGAAACATTGATGAAAAATTGCATACTTTTATGAATTGAATTGAATTATTATCACTGAATTATCATTATTTTGTATAATAAAAAGGAGGAGTTAATTGTAAATTACAATTATGACTGGCGGGCTATAGTCACAAGCCAACGCTTGGGCCGATCCAGCCTCTCTATCGCTTGTTCCGCGCTCTCGCTTGCGCGCTCAGGCGCAGGCGAAACGTGACACTTTTTCGTGTGTGCAGCCAGTATTCATCGATTTATAAGACGTTATCACGTCGAAAACTGACTTCAAACGCCCGCGCCCGCGCCAGTACAAAGTATATAATTTATTGTTGATATTTTAAAAACCGCTCCACTGATTTCGACAAAATTTCAATGGGACCACCTGGGAAGTATCCCTTTCAAACTAAAAAAAATAAATTTCCAAATCGGTTCAGGTGTCTTCGAGTAATCGGTGAACATGCATAAAAAAAAGATTCCGACGAATTGAGAACCTCCTCCTTTTTTGAAGTTGGTTACAGTTTTTGCAATTCACGAAGGCGAGTGAGCTTTACTCTTGGTTACTTCATGTACTTGCACATTGCATAAGTGTGCGTGCCTGTCAAAGACTAGGTGGGAGCGGGCAGGCGCGAGCATTGCGCTCGCTCACACTTATACAGATACGACACACACACACAACCATAAGTCAGTCGCCCTCGTGAATTGCAAGAACTATAATAAAATCAAATAAAATCGTCTATCACCTGTCCAGCTCTGAAGAAGATCTTGGTGGCTCCGAATTGGTATTTGTCAGTGTCTTTCACATGTTTCAGTAAGATCTTCGAGCACGTCGCCTTGATGTTCGAGCGGTCGATGTCTTTGGAGCAGCAGAGAAGGCGATACCTTTGCAATACAAGAAAATTCAAATTCAAATTTATTTATTTCACGTAGGCCAACCTGTGGCTCTTTAGACACGTCATGACTCTACCACCGGTTCGGAAAGCGGATTCTGCTGAGAAGAGCCGGCAAGAAACTCAGCAGTTGCTCTTTTCAAAATAATCATTTTACAATATTATTATTAATTACGACCGTAAGAAAACTTACAAAGGTTTGAAGTTTGATAAATCAAAATCCTACTAATATTATAAAGGCGAAAGTTTGTGTGTATGTTTGTTCCTCTTTCACGCAAAAACTACTGGATGGATTTGGCTGAAATTTGGAATGGAGATAGATTATACCCTGGAATAACACATAGGCTACAAATTATCCCGGAAAAATCCAAGGTTCCCGCGGGATTTTGAAAAACCACGGATAGATGGCGCTGATTGTACTTAAATCACGCTTACATTATCCGCAGCATCGATTTTTTCATCGAAATTCGAGTTTTTTTAAATCCTGCAAGCAAGCATGCAAGAAATCAAGCAAGCAAGCTTCGGTTTCAAAAAACCATAGCAAGCATCAGTTTTTGAAATTTCAAGCACAAGCGACTGCATATCCTAACGCTTACGAACGTCAAAAATTGACATTGTTACATAAAATTTAATTATTATCTATCTATACTTATAATAAAACTGTAACTGTAACTGTTCCTACAAATACTTCCCGCGGGATATTAGTGTGCTACTTTTCACATATTTATCCTTCAATTATGGGCCAACGGAGTTACAGATTGACGTGTTTTATTGGATAGGCATAGTTGAGGACTTGAAAAGTGACAAAGGCTACTTTTAATCCCGGGAAACAAATAATTCCCGCGGGATATTTGTACGCTACTTTTCACATATTTATCCTTCAGTTATGCGCCAACGGAGGTATAGATTGAAGTGGTTTTCCTAGCACTGGTAAAGTTAAGGGCCTGAAAAGTGACAAAGGCTACTTTTTATCCCGGCAAAACAAACGGTTCCTGCGGGATATTAGTATGCCTCTTCACATATTCATCCTTCAATTATGTGCCAAGGGAGTTACATATTGAAGGGGGTTTTTTGGATAGGCATAGTTGAGGACCGGAAAAGTATCAACAGCTACTTTTTATCCCGGGAAAACAAACAGTTCCTACGGGATATTCGTATGCTACTTTTCACATATTTATCCTTAAATTATGCGCCAACGGAGTTATAGATTGAAGTGGTTTTTTAGCACAGGTAAAGTTAAGGGCCTGAAAAGTGACAAAGGCTACTTTTTATCCCGGGAAAACAAACGGTTCCTGCGCGATATTAGTATACTACTTTTCATATATTTATCCTTCAATTATGTGCGAAGGGAGTTACATATTGACGTGGTTTTTTGGATAGCCATAGTTGAGGACCAGAAAAGTAACAACAGCTACTTTTTATCCCGGGAAAACAGACAGTTATCGCGGGATATTCGTATGCATGTTTGTATGTATGTATGTATGTATGTATGTATGCATGCATGAGTGCATGTATGTATGTATGTATGCATGCATGAATGCATGTATGTATATATGTATCCATGCATGTACGTATTTATGTTTGTATCCTCCTGCTACTAATTTTAACTACATTAACTATATCCTATGCTACTTATCCCACTAATGTGAAAGTTTATGAGGATGGATGTATGGATAGATGTACTTAGTATACGGATGGATGGATGGATGGGTTGTATGGATGGATGTATGTTCTCTGAGATAGGGGTTGAACTATTTTGACTGTTTTACTCCATAACTTCTTCAAATTTAAACTAATTTTTATTCTTATTTTAACCGACTTCAAAAAAGGAGGAGGATCTCAATTCAACGGAATCTTTTTTATGTATGTTCACCGATTACTCTAAGACGCCTGAACCGATTTGGAAAATTCTTTTTATGTTTCAAAAGGTATACTTCCCAGATCCTACCTACTACAACTACTTCTACAACTACTACAATTACTTCTACAACTACTACTACTACTACTACTACAACTACTACAACTACAACTACTACAACTACTTCTACAACTACTAATAATAATAATAATAATAATAAAACATTTATTCAGCAAGCATACAACACAAATTTAAAAAAAAAAAAAAAAAAACTTATAGTTAAACAAACAAGAAAGGCCCCTTAAGCTTTCGAAAGAACCGAAAAAGAGAAACCCAATAATCGGCTCTCTGGAAAACTAGGCGCCAAACAATATCCTTATATATTATCCTTATATATTTAAGTACCTATAAAATGTGCTTATTGCTGCTGAACAGGGCGCTGCCTCAGCATGTGCTACAGTCGAGAAAGACCATAGCGCTGGTTTTCAGGCATTACCCTCACAGTGACGTCACGGACTGATCTAACAGTTTCTATGCATTCCAATTATAGATATATATGTATAAATATTATTCCAATTACATATCAATATGTATTATATACAACCTAATAATTAACAGATATATTGAGTACATTGAGTATAACCTTACCTAATATACTTTCGAGCCTGTGCCATATGAAGTCTGAAAAGCTACCTTAATAATATTACTACAAGTTTGATTTCAATATTATTGTTTCCCAAAAAAGTATTTCCTAATCGCATTCTTAAATGAATATAATGACTTTATCAAACGAATCGGAGGAGGCAAATCATTCCATATTTTACAGGCTGCATATTTAAACGTCCCCCTGAAAGCGGCTGATCTATGGCTAGGCATTGAGATCCGGGGAGCTGACTTCGGTCTAAGATTGATATTATCATGAATCCACTTTATTTTAGAGTATAAATAGGCAGGCTTTCCCGTGGAAATAACTCCAAATAATAAAGTAGCTAGATGTACTTTCCGGCGAGATTCCATGTTTAGCATGTTCGCATTATTTATATACGGACTACTACTACTATAACTACTACTATAACTACTACAACAACTACAACTACAACTTTTATGGGACCATCTCGCAAAGTTTCTGTATCGATTAAAAAAAATTCAGGCAAATCGGTTTAGAAATCATGGAGATATTGATATTTATATGTTTAAAAAAAACAATACTTTTTTGATCCTTTTTTGAAAATCAGTTAAAAAGTAGCCTATGCTAGGCTTATACCATCAGCTATCTGTCATTGGAAGTCCCGTCAAAATCAGTCCAGCCGTTCACGCGTGATGTTTCTACCACGGGATATAGGGAATATACATTTTTATTTATATACGATAGTAATTACATTTTTGTTTATATCCGAATGCGTCCTATGTTCCTGTGAGTAACGTTATTCACCGGAATTCCTGTGAGCTACGTACGATTATTTTGACTTTAAGTCGGTCCAACATCATTGGAATAAAAATAAAATCCTTACTAATATTATAAATGCGAGTGTGTTTGTTTGTAGGTTTGTTGGTTTGTCCTTCATCACGCCGCAACGGGGCTACGGATCTACGTGATTTTTTGCATGGGTATTGAGGTTCTGGAGAGTGACATAGGCTACTTTTTATCCCGGAAAATTAAAAAGAGTTCCCCGAGGGATTTAAAAAACTAAATCCACGCGGACGAAGTCGCGGGCATCAGCTAGTCTATGATAATAACCATATAATAATCATAGACTTATTATCCTTACTAATATTATAAATGCGAAAGTGTGTTAGTTTGGTTCGTCCTTCAATCACGCCGCAACAGGGCTACGGATCAACGTGATTTTTTGCATGGGTATAGTTGAGGACCTGGAGTGACATAGGCTACTTTTTATCCCGGAAAATCAAAGAGTTCCCGAGGATTTTAAAAACTAAATCCACGCGGACGAAGTCGCGGGCATCAGCTAGTATTTACTAAAGATAATACCGAATCGATTGACACCTCATTAATCTAAAATCTAAATCAACTTTATATTCAGACGCTACGACAGAACATATGTGTCTCTTTACATGTAAATAGACAGACGTGCAATACATAACCGACGCGACCTAACCGACCGAAACCTGTCAAGGCGGCCAACATCCTGAGATTAGCCATCTGTGCGGGAGATAACATAGTGCACAAGTGTGAGCGCAAACATAGGTGAACTCCCTATCTCTAAATGACAAAAAAGCGTGGATATAATTCGCTCCAGCGAGTCATGAGACAGTAATGATTAACCTGTACTGTATTGTAAATTTTTTTGAAAAGAGCAACCGCCGTGTTTCTTGCTGGTTCTTCGCGGCAGGAAGGGCATTCCGAACCAGTGGTAGAGCCAGACGATTCAAAAGCACTTGTAAAAAGTTTATTTGAATAAAAATATTTCTATTCTATTCTATACTATTCTATGCCCTCCCTTTCGTAGTTCGATGGGATGGAAATCCGACACGACCGGAGAAAAATCAGGCGCAGGAGACGGCTTTAGTGCTCTCCGAGGCACGGGGGTGACACACCGGCAACTTGCTAACTCCTGGCTAGTACTGAGAGTTTCTTGACAGAAAACTCCAATAATTGTTTTGGCCCAACCCAGAAATCGAACCCGGGAACTCGTCATCGGCAGTCGAACATGCTAACCACTAGACCAGACAGCAGTTAACGTGGTTAGATATACTGCCAAAATCATAACACTTCTTTTAGGCTCAGCCGTAGTCGGGTAAAATTACCTACCGTTGAAAGAAGTCCTGATAGAGCCACCTCGATGGGAACCCGGCCGAAGAAATCCGTATTGTCTCCAACACACCGCAGGCTCTGTAAAAATACGACTACATTAATTATTCTAACATAATCTTGTCACTAAAACGTTTGATTTTCAAAAAAAAAATAACACAAGTTGGTTAAGAAATCACGAAAATATCGATTTACATAGGTAGAAAAACACAACTCCTCTTTTTTGAAAGTCAGTTTAAAAAGTAGCCTATGTTACTTCTTATAACATCAGCTATAGTTATTGCAATTCACGAGGGCGACTAACTTATTAGTCCAGGCAAATTGAGTCATTTACCGAGATAAAAAAAGAAAAATGTTATCCAGATACATACGTTTTCAAATGGTTAAAAGGGTTACACATAAGGAAAATGAGTTATGTGCCCAAGAAGGTTAGGGGATGATTTTAGGGGTTGAAAAGGGGTGAAAATGAATAACGTTTTTCGGTAGGACATCAAATTTCGCGTGAAATTGCAAAAAACACGAGATGTATCCATGTTCACCCCTTTTCAACCCCTAAAATCATCCCCTATACTTCTTGGGCACATAACTCATTTTCCTTATGTTGACTTTAACCCTTTTAACCATTTAAAAACGTAGGTTTCTGGATAACATTTTTTTGTTCTCCATATTCAATTTGCCTGGACTATATGGTTGTGTGTGTATCGTATCTGTATAAGTGTGAGCGAGCGCAATGCTCGCGCCTGCCCGCTCCCACCTAGGCTTTGACAGGCACGCACACTTATGCAATGTGCATGTACACGAAGTAACGACAAGTATAGCTAACTCGCCTTCGTGAATTGCAAAAACTGTATCTGTCAGTAAAGTCCCGTCAAAATCGGTCCAACCGTTCCCGAGATTAGCCAAAACAAACAGACAGACAGAAGTGTGGCGCGAGTATTACTGAGCTATAAAAGAGTAAACTCACCTCAGCTGGTTGACAGCTCTAGCGGCATCGAACTGGAAGGCGGTCTTGGTATCGTTGGGCTTAATGCAGCGCACATAATGGGGAGTGGTCGCCGACAACGTCGCCATTAAAGCAGAGAGCGACGCCCGGAACTGCGCTCCTACTGTTTGTTTCTGACCGGAAGCACGGCGTGGTGGTTGCTGTAACAAAAATTGGTCAATGAAACACAAAGATATTTGCCAAGATTATGACAAAAGTGCTAATTTGATTGAGATCTAGACGAGGTCTAGATCTAGAGGTCGGTTATGAGCTCATAGATTAATTTTACAGGTCGGTGCGCCATTTGCAATATTATTATTTTCAGGGACACTTGTTTAACTGCTTACAGCGCCAAAATGGCGTCAATCAAATCCAAAATGGCGTCAATCAAATCCAAAATGGTGGATTAAGTGGTCTAAAAACTACAGCAGCCACTCTAGTGTGATGCGGGTTGTTACGTTCCCTCAAATATGGGCTGCTTTCTGTCTGCCCGCCTTAACATGTGATGAATTATAATTAGATATAATTAGGTATGTTTATGTGGAACTTTCTTGTTGTGGAATTTTGTGGAACTTCCCCTCATTGTGGCCACGCTGCATACATAGCATAATATCTATTATATTATAAACTTGTTTTGAAAAGAGCAACTGCCGAGTTTCTTGCTGGTTCTTCTCGGCAGGAACGGCATTCCGAACTAGTGGTAGACTCATCGACGATTCAAAAGCACTTGTAAAAAAATTCATTTGAATAAAAAGACATTTCTATTCTATCCAAAAATTATTTTTTAGGGAGGCCACAAACTACTTACAGTAAGACTGCCAAGGGGTAAAGAAAGCGTCGTTCTCCTTCTAGACGGAGGCGGCAAGGTCGCAGAGTGGTCCACGGGTGAGTCGGCGAACATTACGTGGATCAGACGGCAGCAAGTCGCCGACTTGATGCATTCGAGTTGCTCCTCTAAAACCGTATCCCTGTTCTTTTAGAGAGGCCACAAAACTACTTACAGTAAGACTGCCAAGGGGTAAAGAAGGCGTTGTCCTCCTTCTAGACGGAGGCGGCAAGGTCGCAGAGTGGTCCACGGGTGAGTCGGCGAACATTACGTGGATCAGACGGCAGCAAGTCGCCGACTTGATGCATTCGAGTTGCTCCTCTAAAACCGTATCCCTGTTCTTTTAGAGAGGCCACAAAACTACTTACAGTAAGACTGCCAAGGGGTAAAGAAGGCGTTGTCCTCCTTCTAGACGGAGGCGGCAAGGTCGCAGAGTGGTCCACGGGTGAGTCGGCGAACATTACGTGGATCAGACGACAGCAAGTCGCCGATTTGATGCATTCGAGTTGCTCCTCTAACACTGTATCCCTGTTCTTTTCAAGGAACCCCCCGCATTGGTATTCCACGTTGTCGGCGAAATGCTTTATTATGAACGCTGAAACAAAACATTGAAGTCATAGAACTATTATAGCATGGAAGTAGGATTTTCTAGCTATGTAGTTTGCCACTCTAGTATAGCATGGAAGTAGGACTGTCTATGTAGGTAGTTTGTCACTAAAATTCCAAGTGAGTAAATACTATGCGATGATAAAATTTAATATAAAAAAATTTCTTTTCAAAAAACCGACTTCAAACGCCCGCGCCACTACAAAGAATATAATTTATTGTTAATATTTTAAAAACCGCTCGACCGATTTCGATTTAATTTAAATGGGATCACCTGGGAAGTATGTACCCTTTAAAACAAAAAAGAATTTTCTAAATCGGTTCAGGCGTCTTCGAGTAATCGGTGAACATACATAAAAAAAAAGATTCCGACGAATTGAGAGCCTCCTACTTTTTTGAAGTCGGTTAAAAATTAAGTATAAGGAACGACACTTAGGCGCGCTTGCAGAAACGTCTTGAACCAGCTAACTTTGGGTTAAAAGGACAGATTTGACAGATTGCGTATACAGCTTCTGTCAAAATTACAAATTTATTCCTGGGTTAACTAACTCGGCGCCTCTGCAAGCGGGCTTTATAGTTTGACTAGTATTTAAAATTTGTCAGTATAAAAGTCGAATGGTGTAATATGGTGTCATTTGACAAGTTATACTGAGGGTGAGATCTATAGATGGCACTCTCACTCAGCTCAGACTCAGGACTGATGAGTTAAAACGAGACAGATTTATGTCAAGACATATTTGTATCTCATTTTAACTCTATCTTATATCTTGAGCAGAGCCAGAGTACGATCTGTAGATCTCAGCCTTAGTGATTTTACCCTCATTGTGGAAACACTGCATACATAGCATAGTATCTATTGCATTGTAAACTTGTTTTGAAAAGAGCAACCGCCGAGTTTCTTGCTGGTTTTTCTCGGCAGGAAGGGCATTCCGAACCAGTGGTAGACTCATCGACGATTCAAAAGCACATGTAAAAAAGTTTATTTGAATAAAAAATATTTCTATTCTATTCTAACTCACCGGCATTGCCAAACCTCGGCTTAAGGAAGTGCGGGTATTTCGCGCACTTGTCATGAAGCTTGCCAACGAAGCCCTGGTCGGAGCCCTGTGGCACGCGGCACTCCTCATCTAGCAGCGCTAGGACTCCAAGCCGGTCTTCTATTAAGTCTATGCACGGTTGGTTGTCATAGAAATCTATCATTTTCCATGATATTTCTTCCTGGGGAATGGAAAAGGTGTATGAGACAAAGGGAATTTATCTGTCTCCGAAATTCTGACGAAAAATGGGCTAAGGCTGTATGAAAACTTTCAAAGGGAATTTATCCCAACGTCTTCAGAAATTCTGGGGGGAAAAAAAGGTTATTAAAGCTCTATTGAGACTTTAAAATGAAATTCATCCAAACTTGTTCAGATATTTCGGGCAAATAAAAGGACTAAAGCGGTATGCATTCAGAGGGAATTCATCCGAACACATTCAGTTAATTATTTTGAAACAAAAGCCGAAATCTTCTTGAATTTTACGAAAATAAAAGGGGTGAGCTTCCCCTCATTGTGGAAATATTATATTCTATTCTAACAAAGATGCATGGGTTAAATCAGCTTGGCATCCAGCTGCCCACAAGATAGTACAAAAACTTATAACAAAGCTACTTATCAATATTGTAAAATGATTACTTATTTTGAAAAGAGCAACTGCTGAGTTTCTTATTTATTATTATTTATTTATTTATTTACCATTTACAAATTTGTTAAACACATTTACATAATAATTGCACATCGAAAAAACTACAGAGGTTTGTCCTCGATGCCACTCTGCAACATAGCATTTAAAGTGAGTATGTACAAAACAATATATAACTACACAACGGTCTCATTCATTAAAATAGGTAGGTATTAAACATTTGCTAATACTTTTCATTACATTAGAAGAAGTTAAGAGACAGGTTAATAAATATGAGTAGGTAGGTATATAAAGAGATGGGTTTAGGAATTAGGCAAATACGTACAAAACATAAGTAAATAATGAGCATCAATCAACCATCTAATTTTGTTAAGAAGTAATCTTTTAGTTTCCGCTTAATATTCTTGTTATTTATTTTTTGTACCAAGGTAGTAGGTAGTTCATTAATAAAGCGTGGAACTAGATAGCCCGTTGTTCTCTCGCCATACGTATTGCTGGCTCGCTCGACCTGCAACCGGTTAGCTGACATCGCCCGTGTCTGTACAGGGTGTTCTATTTTCCGTTGTAGCTTATCATTGAAGAATTCTTCTTTGATTAGTGTGTATTTAAATTGTATTTGTACAGGTAAAGTTTTGCAGTGTTTAAATAGCCCCAGCTCATTGCCGTTGTATTTTTGCTTAACTGGATCCGAGACGATTGTTTTTAGAATTTTTAATTGTAATTTATATATACTATTGAGGTAAGAATTATAGGTACGACCGTAGCTACTGAGACCGTATTGTACATAGGAATGTGCGAAAGAGTTATACAACATTAATTGCCGGCTCTTCTCAGCAGAATTCGCTTTTCCGAACCGGTGGTAGAGTTATGACGTGTCATAAGAACCACAGGTTGGCCTACGTGAAATAAATAATTTTGAATTTTGAATTTTTTGAATTTTGAGCAGCCTTATTCGATCCTAGAATGTTCATTTTGCTCTTAGCGAGGGAAAGACTACATACAATAGTTGGTCAATGCACATTTATCGAAATATATCCAGGATTCCAGGAGAACTTCGGTCTATGTAGTATCCTATGGATTACCGCTTTGACCAAGGTCAGATCTATTTGAAATCCGCGTGCGAAAACTGCTCAAGGAATTTCACTACAAGTAGTCAAATTAAACCTTTTTAAGAGTGGTAAATTAAAATTGTTTGGGGAGTTGCTACATTTGCGTCAAGAGATGCAAAAGAAAATTTCCACTCGAATTTTTCCTGAGCGGACGATTTTACGTTCATATTGTACCTTAATTACTGTACTTACAAGGCAAGGCTGTCTGGTCATCCAAATGACCTAGCAGTACAATTAACGATGCCAGGAGCGATACGCCGCTTAAAGAGACGGCATATACTGGATAGTGTGGCTTCATAGGACATGTAGAGTTCTTCCTGCTGGGGAAGTTGTCTCCGAACGATACTAATTCCCAGAACGAATCTGCTCATAGTCTGGCGACTGATCGCATGATGTACACATAAAAAAAAAATTACCTTGATATACTCGTCCTGCTCCAATTTGAAGACATGCGAGTTGAATTGTTGTTGAAGCTTCTCATTAGCGTAGTTGATGCAGAACTGCTCGAATGAGTTGATCTCGAACGTCTCGAAACCGTAGATGTCAAGGACGCCTGCGAAAGATTCTCCTGTATTTCTGGTTGCATTAAAGAATTGGATTTGGCCTGCCTAGCCCTGCGAGTCGCTATTCCTATCCTCGAAATTTAAACTCTGTTGCCTTAATACACAAGGGACCTTTTCGTATGATAATAGTCACAGTATATAGATATAGAAGGAATACTTTTAAGGGCCTGGGCAGAACCGATGCTTTTAGCAGCTGCGATCGCCGTTTTTGCGATTTTTAGGGCCTGTATTACCACCTTCTGATAAGTGTCGGATAGCCTAACCGTAAATTTTGTCACTTTTCGACCGAGCGAAGCGAAGGTCTTTGAGTTAACTAGGGCGATTTGCACTTGTCCGTCCGTCCGTCCGTCCGTCCGTCCGTCTGTCAGAGCCTTATAACTTTTGAATTACTGAACGTAATTACTTCAAATTTAGATATAATATGTAAACCGATGGCCTCCAGCCGAAAATGGCTTAAAAAGTTATAAAAATCTTTATTTCAGGGGGGCTCTCATAGAAGCGAATGCGAAGTAAAAAAAAAAAATCGCGTTACATAAAATTGTTACGTATCATTTTAAAGATAATTTTGAACTGAGTACAAAAATATTTTTTTTTTAATTTTTCCCTTAAAATTGACGAAATGGGGGGCTTTCAAAGTGGCGATTTTATACGCTCGCTTGAAGACGCTCTCTAGAAAAATCCGCTATGGATTTTCAAACTGATTTTATGTTTTTAGGTCACTTATATCCTGTACTTGAACAACAAATACTAAAATTATATGAATATTATAAAGAAACGAGATTATTTAATTTTTAATGGGCGTCAGTAATTCATATAGCATCAACATAGCTTCACAATAATGCTAATAGATGGCGCAGTCAGTAACTATTCCCATGGAACTACGAGTTAAATTCAATGTTTGATAAATAATTCAATGTTTTCACTAACGTTCCCTAACCTTTACGGGCTACCTATAAGTTAGGTGATTGATGTTTTCTGTCAACTTATTTATCACGATCCTGTACGGGACACCTAAAAGGATATTGGGACGGATGTTAGGACTTAGGATTGTATTTAGGAGCTACCTACGTTAAGAGACTCCTACTTAGGGGATGATTTAGGTATGTTTGGTGAAAACGGGCATAATAATAATGTCAGTTTTGGTTATCATGTATCGATTGAATGAATAATCATGGGATACCGTTACCGCGAGGTCTCAGTTCGGGGCGAACCACTAGTTTACTTTATGTCAAGTGACAAAGACAAAATATGCGAATAAGCTATCCGACACTCATCAGAAGGTGGTGAAAATGGCCCTTAGTCGCTTTTCGGAAGCTCGAAGCCGCGTCCAAAAGCAAACACGCCTATTTAACGCCGTTACGTTCCCTCAAATATGGTTGAACGAAACAATGGCTGGGTCATGCGTCATGCTCGTGAACGGGTTCCACCGGCGGGAATGGGGCTATCTGTCTGCCCGTCTTAACATGTGTTGAACTATAATTAGTTTTGCTTTTGTGGAACTTCCCCTCATTGTGGAAACACTGCATACATAGCATAGTATCTATTGTATTGTAAACTTGTTTTGAAAAGAGCAACCGCCGAGTTTCTTGCTGGTTCTTCTCGGCAGGAAGGGCATTCCGAATCAGTGGTAGAGTCAGACGATTCAATAGCACTTGTAAAAAAGTTTATTTGATTACAAAACATTTCTATTCTATTCTATCTCTGCTGCTAAAAGCATCGTTTCTGCCCTGGCCCTAATACATTGCAATTAGACTATTTTTTATCTACAAAGTTTTTCTTCGCATTATCAGTAGTATCCAAGGCCTTAAGGAAGCATTTTGACTTTTGAAAAACTATTATTAACTCTTCAGAATAATACTGTTCGTCGAACTCTATCTATGAGCTTACTTTATCAAACCCAACTAACTATACCTATTATGATTTTTGAAATAAGACATTATTAACTAACATATAAAGTGCTTTTTCGATTGCCGGGAGATTATTTCTCGGTATTTGAAACAAGAAGTATATAATTTAGAATTCCGAATTTGAATTTGACAATAAGGTCGTAAAGGAGGAACTCTAAGATAATAGAAATTATACCCTAATTACTCACCAATAAAGTGCTTTTTCGCATGGCCAGTGTCTAAAGCTCTGTTGACGGCTTGCACAAGCCATGCGAATAATTCACCATACATTCTCTTCGCCAGGGCGTCCCTTGCGAAGGCCGCCCTCTGTATGTCCATCCGGGAAACTATGACCTCGTGGGCTGATGCTATTCGTCGATGGGTCAGCCATCTTGAAAGTTCTAATTTTGAAATGCCCAATAACGAGCAAACTGTTATGAGATGGGTGTCGTCTGACTGCAAGGAAATATTAAAATGCATTTTTAATAGAAAAAAAATCAAGGAAAAGTTTGCCTTAAACTCAAAGATACTCAAACATAGATTATTTTTTTTTTTTTTTTATTATTATTTTTCAAACTATTATTCACAGTTAGCATTTGTGGACTTGGTAGTCCCACGAAATGGATGAAAATAGAACGTAATGTGGCACGCCGTCCC
This sequence comes from Oeneis ivallda, assembly GCA_029955525.1. Lineage (NCBI taxonomy): Eukaryota > Metazoa > Arthropoda > Insecta > Lepidoptera > Nymphalidae > Oeneis > Oeneis ivallda. The sequence continues at coordinate 3,968,179 of JARPMR010000028.1, forward strand.
GGCGTCCGTGTTTACGCCAAGTATAACTTGAATATCTTGAGAAAAAAGTGAATAGGCATCTTCTAGGCAAGCGCGCTCCAACCTAGACCCTATCAGCGGTTTCCATCAAAGATTGATTGTCAAGCGCAAGCGTTAGTTCGTTCAGAAACGATAAGAATTTTTAGTTGATTTTTTTTCCTTTTCAGACAAGCGTTGCCTGGCAGAGCTTGCTTGTGCAACTAAACCGGCTTTTCACCCTTTAATACGCTTCTTTTTCTTGTTTAACTTTTATTTTAATTTCTTGTTTTTTTTTTTGGTGTGCAATAAGGAATTTTGTATTATATTCTATTCTATTTTTTAGTTAAAAGGTAGACCACAAGATAAAGTCGGGAATAGGCAAACTCACGTCAATATAAGCGCTTTCGGGGTCTTCTTCGGAGGAAGAGAGTTCCACGTCCCCAAGATGCAAAATAGCCGCCAGTACCGTGAACATATTTTGTTGCTCAGACTCCGACACACCTGGGAATCAAATAATGTGCAAGTTGCATGGGTAAATCGGCTTGGTATCCGACTGCTCACAAGATGGTATAAAAAACTTCATCATCATCATCATCATCATCATTATCAACCTTTAGATGTCCACTGCTGGACATAGGTCTCCTGCATGGACCTCCACAGGCTTCGGTCTTGCGCCGCCTGAATCCAGCGGCTCCCTGCGACTCGTTTGATGTCGTCGGTCCACCTAGTGGGGGGTCTGCCAACTCTGCGCTTACCGGTGCGGGGTTGCCACTCCAGCACCTTGGGACCCCAACGACAATCAGCTCTTCGAACTATGTGCCCCGCCCATTTCCACTTCAGTTTCGCGAATCGCTGGGCTATGTCGGTGACTTTGGTTCTCCTGCGGATCTCTTCATTTCTGATTTGATCTCGCTGGGATACCCCAAGCTCTCTTCATCGCTCCATCGCATAAAAAACTTATTACAATGTAATAGCTGTATTTATATAATATATTTGTATTTATAAAATGTATTTATAAAATATTGTGAAATTATTATTTTGAAAAGAGCAACTGCTGAGTTTCTTTCCGGCTCTTCTCAGCAGAATCCGCTTTCCGAACCGGTGGTACGAGTAGAGTCATGAAGTGTCATAAGAACCACAGGTTGGCCTACGTGAAATAAATAATTTTGTTTTTTTTTTTAATTTTGTGGGAAAATACTCAAAGGAAAACTCAATCTTTTGAAAACGAATATCTCTGTTAAATTACTAGCTTTTGGCCGCGACTTCGCCCGCGTGTTTTAAAAAAAAAGGTTTTAAAAATCCCACGCGAGCCCCATGTTTTTACGACATTAAAGGTAGCCTTTGTCACTCTGCAGGTCCTCAATTGCAATCCGGGTATTTGACTGTAGTCAAAATGTTGATACCTACTCATTATTTATAATCGAAAATGTAACATGTTACATTACACACAGTGTCCAGTTTAAGAAATTAGTCCGAGTATAGAGTTCGACGTGAGTTACTCACAAATTAGTCGATACTCGGACTAATTTCTTAAACTGGGCACTTTCAAGTAAAGATTTTTATATAAACCTGTGATTGTGAAGATGATACTGCCATTGGCGCAATTAGAATGTCATAAGTCTACTTTGTCGTATTAGATTAGAAATTGCGAAAAACCAAATTATATTTGAATTTCGCGGGCAGACCCGTATAATCCACCTTAAGTTAAAAAGTTGGTACCTAAAGTGGTGAGCGCGGCTTTGGTCTCGTTGAACGCTTTGAGGTCATCCACGTTGTCGATTTCAGGGCTGCCGCCTTGGTTCAGGTAGTGGAAGCAATCTTGGTGGTCTGAAACGAGGCAACCCTATGTATACCAGCCAGTCACTGATCTCTTTATAATCAATCTATGATTAACACTGGATTATCTGTCCCTTTACAAATGACAGCTTAAATAAGGATTATTTGAAGCGCCACATTTGACATACGAGTGTCTCTGAGAACTAATAATATTGCAAATGGCGCACCGACCTCTTTAATTAATTTATGATTCCATAGATAACATAGATTAATTATATGAAATCATAGATAAGTTATATGAAATCATAGATTAATTATTGTAGTGATCTATAATAATTATTCAATGAAAACATTAATTTTATTTTTTTTGGAATAATAATCGTTAATCGTTCGTTAAAATCGTTAATTATAGAGGTCAGTGCGCCATTTGCAATATTATTAGTTCCATAACTTCCATAGACACGTCTTGTTTCTGTTTACAGCTCTAAAATGGCGCCAATCAACTCCAAAATGGCGTCAATCAAGTAGGCCCAAAATATGATGAGAGTCTTTCCAGTGTCATAGATTAAATGGAGCTCAGTGCAGTCAGTACGTACAGTTGAACTTTTTTAAACAGTAGGTATAGATATGAAAGAGACACACATAGCTGGTAGAATACATTATGGTAGTTCCTATAAATATACACTGACAATAGGAGAGAAAGAGACGCTTACCTAGCTTCAGGTAGGGCATTTGCCTCGGAGCGGCACATAGCTGGTAGAATATGTGGTAGTTCCTTTCCCCAGCGCTTTGGTACGTGACGCGGGACTTCTCCAAGAGGTAAGTATAGGTAGAAAGAGATAAATATATACTGACAATAGGAAAGAAAGAGAAAAGGCACTCACCTAACTTCAGATCGGGCATTTGCCTCGCAGCGGCACATAGCTGGTAGAATATGTGGTAGTTCCTTTCCCCCGCGCTTTGGTACGTGACGCGGGACTTCTCCAAGAGGTAAGTATAGGTAGAAAGAGATAAATATATACTGACAATAGGAAAGAAAGAGAAAAGGCACTCACCTAACTTCAGATCGGGCATTTGCCTCGCAGCGGCACATAGCTGGTAGAATATGTGGTAGTTCCTTTCCCCCGCGCTTTGGTACGTGACGCGGGACTTCTCCAAGAGGTAAGTATAGGTAGAAAGAGATAAATATATACTGACAATAGGAAAGAAAGAGAAAAGGCACTCACCTAACTTCAGATCGGGCATTTGCCTCGCAGCGGCACATAGCTGGTAGAATATGTGGTAGTTCCTTTCCCCCGCGCTTTGGTACGTGACGCGGGACTTTTCCAAGAAGCAGTAGGTATAGGTAGAAAGAGATAAATATATACTGACAATAGGAAAGAAAGAGAAGAAGCACTCACCTAACTTCAGATCAGGCATCTGCCTCGCAGCGGCACATAGCTGGTAGAATATGTGGTAGTTCCTTTCCCCCGCGCTTTGGTACGTGACGCGGGACTTCTCCAAGAGGTAAGTATAGGTAGAAAGAGATAAATATATACTGACAATAGGAAAGAAAGAGAAAAATCACTCACCTAACTTCAGATCGGGCATCTGTCTCGCAGCGGCACATAGCTGGTAGAATATGTGGTAGTTCCTTTCCCCCGCGCTTTGGTACGTGACGCGGAACTTTTCCAAGAAGTAGATATAGGTAGAAAGCGATAAATATATACTGACAATAGGAAAGAAAGAGAAAAGGCACTCACCTAACTTCAGATCGGGCATCTGCCTCGCAGCGGCACATAGCTGGTAGAATATGTGGTAGTTCCTTTCCCCAGCGCTTTGGTACGTGACGCGGGACTTCTCCAAGAGGTAAGTATAGGTAGAAAGAGATAAATATATACTGGCAATAGGAAAGAAAGAGAAGAAGCACTCACCTAACTTCAGATCGGGCATCTGCCTCGCAGCGGCACATAGCTGGTAGAATATGTGGTAGTTCCTTTCCCCCGCGCTTTGGTACGTGACGCGGGACTTCTCCAAGAGGTAAGTACAGGCAGAAAGAGATAAATATATACTGTCAATAGGAAAGAAAGAGAAAAGGCACTCACCTAACTTCAGATCGGGCATCTGCCTCGCAGCGGCACATAGCTGGTAGAATATGTGGTAGTTCCTTTCCCCCGCGCTTTGGTACGTGACGCGGAACTTTTCCAAGAAGTAGATATAGGTAGAAAGAGATAAATATATACTGACAATAGGAAAGAAAGAGAAGAAGCACTCACCTAGTTTCAGATCAGGCATCTGCCTCGCAGCGGCACATAGCTGGTAGAATATGTGGTAGTTCCTTTCCCCCGCGCTTTGGTACGTGACGCGGGACTTCTCCAAGAGGTAAGTGCGCATGCTCGCGCCGCATATCCGATACTCGGAGTCGAAGTGGATCTCTATGAACTTGCCGAATCGGGAAGAGTTGTCGTTTCGAGTTGTCTTGGCGTTGCCTATGGCCTAGAGATAGAGAAAGAAGAGATTATTATGTATTTACAAAAAAAAATTGAAGAATTTAAGCGCCATCTAGTTTGCGATTTAGAAACTCGAACAAGGTACGTACCTTGTTCGAGTTTCAAACTAGATGGCGCTTAATTTATCTAATTTACTATAGTTTGCATTTTAATGGAAACTGCAGTGAATAATTTATGCATTTTAAATGCTAAAAACATTTTTTATACGAAATGCCGCGAAATATTATCAAGACACTTCTGTCTTTGATCAGCTGTAGCGCCATCTAGTCTAGCCCTAGCCAAAACTTCAAGCGGTGACGATCGTAGAAAGAGAAGCAATACAACGAAGTGTAACTGGTTTATTTTACTTTGATGGTAATGTCATTGTTTACTATTCATACATAGTTAACTATCACTAACCACACTGTAGATGGGTTGCTGATGATAATGATGATGGTACTAAAGTCTGTTCTTTTTAACAAACGAGTACCAAAAATTTTGCTTGCGTTGCTATTGGTCCACGTAATCAACCTAAAATAACCCATCTCACTCTGTCAATATCGGAAATGTGCGAGAGGCATACTCAGTACCCCACCCATAACAATGATCCATCTAACTCTGTCAATATCGGAAATGTGCGAGAGATATACTCAGTACCCCACCCATAACAATGGTCCATCTCACTCTGTCAATATCGGAAATGTGCGAGAGACATACTCAGTACCCCACCCATAACAATGATCCATCTCACTCTGTCAATATCGGAAATGTGGGAGAGATATACTCAGTACCCCACCCATAACAATGGTCCATCTCACTCTGTCAATATCGGAAATGTGCGAGAGACATACTCAGTACCCCACCCATAACAATGGTCCATCTCACTCTGTCAATATCGGAAATGTGCGAGAGACATACTCAGTACCCCACCCATAACAATGATCCCTCTCACTCTGTCAATATCGGAAATGTGCGAGAGATATACTCAGTACCCCACCCATAACAATGGTCCATCTCACTCTGTCAATATCGGAAATGTGCGAGAGACATACTCAGTACCCCACCCATAACAATGGTCCATCTCACTCTGTCAATATCGGAAATGTGCGAGACATACTCAGTACCCCACCCATAACAATGGTCCATCTCACTCTGTCAATATCGGAAATGTGCGAGAGACATACTCAGTACCCCACCCATAACAATGGTCCATCTCACTCTGTCAATATCGGAAATGTGCGAGAGACATACTCAGTACCCCACCCATAACAATGGTCCATCTCACTCTGTCAATATCGGAAATGTGCGAGAGACATACTCAGTACCCCACCCATAACAATGATCCATCTCACTCTGTCAATATCGGAAATATGCGAGAGACATAATCAGTACCCCACCCATAACAATGGTCCATCTCACTCTGTCAATATCGGAAATGTGCGAGAGGCATACTCAGTACCCCACCCATAACAATGATCCATCTAACTCTGTCAATATCGGAAATGTGCGAGAGATATACTCAGTACCCCACCCATAACAATGGTCCATCTCACTCTGTCAATATCGGAAATGTGCGAGAGACATACTCAGTACCCCACCCATAACAATGATCATCTCACTCTGTCAATATCGGAAATGTGCGAGAGATATACTCAGTACCCCACCCATAACAATGGTCCATCTCACTCTGTCAATATCGGAAATGTGCGAGAGACATACTCAGTACCCCACCCATAACAATGGTCCATCTCACTCTGTCAATATCGGAAATGTGCGAGAGACATACTCAGTACCCCACCCATAACAATGGTCTATCTCACTCTGTCAATATCGGAAATGTGCGAGAGACATACTCAGTACCCCACCCATAACAATGATCCATCTAACTCTGTCAATATCGGAAATGTGCGAGAGATATACTCAGTACCCCACCCATAACAATGGTCCATCTCACTCTGTCAATATCGGAAATGTGCGAGAGACATACTCAGTACCCCACCCATAACAATGATCCATCTCACTCTGTCAATATCGGAAATGTGCGAGAGACATACTCAGTACCCCACCCATAACAATGGTCCATCTCACTCTGTCAATATCGGAAATGTGCAAGAGACATACTCAGTACCCCAACCATAACAATGGTCCATCTCACTCTGTCAATATCGGAAATGTGCGAGACACATACTCAGTACCCCGCCCATAACAATGGTCCATCTCACTCTGTCAATATCGGAAATGTGCGAGAGACATACTCAGTACCCCACCCATAACAATGATCCATCTAACTCTGTCAATATCGGAAATGTGCGAGAGACATACTCAGTACCCCACCCATAACAATGGTCCATCTCACTCTGTCAATATCGGAAATGTGCGAGAGACATACTCAGTACCCCACCCATAACAATGATCCATCTCACTCTGTCAATATCGGAAATGTGCGAGAGACATACTTAGTACCCCACCCATAACAATGGTCCATCTCACTCTGTCAATATCGGAAATGTGCGAGAGACATACTCAGTACCCCACCCATAACAATGATCCATCTCACTCTGTCAATATCGGAAATGTGCGAGAGACATACTCAGTACCCCACCCATAACAATGGTCCATCTCACTCTGTCAATATCGGAAATGTGCGAGAGACATACTCAGTACCCCACCCATAACAATGATCCATCTCACTCTGTCAATATCGGAAATGTGCGAGAGACATACTTAGTACTCGTTTGTTAAAAAAAAATTGGTTGTCTGTAAAGTCGGTTTACGGATGATAGTTCTTTTTTTAATCTTATTTATTTTCAAGGGGCTTTTATAAGTGACCTATATGTCAGCCCCATCAGTACACACAATTTACAAATGAGTATAATTAAATCTAAAACTATACCAATTTGCGTGATAACGTCTTTTATAAACATTGACGATGACTGGCGGGCGGCGGCGCGGTCACAAGCGAACGCTTGGCCTGATCATGCCTCTCTATCGCTTGTTCCGCGCTCTCACTTGCACGCACAAGCTCAGGCGGAACGTACACTTTTTCGTGCGTGTAGCCGGTGTCATCGATTTATAAGACGTTATCACGTCAAAAGTAGACATCCCAACGTCATCCTAAGTCGAGGTCCGAGCCTCACAGGAGGCGCCCTTAGGAAGACGTTGCCCCCCGATGTCTTCGAGCCCTAGGGCTCACTCCCCTGGCGACGCTTCGCGCTCGCCCCATCGTCCGGTGACGCTGTAGCGGCCATTAGGGCCAACAGCATACTCCATCCGAAAAAAAAGAAACTTGAGAGGTGTCAAGGGACACCCGGATGGAACGAAGTTTCTTTCGATTAATTAATTTGGCATTGTGTTCAACATTTTCACACTACAATATTAGATCTCCGTAGCCTTGTGGTTTCCACAGTCGCCAGACAGCCAAAGGTCGATGGTTCGAATCCCAGCTCGACAGACTGAATTTTCTATTTTCAATTTTATCTATATAAATAAAAATGAATGTTGGTAAGCGCATAACTCAAGAATGGATGGACCAATTCGGTTAATTTATTGAAGTGAAAACTTCTTTAGCGGCGTTGAGCACTTTTCTGTAATGGGTATAAAATCATAAACTCGCGTCAGGACACGTGACCCTGATCGAAAAAGCGTAAGACGGATGGAGAGTAGACAACTATTACCTTTGATTATTTCAGACGCTTCGTCATCGCTTGGTTGGTCTAGTGGCAAAGGGACCTGAGTGAGTTTCACTCAGTCCCTTCGCTGGTTCAGGGTTCGAATCCTACCTTCGGCTTACGTTTTTGTTTGTTTTTTTTATTTTTGTAAGAACTGTAAAAGTGTAACTTGAATTATTTTAATTATATTTATCAATTTAAAGAAAGAAAATTTCCGTAACCGGAGGTGGGTATGAATCCGTACTTATTTGGTAAGTAGGCGGCGCGGCGCCTGTATAATAGAGCCACGGCAGGTATGATAAGGATGTCGAAATTAATTACTGTATATGTACTGCCGAAGCTAGTACAATTGTCGTATATAAATACGGCAATTGAACTGACTGCGCCATCTATGATGATGACCACAAACTTCCATGATTAATATTTTACGACGTAAGACAGCTGTTTGTTACTACTACTCTTGAAGTTCTTTATATTTCACTTAGATGTCGTAAGTGTGCTATATTTATTATTTTATTATTATTTATTATTATTATTATTTATTATTATAATTATTTTTATATTTATATCTTTTTTAAATTTTATATTTATTTTTAATTATTAGCAAATCTAGTTTTCACTTCTATCGGCAGTCAATATGACTGCCAATTTTTTTTTTTTTGTATGTTCCTTAAGTTCCACGGAAGGTTTTAATACAAAAAAAAACTAAATTCACGCGGACGAAGTCGCGGGCATCAGCTAGTTTTAAATAATTTCTACATGTGGAACCTTTCCCTAATTTTTCCCAGGAAAGGTTCCACATGTAGAAATTATTTAAAATAAAATTGAAAATAGAAAATTCAGTCTGTCGAGCCGGGATTTGAACCATCGACTTTTAACTGTGTAGCGACTGCAGAAACCACAAGGCTACGGAGACCCAATATTGTACCGCGAAAATACCGAACACAATGCCAAATTCACATTCAAAAAAGTGTCGGTTTCAAAAAGTGTCGATCCGTCTAGCCCCCTTCCGCACCGCGCGGTAGTTCCTACGTTCCAATAGACTATACTGACACACTCACCTCCATGATGGGACTGGAAGCGAGCACCTTCCTCTCGACCTGCGTCTCGCTGACATTACCCCTGACGGCCGCGAAGTATCGCATCGCGTACTTCGCTGAGACGGTCTTTCCCGCGCCTGATTCCCCGCTCACTGAAGATAAGTTAAAACATATTTTTAAGCTATTGCATAGCTTTTATCGCGGGCTTTGAGCGCGGCGACCGAATCAAGAAATTACCCGAACGACGGAACTACGGAACTTCTAATTACGGAATACCCCGAAACACCCCGTTGTTTCAGTTCGGCAGACTTCGGCACGGTGGTGTTTGTGTGCGTGCGACTAGAAAATGCTATGCAATAGCTTTACCGCGGCAGTCCCCGAGTGCCACACGTATTTTTTTATTTAAAAAAAAAGAATATCAGTCAAGTTGAAGTTGATTAATATCCTCCAGATAATAGGCAGTGATAGCCTAGTGGTTAGAACTGTTGTCTCCTATTCGGGGGGTCGCAGATTCGATCCCGGGTCGGACCTCTGACTTTTAGGAGTCAAGTGCGTTTAAGCAATTAAATATCACTTGCTCTCAGGTGTGCACACCTGAGAGTTCTTCATAATGTTCTTGAAGGTGTGTAAAGTCCGCCAATTCGCATTAGGCCAGCGTGGTGAACTATGGCCTATAACCCTTCTCTGAGAGGAGACCTGCGCTCAGTAGTGAGCCGTTGATGGGTTGCTAATGATGATGATGAATATCCTCCTCTCCCCTCCAAATAAGCGGAAAGCTTGTGTTAGGAGTGGGTACGACAATAGTGCAACGGGTGGGATTCGAACTTGCGACCTTTCAGTTTTCAGTCCGCACCTTTTAACGGTTGGGCTATTGCATTAACTGTGGGAAGGAAGAAAAAAGGGAAGAGGTAAAGTAATGAATAATATAGCCTAAGTAGGATGTCACGCTCTCTTTAAACATTTCTGTGGTGGTGTCGTGTGATGCGGGTTGTTATGTTCCCTCAAATATGGTTGAGCGAAGCAACGGCTGGGTCATGCGTCATGCTCGTGAACGGGTGCCGTGTTCGGGAATGGGGCTACTTTTTTTCTGCTCGTTTTAACATGTATTGAATTGTAAGTAGGTATGCTTTTGTGGAACTTCTCCTCATTGTGGAAACACTGTCTGCATAGCATAGTATCTATTGTATTGTAAGCTTGCGTTGAAAAGAGCAACCGCCGAGTTTCTTGCTGGTCCTTCCAGGCAGGAAGGGCATACCGAACCAGTGGTAGACTCATTGACGGTTCAAAAGCACTTGTAAAAAAGTTTATTTGAATAAAAAATATTTTTATTCTATTCTATTCTATAATATGTAGAAATGATATTCATCATGCCCTTAGAAAGTGCTTTCGAATCATCAAGTAAATTTGCCACTGGCTTGATATCAGAGGTGCGATTGTACAAAAGTTGCCGATCAAAATCGTATTCATTTGATGGCATTAGCGTCAAAGTAAATATTCCTTGACTGTATTGATTTAAAGCCAAAAATTCAGTACAACCGATTTTAAAATGGAGCGTTATGGAGCGTATCGTACATACGTAAAGGTATAAGAATCTTCTCCTTTCTTCTTTATCAACCGATAGACGTCCACTGCTGGACAAAGGTCTCTTGCATGGACTTCCACAGGCCTCGGTCTTGCGCTGCCTGAATCCAGCGGCTCCCTGCGACTCGCTTGATGTCGTCGGTCCACCTGTTGGGGGATCTGCCAACACTGCGCTTCCCGGTGCGGGGTCGCCACTCCAGCACCTTGGGACCCCAACGACCATCAGCTCTTCGAACTATGTGCCCCGCCCATTTCCACTTCAGTATCGCGACTCGCTTAGCTATGTCGGTGACTCTGGTTCTCCTACGGATCTCCTCATTTCTGATTCGATCCCGCAGGGATACTCCGAGCTCTTTCCATCGCACGCTGAGCGGTCCTGAGCCTACTTATGAGGCCCTTAGTTAGCGACCATGTCTCGGATCCGTAAGTCATCACTGGCAACACGCACTGTTCGAAGACTTTAGTCTTCAGGCACTGAGGAATTTTGGACGAAAAGACATCTCGGAGCTTCCCGAACGCTGCCCAGCCGAGTTGGATTCGGCGGTTGATCTCTTTCTCGAAATTGGACCTACCTAGCTGGACTGTGTGTCCCAGGTAAATATACTCGTCGACAATTTCGAGTGCAGAGTTCTCAACAATTACTGGGTGGAGCGGTGTATGAGCATTGGACATGATTTTCGTCTTGCTCATGTCCATTTTCAGGCCCACCTGTTGAGAAACCCTGCTGAGATCGTTGAGCATTGTATTGAGGTCACTCAGAGTCTCTGCCATGACTACTATGTCATCGGCAAATCGCAGGTGAGTGATGTACTCGCCGTTTATGTTGATGCCAAGCCCGTTCCAATCCAGAAGCTTAAAGACGTCCTCCAACGCAGCGGTAAAGAGCTTCGGGGAGATAACGTCTCCCTGTCGCACTCCACGCTGCAAGTGGATTGGCCTCGTAGTCTGGTCCTGTATACGTACTGACATTGTGGCGTTTTCATACAAGCACTTCAACACTTGGATATACCGGTAGTCAATCCGGCATCTCTGCAGCGACCTCAACACAGCCCAAGTTTCCACCGAATCGAAGGCTTTCTCATAGTCCACAAACGCTAAGCAAAGTGGCCGGTTATACTCTTCCGTCTTTTGTACAACCTGCCGCAGCGTATGAATGTGATCTATGGTACCAAAGCCTTTTCGGAATCCGGCTTGTTCGGGAGGCTGGAAGTCGTCGAACCAACGAGCGAGACGATTCGTAATGACTCTCGAGAACAACTTATAAACATGACTCAACAACGAGATGGGTCTATAATTCTTCAACAAGGTATTATCACCCTTTTTGAAGAACAGAACCACCACGCTCCTGTGCCATGCTTCCGGCGTTGTGCCCTCGTGGATGACGGAATTGAACAATCGCTGAAAGATCCTAAGTACCGGTTTTCCACCCGCTTTCAGGAGTTCCGCAGTGATTCCGTCATCACCTGGCGCCTTGTTGTCCTTGAGCTGTTTGAGAGCCATTCTAATCTCGTATAGGCTGACGTCCGGGATATCTTCGGTATAGTGTCGGGTCAGTTTGGCTCTGGGATCTTTCGCCAAATCTTCAACAGGTTTTTGTGTCGTGGTATATAACTGTCCATAGAACCTCTCAACCTCTCCCAAGACCTCAGGTCGAGAAGAGACGAGACGGCCGTCATCAGTTTTCAGCCGCGTCAGCTGGCTCTGTCCGATAGACAGATCTCTCGCGAACACTGTTGAGCCTTTGTTCCGCTCAATGGTATCTTTAATACACTTGGTATTAAAGACACGGAGGTCGCGAGTTTGTGCCTTAGAGATCTGCCTATTAATCCGCTGGTAGGCAGCCGCGTCTGCCGATGACTGCAGCCTCATCTCTTGTCTCTCCTTCATTAGCTTGAGAGTATGGTCAGAGAACTTTTCGGTTCTTTCCCTACGATGGGTCTTAAAGAATTTAGACCCCACAGTATGGACAGTTTCCACGAACCTGTTGTTTAGATCGTCCACAGAAACGCAGTCTGCTAGGCACTCAAATCGGTTCTGCAGTTCGAGTTGGAAGTTTTCGGGATTTTGGATATGAGCACGAGAAGGTCGGAGAGTGGACTTCACCAGTCTGGCCCTTTCCAGCTTTACATTGATATTCAACGTGCCTCTTACCATCCGGTGATCGCTACCGGTTTTCACCCTATTGATCACAGAGACATCATTGAATATATGCCGCTTGGTCGACATAATGAAGTCGATCTCATTTCTCGTGGAACCATCGGGACTCAACCATGTCCATTTTCTGTGTGGCCGCTTCCTGAAGAAGGAGTTCATCATAAAGAGGCCCTCCTTCTCCATGAAGTCGGCCAGCATTTGGCCCCTTTGGTTCCTTCGCCCATACCCAAAATGCCCCACTCTCGTTTCTGCACCGCTTCGTTCGCCCAGCCTTGCATTGAAATCCCCCATCAGAACACTGTAATGAGTGGTAGAGGCGTGTATGGCTTTTGATATATCCTCATACAGCGCCTCTACCTCCTCGTCAGAATGTGTCGATGTCGGTGCGTAGACCTGTATAACCTTCAGCGAATACCGTTTGGTGATTCTGAGTATAAGGTACGCTACCTTTGAAAACCTTTGAAATGGATATTCGCACAAGGTATAAGAATGCATACACGAAATTGAGCTCTAATTCAATGCTGTTATGGTTTATTTTACTTGGACGCTATGCCATCAAATGAATAACTTTTAACTTTAACTTTAGCGACTTTTTAACAAACAGGGGGGCAGATATGCATGCTGTTCCAACCCATAGGTCATCAACCCATCAACGGCTCACTACTGAGCTCTAATTCAATGCTGTTATGGTTCATTTTACTTTGACGCTAATGTCATCGAATACGAATACGATCAATGGAATTAAATCTTATACTATTACTAACCCTACTGTGCACAGTAGTAGGCCAGCGATGGGCTGAGATGAATTAATGAATGAAAATTTTAATGACACATTTTTAACACCAATACTAGCTGATGCCCGCGACTTCGTCCGCATGGATTTAGTTTTTAAAAATCCCGCGGGAAATCTTTCATTATCCGAGATAAAAAGTAGCTCTCCCGGTCTGAGGAACCACTACTACATCCATTACTATACCCATGCAAAAAATCGCATCAATCCGCTGTTCTGTTGCGACGTGATTGAAGGACAAACCAACAAACAAACACACTTTCGCATTTATAATATCAGTAATCTTCTTCTTCTTCTTCTTCTTTATCAACCGATAGACGTCCACTGCTGGACAAAGGTCTCTTGCATGGACTTCCACAGGCCTCGGTCTTGCGCCGCCTGAATCCAGCGGCTCCCTGCGACTCGTTTGATGTCGTCGGTCCACCTCGTGGGGGGTCTGCCAACACTGCGCTTCCCGGTGCGGGGTCGCCACTCCAGCACCTTGGGACCCCAACGACCATCAGCTCTTCGAACTATGTGCCCCGCCCATTTCCACTTCAGTATCGCGACTCGCTTAGCTATGTCGGTGACTCTGGTTCTCCTACGGATCTCCTCATTCCTGATTCGATCCCGCAGGGACACTCCGAGCATAGCTCTCTCCATCGCCCGCTGAGCGGTCCTGAGCCTACTTATGAGGCCCTTAGTTAGCGACCATGTCTCGGATCCGTAAGTCATCACTGGCAACACGCACTGTTCGAAGACTTGAGTCTTCAGGCACTGAGGAATTTTGGACGAGAAGACATCTCGGAGCTTCCCGAACGCTGCCCAGCCGAGTTGGATTCGGCGGTTGATCTCTTTCTCGAAATTGGACCTACCTAGCTGGACTGTGTGTCCCAGGTAAATATACTCGTCGACAATTTCGAGTGCAGAGTTCTCAACAATTACTGGGTGGAGCGGTGCATGAGCATTGGACATGATTTTCGTCTTGCTCATGTTCATTTTCAGGCCCACCTGTTGAGAAACCCTGCTGAGATCGTTGAGCATTGTATTGATGTCTCTCAGAGTCTCTGCCATGACTACTATGTCATCGGCAAATCGCAGGTGAGTGATGTACTCGCCGTTTATGTTGATGCCAAGCCCGTTCCAATCCAGAAGCTTAAAGACGTCCTCCAACGCAGCGGTAAAGAGCTTCGGGGAGATAACGTCTCCCTGTCGCACTCCACGCTGCAAGTGGATTGGCCTCGTAGTCTGCTCCTGTATACGTACTGACATTGTGGCGTTTTCATACAAGCACTTCAACACTTGGATATACCGGTAGTCAATCCGGCATCTCTGCAGCGACCTCAACACAGCCCAAGTTTCCACCGAATCGAAGGCTTTCTCATAGTCCACAAACGCTAAGCAAAGTGGCCGGTTATACTCTTCCGTCTTTTGTACAACCTGCCGCAGCGTATGAATGTGATCTATGGTACCAAAGCCTTTTCGGAATCCGGCTTGTTCGGGAGGCTGGAAGTCGTCGAACCTACGAGCGAGACGATTCGTAATGACTCTCGAGAACAACTTATAAACATGACTCAACAACGAGATGGGTCTATAATTCTTCAACAAGGTATTATCACCCTTTTTGAAGAACAGAACCACCACGCTCCTGTGCCATGCTTCCGGCGTTGTGCCCTCGTGGATGACGGAATTGAACAATCGCTGAAAGATCCTAAGTACCGGTTTTCCACCCGCTTTCAGGAGTTCCGCAGTGATTCCGTCATCACCTGGCGCCTTGTTGTCCTTGAGCTGTTTGAGAGCCATTCTAATCTCGTATAGGCTGACGTCCGGGATATCTTCGGTATAGTGTCGGGTCAGTTTGGCTCTGGGATCTTTCTGGGATCTGGGATCTTCAACAGGTTTTTGTCTCGTGGTATATAACTGTCCATAGAACTTCTCAACCTCTCCCAAGACCTCAGGTCGAGAAGAGACGAGACGGCCGTCATCAGTTTTCAGCCGCGTCAGCTGGCTCTGTCCGATAGACAGATCTCTCGCGAACACTTTTGAGCCTTTGTTCCGCTCAATGGTATCTTTAATACACTTGGTATTAAAGACACGGAGGTCGCGAGTTTGTGCCTTAGAGATCTGCCTATTAATCCGCCGGTAGGCAGCCGCGTCTGCCGATGACTGCAGCCTCATCTCTTGTCTCTCCTTCATTAGCTTGAGAGTATGGTCAGAGAACTTTTCGGTTCTTTTCCTGCGATGGGTCTTAAAGAATTTAGACCCCACAGTATGGACAGTTTCCACGAACCTGTTGTTTAGATCGTCCACAGAAACGCAGTCTGCTAGGCACTCGAATCGGTTCTGCAGTTCGAGTTGGAAGTTTTCGGGATTTTGGATATGAGCACGAGAAGGTCGGAGAGTGGACTTCACCAGTCTGGCCCTTTCCAGCTTTACATTAATATTCAACGTGCCTCTTACCATCCGGTGATCGCTACCGGTTTTCACCCTATTGATCACAGAGACATCATTGAATATATGCCGCTTGGTCGACATAATGAAGTCGATCTCATTTCTCGTGGAACCATCGGGACTCAACCATGTCCATTTTCTGTGTGGTTCATATCAGTAATGCTTTATTATAAAACTTTTTATAATTGTCAAATTTTTTACCATACTTAACCAAAGACAAAATTACGTTTAGCTGTCATTTACGTTTTGTTATTCCACTGTCATTTGCGTTTTGTTATTCCATGTCAGATGCGTTTTTGTTATACCACGTTTTATAGTGACTTGATGGAAACGCGATCGAACGGGATAAAAAGTATCCTATGCCCGTCTCCTGGTTCTAAGCTACCTCTCCACAAATTTTCAGCCAAATCGGTTCATCCGTTCTTGAGTTATAAATAGTGTAACTAACACCACTTTCTTTTATATATATAGATTTACCTATAATACTCTGGTCCCTCCTTTCTCTCTCCAGTTTAGTGTAGGCCTCTTCAGACACCGCGAATATATGAGGATCGAGATCTCCCATAGACTGGCCACGGTATGCCATAATAGTTTCATCACCTGCAAACAAGTTAAATTATTGAACATTTCTTTATTCTTTACTAGCTGATGCCCGCGACTTCGTCCGCGTGGAAAAAGTTTTAAAAATTACTTTTTCCTTGCACTACGCCAGTATCTAGTCCGTACTACGTGCTATAGAGTTACAATAGCAACCCACAATCAACATTTTCTTCAGCCGGTACCCATCAGCATAAAGAATGAGGAATTGGTACCTGGAGTTCAATGATGTAGCCCAGTGGTGTAACAATGGGAGGAGGGTGATTCCTAAACCAAACCGAACGATTGTGAAATTAGGTGAATAGATTGATGTCATCTAAGAATACAAAACTACTGTACGAAGTTTTTGTAAAAGCAAAACGGAAGCTCGAATTTTTTTTACAGCAGCTTGCCACTGCGTAGTTCATACTTGGTACCCATTAGCCATTACCCATTTAGGTGAGCAGGACCCAGCACCAGCTGCAGAATTCGTCCAGTGCAGGTCCTGTTTTAGATGGACATACATACATACATATACATATACATACCTACATACATACATACATACATACATAATTGCCACGTAATTAAAAGATAAATATGTGAAAAGTAGTATACTAATATCCCGCAGGAACCGTTTGTTTTCCCGGGATAAAAAGTAGCCTTTGTCATTTTTCAGCCCTTAACTTCACCTGTGCAAAAAAATCACGTCAATCTAAAACTCCATTGCGCGTATTTTGAAGGACAAATGCGTAAAAAAAAAAGCGATGCTATCCCGCAGGAACTGTTTGCTTTTCCGGGATAAAAAGTAGCCTATGTGCTATTCCAGACTATAATCTATGTCTGTGCCAAATTTCAGCAAAATCGGTTCATTCGTTGTCGCGTTAAAGAGTAACAAACATCCATCCATCCATCCATCCAACCATCCATCCTCACAAACTTTCGCATTTATAATATTATAGTAGTAGGATATTGGACTAGATAATAAGGTTTTTAATTTCCGTGGGGAATTCTTTAACCGGGAATATGCGGGATAAAAAGTAGCCTTTGTGTTAATCCTGGGTATGAGCTCCATACCCAGCCAAATCGATTAATTCGTTGTGCCGTGAAGAAGTAATAAACATCCATCCATGATCCATCCATCCTACAATCTATATCTATACTTATAATAAAACTGTAACTGGACGATTTCTGTACATTTAATCTATTTTGAAAATTTTAACCGGGGGATGCTTTATTATCAATACTGATCCCAAAACAGATTTTTATTTAATTTTTGTCTGTCTGTCTGTCCGTCTGTCTGTCTGTCTGTCTGTCCGGGAATCACGCAAAAACTACTGGACGGAATTGTATGAAATTTGGTATAGTAATAGGTAATACTCTGGGTCAACATATAGGATAGTTTTTATCCTGATAAACAATAAGGTTCCTCCAGGATAGGGGATGAAAGTTTTTATCGGTTTTACTTCATAATTCCGTCAAATTTGAACCGATTTTAATCATTCTTTTTTTATTTAAAAGTGTATAATATTAGGCATAGTTTGTCTAATTTTGATGAAGATTTGATCAATATTATAGGAGATAGAGGACATAATGTTTCACGGGTAGCAGCAAGTCACTCACATAACACGATTGAATACAGGCATTCCATATTTATATGAGGGTTTTAGCCATAGACAGACTTTATCATTAACCTCCAGGCCCTTGATGATTATACCATTGTGTTTGTTTTGTAGCCTACCCGTGCGAAGCCGGGGCGGGTCCACTAGTATACAATACAAACTTTCCCATATATCCGTCCGTCCGTCTGTCAGCGGGCTGTATCTCATGAACCGTAGTAGATACTGGAAATTTTAAAAGAGCGCGTATTTCTATCACACCAATATTATAAAGGCGAAAGTTTGTTTGTGTGTATGTTTGTTACTCTTTCACGCAAAAACGATTGGACGGATTTGGCTGAAATTTGGAATGGAGATAGATTATAGCCTGGAATAACACATAGGCTACATCTTATCGCAGAAAAATTAAAGTGTTCCCGCGGGAATCAAAAAACCTTAATCCACGCGGACGAAGGCGCAGGCATCATCTAGTTGCCGCTATAACAACAAATAATAAACAAGAAAACAGTTTAAAAACTGTAACCAGACTTCATAATATTGTTTGTTGTATATTCCGAAGTATTCGGAACATGTGTCATATTGATTTTATTCATATGAAATGTAGCCTACGTCACCCGGACGATAATAACAAATCGATTAACACCTCATTTATAAAAAACCGGCCAAGTGCGTGTCGGGCCACGCGCAGTGTAGGGTTCCGTAGTTGAAAGTCTCAACATACATTTTGAATTCCATGGTTTAAATACTATAATATACTACAAAATATGCAACTTACACTACGTGTAATATCTAACGTAGAAAAACCGATATAACTCCTTCACTAATGCACCCTACTTAGCCGTGATAGTTTTCCTTTAAAATTCGTTATATATACTACTGCTGTGAATTTTTTCTTGTATCCTATATACAACCATTTAGCTGGCAGAGGGGGGGGGGGGGACCTTGACTCTAATAAAATATAGCACTTTAAAATATCATATTTCACAAACGGATCCCTGAACTGAAAAATGATGTCCCCACACCCCCCACACCCACAACGTTTTTGAAAGACCTATTCAACGACACCCCACACTATGGGATAGATGAGAAAAAAAAATTCATCCCCACTTTACATGTAGGGGAGGTACCCTAAAAAAAATATTTTTCACAATTTTATTTCACCACTTTGTCGGCGTGATTGATATTTATACCCTTGTCAAATTACATATTTATTCAACAATAAATATGTATGTACTTTGAAGTAACGCGGGCGTTTGAAGTAAAGAATCTTTTATATTAAACTAGCTGATTCCCGCGACTTCGTCCACATGAATTAAATTTTTAAAATCCCTCGGGAACTCTTTGATTTTCCGGGATAAATTGCCTATGTCACTCTCCAGGTCCTCAACTATACCCATGCAAAAAATCACGTCAATCCGTGGCTCTGTTGCAGCGTGATTGAAGGACAAACCAACAAACCAACAAACAAACACTTTCGCATTTATAATATTAGTAAGGATATGGCCAATTAAACACGGTAAAGTATACAACATCTCACCGTATATAGGCAAGTCGTAATATGGATTGATGGCGACCAGCACGATGCCACAATACGTGTAGATGGCGTTCCGATCGCAGAATCTGTAATCCACAAAAAACCGGTAAAAATACCGGAATCAGTAAGCCACAAGAAACCGGTAAAAATACCGTAGTAAATATAATATGTCTTTGTTCATAATCTCTCCTTATTCACACAAAAAAAAACCGAAATTAAATTCAGTTCATGAACTTGCGAACATGTGTGACAGTGACATTTCTGGCCAGTGTAACAAATGTGTCTGCCCGTCTTAACATGAATTGGATTGTAGTACGTTTTTTTTTTGGAACTTCCCCTCATTGTGGAAGTATTATATTCTATTCTAACAAAGTTGCACGGGTTAAATCGGCTTGGCATGCAGCTGCCCACAAGATAGTATAAAAAACTTATAAAGTAATAGCTAGGTACTACAGAATGTTGTAAAATGATTATTTTTGATAAGAGCAACTGCTGAGTTTCTTGCCGGCTCTTCTCAGCAGAATCCGCTTTCCGAACCGGTGGTAAAGTCATGACGTGTCATAAGGGCAATTTGGGAATTTACAATTTCTGAATTGTCTCTGGTCTGGTCTTGTGGGAGGCTTTGGCCGTGACTAGTTACCACCCTACCGTCAAAAACGTGCCGCCAACCGTTTAGCGTTCCGGCACGATGGCGTGTAGAAACCAATCAAGGGTATGGGTTGAATGTTCACTGCCAACCCCCTTCCAAGTTAGCCCGCTACTATTTACGTTAGCTGGTATGTCAAATGTCAATTGCTGTCAATTGTGGTTATTTTTATGTCAAATATCATCATGACTCGTGTAAGTACGTGTCATCGTCAAAAAGAACGCCATGTTGTTGCGCTTTACTTTGCAAAATAATTTTGCATTGTACCTCGTAAAATGGACCTTTTAATGAGAAATAAAGAAAAAATAATCACTATTTCAAGACCCCAAACATTTTGAAAGAATGTACAAAGAGCTGGTCCAGGCTTCATATTATATATTTGAAACAACCCCTTTACTTTATAATTTTGTGAACTGAAACTTACACTTCCCGATTTCTTATTGCCTAAACTATCTTAATATTTTTAGATTATTTCTCACTAGGAGTAAAATACCCTACTGACCGAAAAGAAACGACTGTTTCCTAAACGGGACAGTTTTTCTCATATGCAATCTAACTTGCTGACATACGCGGTCACAGTGACACACCCAGTCATTGTGACACACCTGGTCATTGTGACCCAACTGGTCATTGTGACACAATAACATACCCGACTCTAAGATTGTGCAATACTGCAGGCTTATGCAGATAAAACAGTGAGGTGAGATCAATTGACGAAAAGAAACTACTGTTTCCTAAACGGGACAGTTTTTCTCGTATGCAATCTAACTTGCTGACATACGCGGTCAAAGTGACATACCAAACATACCCGACTCTAAGATTGTACAATACTGCAGGCTCATGCAGATACAAGTGTAAATTAAAAATTTTATTTTTAAATACAAGCTTTTAGTAGACTTCATTAGACTCTAGATATCATCTAGGATCAGAATTCTTGTCATGACGAATCAAACGAGCCCAAACTCGATGGGGTTACATCGTTTTATTACAGAGTTCCGATAGCCATCTTCCGTCTCCATCATCAGATCAGCTCCATGTCACAATAATATTGCATTGTCATCCGATTTACACATACATGCAAAATTTCAGCTCAATCGGAAACCGGGAAGTGGTTCTAATTCATCTTGCAAGATATAAACTGGTCAAGCTAAATAAAAGCTTGTAAAAAACAGTAAGGCGAGATCAATTGACCGAAAAGAAACAACTGTTTCCTAAACGGGACAGTATTTCTCGTATGCAATCTAACTTGCTGACACTCTTGGTCATTGTGACCCAACTGGTCATTGTGACACACTAACATACCTGACTCTAAGATTGTGCAACACCGCCGGCTCATGCAGATAAGATAGTGAGGTGAGATCATTCTGGCCAATGAGCAGCGACGGGTTTCTTAAAGGTGGCAGATTCTTTTCATCTGTTATCTGTGAACAAGAATTAATTTTAATTTTTAACTAGCTGATGCCCGCGACTTCGTCCGCGTGAATTTAGTTTTTTTTTTTTTTTTTGTATTAAAACCTTCCATGGAAATTAAGGAACATACAAAAAAATAATTTAACCGAATTGGTCCATCCATTCTTGAGTTATGCGCTTACCAACATTCATTTTTATTTATATATTATTATTATTATTATTATAGAAGATAGATAGAAGATAGACTTGTTGACCGCCCGCTTTGCATGGGTAGGTTACAAAAAAAACACAATGGTACAAACATTTGGGGCCTGAAGGTTAAAGATTTAGTCTATCAATTGTAATTAATGCCTATGGCTAAGACCCTCATATAGTTATACAATATGCATGTATTCGATCATTTTGTCTCTTATGTGAGGGACTCTTAGGGTGGAACCACATTTGTGAGGATCGTTTCGGATTTCGCCCATACAAAACTGTCAAATTCCATAGAAACCTTCACGGATCAAATCGGCTTTTCGATGCGTACACGAATGTATGGAAAATGACTGTTTTGTATACTTAGGCAAAATCCGAATCGATCCTCACAAATGTGGTTCCACCCTTAAGGCGCACTAAACGGGTCTTCCCGCGAAATTCAAATTTAATTTGGTTTTTCGCAATTTGTAAACTAATACGACACAGTAGGCTAATGGCATTCTAATTTCGCCAATGGCAGTATCATCTTCACAGGTTTATATAAAAATCTTTACTTGAAAGTTTAAGAAATTAGAGTATCGACTAAATTGTGCGTAACTCACGTCAAACTCGATACTTGGCTATTACCACTGAGCTCTACTCAATTCCCTGCTAAATCTGTTCATTATTTGTGGCGTGAAAGAAAAGCAAACATCCAACCACAGGAAGGATAGTATATCCTTCCTGTGGATGGATATAGTAGATACAAATAAGTAGCATAATATGAGTAGGATTACACTAGCGGCACGCTATGATGGCCGGTTTGACACATTACAATAGTGATGTGGAATGTCAATTTATTCTCGAACAAAAAACAATTAAGTTTTGTTTTTGTACCTGATTAAATAGGTTTAATAAAACAAAAATGTATATGTTTATTTAATTTATTTGAACGAACTGAATATTTGAATGAAAATGAATATACATAAAATTGGCCCTCCATTTTGAGCTTCACGATCGAAATAGTTACGAAGGCGTATTACGAACTCACGTGTCTGACTATTTAGAACAGTTCTCTGCGTACGTTCGGTCATATCGACGAAATCCACAACAAAGGGCTTGAACAGAGTCCAAATTAACGAGCAAGGGTCAACAGTAATGCAGTATCAATATTTGAAATCCAAAGCCAGGTCAAAACTATATCACAATCGCATTGCACTGACAGTTTATACTTTTCGAAGCAACGTCAATTCGAAACTGCTTTGTTTTGCATTGAGCATTGACGCGAGTTTGCCGGAGGTAGTAGTTGTGCTAGCCAGCGATCCTATGTGACGATCGTATTAGATTCCATTTTTAAAAATTTTCAATTTAGAAAACCAAATGCCGAGTTGTGGTATATATCATATAAAAATAAAAATTTTACCTTTTGTATGAAACAGCTGATATTTTTTTGCGATTTCAGAGGTTTGTCCACATAGTGAAAATTGTTCATATTCACAAGTACATTCACCCCTTAAATGGTGCAAACTGATTTTTCTACACTTGTATACATTTTAGAAATCAATTTAATAAATAAATTTTGAGTCCTAAACCTAAAACTACATTCGATAAAATTTATGAATCTCTGCACATCACTATCGTCAATAAAGTAATACAATTATTTCCTTCAAAGTCGTTATCAATTAATACGGAACTTCATGAGCGGACAAACGTCAAACCGGCCATCATAGCGTGCCGCTAGTTTAATCGGTATCAAAACCTCTCTTATCAGCTAACACAGTCATAACTATTATTTATTTTTATTAAAGTGTTAAGTTAACCTACACATAAGAAATATCAGAATAAATTTAACACATATCAAAAATTCCGAAGTCCGCGGGACTAGAACCCACATCTCTTGGGAATCGCGCCCGAATGTGTTGGCTTTACACCACAGCCGCGGTCGAACTACGCGTCAGCATCGAAATTAGTGATATGTATCTACTTTTTTCAATCAGTTTAAGCAACTGGTAGCGACATCTAGTAGCAACACGTTACAGTTATTGAACTACTTTTTCCAAGACCTAATATTACAATGGAGCTCTTTAGAAACTAGAGATGCCACATTGCTTATAATTTTTCCTAACCTACATTTCAGGAAATATCAGAATAAAGGAGATTGGCGAATTCCATAGAGTTTCTGACCCAGACGAACTGAAGTGAACAATGAACGCCCACGTTCACGAATCAAACGTCTCATACTTGTTCTAGTAAACCAGACTAACAAAAAATTATTCAAATTCTATCAAATAAAGTTGGCAGAAAAAAGTTATTCACTTGTATTGCTATGTTACGGTTATTTATAATGTGTACTTGTGAATAATTATATTTTTGATCCCCATCTTCTAAAAATATCGGGTTTAAACAGAAAAATACTACGAGAAATATTAATTAAAATTAAATGTTTTCTGAATCTGAACGGTTTTTAAAAATGCTAGGTCAAAATTCGCCAACCTCCTTTATAAACACATATCAAAAATTCCGAAGCCAGCGGGGCTCGAACCCACATATCTTGGGAATCGCGCCCGAGTGTATTGGCTTTACACCACAGCCGCGGTCGAACTACACGTCAGCATCGGAATCTATAATATAATAAAACTGTAACAGGTCCAATTCTGTACATTGAAGATATTTTGAAAATTATTGTTTGAGGGCACTCTATAATCGATACTGAAGCCAAAACATTTTTTTTTTAATTTTTTGTCTGTCTGTCTGTCTGTATCTTGGCCGCGCATCACGCCGAAACTACTAGACGGATTTAAATGAAACTTGGCACGATTTAAGTTAATACTACGAGGTATAATATAGGATACTTTTTATCCCGAAATTCAGCACGGTTCCCTTGGGAGAGGGGATGAAAGTCAAAATGTGTATTTCGCTGTAATTCATTAAGGCGTATTCCGATTTAATCCATTCTTTTTTTGTTAGAAAGCAGGTACTTTAGAGATTGTCCTGTAATTATTTCAAGGTCGTCAATTTAGTAGTTCAGAAATTATTGACATCACAATCTTCAGTCTAAGGTCCAAATAACTTGAACCCCGGAATCTACAGGATACTTTGAATGTATGGCTCATCTTAAGCTGACAAGCGTACTTTATCGTATATAGCCATCGTGGATAGCCCTCAGCCCTGGCGTCAGATTTTGCCAAACGATCATTATACCTACATACTACATATAGTAGGTATGGATGTAATACATCGTATGGACGTAATGTTACAGTGATTTCCTATGCAATTTAATATTCTAATCATACTAATATTATAAATGCGAAAGTGTGTTTGTTTGTTGGTTTGTCCTTCAATCACGCCACAACAGTCACGAATCGACGTGATTTTTTGCATGGGTACTATAGTTGAGGACCTGTAGAGTGACATAGGCTACTTTTTATCCCGGAAAATCAGTGTTCACGAGGGATTTTAAAAACCAAATCCACGCGGACGAAGTCGCGGGCATCAGCTAGTTACTAATAACTGTGGTACTCGTATAGGTGCTATGGGTGTGTGGTGATGAAGTGTTTTCGTGAAGGCGGCCTCATGGTTGTTGCTGGCCTGTGTTACGAATACGAACTCCTTCGTCAGAAGTTTTCTTTTTAAGTCGATACTTTATATTAGGAACTTGCTTTTGTATTTGGAACGGTCTCATTCGACGTGCGTGGTTATGTGCGCGGAAGTCATTCAGATTTCAGATTTTATCGAGGAAGGTCGACCGTCCAAAGTTGCTCTATTAATTAATTAATTAATTAATATTATATATTTCATTCCATCTCGACACCTCACGGTGAAAGTATCTCCTACGCTTAACATAAACTCACCGCTCAAACGACGCCGTTCCAATCCTTTTAGTTATCAAATCTAAATTCAATAAGTGTAACGGTTTATTATTTCTACATTGCAGAATACTGATTATAAATTGATTATTGTGGACCCTGTTTTATTTAGAGAGAAACCTATAGGAGCAAAGCTAGAGAGCTGCTAAAACTCTACAGGTGTACTCACTTTGATCTGTCGTATTTCTCCGCTCTGGTCGATTCGGACGATGAGGACGCCGGAGCGGTAGTCGCTGGTGACAGTGGCGCCCTCCCAAACCTGCACGGGATGCTCCACCCATACTTTGGCGTCCTGCAGAGATAAAAGTAGAAACAATACATTAAGGATGAAGACAAGGGTCTGCCCGCGAAATTCAAATTGATAGCTTTAATAGTTACTAAAACAATCGACTGTGACAGACGGACGGACGGAGAAAGTCTCACCATAAGGGTTCCATTTTTACCATTTTGGTACGGAACCCTAAAAAAGACTCCGACGAATCGAGAACCTCCTCCTTTTTTGAAGTCGGTTTAAAAAGGAAAAAATAATTTAATTCAATATCGCTTGATAGGAAAAAAATATTCTTAACGAAGACCCAACCGCCAAGCACGTCACGCCAACAAACGTACAATAAAACGTACAGTCGAATTGAGAACCTCCTCCTTTTTTGAAGTCGGTTAAAACCTAAGTAAAGTTCTAAATGACTACAAATGTGCTTTGCGCTAATTCCAGATAATTGAATTACCCGTGCGATCGCATCACGCTTACTTAGACCTCTGCTATCATGAAGCGACAGACACTAATTTGTTATTTAATTAGTTCACCGACGCTGAAAATGTGTCGTATTTTGATTTCAGACTTCCACTAGAAACAAGTGTAAATTTTTAGGGTTCCGTACCCAAAGGGTACCAACGGGACCCTATTACTAAGCCTACGCTGTCCGTCCGTCCGTCCGTCCGTCTGTCAGCGGGCTGTATCTCGTAAACCGTAATAGATAGACAGATGAAATTTTCACATATTATGTATTTCTATTGCCGCTATAACAACAAATAATAAAAATTAAATTAAATTTAAAAAATTAAATAAAAATATTTCCATGGGTACATGGAAATATTTTAATTTAATTTTTTTTAACGGAACCCTAAAAGAGCGAGGCCCGACTCGCACTTGGCCGATTTTTTTTTTCGGTCTAATTATTTATTCGACCTCAAAAATCTCTACCAACTCTTGTTACGTTTATTAAAATGTTACAAAAAAACTTACTTATAGCTAAACTAATCTAATTATACAAATCATGCCCGCGTGGAATGGTGCCAAGAATACTGGCTGCATTTCCGCGCTGGACAGCCAGGCTGATCCTTTGCGCAAAAAATGAGCCAGCCCTTCTGTCACCAGATGAGGCAATTAACCGCGGTGAAATGACTCGTAAACAACAAACTTAGTGTAAATTGAAAATTTAAAACACAACCGACATGTGAATCTATGGCCGGACTATGTACATTAAACCTGTCATCCTTTTACTCAGTTTTCTGCTCCATCAGATCTGCTCCTCCTCGATCCTCATCTATTTGGCACGTACTCATCGAGACCATTCTAATGAGCCCAAACACGTTATATCTGCTATAAGTTTCTGAGGAGTTGGGTATCCCGCAGACTACTTGATG
This sequence comes from Oeneis ivallda, assembly GCA_029955525.1. Taxonomy (NCBI): domain Eukaryota; kingdom Metazoa; phylum Arthropoda; class Insecta; order Lepidoptera; family Nymphalidae; genus Oeneis; species Oeneis ivallda. Next base: position 3,995,555 of record JARPMR010000028.1, read on the forward strand.
CTGCAGCATCAGCACAAGGTTACCATGGCTTAGAAATAATCCGAAGTAACAGTACACCAAACAATCTCACCAGTGAAAGTTTGTAAGACCCTTTAATCAAGTAAGAAATGAGATGATGATCTTCAAAAAACTAAACGAAAATCGGTTCATCCGTTTGGCGGCTACGCTACCACAGACAGATACACAGATACACAGATACACAGACAGACACGTTAAACTTATAACACCCCTCTCTTTTTGCATCGGGGGTTAAAAATGTCTGAGTCTGAGCTGATCTTCATAAATAATTAAAGCCAAGATGTATCTCAAGTACGTTAGTTTGCAAACAGGAAAACACAATGTTTGCCTTCACCATTGAAGCAAGTGATATTTAATTGATGCGGGTTGTTACGTTCCCTCAAATATGGTTGAGCGAAGCAATGGCTGGGTCATGCGTCATGCTCGTGAACGGGTGCCACCCGGCGGGAATGGGGCTACTTTATGTCTGCCCATCTTAAGATAGAAGTTAGTCGGTATGCATTTTTGGAACTTCCCTTATTGTGGAAACACTGCGTATAATATAGCATAGTATTTACTGTATTGTAAATTTGTTTTGAAAAGAGCAACCGCCGAGTTTCTTGCTGGTTCTTCTCGGCAGGAAGGGCATTCCGAACCAGTGTTAGAGCCAAACGATTCAAAAGCACTTGTAAAAAGTTTATTTGAATAAAAAATATTTCTATTCTATTCTATTCTATTGCTTAAACACACATAACTCCGAAAAGTTTGAGGTGCGTACCCAGGATCGAACCTGCAACCCACCGAATAGGAGACCAAAGACCTAACCACTGGGCTATCACTGCTTCTTTTGCTCTGCAAATTATCATTACCACATCGTACAAGCTAATAGGATTTTTATGAGATTAGCTTTGAAGTGTCACTCATTTCATTCTAAGTCCATTTCAGTTGCCTTCACCCATGCATTGAGTTAAATGGCTGCATAATAAGACCGATTAGATTTTTTAATTTTATTTTATTACATTTACAGTACCCGGCGATATATATTGCACATCGGCCTTTGGAATAAAACGCTATTCTATTCTATTCACAGTTCGACTGCATTTTTTTTTATATATGTTACGTGATGTGCTCGCCGATTGTGAAGAGATTTCAGTAATAACTACGTGAATTTCTGGCTAGCTTTCCTTGCAATAGAATAGAAATAGCGTTTTATTCCAAAGGCCGATGTGCAATATACACACATCAAAAGTGTCTAGGGATCAACATATATTTTTGCAATAACTTTTCTCCTGATTGATATTAATTAAAATTTTCTTTAAGGATTCATCAAATAAAGTGTTTTCGTTTGTCACAGTAACGATAAACCAAGTCACCTTTGCATTACACTAGCGGCACGCTATGATGGCCGGTTTGACGTTTGTCCGCTCATGAAGTTCCGTATTAATTGATAACGACTTTGAAGGAAATAATTGTATTACTTTATTGACGATAGTGATGTGCAGAGATTCATAAATTTTTTCGAATGTAGTTTTAGGTTTAGGACTCAAAATTTATTTATTAAATTGATTTCTAAAATGTATACAAGTGTAGAAAAATCAGTTTGCACCATTTAAGGGGTGAATGTACTTGTGAATATGAACAATTTTCACTATGTGGACAAACCTCTGAAATCGCAAAAAAATATCAGCTGTTTCATACAAAAGGTAAAATTTTTATTTTTATATGATATATACCACAACTCGGCATTTGGTTTTCTAAATTGAAAATTTTTAAAAATGGAATCTAATACGATCGTCACATAGGATCGCTGGCTAGCACAACTACTACCTCCGGCAAACTCGCGTCAATGCTCAATGCAAAACAAAGCAGTTTCGAATTGACGTTGCTTCGAAAAGTATAAACTGTCAGTGCAATGCGATTGTGATATAGTTTTGACCTGGCTTTGGATTTCAAATATTGATACTGCATTACTGTTGACCCTTGCTCGTTAATTTGGACTCTGTTCAAGCCCTTTGTTGTGGATTTCGTCGATATGACCGAACGTACGCAGAGAACTGTTCTAAATAGTCAGACACGTGAGTTCGTAATACGCCTTCGTAACTATTTCGATCGTGAAGCTCAAAATGGAGGGCCAATTTTACCTATAACGTCAGTGGTTGAACGCGTAGCTGATGCGCTTAATATTGGACAACGAACTGTTAGACGGATAACTAAAAAAAAATATGGCGAGACTGGCACAGAAGAAAATAAACTTCACACACCAAAAAAGAGAAAACGAGCAAAACCAGTCGTAGGCATCGATAGCTTTGATGCCGATGCTATCCGAAGACATGTTTACGGCTACTATTTACAGAAGGAGTATCCAACAAGAAAAAAGTTGGTGCATTCACTGAAGGAAGCTGGATTATTCTTCGGTGGGGAAAGTTCTTTAACGAAGATTTTGAAGACCATTGGATTTCGATACAAAAAATGTAACAAACGCAAAATATTGATGGAAAGATTTGATATAGCGATGGCAAGGTATACTTTTTTACGGCAAGTGAAAGAAATCAAAAATTGGCAAAATGTTGTGTTCTTGGATGAAACATGGCTTAATGCTAACCATACTGTAGGCCGTTCTTGGAACGATGACACAGCAGCATCTACTTCCAAAGTTCCTGTAGGAAAAGGATCGCGACTTATAATTTGTCACGCCGGGACCATCAACGGGTTTGTCGAAGGTTCTCTCATGGCTTTTGCGTCAAAAACCACTGGAGACTATCATGAAGACATGAATGGAGAAAAGTTTACTGAATGGTTTACCTCAATGTTGTGTAGCCTCCCTGAACCATCTATTATAATTATGGACAACGCCCCATACCACTCGATGCAAATTGACAAGCCACCTGCCCAATCCCAAAAGAAAGCTGATATCGTCGCATGGCTTCGTAAAAATGGCGTAGATGCAAACATGAATATGTTAAAAGCGGAATTAGTACGTCTTTTAAAAGAAAACAAACCAACCAAGATCCGATACGTCATTGACGAAATAGCATTAGAACATGGGCACAGAGTTATACGGTTACCGCCTTACCATTGTGAGTATAATGCGATTGAGTTGGTGTGGGCTCAAATTAAGGGATATGCTGCAAGACACAATACAGAACCCCCATTTACCACAAAAAAAATGCTAAAATTATTAGAAGAAGCTTGTGAACATGTGACTAAAGGAGACTGGGAAAAGGTTGTGAATAGAACTGTTAAATTAATAAGGGAAGATTATGAAAGAGATGTGAAAATAGATAATATTATAGAAAACGAACATATAATTATTAATGTAGGTGATGATAGCAGTGACGACAGTGAAAATAGTAGTATGGACGAATCTGATTAATTATGGCCTTTTGTGGCACCTTTTTTGGTATCTTTTGTATTCATATGTTTCTTGTGTGCATATAAAGTATGTATATTCATTTTCATTCAAATATTCAGTTCGTTCAAATAAATTAAATAAACATATACATTTTTGTTTTATTAAACCTATTTAATCAGGTACAAAAACAAAACTTAATTGTTTTTTGTTCGAGAATAAATTGACATTCCACATCACTATTGTAATGTGTCAAACCGGCCATCATAGCGTGCCGCTAGTGTAATAAAGAAATTTGCCATTTTCCTAATAAAGGGATTTTTGACATTTGAACCACTAACATTAAAGTTCGAAAAAAAGACTGAAATAACAGTTTTCTTTAAAATTTTATTGGGTAACTTAAACAATTAATAATCCGTGTTTCTACCGCGAACACTAACAACACAAGAACATCGGTTTGGCATACTCAAAATGAGTTCATCCAAATCACGCTGTGGAATGGCCGCCCATGTTCGTTGCAACAACAAAAAAAGGTCTTCTTGCCACTGGATACCCTCCATATTCGGCAGAGCTCTTCTCTGTAGCATATCCCATGCATGCTCAATCGGGTTCAAGTCTGGCGACTGAGCAGGCCAGGGCAGGACATTGATGTTAGCTGCGGCGAGAGTCTGTCTTACAACTCTTGCGGTGTGCGGTCGTGCATTATCATGCATTAACTGAAATAAGGGACCGATTTGCACTTGTAGAGGAACGATGACGTCTGATACAATCGTCTCAGCATAAATTTGAGCGTTGAGGTTGCCTCTGATCCAAATCAACTCAGTTCTTCCGCCGATCCAAATACCCGCCCATACCATGATGGTTCCACCACTATAAGGATGGACTTCCTGGCAGGATTTTAATCGCTGATTATGAAATTATGAAATGCACCAAAAAGGATCCATATAAATTTATAAAATCATAAATTTATTACAAAGCCACATCTCAATCTCAAGAAATCCGCATAAAAATGCTTGATCCCTAGACACTTTTGATGTGTGTATATCGCTGGGTACTGTACTAGCTTTTAATTTGCTCAAGTTGTTAGATTTTTCAAAATTCAAAATTATTTATTTCACGTAGACCAAGCAGTGGATCTTATGACACGTCATGATTCTACCACCGGTTTGGAAAGCGAATTCTGCTGAGAATAGCCGGCAAGAAACTCAGCAGTTGCTCTTTTCAAAATAATCATTTTTTCAATATTATTATGTAGCTATTATTATGTACATTGCATATAGTAAGCAGTGATAGACTACGACTATAGGTTACGACTGTGGTCTCCTATTGGGGGGGTTGCAGGTTCGATCCCGGGTACGCACCTCTGACTTTCGAAGTTAAGTGCATTTAAGAAATTAAATATCACATGCTTTAACGGTGAAGGAAAACATCGTGAGGAAACCTGCACACCTGAGAGTTCTCCATAATGTTCTTGAAGGTGTGTGAAGTCCGCCAATTCGCATTGGACCAGCGTGGTGGACTATGGCCTATAACCCTTCTCTCAGAGGAGACCTGCGCTCAGTAGTGAGCCGGTGATGGGTTGATAATGATGATGATGATTTACATTGTAATAACTAATAAGTTTTTATACTATCCCATGGGCAGCTGGATGCCAAGCCGATTTATCCCGTGCAACTTGAATAGAATATTTCCACAATGAGGGGAAGTTCCAAAAATGCGCACTACAATTCAGTACATGTTAAGACGGGCAGACAGAAAGCAGCCCCATTCCCGCCGGTGGCACCCGTTCAAGAATATGACACATGATACATGTTGCTTCACAAACCCCACATAGGGGTTTAATTTACAAAAATCCTTTCTGACCGGATGCCTATGTCATGATAGTTGTATGCCAAATTTCAACCCGACGCGTCCAGTAGTTTTAGGGCCTCTTGCAGAACTCTGCTAACCCAGAGTTAGCCGCTAACTCTGGGTTAAAATGATAGATTTGAAAGATTTCGTATACCGTATATGTCAAAACTAGCTGTTGCCCTCGCGACTTCGTCCGCGTGGAATTAGGTTTTTTGAAAATCCCGTGGGAACTCCTGGTTTTATCGAGATAAAAGTAAGCTTTAACACTGCACTCTGGAGCCAAATATCAAGTTTCGTGGATATAACTTAAAAATTACGGACTTTCATACAAACTTCCATCCCCTGTTCCAACCCCTTTGGGGGTGGAATTTAAACACGTAGGTAATTCTTTACATTTGCTCAAGAGCAGAAATACCAAGTTTCTCATATATAATTTGAAAAATAACTATAAGAATAAAGGACTGTCATAAAAAATTTCATCCCCTATTTTATGCATTTGAGGATAGAATTTTCAGAAATTCTGAAATACGTGCTTCTTTATTTTTAATCAAGAGCCAAAATACCTAGTTTCGTATACATAACTTGAGAAATGGCGGACCTTCATACAAATTATCAACCCCTATTTTACCCCTTCGGTGGTAGAATTTTCGAAAAAGGTAAAATACGTACTTTTTTATTTTTAATCAAGAGCCAAAATACTAAGTTTCATAAACATAACTTGAAAAGAGACGGACGTTCATACAAACTATCAACCCCTATTTTACCCCTTCAAGGGTGGAATTTTCAAAAAAATATAAAATACGTACTTCTTTATATTTAATCAAGAGCAAAAATACCAAGTTTCATAAACATAACTTGAAAAATGAAGGACTATCATACAAATATTCAACCCCTATTTAGCCTCTTTAGGGGTAGAATTTTCAAAAACTGTGAAATACGTAATTCTTTATTTTTAATATAAAGCCCAAATACCTAGTTTCATGGGTATAACTTGAAAAATGACGGACTTTCATACAAACTAACAACCCCTATTTTACCCCTTCGGGGGTATAATTTTCAAAAAATGTAAAATACGTACTTCTTTATTTTTAATAAAGAGCCAAAATACCAAGTTTCGTGGATACAACTTGAAAAATAAGTTGATAAATGAAAAACCATCACATAAACATTCAACCCCTATTTAACCCCTTTGGGGGTAGAATTTTTAAAAACTGTGAAACACATAATTTTTTATTTTTTATTTAAAGCCCAAATACCTAGTTTCATGGGTACAACTTGAAAAATGACGGACTTTCATACAAACTTTAACCCCCCATTTAACCCCCTTGGGGGTGGAATTTCAAAAAATCCTTTCTTAGTGCTCGCCTACGTCATAAAAGGAACCCACTGGCAAAATTTCAAGTTTCTAGCTTCAGTGGTTTAGGCTGTGCGTTGATAGATCAGTCAGTCAGTCAGTCAGTCAGGACAAGTCTTTTTATAAGTATAGAAGATAACAAATCTAATCCTGGGTAAGCTAACTCGGCGTTTCTGCAAGTGGGCCTAAGCTGTGCATTGATAGATTAGTCAGTCAGTCACCTTTTCCTTTTATATATTTAGATTACCCAACTATGGCCAAGATAAAGGAAGAGCTATGTTTTGACAGTCTATGTACGTATGTGTATGTTACGTATGTACCACTATAGTACTAAAACTACTAAGCTGATTTCGATGAATATGTTCGGTGTCAATATGTTTTCCGTCAATAATCATAGTTTCCCTCATTTTAATATGTGCACATTATGGACTCAATTTTTTTAAATTTATTTATTTATATTTATTTATTAAGACAGCTAGGGTCCACAGGTGTTAGAACAAATGAACTTAAAATTATGTTAGTATTTACAAAATATATTTTGTTAGTAGTAGTTTAATAACTAAAAGGGATTTAGTCCTCTGTGTGAGTTTCCACAGCAGAGGATTCCATTTCGAGGAGGATTCGTCCATTTTCCCTGCTATCATTGCATTGCACAATGCATTTTATATGAACAAAATCAATATAGCAACCATTCCATTTTTAAGGGTTTAAAAAAACGGAATCCTTATAGAATTTCTTATATCCTGATAGAAAGTTCTTGTAATTTACTATCTATAAGTGCATTTACCTAGTTATAATTAACTTTTTACACCTTTAATTGACTAACATACTGTTATCTATATATATAAAAGAAAGTGGTGTTAGTTACACTATTTATAACTCAAGAACGGATGAACCGATTTGGCTGAAAATTGGTGGAGAGGTAGCTTAGAACCAGGAGACGGACATAGGATACTTTTTATCCCGTTCGACCGCGTTTCCGTCAAGTCACTATAAAACGTGGTATAACAAAAACGCATCTGACATGGAATAACAAAACGCAAATGTCAGTGGAATAACAAAACGTAAATGACAGCTTAACGTAATTTTGTCTTTGGTGTATGGTAAAAAATTTGACAATTATAAAAAGTGTTATAATAATAAAGCATAACTGATATTATAAATGCGAAAGTGTGTTTGTTTGTTGGTTTGTCCTTCAATCACGTCGCAACAGAACAGCGGATTGATGCGATTTTTCGCATGGGTATAGTAATGGATGTAGTAGTGGTTCCTCAGACCGGGAGAGCGACTTTTTATCTCTGATAATGAAAGAGTTCCCGCGGTATTTTTAAAAACTAAAGCCATGCGGACGAAGTCGCGGGCATCAGCTAGTTAGATTATAGATTTAAGATGGAAATTTTTGTATGGAAGTTGTTGGTGTATTAAAAAAAAAAAGAAAAAAAGAATTGCTTTGTTGTCTGTCTGAGTGTCAAGGTCCATTTTCTCAGAAACAGCCTGAGATACTAAGTTAAAATTTATACTGAACACAAAATGTCAATGGTCCCTTAATGGTGTAAAAATTTCAAGTTTTAAGTTCAACTCAATAAAAAGTTACAGCTACTTATTCAAAACATATTTTTAACAGACTTCAACAAGTGTAAATTTAAAATTTAAAACACCCCCGACATGTGAATCTATGGCCGGACTATGTATGATTCTGGTTGCAGCATCAGGTCAAAGTTATCAATTAACTGTCATTTAACGATTATACTGGCACGCGTGAAGCGTGGTAATCATACGCCAAAAATGCCTTACATCATTTTGGAAAAGAGCTGATACTCTTACACTGCTGGATCGATATTAACCAAACATAGCTAAGAACCACCACAAGGAAACTGGCTTTCAAATGAAAAAAAGCCACATTAAAATCGGTCCATCCGAGCTACCATGCCACAGACAGACAGACAGACACACACACACACACACACACACACACACACACACACACACACACACACACACACACACACACACACACACAGACAGACATTGACGTCAAACTATTATTATTATTTGTTAAAAGTAATTTAAATTTATTTCAAAATCGCAACAGCAAAAGACATGCCATTGAGCTGCGACAGCCACCCAGTAGATGTGCCCATTTTACAAAAAGCTTCTTCTGCACTGGGCCTCGTTTATATAATAACTTACCCAGAGACATTATTGAAAGGCAGGAGATCCCTATGTTTAAAAAAAGTTAAAAATTTTTTTGATAGATAAGACATATTATACAATTTGTGATTACCTTATGGAAAAATTTTAACTGTTGTATATTATTTTGTGACATTTAATTTTTTTTTTTTTTTTTGACATATAATAACATTCCTATATTAGTACACCACACTTTGGTAGGATATGCGCATTTTAAATTGTATAATTATAACATCTTGACTGTACCATATTCACAAAATAATAAATGAATTTGAATTTGAATTTGAATTTGAAAACTTATAGCACCCCTCTTTTTGCATCGGGGTTAAAAAAGGAGGAGGTTCTCAATTCGTCTGAATCTTTCTTTTTTTATCTCTTTTTATGTATGATTACTCGAAGACACCTGAAGTGATTTGAAAAATTCTTATTTCGTTTCAAAGGGTATACTTCCCAAGTGGTCCCATATAAATTTTATTTTTAAAATATCAACAATAAATTATATACTTTGTATAGTGGTGCAGGACTTTGAAGTTGGTTTTATAAAAAGAATCTTTTATATTAAATGATCATACAAAAGATCGAATGACATAACATCTCCAGTATTATATTACAAAATTTCGCCACTTAGTTGGTCACCTAGTAATTGTATTGTATTGTATTGTAATATAATTAATCAGTGAATATGACTCACTTGGCCGGTTTAACAAGCTTTTATTTAACTTGCAATACATATTGTATTTGCCATGTGGTGACGGCGGATCAGAATACAGTTGTCACCACCCCTCCTCTTCCCGCGGGTGTCGTACGAGGCGACTAAGGGAATATAACGGCGAACGGGCAGCAGCGTCCTCTGTGCTACTACTGCCATCTACTGCGATCACCAACCCGTCTGCCCCGCGTGGTGATTATGGGCAAACCCTCCCCTTGGGAGAGGCCTTTAGTCCAGCGGTGGACTGTTATAGGCTATTGATGATGATGATGATGACATATTGTATGTATGTTATGAACAAATCTTGTAAGATGAATTTGAACCACTTCAGGTCTATTTCACAATGGCCAAGTTTAAACAATGAATTAACTTGACAATTTGAGTTTTTGTTTTGACAATCTGTCAGAATGGCAAACTTATTCACTGTGCCCAGGTGGCACAACCAAAATGCAAGTTAGATATTTGGGAATTTAATTAACTTGATAAAATAAGATAAGCAATGATAGCCTAGGGGTTAGGACTGTGGTCTCCTGTTCAGGGGGTCGCTGGTTCGATCCCAGGTACGCACCTCTGACTTTTCAGAGTCAAGTGCGTTTAAGCAATTAACTATCACTTGCTTCAACGGTGAAGGAAAACATTGTGAGGAAACCTGCACACCTGAGAGTTCTTCATAATGTTCTTGAAGGTGTGTGAAGTCCACCAATTCGCATTGAGCCAGCGTGGTGGACTATGGCCTATAACCCTTCTCTGAGAGGAGACCTGTGCTCAGTAGTGAGCCGTTGATGGGTTGCTAATGATGATGATAAAATAAGCTGTAAGCATAGATCTAGGATTGGTAGTAGCTTCGCACACTACTAGGTATCATTGGTGTACTAGTAAATTGTTGCAATTTATAGTACGCCTGAACTGGCATACCCACATAGTACACGTAGCAACCAATGTTTGAATTTTCAAACAAACTGATATTACATTGCCGTAGCTATCGTTTGTAGGAAGGGGGGGTATCTAGTAGCAACTAAGCTACTAATCCTAAATCTATGGCTGTAATAACAATAATAATATATACAATAATAGAAAGATGCAAGGCTTTGCTTAGAAAATCACCATCAAATTCTGAAATTGAAAGTTATCTAAAATTCTTGATGCAAACAAAAGGGGCCTACGTGCAATAGTAGATACATATTGGCTGAAGATTGATTGAATAGAGTGATTCCAAAATACCTACATAAAATACTTGTAAGATTAAAGTTTGTAAAACATTAAAAAAAAGAACTATGCATCAATATGGCTAGGTGACTACAAAAAAGACACTGAATTGAGAGATGAGTCTAGTTTTATGAATTCAATTAAAAACTAATAAGTAAGTATTATTATGTCCTGATATGGTTCTAACATGATTCTTACAAGAATCTGGAGTAATTTGACCTAAATTTTATTAGGATAAAACAAAATTAACGTAAAAATATGTTAGTAAAAAAAGACATTAAAACTGCATTGAAATAAACAATTACTGGCAATCAGAACATTTTTTTCATCAGTTCATTAGAATCAGATAACGAAGCCTTTATCAGATTGATTTAAAACCAAATACGAAATCAATACATCAATAACGAGCCGATATATTAACAACGACAAGTGCAAGATACAATTCGAAATTTAAACTTGTGATTTTAGATTTGGAACCTTATTTTTTTTACAACAAACAGAAACAAATTAAAATTACCTTCGTGTAAAGTTCCTTGGTCGTCATTTTAAAGTCCGGTGCGAATTAAATACTAAATACTGAAATATATTTCATTGCTTCACCACGTGCACGGTTTTTGGAAATAAAAGGAAATACATTTTATAAAAATAAAGAAGGTAGGTATAATAGCTTCGAATTCGCTAAAATTCAGGTTGCGAATTGGTAAACGTCACTGCAAAAGCAAATGCAATGATAGTGTTATTGACATGTGTCAGAAATCGAAGTAGAACTTTGTTAAAGCGCGTTCAGACGAGGCGAATTTTGTTGAATGTCACTTGTTCAACAAAAAATTGAAAGCGAATTTGAATGAACACCATCTGACGGTTCAATTAAGGTAAGGATTATACGGGTCTGCCCGCGAAATTCAAATTTAATTTGGTTTTTCGCAATTTGTAAACTAATACGACAAAGTAGGCTTATGGCATTCTAATTGCGACGACGATGGTAGTATCATCTTCACAGGTAGGTATATAAAAATTAAAGAAACTAGTCCGAGTATCGAGTTTGACGTGAGTTTCTCACAAATTAGTCGATATGCTGACTAATTTCTTAAACTGGACACTTTCAAGTAAAGATTTTTTATAAACCTGTGAAGATGATACTGCCATTGGCGCAATTAGAATGCCATAAGCCTACTTTGTCGTATTAGTTTACAAATTGTGAAAACCAAATTAAATTTGAATTTCGCGGGCAGACCTGTATAATCATCCTTAAGGTTGATCAACACACAACAAGGTTGACAAACTGGGCTAGTGGCATTCTAATTGCGCCAGTAGAATTATCATCTTCTCAAGTTTACACAAAAAATTTTACTTGAAAGTGACCAGTTTAAGATATTAATCAAAATACTGACTAATTTGTGAGTAACGTCCAACTTGGTATTTTGATTAATTTCTTAAACTGGTCACTTTCAAGTAAAGATTTTTATGTAAACCTCTGAAGATGATAATTCTACTGGCGCAATTAGAATGCCATGAGCCTACTTTGTCGTATTAGTTTACAAAATGTGAAAAAACAAATTAAATTTGAATTTCGCGGGCAGACTCGTATAATCCACCTTAAGAGAAACATGTAAGAAGCAACCTGGGTAGTTATCAAGCGCCTCAGCGTGTTGGTTTATTACTCAAAGGCCTCAGCCCTCAAGCTTCACTTATTAGAGTTGATCAACATAATTCGCCTCGTCTGAAAGTTCTGAAACCCGTCTTTTTCGCTATGTCGGCACAATAGAAAGAGAATAGTCGTGGGAAAATTACATGGTTTTCCGGGTGGAAATGTAGATAATAATGAAAGTTAACAAAAAACGATAATTAATGATAAAACACGTAGAAACAGTTTTTGTCTTATCTTAAAGTTCAAATGGATGTTGCCATTCTACTTTTATCCAAATTATGTCAATAGAAATCACAAAATTACGTTCCGTTTTAGTTTAAATTAGGGTAATAAAATAATTATTATGAATAAAAATAATCGTATTGATCAATCAATATTCTTTATTATTCATCATGATCTAAACTCTAAACTCTATCATACATTTTAAAGCATGTTTCATAGTCCAATTTCAATTAGGTGTTTTAACAATTGCGATTACATTTTAATTATAAATACGTGATAGTTTTAATCATTGTTCGCCGTGGTTTTCATTTGTTTTCTTGAGACGGGAACCAAGTTTGGCAGGCTTCCGTTGCTATTTCACATAGAGCGGTGAAAGTCTTGCCCCTGGAATCGTATTCTGAAAAAAAAAACAATTTTTGTAACAATTAGATCATTTGAAGTGTCTGCCTTTGATTTTAAAAGGTCTGCTCTAAATAGTTTATCGAGCTGTTTACACGTAACCAAAGATGTCACGCAGAGTGATATTATAAGCACATTTCCTATATGATGTCGAATTAATCATTTCCACTTGGAATTCACAGGCAAATTAATCATTTAGCTTAATTTATAAATCTTTAGCCTGGGGGCTTTTTTATTGATCCTGTAAAAATGCGACCACAATAGAATGAAAATAACCACATATTTCTTTTTAAAAACAGTACTGCCAATTTTATGAGTTGCAATGATGTATGGATGTTTAATTATTTGGAAATAAAATCCTAGCCAATCATACCGCACCGCATCAACGTGCAAAACATAATATAATCATCCGTTATTAAGCATGGATATTTACAATCGTCTTCGTATCTACAATTACATATAATATGTTGCATCGTACTATCGTCAGACTTAGACCTAATAATATTATACTCTCACAACGAAAGTTACCTGGTAGAGATTGCACTGTTAGCAATAAGGCTATCTTTGCATACGTAGTTTTAAGTTGTGACTTTGTTTCTTGTGTGTAATAAAGTTTTTTTATCTATCTATCTATTCCTTTGTAAGCTAACCTGTAGGTCCCCTCTTTCCGAACATGATGCCGTTCATTGGCGCGTTCTTGTAGTTGGCTTCTGTATTGCCCACAAGGCAGAGAAAAACTGCCAAAACTGCCAGAGCAGCTGAAAGCCTCATCAGTGCACGAAACATCTGCAAGATGTTAACATAAATTACCAAAAGTCAAAAACAAAACAACAAAAAGTCATTTAAAACCCCCTCCGAGGTGATACATGTGTAATGCAAAAAACCGGAACAAAATTGGCCTACTTAATAGTTTTCGGGAAAATGGTAACATAAAAGTTAAAGTAACATTGTAGTACTACCCCTGAGCTATGTTATGGCCTAGATCGGCATAAAATGTCAGCTAAGAAACTGCCCAAAAATGAAACATACCTATTACTTTTAATAATTCGGTCCACAATGATATTGACAAACTTCCATAGCTCAATAGTTAAGTCAGATTAAATTTTTTTTGACTCATACAGACCAAAAAAATATGCACAAAATTATGAATAGGTATTCTCTTTTATTCTAAGTCGGTTAAAATATACAGTAACACTAAAAATAACTTTGTGACTGATGAAATTGTGAGCGTAAAATGGAACGTAGATTGTAAAGTTGTAGTGCTAAAAAAAAAAGACCTGGCTGGTAACACTGATGAAGTATGTAGAAGATCTGATACCTTGTTATTCGGTAAAATTAAGAGCTGGTATCACTGGAGAAGACGTGATGTCAACTGATGTCGGTAGGGGCGGTCCGCTCGGTTTTATAGTTCCGAATGAGGACATGGAGCGGCCGGCGGCATGTGCACACTCAATTATAGGATTATTGGATACTGACCGCGTATTAAGCCGTGATAGGGCCGAATCCCGCGGGATCTAAACTTCGTTACTGTATTATATTGGTAGACAAACACACTCAAGTAAGGGTGGTTGGATAAACGCTCTTGCTGATGGTATGATTGTGTACATGGGCTAAAACGGTTAATTTGCATATTGGGTAGTTACTACTTAATATGTAATACCTACCTACTTAAAATTAGGAGGGTAGTTCTTCGAAATTTCATTCTTTGACTGATTCATATGGGCAAAATTTAATTTCACTTTCAGCTCTGTAACACATTTTCCTATGAAAATAAACGTTCAAATATTTTGTGCCCATATGAATCAGAATTTGTCACAGATTTTTATCAGAAACAGAAATAAAAATGAAAAACTTTATGTAGATAGATACATACAGACTTCAGTATTTGCATTTTTCTACACGAATCTATATACCTGCTTTTGGGTTCACATGAAACTCAGATTAAAGTTTTAATAAAACAATAAAATTTTTATAAAGTAGGCATTGTAATCAAAATGCCACCTGAACCAAACACAGATGGATCAGATCAACCTTCGTAACACCGGAATCTAAGCTAACCAGCCTCTCATTCGTCTTTTAGCTCGTGCATTGTACTACTGGCTTAGCCTGGCACGGGAAGCCAAACTCTTATTACTATTACATGACCAAGTACGGTCAATTGCAGATTATGCCACATTAATCAGTATTATACGCCAGACACTTGTTATATACTCATTTATAAACACACTAACGTAACTAAAGCTAAAACAATTTTTTTTTGTAAGAGAACAATGTGGCGTATACAACGTTCCACGTTCAAAATTTTATTGCTTATATTTTTATACTTATTTATTTTATTTTATTTTATACTTTAATATAATATAGTTTATCCAGTCACGAAGTCTATTTTTAATTTATCGAGCAATAACAGTATGGGGCGGCTGAAGAGCCCCATAGACAATTCACTGTCTTCCGATTAAATTATAATTTATAATACTAATATTGATCTATCAAAGGGAAAATGCGACATCGACCATTTCGTTCCGGAAAATGGCAAACGGACGCGTCATATGAATCAGAAGAACAAACTTCAAATATTTTTAATTTGTGCCTAGACAGCAATTATTTCAAAAGTAGATATCATTTGTGCCAGCTAGGCATAAAGATCAACTGTACAAAAAAAATTACATGCCGTTTTGTTAGTTGGTTACAGAAATATACCCATAGAAATCGAAAATTTTGTCTCTGAAGAACTACCCAGATATGGATCCTCGGTTAGGTACATCTGGAAGAGTAATATAAAATATTGGTTTATGTTTTGTTATTGTTTATATTATTGGATTATAATATTTGGTGGGGCACATAATTCGGGCGACCCCGCACCGGGAAGCGCAATGTTGGCAGACCCCCACTAGGTGGACCGACAACATCAAACGAGGCGCAGGGAGCCGCTGGATTCAGGCGACGCAAGACCGAGGCCTGTGGAAGTCCATGCAGCAGGCCTTTGTCCAGCAGTGGACGTCTATAGGTTGATAAGGAAGAAGAAGATAGTATTTATAGATAGTAGCTGTAGATCTGATGGGTGTCAAAGGTCTTCGCACTTCGTTACGTTCCCTCAAATATGGTTGAGCGAAGCAATGGCTGGGTCATGCGTCATGCTCGTGAACGGGTGCCACCGGCGGGAATGGGGCTACTTTATGTCTGCCCATCTTGGGATAGAAGTTAGTCGGTATACGCATTTTTGGAACTTTCCTCATTGTGGAGACACTGCATAGGTATATAGCATAGTATTTACTGTATTGTAAATTTGTTTTGAAAAGAGCAACCGCCGAGTTTCTTGCTGGTTCTTGTCGGCAGGAAAGGCATTCCGAACCAGTGGTAGATTCATTGACTATTCAAAAGCACTTGTAAAAGTTTATTTGAATAAAAAATATTTCTATTTCTATTTCTATTTTATTATATTTAAGGTATGAGGTCAAAGGATAGAATTTAAATCAAGTTCAATTTAGTTCTAGTACTTACCTATTCATGAAATGCTTTTATAATAGTAATCCCTACCGACTGGAGCTATATAAATCAAACTTTTGTTATGAAAACCAAGTTACCTAGGGGACTGTGTTCGTGGAAACTAACTTTAATTGCATATGGATAGGTAGAAGCTACGTGTATTTTTCCTGAATAGACAGAAGACTAGACCGTCTAATAAAGAACAAAGGCAAGGGTCCATACTTCAGTTTACCTGAAACCGATTCGGAGCGTCTATTCATAAAAAATTGTTAAAACCGTAGAGGTTCCATTACTAAAACATAATCACTGAGTTTTTTCGTTTGAGGAACTCACAAAAAATAGATATTAACAACTTTATATGTATTTTGAGGTTATACAAATATGTAGGTATATAAGTATAACGACGTAGTCGTCATTCCTACTTCCATGTTATTTTAAGTTCTAATTTGACAATGGGATGTGTTACCACAGTGTTACTTAGTAGTCCATAGAACTCTCTACATAGACCATGGAATTATTATGTACTTACGTACAACTAAGTACATATAACATAATAATTCCATGACATAGACAAACTCTTGAATTTCCGGGCGAGCAATGTCATCGAGCAACGATCCAAACATAGCGCGATATGAATTAATCACATATGGTTCATTATTTGATAAAATTATTTAACCACGGCAAAAGATGTAAAACTAATTTCATATTAAAAAGCGTATAGAAACCGGCCAAGTGCGTGTCGGGCCACGCGCAGTGTAGGGTTCCGTAGTTGAAAGTCTCAAAATATTATTGCTGACCTAGGATAGTGCTTTTATTTTATTTATGAATATTGAATACATTTTGAGTTCCATGGTTTAAATACTATAATATACTACAAAATATGCAACTTACACTACGTGTAATACCTAAGTTAGGAAAAACAGATATAACTCCTTAACTAATAAACTTTACTTAGCCGTGATAGTTTTCCTTTAAAATTCATTATATATACTACTGCTGTGAATTTTTTCTTGTATCCTATACATATACAACCATTTAGCTGGCAGAGGGGGGGACACTTGACTCTAATAAAATTTAGCACTTTAAAATATCATATTTCACAAACGGATCCCTGAATTGAAAAATGGTGTTCCCACACCCACAATATTTTTGAAAGACTTATTCAACAACACCCCACACTATGGAATAGTCGAGAAAAAAAAAATTCATCCCCACTTTACATGTAGGGGAGGTACCCTAAAAAAATTATTTTTCAAAATTTTATTTCACCACTTTGTCGGCGTGATTGATATTTATACCCTTGTCAAATTACAGATTTCTAGTTCCAATAGTCTCTGAGCTAAACCGCGGACAGACAGACAGACAGACAGACGGACGGACATGGCGAAACTATAAGGGTTCCTTGTTTACTACGGAACCCTAAAAACGAACTAATTTAAACACTTTGTTTTGTATAAATCATATTCGTAGACGCCTAGCCTCCTAAAACATTCAGGTACAATTCTGCCATTGTTCTTTACTTAGCATAATTTCCCGATGTACTTACTTATGTTCAAATAAGTTACGTAAACTCCTAGCCGCAATTAACGATCACATAATTCGTCCGATGTTCACCAACCTACCATTAATTTTCATGATTTCTGATGTATTTTTCCATCGTCGCACTGTCTATTTTTTACCGAATTCATAAAGGAGGAGGTTCTCAATTCGTCGGAATCTTTTTTTTAATGTACGTTCACCGATTACTAGAAGACACCTGAACCGATTTGGGAAATTCTTTTTTTCATTAAAAGGGTATTAGTCCGGGAGGAATCGGCGCATGCGTACCGAAAACTATTCCACCTCAATTTTTTTATGCGATCCTCTTCAAATGGCCCTCCTAATTATATAAATGCATGTTGCCAGGGCGCCACCTGGTGCCATATTGTTTAAACCGAAATTGTTTAAACAATTGCAAGGAATTGTTATTTTTCAACCGGACAAATTTTTTCTATAAGCGACTAATCTAGACTATAAGCGACGCATACTTGTGAGCGCGCGAAATTAACAATTAAAAAAAAGATATAAACTATGAAATTTTTTTAAATCTCTATTAACAATATTATTAACTATTGTATAGAGAAATAAAAAAAAATATTACTAAAACATTATGTTTTTTTTTTTAATATATTTTTCATAGGTCGAAAGTACCCAAATTTGAGATTTTTCGAACCTTTAAAAATTCATATCTTTAAAAATATTAACTTTATCGTGAAAAGTCATAGGACCTTTTTTATTGGTATTTCTATAAAGAATATAAAAAAAAATTGTCCGGTTGAAAAATAACAATTCCTTGCAATTGTTTAAACAATTTCGGTTTAAGCAATATGGCACCAGGTGGCGCCCTGGCAACATGCATTTATTTTAGGAGGGCCATTTGAAGAGGATCGCATAAAAAAATTGAGGTGGAATAGTTTTCGGTACGCATGCGCCGATTCCTCCCGGACTATATATTTACAAGGTGGTTACAACATTTAAATTTTATCGAGATCCGTCGAGCGGTTTTTAAAAAATCAACAGTAAGTACTTACATTATATTTTGTAGTGGCGCGGATTTTTGCAGTCATCGAAAAAAAATTAAAAATTGAGTGTCGTGTAACACTGGGTTGGAACGAAGTTCCTTCTGATAATAAATTAATACTTACTAAAAATATATAAAATAAAAAATATTAATCTGAAGGAAGGATCCGAACCCCCGAACCAATAGTGTCACTCCTAAAGACATTATAGTCGGCCTAAAGTGTGTGTGAACAAGTGTACTAAATTTTTTTACTAATTATTAGCATTAAATTATAAATAATAATAAAAAAAGAGACGTGTCAAGGGACACCCGGATGGAACGTAGTACCTTAGTAGTAGTATTTTAGTGAAGGAATTGTAATAAACTAGTGGTGTCATCTAGTGTTAAATTGATTAACTACGATGAATTATTTTTAGTTTATTTCTATTGCACTGACACAACACCAAAGAGTTACTCTGGTGGAGTTACTGTTTTTTCACAGATGGCGTTATCCAATGTATACAATAAAAAATTAGGGAATAATTCCACATTTAGAAATTATTTAAAATAAAAATGAAAATAGAAAATTCAGTCTGTCGAGCTGGGATTCAAACCATCAACGTTGAATTTATAGGCGACTGCCCTAACAACTAGGCCATGCAGACGCCGTGTTCTAAGGCGAAAATACCGAATACAATGCAAAATTCACATTCAAAAAAAAAGAGTTGGTTTCAAAAATGTGTCGAGGTCGAGTGTCGGTTCCTTAATTTTTTCCGTCTAGCCCCCTTCCGTACCGCGCGATAAGGAACTACGTTCCAAAAATAAAATAAAAAAGCAATCATCTGAAGTCAAATTCGAGCCCCCGAACCAATAGTTTCACTCCTTCGTTTACGCCACTACAACGCCGCGCCGTCGTGACGGTCGAGGCAACAAGTGTCATTGTCGGCGACTAGGATTAAGATAGCATAAGATAGAAGCTTATAACTTCCTCCTTTCTTTAAGTCGGTTGAAAGTTCAGAACAAAGAACTGTTGTGTGCTTTTAATTTGTATAAGTTACACTGAAATTTATGGGTGCGTCAAGTGCGGTGACTGGAATAAAAAGTCTCACTGTGTGATCGGAAACACTTATGAGGGTCTCACGCACAGATTTTTTTGGCGCCGAGTCTCAACTGCTAATGTAATAAATTTAAATGTGTCTTTAGCAGTTTTTAACTTTTGTTAAAGTAATAAGTTGTTTTTAAAGTTATGAGGTGTTAGAAATACGTTAAAATAAAGACTTACAAAGGGCTTATTCACTGGCGATCGTGAGAATATTAGAGTACTCCCACGAGAGTTTTGTTTAAATACTGAAGGAAAGAACGATCGCCAGTCAGTCAACCCAGAGCACTGCAATTGGAAACTATACTTTTATTTCCAAAAGTACCTCTCTCTTCTGCTATACCAAACTAGTCTACCTGTCGCGGTAGAGGTGCACGACAGGGGTGCACGGGACGGGACGCCTACCAGTGCAAAACAGCGGGCCTTACTCTGCCCCGCTAACTCCGCGTCCCGTCAACTTTTGCGGGACAAGTTCCCGGGCGTTGTCGTGTATACGACGCTTAAACCGACGCGCCGCAACAGTCATGACGTTAAATTCTTACACTTTTTTCGGATAGCCTCCATCCGCCAAACCGTCCCAAAAGGTACTTCGTTCCAAAGATTCAACGTCGGCGTCATCTGGACAATGGACATAGGTCCATGCAAAGATCGCCAGCCGCCACAGAGCACGATCTTGTCTAGTGACTTTTAGGGATTTACTTGAGAGCGTTTTTCAACATTATTAGGTATACTTATTGGAGGTTTTCTTCTAACGCTGCGTTTCCCGGTAGGTCGTCTTTCCAGCACCTACCTTGGAACCACTATAACTTACTCGAGTGACTTAGAACGAATCAGAATCCATTTAGCACGCGGGTATCATCTTGGCGTTGGCCGTGCCCCATCACAGGACAGCTGCTTTCAGGGGGAGCTTTAGATTTTCATCTAGTAAATGCTGGAACTCTTTACCGCCGCCGTTACGTGGCTTAAAGACAATAAATGCTTTTAAAGCAAGGTTAAAGCACATATTCTCGCAACACAAATAGCATAAGCATATCCTGGGCAATCCTAAGTTTCTTATTCAGTGTATTGTGTATTAGTAGATAGTATTTTGTAAATTTAGTATTAGTAAGTTAGTACTTACCTGTTGGTAATTTTATTAAATTAGAATATTTGCCACTCAATTACCATGATTTAGCTATGCAATATGTAGAACTCTTGTAAAATAATATTAAGTTGTAAGTATATAACATTTAAGCTTTAATTGTCTATTATGTTCATTTTATTTTTGTTTTTAATTCGTTTTCTTGTGTGACCACAGTGGTGGTCCGTGACGTTTCGGCCCTTGGGCCCCTCTTGAAAATCAGCGTTGCGGTGTGTCCGATAGGCCTTTCATGCTGCGGCACAAGCTGAGGGGGTGACCCATTGACCACTCCACAATAATATGTATATAGTAGGTACAATGTACATAGCTGTACCTACTCTTGGCTTAGTCTCTTAGTGATAACTAATTTGTTGTGTTGGTTAAGGTGTTAGTCAATAAAGTTTTATTTATTTTTATTGGAACGTAGTTCCTTATCGCGCGGTGCGGAAGGGCGCTAGACGGAAAAAATTAAGGACCGACACTCGACACTTTTTTGAAACCGACACTTTTTTGTTAACCGACTTCCAAAAAGGAGGAGGTTCTCAATTCGGCCGGTATCTTTTTTTTATTTTTTTTTATTTTTCTATGTATGTCCACCGATTTCTCCGGGATTACTGGACCGATTCGCGTGATTTTTTTTTTAATCGACAGAGGAGGATGGCGAAATGGTCCCATTAAAATGTTCACCTTCAACTCCTCAAGCCTGATGCTGCAGGGATATTGCTCACCTAAAATAAAGAGATTTAGGAAATTTCGATTACGAATTATTATTGTAGGTAACAAGTATGGACTACATCATGGAGCTCCAGGTCCTAGCTCCTCAATCCTGATGCTGCAGGGTACTGCCTACCTAAAACTATGGGAATTTAGGAAATTTCGATTACGAATTGATATTGTATGTAGGTATATATACAATATCAATTCGTAATCGAAATATAACAAGTATGGACTACATCATGGAGCTCCAGGTCCTAGCTCCTCAATCATAGGATACTACACTTAAAAGCTTAAAATAAAAATTCTTTTCAAAAAACCGACTTCTAACGCCACTACAAAGTATAAAAATAATTTTAGTTTGTCCACGTTTGTTGAAGTCGGGCGGGCCTAAAATACAAACTATGAAACCGACTCGCGATGCTCGCTCGACTTCTACAAACGAGTCTCTCATATTGTGTAGCGTTGCGCATCGGTTTCATAGTTTGTATTTAGGCCTTCCCGACTTCAACAAACGTGGACAAACTAAAATTATTTTTATACTTTGTAGTGGCGTTAGAAGTCGGTTTTTTGAAAAGAATTTTTATTGAATGTGAATTTTGCATTGTGTTCGGTATTTTCGCGCTACAACATTGGGTCTCCGTAGCCTATCCCTAATTTTTATAACTTGTAAGTAAAAAGAAAAGAAAAATTCCACATGTAGAAATTATTTAAAATAAAATTGAAAATGGAAAATTCGGTCTGTCGAGCTGGGATTCGAACCATCGACCTTTGGCTGTTAGGCGACTGCCGGAGCCACTAGGCTACGGAGACCCAATGTTGTACCGCGAAAATACCGAACACAATGTAATCGAAAGGAACTACGTTCCATCCGGGTGTCCCTTGACACCTCTCAAGCTTTTATTTATTTACTAGCTGATGCCCGCGACTTCGTCCGCATGGATTTAGTTTTTAAAAATCCCGCGGGAACTCTTTCACTATCCGAGATAAAAATTAGCTCTCCCGGTCTGAGGAACCACTACTACATCCTAATGGATGTAGTAGTGGTACTACAATAGTAATACTATACCCATGCAAAAAATCGCATCAATCCGCTGTTCTGTTGCGACGTGATTGAAGGACAAACCAACAAACAAACACACTTTCGCATTTATAATATCAGTAGGTAAATGCTTTATTATTATAACACTTTTTATAATTGTCTTTTTTACCATACTTAACCAAAGACAAAATTACGTTTTGTTATTCCACTGTCATTTGCGTTTTGTTATTCCATGTCAGATGCGTTTTTCTTATACCACGTTTTATAGTGACATGACGGAAACGCGGTCGAACGGGATAAAAAGTATCCTATGTCCGTCTCCTGGTTCTAAGCTACCTCTCCACCAATTTTCAGCCAAATCGGTTCATCCGTTCTTGAGTTATAAATAGTGTAACTAACACCACTTTTTTTTATATCTACTCAAAACAAAATAGGGCCCACTAAGTTTTTTCGCTGTAATTACGAAAATACGTAAAATTTGAATTTTTTCTTAATGTGTATGTTTGAAGAGAGGAATGACAAATTATTTAAACAAAACCGAGTTTGATAACGGTTTATATTGTTTACTTAAATTAAACACAAACAAAAATAGCGATTTAAACAATAAATATAGAGTACAACTTAATGCTGGTTTTTGTAACTTTTTTCACTAACTTCAGTAATTGCTTGGAGTTTAATACCGTGTAGGGCCTCCTCTACTCCTTATGCATTCTTGGAGCCTGTTGGGGACACTTTCAATTAAATGTGTGATATTTTCTTGTTGTATCTGCTCCCAACAGACTAAGTGCCCTTATCAACTCCTGTGGACTATTGATACTACTGTAGTTCCGTTTAAGGCTTCTCTTCAACTGATCCCATAAATGCTCAATGGGATTGAGGTCAGGACTCATCGCAGGCCAAGGCAAAACCGTAATATTGACCTCAGAGACATGGGGTCTGATTACTCGCTCGACATAACTGGCAGCGTTTATGGTACCCTCGTCCAGAAATACCAGCTCTGTTTTGCCTATTAAGCTTAATCCGCCCCATACCATCACACTGGGCCCCCCCCCCCCCAACGATCTGTTTCGTGGATACACGGTTCTGCAAATCGTTCGCCTTCTCTTCTCCACACGCGCACTCGTCTATCATCACTGTAAAATTTAATTTTACACTCGTCAGTAAACAGCACAGACCTCCAGTTAGTCATGGTCCAATCTGCATGCTCACGTGCATACCTTAACCGGGCTGCACGATGAGCCCTAGTCAATTTAAGCCGAACAGCGCGCATTCTGGAATGTTGTCCATCCTCTGAATGGAGTCGATTTCGGATCGTTTGGTCACTAACTCGGGTTCCAGTAGATTCCCTCAATCGATTTTGTAAGGTCCGGGCAGTAACGGTACGATCCCGACGTGCAGTTAACCGTATATAACGGTCTTCCTGGGCAGTAGTGGCTCGAACTCTTCCTGATCCACGTCTTCTAGACACACTTCCTGTCTCCTGAAAGCGTTCCCACAGGTTTCTGATGGCCCGTCGCGATACACCGAGACGTAGTGCTACAGATCTCTGAGATTGTCCCTCCTGAAGCCAAGCTACTGCTCTTGTGGCGGTTTCCATATCCATATGATGACGAGAACCAGACATAGTAATTTAGGCTAGTACCAAAGTGAAATAAAACAACTAAACAAAGTGACTTTCAACTGCAGTGTTCACAATGAGACTAGGAACACAAGTCACTAAGAAACTGTGCAAGGGATGAATTTCAAGAACTTTCATTTTTTTGTCGACCCACTTATGAATAATGTGTAAACTAACGTTAAAACACTTTTAAGGATTCATAAACAAGTCTACTTGATATTTAAATGCTTAACTTCGCGAATGATTAACTTATGAAATATTTGTAAACTTATTTATTAGAGATTATCTCGAAGTGGGCCCTATTTTGTTATAGATTTACTATCGATCGGGTTTTCGAGCAATATGTCCCGCCAAGTGCTGCTCCTAGGGCACATAAATTGTGAAGGTTTAAAAAACAAGTGACCTATACGAGTAGAGTAAATACTAAGAAATTTATTTTATAATGCTATTAAAAACAAGATTGACTCAGACAAATGCTAAAAAGTTCCAAACCTATCTGCAGTGAAAGGAAATTTGAAGTAAATAATCTACTTACTTACATAGGTACTTAGAATTCTAAATCAAATCGAATATAGAAATGATGTAGGTACCTATACCTATGTGCCCGAAGTTGGTATTCTTAAATAACATTTATAAAAGCTAATAGCTTTTAAACTATATAGCTAAATAACTCGATCACTAAATAATATTCTATCACAGACAATTTGCCCGTTATTAATACAATTTTGTATCAAATTATTATGCTGTGCAGAAAATAATTTGCCTTAGAGAGTTAAGTTGAGACAACTTTTGTATAAAATGCGGTTGAAACGGCGAATATGCATCAGTCTAATCCTAGCTTTTGTTTTAGAACTGTGAAAATAAACTTTTGATATAAAGTAAGCGAAAAATACTGTACTTTATTGCGTTTTTCTAATACGATAATTTAAGCAAGTATACAACAATCTATTTCCAACTGACTCCAAAAAGAACTAAAGATTTTGGACTTATTTCGTGGTTAAATGACTATACAATTGTCGTAGTACATACTTGTGTAGGTAATCTATTTATTTATTAAAATCTCGTGTCACGATGTATGTTCGGGATAAACTCTGAAACTACTGAACTGATTTTAATCAAACTTCATAACTATCTTTAATTTGGTCCAACTTAAAAGATTGGATAGTTTTTATCTTAATTATTGACATCAAAATTTGTTATTGCAAATTAAATGTTTATTACACGACAGTAATGTCAGTAATGTGTAATTTATTGTTAGTTCGAGGAATTGTTAATAGATGGCTCTGTTGGCCAATTTTTCCTCAGATTTATTCGTCTGCACAGCAACGCGTGGCTGGGTCAGCTAGTACATTTAACATTGTAATTATGTTCAAAAAAAGCTCAGAGTTACAATAATTTAATATAAAAAAAACTAGACTTCAAACGCCCGTGCACTGGGCAGTTACAAAGTATATAATTTATTGGTGATTTTTAAAAAAATTTCGACCGTTTTCGATTAAATTTACATGAGACCATCTGGTCACCTGGGAAGTATACCCTTTTAAACAAAAAAATAATTTTCCAAATCGGTTCAGGCTTTTTCGAGTAATCGGTGAACATACATAAAAAAAAGATTCCGACGAATTGAGAACCTCCTCCTTTTTTGAAGTCGGTTAATGAGACATAAATAACGTCGTTCGTTTTAATTCAGCCTTGAGTCTAAGCTGAGTAAGAGCACTTGGTTATATTATAATCTACTTTTTATCTTCTAGAACTCAAGATGCGTGCGGCTATCCTCTTCTGCCTCCTAGTCATCGTCTGCATCATCGCCATCAGTGAAGCCAACTATAAGAAGCTTCCATTCAATGGCTCTATTTTCGGAAAGAGGAGTAATATTGGTTAGATTCTTTTAATATTTACTAATAGTTACCCCGCCATTCGCATTGGGCCAGCGTGGTGGACTATATGGCCTATAACCCTTCTCTGAGAGGAGACCTGCGCTCAGTAGTGAGCCGTTGATGGGTTGCTAATAAATGATATGAATAGTTACCCCACGTTAGTCGTGAACATGTCAAACAATATAAAACTTCTAGATTTCATTGAAATTAATATTTGGGTGGCATAACGAATAGGCATTTTCTAGGCAAGCGCGCTCCATCTTAGGTTGCATCTTCACTTACCATCAGGTGTGATTAGACAAGCGCTAGTCTAAACTATATTAAAAAAATATATTAACCTAACCAAATAGAAAAAACCGGCCAAGTGCGAGTCGGACTCGCGCACCGAGGGTTCCGTACTCCAAAAGTAAAAGTAAAACGATAATAACATTTTTATTGTACCTACTTGGTAATAATGAGGTAATTATAAAAAACAAATTACACTAGCGGCACGCTATGATGGCCGGTTTGACGTTTGTCCGCTCATGAAGTTCCGTATTAATTATAACGACTTTGAAGGAAATAATTGTATTACTTTATTGACGATAGTGATGTGCAGAGATTCACACACCAAAAAAGAGAAAACGAGCAAAACCAGTCGTTTCCACATCACTATTGTAATGTGTCAAACCGGCCATCATAGCGTGCCGCTAGTATAAGTGGCACTCGGGGACTGCCGCGGTAAAGCTATTGCATAGCATTTTTTATCAACTTATGCAATTATAAGATTTATGCAATATTTTTTTTTGCATAACAAATTATGCAAAAAAAAAATTAAAAAAACAAACAAACAAGAAAAGCGCACTGTCACTACTTCGCGAGTGAGATTCGAACCTGCGACGACATCATACACCATACGGTAAAGAATGCGGTCGCTCGCTCACTGCGCCAAACAGAGCTACTTAAGAACCTCTAAAATGTTGAACGCTTACTGAACGACGGTGTTAGGTTTATTTTCGTTACGGAATTTCTTGATTCGGTCGCCGCGCTCAAACTGTTTGTCCTAGTTCAAAGCCCGTGATAAAAGCTATGCAATAGCTTAATATTTTTAAAAACCGACTTTAAACACCCGCGCCACTACAAAGTATTGTTCATTGTGGATTTTTTTTAAAACGCTCGACCGATTTCGATTAAGTTGGTTAAAAAACGTCTTTTCTCAGTCTTCAGGATAGAACCCTGTCAAACGTTATCTAATCTTTGTTAAATTTAGGGCAACATTTTTAAATAACTCAAGTAAGTATGTCATACTAATACCTATTTTTTTTTTTCAGAATACGACTCTACAGGCCAAGCTTTGTCAGCTTTATGTGAAATAGCATCTGAAACATGCCAGGCTTGGTACCAGACTTTGGAAAATAAGTAGAATGTGCCATGGATTTTGGAATGTAAAAAAAAAATCTTTGGTCTGGCTCAAAGGACCTTATTCATTACTGTTTTCTGTTTTAAAATAACCTAGTTATGCATTTATTAAACAGTAATTCAATACACTGCTCTATGACAATATTGTTGCTATAAACTATTGGATTCCAAAATAAATAAATAAAACTTTTTAAATGTATTAAAATATAATATTACATATTTTAACAATACTATGTTCTTTTTTTAATTTAAAATCTTCTTTACATCCTCTCATAACTAATATAAGAAAAGTACATTATGGAATAAGCACAGTAGAATTATGTAAACAGTACGGAAACTACCTACCAACATTCGAAACGGCTCACTCACACAAACATGCGCATCGACGAGACCAAATAGCGGTCCTCACTACTGACAGTCCCGCGAGGACCGCTATTTGGTCTCGTCGATGCGCATGTTTGTGTGAGTGAGCCGTTTCGAACGTTTGTAGGTAGTTTCCGTACTGCTTACATAATTCTACTGTGGTATAAGTGTGTAATGTTGGTGACTGCCGCTGAGGCGCCATTGAGACCCGAGCCGTTCGGTGAGGGTCTTAAGATAGCCGAGGACGGTAATCATCAATACACACGTGTATCATACGACGTTTTTCAACGCCCTTGTGAAGAAAATAATACTATAAAATAACATTTTAATTAGGTAATAAATAACTGTAATTTCAATAGTGAAAACGAGTTGTGAAAAATTTTTCGCAATGGCGGGACAAATTAATCAGTTTTCCGTTGCGCGCGCATCTTATAATGGCGATATTTTTGGCTTTTCGTGGATAGTGTTTTAGCCACGTTCAAAATGGGGAATTTCAAGATTTCTTTATTACAGAAAAAACAAAAGTTATATTTGAGTGAAAGTTTTATTTATTAAAAACACGTACAAGTTGAAATCTATTTAAATACGAAGTTGCATGAACTGAGCAAGCAATAGGTACATTAATTTATTTGTACTATTGAATACGATCTTTTTTGTATCGAAACTTTTTTAGGAACAAAGCAACTCAACCAATTAAAAAAAACTCAATAACTCACTTGTGAATAATAGTAATGAAAAAATCACAGTTTGATTATAGGTGTCATTATGTGCCTAATTGCGGTGAAACTAGAGCCACTATTTATGAGCAAGTGTATTGTTTTCAAATGATTCACGTGATTTTTTGCATGGGTATAATTGAGGACCTAGAGAGTGACATAGGCTAAGAAATTAATCAAAATACTGAGTTGGACGTGAGTTACTCACAAATTAGTCGATATTTTGATTAATTTCTTAAACTGGACACTTTCAAGTAAAAAATTTTATATAAACCTGTGAAGATGATACTGCCATCGTCGCAATTAGAATGCCATAAGCCTTTTTTGTCGTATAGTTTACAAATTGCGAAAAACCAAATTAAATTTGAATTTCGCGGGCAGAACCTTGTCTTCAACCTTAAAGCACCTCTTTTCCTTAGTTCTGCTTTAAGCTGTGGCACACTCAAGAAAGAATACATACTATAATAATTGACAGAGATTACAAGAAATATCACACAAAACGCAATAAACAGAAAAAACTACAGACTCTTTAAAGGACGTAAAGAAAGTTTTAATGTTTTGGTCACTGCGCTTGTGCTGCCACCTACATTAGTTTTGCATGGAGATCCGCAAACCTGTTTATCACAGACTATGCTACATACAATGACATCATGACATGCCAATGACAACACTGACAAAGACGTCTAAGGGTGGAACCACATTTGTGAGGATCGTTTCGGATTTCGCCCATACAAAACTGTCAAATTCCATAGAAACGTGTACGGATCAAATCGGCTTTTCGATGCGTACGTACAATGTATGGAAAATGACAGTTTTGTATTGGCGAAATCCGAATCGATCCTCACAAATGTGGTTCCACCCTTAGTTCTGACAGCCACAGGGCCCACAGGATACAGGATATAGACGTGGCATAGACTTTCCTAGTGTTCGTGGTATATGGCATAGACCTCGAATCACACTTAGGTATGCTCGAATCACACGAATCACATGCCATGAAATTAAGCCAATCTTAGAATCGATTTTGTAGTCGTGATTAGCTTGTGATTAGTGATCACCTTTGAGCATCACTTCAATTCAATTCAATTACCTATTAGTGGCTTTTAGGTGTGCCAACTGGGCACAGATTGTTTCGCCAGTATCGCGTTGATGGAGGAGGCACGAAGGAGATTGAACGGTGTAAGATGTTCCAAAATTTTGATCAGGTATGTAGTAAAGAGTAGTTTTTTTTAAGGGTTAGTAACACCTACAACAAAACAAATGATAAAAACATGAGTTAATTGTTATGTACAATATACAAGAGGTAGGAAGCCATAATATACTACAATTTGATTATTTTATTACATTCTATTTATATACATAAAAATCTACAAAATGGACTAAACACAAACGTTAACAAATTTTCAATATTTACAGGACGAGGGACATTTGAGGGGAGGACGTCATAAAGAGGATGAAGAAGTTTGGGACAGTTAAAGTAAACTTTAAAGTAAAATTTTTTATATAAACCTCCGAAGATGATACTGTCATTGTCGCAATTAGAATGCCATAAGCCTACTTTGTCGTATTAGTTTAAAAATTGGGAAAAACCAAATTAAATTTGAATTTCGCGGGCAGAACTGTGTCTTCCACCTTAAGAGTACTATTACATTTCGCATCCCTCTCTCTCGCACACTGTAATACTATTAGATGATGCTCGCTCCGAATGTGACTATGACGGAACGTGTGTAAATAACGAAGGCAACACACAAGGGTCGTGACTCGTGACGGAAAAATTCTTACACTTTTTTTCATCTAGCCCCCATCTGCCAAGTCCGCACCGTCCGATATAGAACTTCGTTACAATTTTCGCCATCAAAATCTAGGTATATCCATGGGTATATCATACTAATATATTATCTTCTTTTTAAAAAACCGACTGCAAACTCACGCCTCACATGTCGACTAATTTGTGAGTAGCTCACGTCCAACTCAGTATTTTGATTAATTTCTTAAACTGGTCACTTACAAGTAAAGATTTTTATGTAAACCTGTGAAGATGATAATTGTACTGGCGCAATTAGAATGCCATTAGCCTAGTTTGTCGTATTAGTTTACAAATTGCGAAAAACCAAATTAAATTTGAATTTCGCGGGCAGACTCGTATAATCAAAATCATCCTTAATGCAGCATTTTTAGGAAACAAATGCACACCACTAATATTACATCCTGGCACAGTTTACATAGTTTATTTATAAAAAATACTCCCATGTAAACAAAAGAAACCGAAGATGACAGCTTTGCATTGGCCATTGCGACGATGCGCCCTCTGTACTACGCGTTCGTTTGAAGTTGAGCCCTGCACCATAGAGTAAAGTAATCGACGTAGTCGTAATTCCTAGTTCCATGCCGACAGTACGGACACAGTATAGGAACTATAGGATATGCAGTAGTTTGACACCTTTGATCTGGTGGTACTACGCGTTACAAATTTCCCCTAGCTCTCTCGCGCTTCCCCGCACCGCACCTCAAGTCAGACCCACTTAGTAAACCGCTCGCGAAGCACCGCTTATTAAAAATAAATTACAAATTCAAATTCAAATTATTTATTTGCACAGATTGAGTAGTACAATGGTGTTACATTATAATAAAAGTCCTTAAAATCTGCCGGATAGGCATGCAAAAATAATATTTAATAATAATTCTTATTCTAAGTTTACGTATTAAAAGTTCAATTTATTAAATTAACTTTATTAACTTATGATATTAGGAGAATTTACTTTGGATATTAGGAGTTTTGGTAGGTTTGGTTAAAAAAAAACTAAGAATGTTGTATATCGTAAAGCATTAGAATAATAAACACTTTTTTTATGTATATTTTTTTATTATTTATACCAATTCAAATTCAATATTCATAGTTAAGACAGGTCAGCTAGTACTTAATAAATAAAACAATAGATAAACTATTATACTGCATCTTCTTATACTGTGTCTAGGTACTGTGGGTCTGACTTGAGGTGCGGTGCGGGGAAGCGCGAGGGGTGAAGATTTCTTTACTCTATGGTAGAGATGAGTCGTACTCTATATAACACGTACTGAGTCTTACGAGTACGAGTACAGGTATATACTGGTTCCAAAGACTAGCTCCACGAGTATTTAGAAGTATGCGTCTGTGTCACCGAACTAAGAACTTAGCGTAGACCATGCGTAGACAGTGAACACTCGGATGAACATAATAAACCGTGGAACTAGGAATTACGACTACTTTCCTATTTCTATTTATTAAACCTTACATGCAAGCGAGTTATAGTAAACATCTAGTAACAAAGAGTATGTAAACAAAATATAAATAAATTGAAAACTTGCTTTCATAAAATATTTACAGACTGGATTGACAACTTATTTTATTCAATACTAACTGATGCCCGCGACTCCGTCTGCGTGGAACGAGGGTTTTTAAGGTTACCGCGGGAACTTCTTAATTTTCCGGGATAAAATGTGTTAATCTTTATTAAGTCTAATTGAACACACAGCAGTTTAAATTACTTACTTATTACATAAAAAAATTGTGCACCGCGTTCGCAAAACCGTCAAATAATTTAAATTTGAAAATACGTACGCATAGCTGCATGGCGGTTGCATGCACCTATTCGCAAAACTTTGGAATGAGTGAGAAAAAATTTAGCTATCTATCCCGTTTTATCTATATGCATCATAATTTTTAAAACTGTCGTAATTTCTCAGCAATAAGGTCTATTGTCAATAGGCTATTTGACTACTTTTAGAAAATCATCTTAAATTGTTAATAATGCTATGCTGAAGCTAACGAAACATATATTTCGGCATAATTCTCATTATTTTTCATAAAAATCGAGAAATAAATTCAAAAAAATAAATTGCCGCCGAAACGTTCCATTTGCTCTCATGACGTAACAGTTCACATTTCAAGCAATGACAATTTTATAATATGTGTTTAGGCCGCGTGTCGCATACTATTTGGTATTTAATAAAATAGTAACGATGAAAAACAGACGAAATTAGCCTATTACGCCGCACAAACACGTCGAAATGTATTGACAAAATGAGAATTCCATAGGTGGTGTGGACTGTAACGTCATTCGAGATCACGGAACGTTTTCGATCACGTGACCATGGCCAGAATCATAGCAATTTTATTTAATGTTTTCTAATTAAATAAAGCTTTATTTTTTAGTTTTGTCGTATGGAATAATGTTTTTAGATAATAATCTTTTAGGATGACACCAGTTGAAACGATATTTTTATTATAGTCAAATACCCTATTGTCAAAAGAGTTCATCGAACGCGTATTGCAAGGTACGCGTTCGGGACAGAGTATTAAGAGTTCACTGTTCAGTGGATTTAAAGACTGTCTTAATAATTCAGCAATAAGGTTGATTTTCATTTGGTTTTTGGAAGCACCTCACGACTTTCTAGTACATACTTCTAAATACTCGAAACGCTTTCGTTCGCAGACGAGAGACTCTGTACTCATACGTCTTGGGTGAAACCTAGTTTTGAAACCTGTTACAGTATATACGCCTCATCTCTACGTCTATGGTGCAGGGCTCAACTTGAAACGAACGCGTAGAAAATCGCAGTGGGCATCTCCATTCCTACCACATTCCTAATTCCATCGGGTGAGTGGTTTTTCTCTGGACATTGGTCAAAACCTTTGACAAAACATTCAGAGATAAACCACAGAGTAGCATAGACCACGTTTTCCCATAGTGAAAACCCCTTGTGAAAACCACAGATGAAATCAAAACCCATGGTAGGTTTCCTAGTCAAGTGATGTGAACCGATTACAAATTTGAAAACCGGTTTTTACCGATTACTTTGTAAAAAAAACCGGTTTTTATAGGTATTCTTAGGTTTTTTCTTATTTTTCTTAAAGAAAGAACAAAACATCGAAAATTAAGTATTTTTTTTTTATCTATGACAAGATAGTCCTTGACTGCGATGTCACCTGATGGTAAGTAACGATGCAGTCTAAGATGGTAGCGGACTAACTTATAAGTATCTTTATTATAATCAAAATAGTAGGTTGAGGAAAAAGTTCAAATTGGACTTACCTTTGCTGAGGAATGCTGCGGCTTCCTTCCACGGAAATGAAACCAGGTGGACACGTTTAATTTATTTTTATTTTTATTTAGAAACTTAATTCCAAGTAGTTGTTACTTTAGATTTGCAATAACACATGGCTTACATAACAGTTCTAGATGAATCATAGGTGTATTGGATAAATAGTGTACATTTTACTGTTGCACTGCACGGACTTCACGTTCCCTGATGTTAAGCTCGGCTGAGTATTTGCCGTGTGAGATGTAATCAGATAGTAACATAAAACATAGCTAAGAAAATGGTAATTGGTTATATATACCAACGCTATATATTGGTTATATATACGCTACACAATATGAGAGACTCGTTTGTAGAAGTCGAGCGAGCATCGCGAGTTGGTTTCATAGTTTGTATTTAGGCCGGCCCGACTTCAACAAACGTGGACAAACTAAAATTATTTTTATACTTTGTAGTGGCGTTAGAAGTCGAAAAAAAGAATTTTTTTGAAAAGAATTTTTATTTTAAGCTTTTAAGTGTAGTATATTCATAAGATCCAAATCCCCATAGTTTTAGGTAGGCAGCATCAGGATTGAGGAGCTAGGACCTGGAGCTCCATGGTGTAGTCTTTACTTGTTACCTACAATATCAATTCATAATCGAAATTTCCTATATCGCCATAGTTTTAGGTAGGCAGTACCCTGCAGCATCAGGATTGAGGAGCTAGGACCTGGAACTCCATGATGTATTCCATACTTGTTACCTACAATATTAATTCGTAAAGGACATTTCCTAAATCCCTTTAGTTTAGGTGGGCAATATCCCTGCAGCATCGGGCTTGAGGAGTTGAAGGTGAACATCTTTATGGGACCATTTCGGAAACATTCTCTGTCGATTAAAAAAAAATCACGCGAATCGGTTCAGAAATCGCGGAGAAATCGGTGGACATACATAGAAAAAAAAAGATACCGGCCGAATTGAGAACCTCCTCCTTTTTGGAAGTCGGTTAATAAGTAACCAGCGTACACAGTCATTTCTGCTAATATACCGGGGTCTGCAACACAAAGTATTTCACATTAAATTATAACATACCTTATCGCTAATCACTATAATATACGTAATATATTATCGCTTATCACTAATTACTTATCTTATCGCAAATTTTTTTTTTTTGATCCTGTATTTCGGAGTAACCGAGATTCAATGTGGGATTTGTGAAGGGCGAGGGATAATTCTTAGGTTCAGCATCAGTTCTCGACTGATCTTTGGGCTACTTGAACCAAACTTCAGGATAATTTGGAACAGCAATTTATTACATAGAACTGAGAACTAATTTGATCAATAAATAGCCACAATAGCCATGGTCCAGAAACGGGAATTATTACTGAAAAACTAATCAGGCTTTAACGCTGAAACCCTACCTAAAGCCGTCTCCAACCACCCCTATAACGGCCCCTGACCTCACATCTAATCATTTTAACCACAATATGACAGACAAACCATCATCTGAACGTGAGGGTAGTCATCAAAATGCACAAATTTATTGACAATTATTATGACTTATGCATGTCAAAATGTTTGTAGGGATAGTGAATTATCGCTACTCACTATTTACTTACCTTGTCGCAAGTCAATAATTATTTATCTTATCCGTTTTTCACTAATTTCTTATCTTATCGCTAGACAATAATTACTTATCTTATCGCTTATAACTAATTCCTTATCTTATCGCTTATCACAAATTATTTATCTTATCGCTTATCACTAGTTACTTATCTTATAGCTTATCGCTAATTATTACTAATGACTAACTATATATCTTATCACTTATTACTTATCTTATCGTTTATCACTAATTTCTTTTCTTATCGCTTATCACTAATAACTTATCTTATAGCTTATCACTAATTACTTATGTTATCGCTATTTACTAATGACATATCTTATAACAAATTTTTTATCTTATCGCTTATCACTAATTACTTTTCCTATCGTTTATCACTAATTTCTTATCTTATCGCTAATCAATAATTCCTTATCTTATCGCTTATCACTAATTTCTTATCTTATCGCTTATCACTAATTACTTATCGCTTATTACTAATTACTTACTTTTACTAATTACTATCTTATCGCTTATCACTAATTTTTTTACTAATCGCTAATTACTAATAACATAAATCTTATCACTAATTACTTATCTTATCGTTTATCAGTTTATCACTA
Organism: Oeneis ivallda; assembly: GCA_029955525.1. Lineage (NCBI taxonomy): Eukaryota > Metazoa > Arthropoda > Insecta > Lepidoptera > Nymphalidae > Oeneis > Oeneis ivallda. The sequence goes on from JARPMR010000028.1 coordinate 4,031,733, forward strand.
ATTACTTATCTAATCGTTTATGACTAATTACTTATCGCTTATCACTAATAACTTATTTTATCGCTAATTACTAATTACTAATTTCATATCTTATCACAAATTACTTATAGTTTATCACTAATTTCTAATCTTATCGCTAATTAGTAATAACTTATCTTATCGCTTATCACTAATTTCTTATCTTAATTGTTTATCACTAATTTTTTATCTTATCGTTTATCACTAATTTCACATCTTATCGCTTATCACTAAGTACTTATAGCTTGTCACTAATTACTTATCTTATCGCTTATCACTAGTTACTTATCTTATAGCTTATCACTAATTACTTATCTTATCGCTACTAACTACATATCTTATCACTTATTACTTATCTTATCGTTCATCACTAATATCTTATCTTATCGCTTATAACTAATTATTTATCTCATCGCTAATTACTAATGACTAACTACATATCTTATCACTTATTACTTATCTTTCGTTAATTTCTTATTTTTCGCTTATCCACTAATTACCTATATTATCGCTAATTACTAATAACATGTCTTATCACTAATTACTTATCTTCAGTAATCAGTAATAACTTATCTTATCGCTTATCACTAATTTCTTATCTTAATCGTTTATCACTAATTTCTTATCTTAATCGTTTATCACTAATTTCTTTTCTTATAGCTTATCACTAATTACTTATCTTATCGCTTATCACTAATTTCTTTACTAATCGCAAAGTACTTATCGCTAATAATTACATATCTTATCGCTTACCACTAACGATACGTAACTTATCGCTAATCAACAATTACTTACCTTATTGCATATCAATAATTACTTATCTTATCGCTAATTACTCAAAACATATCTTATCACAAATCACTAACGAGACCAGACGAGACCAGATGAGACCAGACGAGACCAGACAAGACCAGACCAGACCAGAACAGACCAGACCAGACGAGACCAGACGAGACGAGACCAGACCAGACCAGACGATAAGAGACCAGACTTGACCAGACGAGAATAGACCATACGAGACCAGACGAGATCAGATAAGACCAGACAAGACCAGACCATACGAGACCAGACGAGATCAGACAAGACCAGACAAGACCAGACAAGACCAGACAAGACCAGACAAGACGCAGCAGACAGGTGACACCGCAGCCAGGTGACACGCAGTGGTACCGTGCCTGGCGCTGCGTCAGGAAGTGACGCGCTCGCCAGCGCACCGACAGGTGGCGCGCAGTGGAGAAAAGAGACACGCCCCTGCGTGCTCAGCAGCGCATCGGCTGGTGAGGCGCAGACGTGCCGTGGCCAGCGCTGCGACATGCCCCTGCGTGCTCGGCAGCGCATCGGCTGGGGAGACGCAGACGCGGCGTGGCCGACGCTGCGACATGCCCCTGCGTGCTCGGCAGCGCATCGGCTAGTGAGGCGCAGACGTGCCGTCGCCAGCGCTGCGACACGCACCATTACGCACTGCAGCGCACCGGCATGTGAGGCGCAGATGTATCGTGACCGGCGCTGTGCAACGACGCGCTCGGCAGCGCATCAGCAGGTGAGGCGCAGACGCGCCGTGGCCAGCGCTGCGACGCGCTCCAACGCTCACGGCAGCTCACTGGCAGGTGAGGCGCAGACGTGCCGTGGCCGGCGCTGTGTCAGGAGGTGACGCGCTCGCCAGCGCAGACAAGTGGCGTGCTGTGGCGCCACGGCTGGCGTTGCGTCAGGAAGTTACCGGCTGGCACTGTGACAGTCCCCCTACGAGCTCGACAGCGCAATGGCAGGTGAGGCGCAGAGGTGCCGTGGCCGGCGCTGCGACATGCCTCTGCGTACTCGGCAGCTCACCAGCAGGTGAGGAGCAGACGCCGTGGCCAGCGCTGCGACACACCCCTGCATGCCCGGCAGCACACAGACAGATGAGGCGCGGACGTGCTGTGGCTGGAGCTGCGACACGCCCCTGCGTGTTTGACAAAGCACCGGCAGGTAAGGCCATATATTAAGGCTTATCACAAATAAATTATCTTATCGCTAAACAATAATTACTTATTTTATTGCTTATCACTATTAACATATCTTATCGCTTATCACTAATAACATATCTTATCACAAATCATTAACGAGACCAGACGAGACCAGACGTGGCTAAACAAGACCAGACGAGACAAGACCAGACCATACGAGAATAGATGAGACCGTACGAGACCAGACAAGACCAGACGAGACCAGACCAGAAGAGACCAGACCAGACTAGATGAGACCACACAAAACCAGAAAAGACCAGAGCAGACGAGACCAGACTAGACCAGGCGGGACCAGACGTGACCAGACCAGACCAGATCAGATGAGACCAGGCAAGACGAGACCAGACCTAGCGAGGCCAGACTAGAAAAGAGGAAACTAAGCCAGAGAGACGAGGCGAAACTAGACCAGAGAGACGAGACCAGAGGAGCCAGACGAGACCAGATGAGACCAGGCGAGACCGGACCCGACGCAGGCGCACCATGGCCGATGCTGCGACACGCCCCGACGTGCTCGCCAGCGCAGACAGGTGCTGCGCAGTGACACCACGGCTGGCGCTGCGTCAAGAGGTGACGTGCTCGCCAGCGCACCGACAAGTGGCGCGCAGTGGCTGGCACTGCGACAAGCCCCTGCAAGCTTGACAGCTGAGGCGCTGTGGCTAACGATGCGCCGTGTTCCAACGCGCTTGGCAGCGCACCGGCAGGTGAGGCGCAGACGCACCGTGGTTAGTGCATCGACACACTCCAAAGCGCGTGGCAGGGCACCGGCAGGTGAGGTGCAGAGAGGTGACGCACTGTGGCACCGTGGCTGGCGTGGCGACGTGCCGTGTCCGGCGCTGCGACACGCCTCTGCGTGTTCGACAGCGCACCAGCAGGTGAGGCCAGCGCTGCGACTTGCTCCAAAGGGCACGGCAGCGCACCGGCAGGTGAGGCGCAGACGCACCGTGGGCGGCGCTATTACGCACCCCCGCGTGTTCGACAGGGCACCAGCAAGTGAGGCGCAGACGCGCCGTGGCCAGCGTTGCGACGGTCCTCTGCGTGCTCAGTAACGCACCGGTAGGTGAGTCGTAGACGCACAGTGGGTGGTGCTGCGCTTCGACGCGCTCGGCAACGCACCAGCAGGTGAGGCGCAGACGCGCCGTGGCCAGTGCTGCGACACGCTCAATTGCGCACTGCAGTGCACCAGCATGTGAGGCGCAGATGCATCGTGGCCGGCGCTGTGCAACGACGTGTTCAGCAGCGCACCAGCAGGTGAGGCACAGACGCGCCGTGGCCGATGCTGCGACAAGCCCCTGCGTGCTCGGCAACGCAGCTGGTGATGCGCAGACGTGCCGTGGCCAGCGCTGCGACACGCTCAGTTGCGCATTGCAGCGCACCGGCATGTGAGGCGCGGATGGATCGTGGCCGGCGCTGTGCAACGACGCGCTCAGCAGCACACCTGCAGGTGAGGCGCAGACGCGCCGTGGCCGACGCTGCGACACGCCCCTGCGTGCTCGGCAGCACATCGGCTGGTGAGGCGCAGACGTGCCGTGGCCAGCGCTGCGACACGCTCCATTGCGCACTGCAACTCACCAGCATGTGAGGCGCAGATGCATCGTGGCGGGCGCTGTGCAACGACGTGCTCAGCAGTGCACCAGCAGGTGAGGCGCAGACGCGCCATTGTCGGCGCTGCGCTCCCATACGCTCGGCAACGCACCAGCAGGTGAGGCGCAGACGCGCCGTGGCCAGCGCTGTGACACGCTCCATGCGCACTGCAGCGCACCAGCATTTGAGGCGCAGATGCATCGTGGATGGCGCTGTGCAACGACGCACTCGGCAGCGCATCAGCATGTGAGGCGCAGACGCGCCGTGGCCTGCGCTGCGACGCGCACGGCAGCTCACTGGCAGGTGAGTCGTAGATGTGCCGTGGCCGACGCTGCGACACGCTTTCATTGCACACTGCAGCGCACCAGCATATGAGGCGCAGATGCAACGACGTGCTCGGCAGCGCACCAGCAGGTGAGGTGCAGAGAGGTGACGCACTGTGGCACCGTGGCTGGCGCTGTGTCAGGAGGTGACGCGCTCGCCAGCGCAGACAAGTGGCGTGCTGTGGCGCCACGGCTGGCGTTGCGTCAGGAAGTGACTCGCTCGCACGCACACCGATAGGTGGCGCACAGTGGCGCCGAGGCTGGCACTGCGAATGTCCCCTGCGAGCTCGACAGCGCAATGGCAGGTGAGGCGCAGAGGTGCCGTGGCCGGCGCTGCGACATGCCTCTGCGTACTCGGCAGCTCACCAGCAGGTGAGGAGCAGACGCCGTGGACAGCGCTGCGACACACCCCTGCATGCCCGGCAGCACACAGACAGATGAGGCGCGGACGTGCTGTGGCTGGAGCTGCGACACGCCCCTGCGTGTTTGACAAAGCACCGGCAGGTAAGGCCATATATTAAGGCTTATCACAAATAAATTATCTTATCGCTAAACAATAATTACTTATTTTATTGCTTATCACTATTAACATATCTTATCGCTTATCACTAATAACATATCTTATCACAAATCATTAACGAGACCAGACGAGACCAGACGTGGCTCAACAAGACCAGACGAGAATAGATGAGACCATACGAGACCAGACAAGACCAAACGAGACGAGACAAGACCAGACCAGACCAGACCAGAAGAGACCAGACAAGACTAGATGAGACCACACAAGACCAGAAAAGACCAGAGCAGACGAGACCAGACAAGACCAGACGAGACGAGAGACCAGACGAGAAGAAACGATGAAGGCAGACGAGACAAGACCAGACCAGACCAGACGAGACAAGACCAGACCAGACGAGACAAGACCAGACCAGACCAGACCAGACCAGATGAGACCACACAAGACCAGATGGGACCAGACGAGAACAGACGATGAGATCAGACAAGACCAGACCTGGCGAGGTCAGACCAGACGAGACGAAACTAGACCAGAGAGACCAGACCAGACGAGACTAGACCAGACCAGACAAGACGAGACCAGACCTAGCGAGGCCAGACCAGACAAGAGGAAACTAAGCCAGAGAGACGAGACGAAACTAGACCAGAGAGACGAGACCAGAGGAGCCAGACGAGACCAGATGAGACCAGGCGAGGCCAGACACGACGCAGGCGCACCATGGCTGGCGCTGCGTCAGGAGGTGACGTGCTCACCAGCGCACCAACAAGCCCCTGCGAGCTTGACAGCTGAGGCGCCGTGGCCAACGATGCGCCGTGTTCCAACGCGCTTGGTAGCGCACCGGCAGGTGAGGTGCAGACGCACCGTGGCCAGCGCATCGACACACTCCAAAGCGCATGGCAGGGCACCGGCAGGTGAGGCGCAGATACACCTGTGCTGTTCCGACGTGCTCGGCGGCGCACCGGCTGGTGAGGCGCAGGCGCGCCGTGTCCAGCGCTGCGACGCGCTCGGCAGCACACCAGCAGGTTTGGCGCAGACGCACTGTGGCCGGCGCTGCGACACGCCCCTGCGAGCTCAGTAGCGCACCAGCAGGTAAGGCGCAGACGCGTCGTGGTCAGCGCTGCGACGCGCTCCAACGCGCTCGGCAGCGCACAGGCAGGTGAAGCGCAGACGCGTTGTGGCTGGCACACACGCCTCTGCGTGCTTTGCAGCGCACCGGCAGGCGAGGCGCAGACGTGCCGTGGCCGGCTCTGCGACACGCCTCTGCGTGTTCAGTAGCGCACCAGCTGGTGAGGCGCAGACACGCCGTGGCCAGCGCTGCGACACGCTCCATGCGCACTGCAGCGCACCAGCATTTGAGGCGCAGATGCATCGTGGACGGCGCTGTGCGACGACGCGCTGCATCAGCAGGTGAGGTGCAGATACGCCGTGGCCAGCGCTGCGACGCGCTCCAACGCACACGGCAGCTCACTGGCAGGTGAGTCGTAGACGTGCCGTGGCCGACGCTGCGACACGCCTCTGCGTGTTCGACAGCGCACCAGCAGGTGAGGCGCAGGCGCTCCATTGCGCACTGCAGCTCACTGGCAGGTGAGTCGTAGACGTGCCGTGGCCGGCGCTGCGACACGCCTCTGCGTGTTCGACAGCGCACCAGCAGGTGAGGCGCAGACGCGCCGTGGCTGACGCTGCGACAAGCTCCGACCTGCTCGGCAGCACACCGGCAGATGAGCCGTGCTGAGCCGAGCTGCGAACGGTCCACCATCTAGAGCGAGAATGACACGCAGACGCAAGGCATCAGCCACCCGTATTTATACCAAAGCAAGCTTGTAATCAATGCAAAAATACAACTACAAGATAATGCACACAATACAACAACAAGACAACACAAGAAAAGACTTGATGAGCAAAGCCGAGCCGAGCCATGCCCAGCAGCGCACCGGCCGGTGAGGCGCAGATGCGCCGTGTCCAGCGCTGTGACGCGCTCGGCAGCACACCAGCAGGTTTGGCGCAGACGCACTGTGGCCGGCGCTGCGACACGCCCCTGCGAGCTCAGTAGCACACCAGCAGGTAAGGCGCAGACGCGTCGTGGTCAGCGCTGCGACGCGCTCCAACGCGCTCGGCCGCGCACAGGCAGGTGAAGCACAGACGCCTCTGCGTGCTTTGCAGCGCAACGGCAGGTGAGGCCCAGACGCGCCGTGGCCGGCTCTGCGACACGCCTCTGCGTGTTCAGTGGCGCACCAGCAGGTGAGGCGCAGACACGCCGTGGCCAGCGCTGCGACAAGCCCCTGCGTGCTCGGCAGATGAGACGCAGACGTGCCGTGGCTGACGCTGCGACATGCTAGCAACGCACCAGCAGGTGAGGCGCAGACGCGCCGTGGCCAGCGCTGCGACAAGCCCCTGCGTGCTCGGCAGATGAGACGCAGACGTGCCGTGGCTGACGCTGCGACATGCTAGCAACGCACCAGCAGGTGAGGCGCAGACGCGCCGTGGCCTGCGCTGCGACAGGCTCCGACGTGCACGGCAGAGCAGCGGCAGCCCAGCCGTGCTGAGCCGACCTCCGAACGGTCCAACGTCTCGAGCGAGAATGACACGCAAGGCATCAGCCACCCGTATTTATACCAAAGCCTGCTTGTAATCAATGCAACATAATATAACAACAAGACAAGTTAAGACGAGACGAGCCGAGCCGAGCCGATCCGATCCGAGCCGAGCCGAGCCGATCCCTGCCGAGCCGAGCCGTGCCGAGCCGAGCTCCAAACGGTCCGACGTCTCGAGCGAGAATGAAACGCAAGGCATGCTACCCGTATTTATACCAAAGCATGCTTGTAATCAATGCAACACAATACAACAACAAGACAAGTTAAGACGAGACGAGATGAGTCGTGCCGAGCCTAGCCGAACCGAGCCAGGCGAGCCGAGCCGAGCCAAGCCGAGCCGAGCCGACCTGAGCCGAGCCGAGCCGAGGCGAGGCGAGGCGAGCCGAGCCGAGCCGAGCCGAGCTGAGCCGAGCCGAGCCGAGCTGAGCCGAGCCGAGCCGAGTCGTGCCGAGCCGAGCCTAGCCGAGCCGAACTCTGCAAGCTAGGTAGGTTCAATTTCTAGAAAGAGATCAACCTTCGAATCCAACTCGGCTGGGCAGTGTTCGGGAAGCTCCGAGATGTCTTCTCGTCCAAAATCTGTCTTCGAACAGTGCGAGCATCCCCGCGAGATCAAAGTAGAGAGAGAAAAATATTTGGTTTCAGTAAACGAAAACCGGTGTTTATCGGTTTTTACGAAAACCGGTAATTTTTAGGATTTTTTAAAACCGGTTCACATCACTATTTCCTACCTTCATGTCAAAACCTAGCAAGCACATAGCAATAGTTTATTGTGTGGCAATGAAATTATGAAATCGCAAAAGGTTTATAGAAATAATTGTTGTATTTGGTGCTAATAGTCTTAATTTGTATAAAACGCGGTTTGATCTGTGAATAAATTACGCCAGCATACCTTCTATGAGCTGAGTTTGGTGGTCGGAATAAGGTAATTTTATAGTTAACTCATGGAATTTTATGTATTTTTTATGGTTATTTACTTCCAATTTATCATTGAGACGAATCAGTTATGTGATCGTGCTACGATGTGGCTTATGGCTGTAAGTACCTACACTGTTATCCATAATGGAATCTGTAATCTTTATTAAACAATAGCTGATGCCCGCGACTTTGTCCGCGTGGATTTAGTTTTTAAAGTCCCTCGGGAACTCCTTTATTTTCCGGGATAAAAAGTAGCCTAGATGTTGACCCGAGTAATAAGCTACCACGGTATAAAATTTTGTAGAAATCTGTGCGGTAGTTTTTACGTGAAAGAAGGACAAACAAACAGACAGACAAACAGACAAAAAAAAATTTAGCTTCTGTTTTGATATCTGTATCTTGAACACAATTCGAAGCAAAAACCCTTTTTTGAATGTATTTCATGTACAGAATTGGTTTCGTTTCTGTTTTATTATATTATGTATAGATACTATTCATCAATATTGAATCTGATACGTAATTTTATCATCCTACTTCCTACTATCCTACTAATATTGTAAATTCGAAAGTTTGTGAGGATAGATGGATGGATGTTTGTTTCTCTTTCACGCCACAACGAATTAACCGATTTGGCTGAAATTTAGAAGAGAAATAGCTCAATCGCAGGATTAACACATAGGCTGTAGTTTTATCCCGGGAAACGAGTTCCTGCGGGAATTAAAAAACCTTGATCCACGCGGACGAAGTGGCAGCCAATCATCTAGTTCTGTATAAATTGAACTCTTGTTATCAATAATTACTCTCTAGATTCGAGAACTTCAAAACGTACTTACGTACTTACAATTTATTCATCCTACTAATATTATAAATGTGAAAGTTTATGAGGATGGATGTATAGATAGATGTTTGTGACTCTCACACCACAACCAATGAACCGATTTGGCTGAAATTTGGAATAGTGATAGCTCATACCCAGGATTAACACATAGGCTACATCCCAGAAAATTAAGAAGTTTCGGTGGGAATTAAAAACCATTTTCACGTGGTCAAAGTCACGGGCATCATCTAGTAAAACATAAAATGATCACATTTGAATTAATATAGGTACTTGTATGAGGTTAGTATATACAAGCTATTACTATTATATCACAAATTGGTTTGTTAAAACACTACTAATATAAATGTAAAAGTTTGTGAGGATGTGATGAATGTTACTATTTCACGCCACAACGAATGAACCGATTTGGCTGAAATTTGGATTGCAGATAGCTCGTACCTAGGATTAACACTAGGCTACTTTTTATCCCAGAAAATTAGAGAGACAGAGGGGTTTTTAATTCCCGCTGGAATTAAAAACCTTAATCCATACAGACAAAGTTGGGGGCATTCAATTTCATCACAATCACTATTCAATTAATACAGCAATACTTTGAGCTGATTTTTCAAGTGTCAGAAAAACTTTATCTGACAAATAAATCTGACGTTTTGACTAATTTTTTATTTTTTTTTAATTCATTAACAAGGTAGTCCTTGACTGCGATCTCACCTGATGGTAAGTGACGATGCAGTCTAAGATGGTAGCGGACTAACTTGGAGGGGGTATGGCAGTGAAAATTCAACCCATACCCCTAATCGGTTTCTACACGCCCTCGTGCCGGAACGCTAAATCGCTTGGCGGCACGTCTTTGACGGTAGGGTGGTAACTAACCACGGCCATAGCCTCCCACCAGACCAGACCAGAGACAATTCAGAAATTATAAATTCCCAAATTGACCCGCCGGGAATCGAACCCGAGACCTCCCAGTTATAAGACCACAGCGCTCACGACTGCGCCAGGGAGGTCATCGAAAAAACAATTTACTATATAAAAACTGTCATAGGTACTATTTTTTCCTCAAATAAAAGTTATCTGACTGTTGAAAAATCGGTCCTTAATCAACCTTTTTATATTACCCTTGTATTGAAAATCTGCCTAAACATAAAATTTATTCTTCAGATAAATGTTACTTGCCAATGGTGAAATTGGCACTTACAAAGGAGATTGGCGAATTCCATAGAGCTTCTGACACAGATGAACTGAACTAAACACTGGAGGTGCACATTCACGAATCAAACTTCTCATACTTGTTTTAGTAAACCAGACTAACAAAAAATTAATCAAAGTCTATCAAATAAAGTTGGTAGAAAAAAGATATTCACTTGTATTTCCATGTAACGGTTATTTATAATGTGTACTTGTGAATAATTATATTTTTGATCCCCATCTTCTAAAGATATGGGGCTTCCACAGAAAAGTACTCTGAAAAATATTAATTAAAATTAAATGTTTTCTGAATCTGAACGGTTTTTAAAAATGCTGGGTCAAAATTCGCCAACCTCCTTTGTAAGAAGCAAAATATAAAAAATTAAGTGATGCCTGCAACTTCGCCTGTGTGACTTTAGTTTTTAAAATCCCTCAGGAACTTTGATTTTCTGGTATAAAAAGTCTGTCACTCTTCAACTATACCCATGCAAAAAATCATGTTGACCCGAAGTTCTAATGCGGTGTGATTGATGGACAAACAAACACACTTTTGCATTTATAATATTAGTATGATAGTGGTTAGGACTGTGATCTCTGACCTCGCACCTCTGACTTTTCGGAGTCAAGTGCATTTAAGCAATTAACTATCACTTGCATCAACGGTGAAGAAAAACATTTTGAGGAAACCTGCACATCTGAGAGTTCTTCATAATGTTCTTGAAGGTGTGTGAAGTCCACCAATTCGCATTTAGCCAGCGTGGTGGACTATGGCCTATAACCCTTCTCTGAGAGGAGACCTGCGCTCAGTAGTGAGCCGTTGATGGGTTGCTAATGATGATGATGCACAACTCATGTGGAAAATATTTGGCAATGAAGCGTCCTTACTCAGTTAATTTGCACTTAGCATGTTTGTCCTCTATGGTTATTATACTATAATAACCATATTATTATCCTCTATTTTCGAAGTGTCAAGCTGCCGAAAATAAAAGTTATGTGTAAAGTTACAGCATTTATTTGCATTGTGTGAAATATTGAAATCTTAATGTCACTTTGTTTATCAACAAACCAGTGAAATTCACAGTGTGTTATGAAAAAGTGCTATTGTTCTTTAATTTCAGTGGGAAAAGAAGACCACAATAATGACTCATCTAGTGCAAGACTAGTGTGAAACAGCCTTATAGAGATCAGTAAAGGAAAGCTTTTGAAGAACTGGTGAAAAATTGTGGGAAGCAAAAATTTATTTCTGGTAAACTTATCATAGTGCGATGTAGTCAAGTGCTGTCTACACAATAAAATAAAAACGACTACCAACCTTGCAAAGCCTAAAGTGAAGTAACTGACAACTTTTCAAACGTGTCATTAATTGTAAGAATAACGTCAGTGAGAATCTCTGTAATATAACAGTGCCTTCATGAGATTGTCAAACATAACTTTACTTACAGTACTTTAACCTGTAATATAACAGTGTTTTCTTGAGATTCCCTGTAGCATTCATAAGTCACTGTTTTGTAATAATGTCTTCAGAACTAGCAGAACTAGAGCCTCCAGAAAAAAAGCCCAAAATAATTGACCTTGATTTTTATATTGATACTATTGTTAAATGCATAAAACAAATAATTGGCTCAGAGAAAAACCTACATCCAATCATAAGCGACGATTTCAACCAGCCATTATTATTAACCAAAGTAAAAGCTGGGCATATAAAAAATGTTAAGGATATATCACGAACTATTCTGACACTTAACGAAAAGATTCCCTTACAAGAACTGTCTCATTTGAAAAGAGTATGTCGGAAAGACATAATATTATGTCCTTCAACATATTTACACAACACTTCTTCCATACAAGAGTATATAGAAAGCCATGTAACTGAATTAAAAGATGTGTTTGAATACTTTAAGGAAGTAGATGTACCATTGCTACCTCCGATTCATACCAAACAATATAACGAAGCTAGGAAAATATGGCCATGCAATTTCCACCCTAACGAGTATCATGAAAAACTTTTAAGTGATAATTTTTTCAGTATATACGAAGTGCAATTACATAGAAAGTTTATGGCAGCAGTGTTTGAAATAGCCAAATGGTATGCAATACACAAAGGAGTTGATTTTGACGTTAACAGTATATTTAGGGATGTTAACATAACTTTGGTTGTCGATCCTAAGAACTGCAATAGAATTGTAACGATAGCCTATGATTTTAGAAAAGATCATCCTATGAAACACTCAGCTATGTTAGCCATAGATAATGTGGCTAAAACTCAAAATGGAGGAGTGTGGTCTATGAATTGTAACGATAGCTTATTACCTGGTGTAGAAACTGAGTTAATACATCATTTAAAGGATAAATTCTCGCAGTTTATTTTTGGGTTCAAACCAGTTAAGGCTAAAAATGCTTCGCCAGCGATAGAAGATGCCCAAATTGATTTGCTCGAAGATGAAAGTTGCCCAAAAGTTAAAAAAGAAAGTGGGGAAAAAGACGGCCCATATTTGTGTACAGGTTACTATGTTTATATGTTGAAGGAACCTTGTGTAATGTGTGCGATGGCTTTAGTACATGCCCGTGCTAAGAGGGTGTTCTTCTGTATCGACAATAGTGTGTATGGGGCTTTAAACTCCGTCGCTAAACTACAGACCGTGCCATCTCTGAACCATCATTTTGAAGTATTCACTGGATTTTTATAGCTGACGAAACCGAAAAAGAAACGCACGAAAAAGTGTCCCGTTCCGCCTGAGCCCGCGCGTGCAAGCGAGAGCGCGGAACAAGCGATAGAGAGGCACGATCGGCCTAAGCGTTAGCTTGTGACCGTGCCGCCCGCCAGTCATCGTCAATGTTTCTTTATGACGTTATCACGTAAAACTGTCGTCCGTAAACCGACTTTACAGACAACCAATTTTTTTTTTACTTGACTGGCAAAACCAAAAGGAAGGGTTATGACTATAGCAGTCTGTATGTATGTGACTATTTACGAAAGTTCCACTGTGGCGCCTAAACCACTGGGCCGCTTTTGATGAATGGTTTTGGTCAATTAGTTTGCTATGATGAACGGGGTGACATGGCTACATATTATACGAACAAAATCAACACGACGGATGTTACGTCATCCAATAATCCATAGGTTACAGTATTTAAGGATGATTACACGGGTCTGCCCGCAAAATTCAAATTTAATTTGGTTTTTCGCAATTTGTATTGTAAACTAATACGACAAACTAGGCTAATGGCATTCTAATTGCGCCAGTAGAATTATCATCTTCACAGGTTTACATAAAAATCTTTACTTGAAAGTGTCCAGTTTAAGAAATTAATCAAAATACTGACTAATTTGTGAGTAACTCACGTCCAACTCGGTATTTTGATAAATTTCTTAAACTTTTCACTTTCAAGTAAAGATTTTTATGTAAACCTGTGAAGATTATAATTCTACTGGCGCAATTAGAATGCCATAAGCCTACTTTGTCGTATTAGTTTACAAAATGGGAAAAACCGCGGGCAGACCCGTATGATCCACCTTAAACTGTTTCAGTTAGCTCCATACTGCGATCAGCTGCATTAGTAAATTAAGTTCTTAATTTTGAATTAATTTTTTATTTATAATATTTTGCATATTGAATGTATTATTAAATAAAAATCATAAATATTAAATACTGTTTTTTTTTCTCATTTTCATGCTTTTTTTTATTGTGATCACACCTGGACCTGATGGTAAGAGAAGATGCGGCCTAGCATGTTGTGCACTTACCTCGCAGATGCCTTATGATGTAGCACATAAACTACTGAGCCGGTTTTGATGAACGAGGTATCAATCGATTCGTAATTATGGTCCGGGTGATATTGACTACATTTTACACGAAAGAAGTTAATATTTAAAAAAAAAAAAAGAATATTAACCAAGTTGAACTTGACTAATATTCTCCTCTCCCCTCCAAATAAGCGGAAAGCTTGTGCCAGGAGTGGGTACGACAATAGTGCAACGGGTTGGATTCGAACCTGCGACCTTTCAAGTCTCGACCCATGAACGGCTCACTACTGAGCGCAGGTCTCCTCTCAGAGAAGGGTTATAGGCCATAGTCCACCACGCTGGCCCAATGCGAATTGGCGGACTTCACACACCTTTGAGAACAATATGAAGAACTGTCAGCTGTGCAGGGTTCCTCACGATGTTTTCCTTCACCGTTGAAGCTTGTGATATTTAATTTCTTAAACGCACATGACTTAGAAAAGCCAGAGGTGCGTGCCCGGGATCGAGCCTGCGACCCCTGAATAGGAGACCGCAGTACTAACCACTAGGCTATCACTGCTTCAATAACACGTTGATTGATAAGTGATAACATGCTTTAAATATGTCAAGCCATAACTGGATTTTTCAGCCCTTATATCTTCAGATTTTGGATAAGATAGGTTATTTTGTCTTTGTAATCGGTAATTTTTATCGCTGATCTGGAAGTCTTGTATAAAGTAATCCTTAATATTAAGAAATTAAATATCACATGCTTTAACGGTGAAGGAAAACATCGCGAGGAAACCTGCACACCTGAGAGTTCTCCATAATGTTCTTGAAGGTGTGTGAAGTCCGCCAATTCGCATTGGGCCAGCGTGGTGGACTATGGCCTATAACCCCTCTGAGAGGAGACCTCGCTCAGTAGTGAACCGATGATGGCTTGATAATGATGATGATGATGATGATGATGGATCCCTTTGTTGTCCCGGGATAAAAACTAACCTACGAGTATGTTACTCTTCGTCTTCAGGTCTTAAACTATACAACAAGTCACGTTGATATGTAGCTTCGTTGCTACACGATTGAAGGACAAACCAATAAACAAACCCACTTTCGCATTTATAACATTAGTACGGATGTGAGAGTGTGTCTGTTTGTTGGTTTGTCCTTCTAACATGGATTAACGGATTGGCCTGCGTTTTTATATGGTTATAGTTTAAGGATTTGGATAGTGACACAGGATCCTTTTTATCCCGGAAAATCAAAGAGTTCTCGTGGGATTTCAAAACTAAGTCCACGCGGAGGAAGTCGCGGGCATCAGTTAGTCAGCTAGCTTATAGTATTAGGAAGGATGTGGAATTTTAACAAGCTCTTAACTAGTGGTTCGCCCCGAACTGAGACCTCGCGGTATCCCACAATCATTCATTCAATCGATACCTTGATTTAGAGCCTCGAATACAATCTCCACTTTGAAAGCCCCCCATTTCGTCAAAATTTAATAAAAAATATATTGTACTCTGTTCAGTCGTCTTTAAAAAGATGCGTCGCAAGCATATGTTACGCAAAAAAATATATTTTACTACTAACAAAGAATTATACATGCGTCATGTTCGTGAACGGGTGCCACCGGCGGGAATTGGGCTACTTTCTGTCTGCCTGTCTTAACATGTGTTGAATTATAATTAGATATAATTAGGTATGCTTTTGTGGAACTTCCCCTCATTGTGGAAACACTGCATACGTAGCATAATATCTATTATATTGTAAACTTGTTTTGAAAAGAGCAACTGCCGAGTTTCTTGCTGGTTCTTCTCGGCAGGAACGGCATTCCGAACCAGTGGTAGACTCATCGACGATTCAAAAGCACTTGTAAAAAAGTTTATTTGAATAAAAAACATTTCCATTCTATTCTATAACTTATCTATAGGTACATATAATAAAACAGAAACGAAACCAATTCTGTACATGAAATAGATTCAAAAAAGGGTTTTTGCTTCTAATTGTGTTCAAGATACAGATATCAAAACAGAAGCTAAATTTTTTTTTTGTCTGTTTGTCTGTCTGTTTGTTTGTCCTTCTTTCACGTAAAAACTACCGCACAGATTTCTACAAAATTTTATACCGTGGTAGCTTATTACTCGGGTCAACATCTAGGCTACTTTTTATCCCGGAAAATCAAGGAGTTCCCGAGGGACTTTAAAAACTAAATCCACGCGGACAAAGTCGCGGGCATCAGCTAGTTATGCAATATCAGCTATTGGCTTTGCTAGGTCAAATATGCTTGTAAGTTGCAACACCATGCACAACCCAACTATCCAAGTAGGCTCATAATAACCAATAAATTAAATTGGCCCAAAACTCTACTACTTAACGGTCGTTGTATGCAATTCACCAATTGACTCCTCCCTCTCACTGCGCCAGTACCCAGCATCCCAGATACAGTCCAGATTTGATCGAGGATAGCTGCATTATTCGAAGTCAAAGTTATTAAAAAAATTTAAACAAAAAAATATTCATATTATTAAAAAGTTAAAAGATTCTCTAGAACGTCTCAAAATGGTTGTCGATTCGTATTTTCGCGCGTACGATACTTTCTGGTGAGTTTTTTTTTTCTAGTTGATATGCTGACGAAATTAAGCTTTTTTAAATTATTCAAAAAAGGGTTACTGCTTTATCCATTTGTTAAAAAATGCAATATAACAGTAAAATAGAAATGATTTTAGTGATGATTGCAAAACGGTATTGTTGAAAAAATATTAAATCAATTTCAGTTACATTAGTTGCTGTCTCTCAAAAATAGGAAAAAATCATACGAAAATAAAAAAATTGGCAGTCATAGGGACTGCCGATAGAAGTGAAAACAAGATTTGCTAATAATTAAAAACAAATATAAATAAATAAATAAAAATAAAATAAATAGAATATTAAAAAAAAGCGCACAGTCACGTTTTGTGAGTGAGATTCGAACCTGCGACATCATACATTAAACGGTAAGGAAGGCGGCTGCTTGCCGACTGCGCTGTACAAGGTTGCTTGAGAACCTCTAAAATGTTGAACGCTTACTGAAATCTCCAGGTGACGATGGCGACAGTGACGATGGTGACGGTGACGATTTCGTGAAATCCATGTTTTTTGCTCACCCAAAAAGTGCTCAACGTGTCTATAGTAGTTTTCACTTCAATAATTACTCATGTTGAATTTTATGATGAAGTAGGTTCGACTTTAATTTGCTTAACTGTTTTATTACTCATAATAAAATATATATTCTATACAAGATAATAATATATTAGGAATAAACGAAAAAAAATTGCACCTTCAGTTATATTATTTAGTATTCACTTTTAAATTGTTTCAAAAAAATCAATTTAGAGGCAGAATATTAGAAAATAGAAGAAAATAATAAAATCATAATAAAAAATCTTTATTTTTTTTCACTAGTCCAATCGTTCCAGTAACTAATACCGCACTATTCTTGCAAACACCGGTTAGAACCCATACCAATAAATCCCACTTTAAAACTTTTATAAGCTAATGACTCTACCGATTAATGCTTCCAACAATTTTAAACTCTATATACCATTTAAATAAAGTTCATTTTTCTTTGACAGTATCTCTATCTTTACATCCTCTTGATATTTGTCACTCTTTTTCTTATTCTATAGAGTTAATTTTCCCTTGACAGGAACGTATAGTACTTCTAAATACTTGCAACATTTTTATACACTCAACGACGTAGACTGAAGGACGATTTTTGCTTAGCAAATACATAATTGGTTTGTAATGTTGGCAATTGTGAAATAAATAAGTGTCTTCCTTGCCTTCACGTGCTTCATAAGATTTTCACATGAGATAGAATAACTTGAAACCTGAACCCTGTATTTGATGTGAAATATTGCGGCCATTTTTTAAATCAAGCTGGATTTATGACCATAGAGTGTAGGGGTTTCGAAGATAAGGCCTGTAATTCTATTTTTTTAGCTGTCTTAAAAGGTAAACAAATCACAGAAAACGCATAACCTACTGTTAGATAGTTACCCTCACGTTCAGATGGTGTCCGCCTGTAGTGTTTGTGGTTAGATTGATTAGATGTGTGGAAAGGGGCCGTTGTAGGGGTGGTGGAGACGGCTATAGGTAGGGTTTTAGCGTTTTAAGAGATGTATTATTATTAATAATATTCTTCTTCTTCTTCTTCGCGTGCCTCTCCGACTAGCGAAGGTTGGCAGTCAGCTTCGTAAATTCAATTTTGTTCTTCACGAGGCGAAATAGTTCTGCCGCACTCGCGATTCCTGTCCACTCTCGGATGTTGCGCAGCCAGGACTTTTTTCTGCGGCCGACGCCTCTTCTTCCGGCAACTTTTCCCATCATGATGAGTTGTAGGAGTTCGTACCTCTCGTGCCTGAGCACGTGCCCCAAATATGCGACTTTCCTCATCTTGATGGTTTGCATAAGTTCGCGTTTTTGATTGACGCGCCGCAGAACTTCCACATTCGTGACCTTTTGAGTCCAGCTAATGGCCAACATGCGTCTATATGCCCACATTTCAAAAGCTTCTATACGTTTCCTGAGATCTTTAATCGTCCACGCCTCACATCCGTATAGAAGTACGGGCCAGATGTAACAGCGTAGTAAACGAGTGCGCAAGGAAATCTTAAGACCGCGGTTGCACAGCACTTTTTTCATTTTACTAAAGGTGCTTCGAGCCACTTCAATTCTGGTCTTAATTTCCTGGTCGCTATTCCAGTTCTCATTTAACCACGTACCTAAATATTTGTATTTACGCACTCTTTCATTAATAATATTATTCGCCTTATATATTAATATTATTTCTCTAAACTATTATTATATATTCGCCTTATATATTAATAATATTATTTCTCTAAACTAGTTAGGAATTTGAAATTTTGGTATATTATGTACTATACAGGGTGGGCCAGACCAGTGGATATAAAATTTTTTTTAGATTGTTGACTTAGGGGCCTACCAGGACCCGCAAGGAAAAAAATCGGTTCCCACCCGATTACGAGAAAAAAATTTTTATTTGAAATTTTGGAATATCATTACCTTGACGAACTTTTAATATTTTTTTAATTTTTTCAGTGACAATTTCCGCAATTTTTTTATAGAATATCTTTATGTAATAACTGTGCTCTCTTAGGAAAAAATTCCAGTCTGATTAGCTGGTTTTAAGAGCATTAAATTTTAAATTATTTCAGGAAAATTAAGTTCATACAAAATCTACAGAAAACTTTAAAATTCCATGAAAAATAAAAGAAGAGGTTCATAGCACTGGTGATTTTTTAAAAACTGTAGCAACTTATGTTCTTTCGATTGCCAAAAGAAAAATTGTATGTCAATGTGCCGGATAAAAAGTTATGATTTTTCAAAAGTCTTCGTTCCTCATTCGTGTAAATAACGACCTTATTGAAAAAAATGTTAATTGTTTGTGGAGACTGCAGTATGTCCTTTAATTTTAACTGCCTCGTAGTTCTAGTGATAAGCGTGTTCGACTGCGGCTAACGAGGTCCCGGGTTTGAGTCTCGGGTCGGACCAAACCAAGTATTGGGGTTTTCCGATAAGAAATTCTCAGTACTAGCCCGGAGTTAGGAAGTTGGCGTTGTTTCACCCCGTGCCTTGGAGAGCACGTAAGGCTGTTGGTCCTGCGCTTAATTTCTCTCCAGTTGTGTCGAATTTTCTGTCCCATCGAGCTATGAGAGTAAAGAAACAGAGAGTTCACCTGTGTTCACGCACACACTTGTGCACTTTAATATCTCCCGCACAGATGGCTAATCTTTCTGGAGATAGGCTTCCGCTGTGGCCGTAATTCGGAAATATAAAACATTGTTTTATTTTTCTTTCTCTTAAAAAGTAGATACCGTCATTCATCATTAAAGGATTAATGTCCTCCCTACCAAATTTCGGCCACGGCGGCAGCCTATCTCCAGAAAGATTAGCCATCGGTGTGTAAGATATTAAAGTGCACAAGTGTGTGCGCGAACACAGGTGCACTCTCTGTTTCATTACTCTCATAGCCAGATGGGACGGAAAATTCGACACGACCGGAGAGAGATTAAGCGCAGGACCAACAGCCTGACGTGCTCTCCAAGGCACGGGGTGAAACAACGCCAACTTCCTAACTCCGGGCTAGTACTGAGAATTTCTTATCGGAAAACCCCAATACTTGGTTTGGTCCGACCCGAGACTCAAACCCGGGACCTCGTCAGCCGCAGTCGAACACGCTTATCACTAGAACTACGAGGCAGTTAAAATTAAAGGACATACTGCAGTCTCCACAAACAATTAACATTTGGTTCAATAAGGTAGTTATTTACACGAATGAGGAACGAAGACTTTTGAAAAATCATAACTTTTTATCCGGCACATTGACATACAATTTTTCTTTTGGCAATCGAAAGAACATAAGTTGCTACAGCTTTAAAAAAATCACCAGTGCTATGAACCTCTTCTTTTATTTTTAATGGAATTTTAAAGTTTTCTGTAGATTTTGTATGAACTTAATTTTCTTGAAATAATTTAAAATTTAATGCTCTTAAAACCAGCTAATCAGACTGGAATTTTTTCCTAAGAGAGCACAGTTATTACATAAAGATATTCCATAAAAAAATTGCGGAAATTGTCACTGGAAAAATTAAAAAAAAAATTAAAAGTTCATCAAGGTAATGATATTCCAAAATTTCAAATAAATTTTTTTTTCTCGTAATCGGGTGGGAACCGATTTTTTTCCTTGCGGGTCCTGGTAGGCCCCTAAGTCAACAATCTAAAAAAAATTTTATATCCACCTGGTCTGGCCCACCCTGTATAGTTTATTTAAACAACAAATACTGAAAACACCGATTTATAAGTTGTGACCAAAACAAACGAGCATTTTTTCCTCATATGCTAATTTAGTACTTTCTAAGAACTAAGATATTATCTAAATTGGTATCTAGTATTAAAAAAATGATTTTGTCATATGTACGGAACCCTAAAAGAGCGAGGCCCGACTCGCACTTGGCCGATTTTTTACAAGTGCTTTTGAATCGTCGATGAGTCTACCACTGGTTCGGAATGCCCTTCCTGCCGAGAAGAACCAGCAAGAAACTCGGCGGTTGCTCTTTTCAAAACAAGTTAGGTACAATTGAATAGATACTAGGTATGCTATGTATGCAGTGTTTCCACAATGAGTTCCACAAAAGCATACTTAATTATAATTCAACACATGTTAAGACGGGCAGACAGAATGTAGCCCCATTCCTGCTGGTGGAACCCGTTCACGAGCATGACACATGATCCAGCCATTGCTTCGCTCAGCCATATTTGAGGGAATGTAACAACCCGCATCACAATGTGACATGTTTAGGTGAGAAGGGCCATAGTCTACCACGCTGACCAAGTGCGGATTGGCAGACTTCACACACCTTTGAGAACATTATGGAGAAGTTGCAGGCGTGCTGGTTTCCCCATGTTTTCCTTCACAAATACAGCAAGTGGAAATTAATTGCTTAAATTGCGAAATGAGTGCCTGGGATTGAACCCCGGACCCCCTGAAGTCTTAACCAATACGTTATTAACCTCCCTGGCGCAGTGGTGAGCGCTGTTGTCTGATAACTGGGAGGCCTCGGGTTCGATTCCCGGCGGGGTCAATTTGGGAATTTATAATTTCCGAATTGTCTCTGGTTTGTCTGGTGGGAGGCTTTGGCCGTGGCTAGTTACCACCCTACCGTCAAAGACGTGCCGCCAAGCGATTTAGCGTTTCGGCACGATGGCGTGTATAGAAACAAATTAATGGTATGGGTTGAATGTTCACTGCCATACCCCTTCCAAGTTAGCCCGCTACCATCTTAGACTGCATCGTCACTAACCATCAGGTGAGATTGCAGTCAAGGACTAGCTTGTCATCGAATAAAAAAAAATTATATATATATTAGCTCTTAGTATAAGAATCATCTACTGAAAACCAAACCATTTCTATTTTTCAGAGCTCGTCTGAAGACACGTGTCATCAAATCTACATCTAGAGCAGAGCAAGACGGCGCTAGCGAGAACTGCTGCAACAGACAGAGACGACTATATTCTCCGAGCTCCACCTTTACATTGATGGAAAGAATTTGCTCCGCCATTTTGAAGTTGCAAATGAAGATTATCGAATATCTGATGGTTATTGATTGACCATAGGAAAATCGGTTTGGTGGCGTTATACGATTAATGGTACGTAGCTATTATCTATCCATATATATTACCGCATTGGGCCAGCGCGGTGGACTGTGGCCTATAACCCTTCTCTGAGAGGAGACCTGCGCTCAGTAGTGAGCCGTTGATGGGTTGTTAATGGATGGATACCTATATATATCCTATATATGGACGTATATGGATGGATATTACCTACTATGTTATGTATTATATACTACCTTTTGCCCGCGGCTTCGTCTACACTTTAGTCCGCAAATGTGTGGCCCTGGTGCACTCTCTATTTCCTTACAGCCTCGTTGGTTGAGGATAAAAGTTGAGATAGAATCCGGCCACGGCGACCAGTCTCCACAGAGTATACCAGTGCACTTCATTCCCTCACTCTCATAGTCCGAAGGGACGGAAATTTGATATGACCGGAGGGTGATCAGGCGCAGGGCCGACATCAAACGTGCTCTGCGAGGCACAGTGGTGACCCACCGCTAATTTTCTAACTCTGGGATAGTACTGAGAATTTCTTGTAAGACAACCCCAATTAATTGTTTAGCTGACCCGGGAATCGATCCCGGAGCTTCGTCATCCGCAATTGGACATGCTTGCCACTAGACCAACGAGGCAGTTAGGAAATAGGGAGTGCACCAGGCCCATACTCTTGTGCATTATAATAACTCCTACGCCGGCGCCGTAATGTCTCTGTCTTTTAAGTCATGTCTTAAAATGAGTATTTGAATATTACTCGTAGTATTCAATTCGATGCCTTAACATGGGTAGCCTAAGTATGTCACGCACTCTTTAAACATTTCTGTGGTGGTGTCGTGTGATGCGGGTTGTTACGTTCCCTTAAATATGGTTGAGCGAAGCAGCGGCTGGGTCATGCGTCATGCTCGTGAACGGGTGCCGCAGGCGGGAATGGCTACTTTCTGTCTGCCCATCTTAATATGTATTGAATAATTGTAAGTAGTATGTATTTTTGGAACTTCCCCTCATTGTGGAAACACTGGATACATAGCATAATATCTATTGTATTGTAAACTTGTTTTAAAAAGAGCAATTGCCGAGTTTCTTGCTGGTTCTTCTCGGCAGGAAGGGCATTCCGAACCAGTGGTAGACTCAGCGACGATTCAAAAGCACTTGTAAAAAAGTTTAATGAAAACTGCCGCGGTAAAGCTATTACATAGCATTTTTTATCAACTTATGCAATTATAATATTTATGCAATATTTTTTTTGCATAATAAAAATTATGCAAAAAAAATAATTAAAAAACAAACAAACAAGAAAAGCGCACTGTCACTACTTCGCGAGTGAGATTCGAACCTGCGACATCTAACGAAAGCGGCCGCTCGCCCACTGCGCCAAACAGAGCTACACTAGCGGCACGCTATGATGGCCGGTTTGACACATTACAATAGTGATGTGGAATGTCAATTTATTCTCGAACAAAAAACAATTAAGTTTTGTTTTTGTACCTGATTAAATAGGTTTAATAAAACAAAAATGTATATGTTTATTTAATTTATTTGAACGAACTGAATATTTGAATGAAAATGAATATACATACTTTATATGCACACAAGAAACATATGAATACAAAAGATACCAAAAAAGGTGCCACAAAAGGCCATAATTAATCAGATTCGTCCATACTACTATTTTCACTGTCGTCACTGCTATCATCACCTACATTAATAATTATATGTTCGTTTTCTATAATATTATCTATTTTCACATCTCTTTCATAATCTTCCCTTATTAATTTAACAGTTCTATTCACAACCTTTTCCCAGTCTCCTTTAGTCACATGTTCACAAGCTTCTTCTAATAATTTTAGCATTTTTTTTGTGGTAAATGGGGGTTCTGTATTGTGTCTTGCAGCATATCCCTTAATTTGAGCCCACACCAACTCAATCGCATTATACTCACAATGGTAAGGCGGTAACCGTATAACTCTGTGCCCATGTTCTAATGCTATTTCGTCAATGACGTATCGGATCTTGGTTGGTTTGTTTTCTTTTAAAAGACGTACTAATTCCGCTTTTAACATATTCATGTTTGCATCTACGCCATTTTTACGAAGCCATGCGACGATATCAGCTTTCTTTTGGGATTGGGCAGGTGGCTTGTCAATTTGCATCGAGTGGTATGGGGCGTTGTCCATAATTATAATAGATGGTTCAGGGAGGCTACACAACATTGAGGTAAACCATTCAGTAAACTTTTCTCCATTCATGTCTTCATGATAGTCTCCAGTGGTTTTTGACGCAAAAGCCATGAGAGAACCTTCGACAAACCCGTTGATGGTTCCGGCGTGACAAATTATAAGTCGCGATCCTTTTCCTACAGGAACTTTGGAAGTAGATGCTGCTGTGTCATCGTTCCAAGAACGGCCTACAGTATGGTTAGCATTAAGCCATGTTTCATCCAAGAACACAACATTTTGCCAATTTTTGATTTCTTTCACTTGCCGTAAAAAAGTATACCTTGCCATCGCTATATCAAATCTTTCCATCAATATTTTGCGTTTGTTACATTTTTTGTATCGAAATCCAATGGTCTTCAAAATCTTCGTTAAAGAACTTTCCCCACCGAAGAATAATCCAGCTTCCTTCAGTGAATGCACCAACTTTTTTCTTGTTGGATACTCCTTCTGTAAATAGTAGCCGTAAACATGTCTTCGGATAGCATCAGCATCAAAGCTATCGATGCCTACGACTGGTTTTGCTCGTTTTCTCTTTTTTGGTGTGTGAAGTTTATTTTCTTCTGTGCCAGTCTCGCCATATTTTTTTTTAGTTATCCGTCTAACAGTTCGTTGTCCAATATTAAGCGCATCAGCTACGCGTTCAACCACTGACGTTATAGGTAAAATTGGCACTCCATTTTGAGCTTCACGATCGAAATAGTTACGAAGGCGTATTACGAACTCACGTGTCTGACTATTTAGAACAGTTCTCTGCGTACGTTCGGTCATATCGACGAAATCCACAACAAAGGGCTTGAACAGAGTCCAAATTAACGAGCAAGGGTCAACAGTAATGCAGTATTAATATTTGAAATCCAAAGCCAGGTCAAAACTATATCACAATCGCATTGCACTGACAGTTTATACTTTTCGAAGCAACGTCAATTCGAAACTGCTTTGTTTTGCATTGAGCATTGACGCGAGTTTGCCGGAGGTAGTAGTTGTGCTAGCCAGCGATCCTATGTGACGATCGTATTAGATTCCATTTTTAAAAATTTTCAATTTAGAAAACCAAATGCCGAGTTGTGGTATATATCATATAAAAATAAAAATTTTACCTTTTGTATGAAACAGCTGATATTTTTTTGCGATTTCAGAGGTTTGTCCACATAGTGAAAATTGTTCATATTCACAAGTACATTCACCCCTTAAATGGTGCAAACTGATTTTTCTACACTTGTATACATTTTAGAAATCAATTTAATAAATAAATTTTGAGTCCTAAACCTAAAACTACATTCGATAAAATTTATGAATCTCTGCACATCACTATCGTCAATAAAGTAATACAATTATTTCCTTCAAAGTCGTTATCAATTAATACGGAACTTCATGAGCGGACAAACGTCAAACCGGCCATCATAGCGTGCCGCTAGTTTAACTATGTGCTATATGTGATCAAATGAGAATAAGAATGACAGGTCGCCATTTTTTATTTATATCAAGTATATAGTTCGACAAATTTATTAGTACCAATATTCACTGTTTTATCATTTCTCTATAATATATACCTATGTAAGTATATTATTATTATTAAACTAGCGGCACGCTATGATGGCCGGTTTGACACATTACAATAGTGATGTGGAATGTCAATTTATTCTCGAACAAAAAACAATTAAGTTTTGTTTTTGTACCTGATTAAATAGGTTTAATAAAACAAAAATGTATATGTTTATTTAATTTATTTGAACGAACTGAATATTTGAATGAAAATGAATATACATACTTTATATGCACACAAGAAAAAAAAACAAACAAACAAACATGTCTTCAGATAGCATCGGCATCAAAGCTATCGATGCCTACGACTGGTTTTGCTCGTTTTCTCTTTTTTGGTGTGTGAAGTTTATTTTCTTCTGTGCCAGTCTCGCCATATTTTTTTTTAGTTATCCGTCTAACAGTTCGTTGTCCAATATTAAGCGCATCAGCTACGCGTTCAACCACTGACGTTATAGGTAAAATTGGCCCTCCATTTTGAGCTTCACGATCGAAATAGTTACGAAGGCGTATTACGAACTCACGTGTCTGACTATTTAGAACAGTTCTCTGCGTACGTTCGGTCATATCGACGAAATCCACAACAAAGGGCTTGAACAGAGTCCAAATTAACGAGCAAGGGTCAACAGTAATGCAGTATCAATATTTGAAATCCAAAGCCAGGTCAAAACTATATCACAATCGCATTGCACTGACAGTTTATACTTTTCGAAGCAACGTCAATTCGAAACTGCTTTGTTTTGCATTGAGCATTGACGCGAGTTTGCCGGAGGTAGTAGTTGTGCTAGCCAGCGATCCTATGTGACGATCGTATTAGATTCCATTTTTAAAAATTTTCAATTTAGAAAACCAAATGCCGAGTTGTGGTATATATCATATAAAAATAAAAATTTTACCTTTTGTATGAAACAGCTGATATTTTTTTGCGATTTCAGAGGTTTGTCCACATAGTGAAAATTGTTCATATTCACAAGTACATTCACCCCTTATATGGTGCAAACTGATTTTTCTACACTTGTATACATTTTAGAAATCAATTTAATAAATAAATTTTGAGTCCTAAACCTAAAACTACATTCGATAAAATTTATGAATCTCTGCACATCACTATCGTCAATAAAGTAATACAATTATTTCCTTCAAAGTCGTTATCAATTAATACGGAACTTCATGAGCGGACAAACGTCAAACCGGCCATCATAGCGTGCCGCTAGTGTAAATGTGAACTTCTAAAATGTTGAACGATTACTGAACGACGGTGTTAGGTTTTTTTCGTTACGGAATTTCTTGATTTGGTCGCCGCGCTCAAACTGTTTGTCCTAGTTCAAATCCCGCGATATAAGCTATGCAATAGCTTAATATTTCTATTCTATTCTATTCTGTGGAAATTGACCGTCGTAGTCGGGAGGACATTACTAAATACCTACCAGGAATATTCCAGGCTACAGATCAATTAGCTTTATAAATTTCGTGATCACATTTTTTGCTCGCTCCTAAATGGAATTTTATGATGGTGTCCCCGCTACCAAGTTCGCCTTAGACATGTATGTGAAGCGAAAAGTTTAATTGACTCAATAAATATCAATTAAAAGTGATACACGCGTCTTATTACTGGCGGTTGTCATTAATTGTGATGGTGTGTTTCATTGAATTGGTACGACCCTTTTGCTGTTTGAGTATTGAGATCATTTGAATGGGAGAAGAATGTATTGAAAAGTAAGGGCGGGAATACACGGGCAGCTCGAGCAATAATCCACTGATCATAATCTATATATATAAAAGAAAGTGGTGTTAGTTACACTATTTATAACTCAAGAACGGATGAACCGATTTGGCTGAAAATTGGTGGAGAGGTAGCTTAGAACCAGGAGACGGACATAGGATACTTTTTATCCCGTTCGACCGCGTTTCCGTCAAGTCACTATAAAACGTGGTATAACAAAAACGCATCTGACATGGAATAACAAAACGCAAATGACAGTGGAATAACAAAACGTAAATGACAGCTAAACGTAATTTTGTCTTTGGTTAAGTAGATAAGGTAAAAAATTTGACAATTATAAAAAGTGTTATAATAAAGCATTACTGATATTATAAATGCGAAAGTGTGTTTGTTTGTTGGTTTGTCCATCAATCACGTCGCAACAGAACAGCGGATTGATGCGACTTTGCATGAGTATAGTAATGGATGTAGTAGTGGTTCCTCAGACCGGGGGAGCTACTTTTTATCTCGGATAATAAAAGTTCCCGCGGGATTTTTAAAAACTAAATCCATGCGGACGAAGTCGCGGGCATCAGCTAGTTTAATATAAAAAAAAAATTCTGAGGTGGATTATGCGAGTCTGCCCGCGAAATTGAAATTTAATTTGGTTTTTCCCATTTTGTAAACTAATACGACAAAGTAGGCTTATGGCATTCTAATTGCGCCAGTAGAATTATCATCTTCACAGGTTTACATAAAAATCTTTACTTGAAAGTCTGGTCACTTTCAAGTAAAGATTTTGTAGATTTTAAGAAATTAATCAAAATACCGAGTTGGACGTGAGTTACTCACAAATTAGTCAGTATTTTGATTAATTTCTTGAACTGGTCACTTTCAAGTGAAGATTTTTATGTAAACCTGTGAAGATGATAATTCTACTGGCGCAATTAGAATGCCATTAGCCTAGTTTGTCGTATTAGTTTACAAATTGCGAAAAAACCAAATTAAATTTGAATTTCGCGGACAGACCCGTATATTGTATAATCATCCTTAAACAACCGGCTTCAAACTCCCGCTTTACTACATTACACACACACTATACAAAATATATAATGTATTGTTGATATTTTAAAAACCGCTCGACCGATTTCGGTAAAATTTATATGGGACCACCTGGGGAGTATACCCTTTCAAACAAAAAAAGAATTTCCCAAATCGGTTCAGGCGTCTTCGAGTAATCGGTGGACATACATAATAAAAAAAAAGATTTCGACGAATTGATAACGTCCTCCTTTTTTGAAGTCGGGTAAAAATACATGGACCGCTCGTGCAGTCTCTGTCATCAACTTCAAGCTGCCGTTGATAACTGCGACACCGGTCGGTTCCAACTGCTAGATATGTCGCAATTTAATCAGTAGCAACATGGATTTCATGGAAAAGCAGTGATAGCCTAGTGGTAAGGACTGCGGTCTCTCATTCGGGGGGCCGCAGGTTCGATCCCCGGCACGCGCTTCTGGCTTTTCTAAGTTAAGTGGGTTTAAGAAATATCACAAGCTTCACGGTAAAGGAAAACATCGTGAGGAAACCTGCACGCCTGAGAGTTCTTCATAATGTTCTCAAAGGTGTGTGAAGTACGTTTGGATTTTTGATTTTGCCTTTAGTTTCCGATTTGCTTATAAACGTCTTTTCTTTTCCTACCATCTTTTTATTTAGATCGAAGCAAAATTGTGGGTTCATCCAATATTCGAATTACGCAGTCATCATGGAGAATTTCGTCACTTTTTTTTGGAGCTTAGAAAAGTTTTTAAATTATTTTAGAATGTCCATATAAATAAATAAATAAATAAATAAACATTTATTCAGCTTTTAACAAAAAGGTCTTTAAGAATAGGTAATGATATACAGACAGAAACTTAATCACTAAATAATTTAATAATAAATGAAAAGGCCTCAGCATAATGCTGCAACATTAAAATGCTAAGCGCTGATTTTCAGGCATAGCCCTAAATAAAATCGCGAGCTAACCACGAGACAGTTATACAAGATAAGTAATAAGAAAAAGAAATAAATGAATAAATACAGATATTAACATGTGTTTCGGTTAACAGTTGATACATAGATAAATTGGGGTAAATATCAATGTAACTGCTCGAGAAGTCAGTATATGCCTGGCAACTGCTTGACCGCACGATGAGATTTCATCACGCTTGCTGACCGCCTGTAGCAGTCACAACTGCTCGAGCGATTCCATGTATGTATGCAAAAAGAAGCAATCAGCAACCCATCAACGGCTCCCTACTGAGCGCAGGTCTCTTCTCAGGAAAGTGCTATAGGCTATAGTCCACCACGCTGGCCCAATGCGAATTGGCGGACTTCACACACCTTTGAGAACATTATGTGGAACTCTCAGGTGTGCAGGTTTCCTCACGATATTTTCTTTCACCATTGAAGCATGTGATATTTAATTGCTTAAACGCACATAACTTTGACAAGTCAGAGGTATCCGGGATAGAACCTGTGACCCCCCGAATAGGAGACCTAGACCTAGAGTCCTAACCACTAGCCTGCGCTCTGCAAATAGGGGACCAGAGCCCTAACCACTACGCTATCACTGCTTTTATGATAAGAGTTTATACAAAGAGTTTAAAGTATACTAAACTCTTCCTCTGAAGTACCTTTTATATTGGTTTCACTATGATCCTTTAATCTAAAGATCCTGTTTTTTTACTAGGTATTCATTTTCTGTGGACCTATCTCGAGATCTCCCTATAGATATAGATAGATAGAGGTAAAGATTAGGTTTATTTTTCTTGGTCCTTCTCTGACTAAGGTTACTCGACGTTGGACCTATATTCTACTAGCTTATGGCCGCGACTTCGTCCGCGTGGATTTAGTTTTTAAAATCCCTCGGGAACTCTTTGATTTTCCGGGATAAAAAGTAGCCTATGTCACTCTCCAGGTCCTCAACTATACCCATACAAAAAATCACGTCGATCCGTAGCCCTGTTACGGCGTGATCGAAGGACAAACCAACAAACCAACAAACACACTTTCGCATTTATAATATTAGTAAGGATTATCATTGAGGTACATACACTGATTTGTGCGTCCCAATATTTTTTTTTATTCGATGACAAGCTAGTCCTTGACTGCGATCCCACCTGATGGTAAGTGACGATGCAGTCTAAGATGGTAGCGGGCTAACTTGGAAGGGGTATGGCAGTGAACATTCAACCCATATCCCTAATTAGTTTCTACACGCCATCGTGCCGGAACGCTAAATCGCTCGGCGGCACGTCTTTGACGGTAGGGTGGTAACTAGCCACGGCCAAAGCCTCCCACCAGACCAGACCAGAGACAATTCAGAAATTATAAATTCCCAAATTGACCCCGCCGGGAATTGAACCCGAGACCTCCCAGTTATAACACAACAGTGCTCACCAACAAAATTTGCTGTAAATGTGGTGGTCATCCATCCTAAAACAGTAAGAAGTTAGTGACAATTTGCAAAAACGTTCCCACATACATAAGCAGAGCGTGCAGAACCTTGCGTCGCAAGTGGCCAACGTACGTCTTGACCCAGCAATTGCGTGACCCTGCCGATCCAATTCCACCCGTCCGAGCACGCCATTGGTCGGGGAATTAACTACAATATTCCCTATTTATTCATTTGAACGTCTTGCCCACCAATTTAGCAATAGAAGGCCGTAGCATCACGCGTTGTGATCGCCAAGTTAATGCACGGAAGAAACCTTTTAGCCGCTTTGGCCGCTTTGCCAAAATGGTGGACTGAAGATGTATTTACGCGATGGCGACGGTCGGATTATGGCGATTCTGAAGTGGATTTTCGCCAAGATGGCTTAACGTTCACTGGATTTTTGCGGTTATAGGACTTTGTGAAGTGTGTTTCTTTTTTTGATATTTTCTTTTTGCGCTTAGACTGTTTTGAAAAGAGGTGAGGTGGTATTTTTTCCTTAATTACAAATGAAACAGTGCAAAAAAATGTGGTTTTGCGGATTGAAGAAGAATTTGCTATAGACTTATTTTCTGATTTTAAAATTGGGAACTGTTAAAATTGGGTAGTGGATTTTTGCTAAAATGATTTGATAATTTTTTTTTATTTTTTTTTTTTCAAATAGAATGTTAGTCAAATTGAAGTTGACTAATATCCTTCCTATCCCCTCCAACTAAGCGGATAGCTTGTGCTAGGAGTGGGTACGACAATAGTGCAACGGGTGGGATTCGAACCTGCGACCTTTCAGTTTTCAGTCCGCACCTTTAACCGTTGGGCTATTGAGGCTCTAAATGATGGCTTTTTATTTTTTGTTTAGACTTTTTTGTTTTTTAATTCTTTCATGGGGCGTAGATTGTCTTAAAAAAAGATGTGAGTTTTCATGCAGTTTTAGGAGCGTATTTTATTTTTGTTTGGATTTTTCATTTTGCATTTAGTTTCCGATTTGCTTATAATCATACTTAACTTTTCTTCTTTTTTTTTTTGTTTCAAAGGGTATACTTTCCAGGTGGTCCTATTTAAATTTTGTAGAAATCGGTTGAGCTGTTTTAAAAAAATCAACAATAAATTATATACTTTGTAGTGGCGCGGGAGTTTGAATAAGTATTAAATTATTATTGAGCACGGGCGTGATGACGCGTAAAATCCCATAAATATTAAGCAATGCCAACGCCCATAATAGCCTAGTGGTTAGGACTGCGTTCTTCTATTCGAGGGGTCGCAGGTTCGATCCCGGGCACGCATCTCTGGAATTTTCGGAGTTATGTGCGTTTAAGCAATCAAATATCACACGCTTCAACGGTGAAGGAAACCTGCACAGGCCAGCGTGGTGGCCTATCGCCTTATAACCCTTCTCGGAGAGGAGACCGGCGCTCAGTAGTGAGCTTTTGATCATTAATGGGTTGCTCATGATGATGATGATGATGAAAATCCGATAAGGGTGATATCGGATTTTACGCGACATCGTACCACCAATACTTTGCTGGTAGGGTGGTAACTAGCCACTTCTAAAGCTTTCCGCCAGACAAAGACATTGCTAAACAGAAACTTTTTAAATATTGGATAGAAGCAGGCGTTACTTTGCGAAAGTTCACGATTAGCAAGAAAAGGTTAGAATTATTTTGCTATAATCCGCCAACAGAAAAAATCTGTATGGTCAAACATGCAGTTACTAGCTAAGCACCGCTCACCTTCCCAAGCAAGCTAGAAAGCAAAGTTCCCAAGCAAGCAATGCCACCACCACTCACATGCACCACCACACAAGACTTTTGCACTACTCTCGACGTAGACTTCTTCTTTATCAACCGATAGACGTGCACTGCTGGACAAATGTCTCTTGCATGGACTTCCACAGGCCTCGGTCTGGCGCCGCCTGAATCCAGCGGCTCCCTGCGACTCGTTTGATGTCGTCGGTCAACCTGGTGGGGGGGCTGCCAACATTGCGCTTCCCAGTGCGGGGTTGCCACTCCAGCACCTTGGGACCCCAGCGACTATCAGCTCTTCGAACTATGTGCACCGCCCATTTCCACTTTAGTTTCGCGACTAAATGAGCTATGTCGGTGACTTTGGTTCTCCTACGTATCTCCTTATATATGTTTCGATCCCGCAGGGACACTCCGAGCATAGCTCTCTCCATCGCCCGCCGAGCTATCCTGAGCCTACTTATGAGGCCCTTAGTTAGCGATTATGGACGTAGGCTACTAGAATATATTCATCATCATCATCATCAGCAACCCATCAACGGCTCACTACTGAGCGCAGGTCTCCTCTCAGAGAAGGGTTATAGGTCATAGTCTACCACGCTGGCCCAATGCGAATTGGCGGACTTCACACACCTTCGAGAACATTATGAAAAACTCTCAGAAGTGCAGGTTTCCTCACGATGTTTTCCTTCACCGTTGAAGCAAGTGATATTTAATTGCTTAAACGCACTTGACTCCGAAAAGTCAGAGGCGCGTACCCGGACTCATACCTGTGACCCCCCAAATAGGAGACCACAGTCCTAACCACTAGGCTATCACTGCTTCTAACTGGACGTAGACTACTAGAATGTATTGCTAAACAGAAACTTTTTTTCCTTCTAGGATCCGTAGTACCGCCGCCTCTACCACGTTAAAGGGCAAAAGTACGACGCACCTCACGCTCGAGATCCTCAGTTGAACACATGGAGACCTTTCTCACCCAGCCAACGTATCTGATCGGCAACCGTTTCACCAAGCAGTACCCTGGTCCCTTCCCAATACAGTACCACGTCTGTCGCTGGAACACCAATATGCTATTAAAAATCGAGAACGAATTACTCCAAAGCCACAGACAAAGGGAGACGACCGGGATAAAGAAGCTGTACAACTCGTTCTTCGTTCTATTTTAACTTGAAGTTTCGAGGCGTTCACGAATCATTCAGTTTCATTCATTCATTATACCATTCAGTGACTTTTTAAGTGTTGTGTTGTGAGCTATGGCTCAGTTGTAATGGAATTTTTTGAGGAGGCCAAAGACGATATTATGCATGAGACCTCTTTGAGACATAAAGAGGATTTCGCTTGGGAGTCGTCAGTGAGGTTGACCTTGGTTGGGAGTACTGAGGACGTTGGGATGTATCTGGAGGAACGGGAGGGGAGGAAACGGAAGTGGCAAGGGGAGGGGAAGATGATGAGGAGGGAGGAAGAAGAAAGGGAGCAGAGGAAAATGCCGCCGAAGAAAATTATGGGTGAGTAGTTTTGCATTTACTGTCTTTTTAACCCCCGACGCAGAAAGAGGGGTGTTATAAGCCGCTATGTGTGTCTGTCTGTCTGTGGCACCGTAGCTCTTAAACGGGTGAACTGATTTGGGTGCGGTTTTTTAATTTAAAAACCGGTTTCTAGCGGCGGTTCTTTAAAATCGGTTCATCCGTTTCAAGGTCAGCAGCTTGTTAGCTGCGGTAGGGTTCTTAGACGCATAATGTGTATTTACTTTCAAACATACGTGTGACCTAAAATTTGAAACACCCATGTATGCCATAGATTCACATGTCATGCATGTACACTTATTACCCGACTACTTTACCCACCCATGTAACCCACTTAGCTTTTTGGTGGGCTTTAACATGAATGGTAACTTGACACACAGTAATTCTAATTAAAAAATTGGTTATTTGTAAAGTCGGTTTACGGACGATAGTTTTACGTGATAACGTCAAAAAGAAACATTGACGAAGACTGGCGGGCGGCACAAGCCAACGCTTGGCGATCGTGCCTCTCTATCGCTTGTTCCGCCCTCTCGCTTGCTCCCTCAGGCTCAGGCGGAACGTGACACTTTTTCGTGCGTGCAGCCGGTGCTCATCGATTTATAAAACATTATTACGTCAAAAATACTAGGTCATATAAAAATTGTTTTGTGCTTCGATCCATTGTAGAATGTATGGTTCTTTGCTGTAAAGCTAGATGGCGTTGTATACAAAAATCAAGAATGCGCCTTTTTACCCGACTGCAGCAAAACCAAAAAGAAGGGTTATCATTTTTGCTTTTTATCTATTTTTAACGGCCTTCAAAAAAGGAGGTTATCAGTCCGTCGGAATCTTTTTTCTTATGTAAGTATGTTCACCGATTTGTCGAAGACGCCTGAACCGATTTGGAAAATTCTTTTTTTGTTTGAAAGGGTATACTTCCCAGGTGGTCCGATTTAAATTTTATCGAAATCGGTCGAGCGGTTATTAAAAAATCATCAATAAATTATATACTTCAGTGACGCGGGCGTTTGAAGTCGGTTTTTTTAAACTATTTTTTATGTATCAAAATCGGCTCAAGTTTAGGCGCCTTGGTGGAAATTACGTAAACCGTCAGACACACACATCGATAGATTGCTAAAATCATAACTGTAGTTATCGTAAGGTTCGCTGTAGTTGGTTAAAAAAGTTCATTCCTGATTTTTGTGTACAGCAAAGGGTCTTACAATGGATCGAAGCACAAACCCATTTTTTTATTATCATCATCATCAATAGCCTATAACAGCCCACTGCTGGACTAAAGGCCTCTCCCAAGGGGAGGGTTTGCCCATAATCACCACGCGGGGCAGACGGGTCGGTGATCGCAGTAGATGGCAGTAGTAGCACAGAGGACGCTGCTGCCCGTTCTCCGTTATATTCCCTTAGTCGCCTCGTACGACACCCGCGGGAAGAGGAGGGGCGGTGACAACTGTATTCTGATCTGCCGTCACCACACGGCATATTTATGTTTTTTTATTATACTCTTACTCTGTGGCAACTTAAGTTACACACGTATTCACTATTCGTTTCGTGAGGACACCTGCACACCTGAGAGTTCTCCATAATGTTCTCAAAGGTGTGCGAGGTCTGCCAATTCGCATTGGGCCATTGGTGAAATATGGTCTATATAACCTTTCTTAAGTAGTGAGACATTAATGGGTTGCTGATGATGATGATGATGAAGGCTCTGACAGAAACGTACAAACAGACCGGAGATAATTCACCCATGAGACAAACTGAAACACAGTAATTCATTTATCTGATTTTATACGAAAATGCAAATGAAAATGAAGCAGTGATAGCCCAGTGGTTAGGACTGCGGTCTCCTATTAGGGGGTCGCAGGTTCGAG
Source organism: Oeneis ivallda (assembly GCA_029955525.1). NCBI lineage: Eukaryota > Metazoa > Arthropoda > Insecta > Lepidoptera > Nymphalidae > Oeneis > Oeneis ivallda. The sequence goes on from JARPMR010000028.1 coordinate 4,067,656, forward strand.
CCCGGGCACGCACCTTTTACTTTTCGGAGTTAAGTGCGTTTAAGAAATTAAATATCACATGCTTCAACGGTGAAGTAAAACATCGTGAGGAAACCTGCACTCCTGAGAGTTCACCATAATGTTCTCAAAGGTGTGTGAAGTCTACCAATTCGCATTGGGCCAGCGTAGTAGACTGTGGCCCATAACCCTTCTCTGAAAGGAGACCTGCGCTCAGTAGTGAGACGTTAATGGGTTGCTCACAACAACACAACATACGAAAATCTTCCTATGCGTAACCGTACAGATATAGTAATTGGAAACTCATTTAAAACAACTTATAATTAAACTATAAAGGTTAACTGATTCAGATAACTGAGCTGTTGATACAAATGTTTTATTAAACGTGAACATCGATTTGTCAAAGATTATTGTTGTACCTAGATGTATGTATGTATTGTAGTGTAGATCAATACCTATTAGTAAAAAATCCAGCCCCTTAGAACGCACAGATGCAAAACCACACTGCTACAATAACTGTGATTGGCTAAAATAGCCAATCGACAACGCTTTTCTTGCTGCAATGTTAATGTGTGATGTAATGAAAATATCGTGATTTAGAGACGATAATCCTTACTTATAATTGTATTATTGCGAAAGTGTGTCTGTTTGTTTTGCCCTTCAATCCTGCAGCAATAGAGCAACAGATCGACGTAGTTTTGCATTGGTATAGTTGAGAAATGAGAATTTAAAGAGTGACATAGGCTGCCTTTTGAAAAACAGGGTTCCATTTTTGTGAACGCGGACGAGGTTGCGGGCCAAAGCTTGTTAACTTAATATTTGGAGTCATATAAATAATACAATGCCTTTATTACGTTTCCTCTGAGAGACAAAGCATAATATGCTGGCATAATTCAAAATCTTGATTCCCGCGCATAACAATCTTTTCTTTATTGATAATGTCAATGATAATGTACTTGACAAATTATCATCTTTTCGTTCTCTAAACCAGTATGATGCGGCGGGTTATGCTAGCCACACGTTTTATATAACTATCGCGTTTGCAATTGTGACCTATGTGAACTCCAGTGTAAATATTGTGACGATAATACATTTAATGTGTGTTTTGTAGTGTAAATAAGTGATTTGGTGCGTTTATGGGTTATCTGATCGGTACTAGGTTGCATTGTGTCTTGGTATTAAAAAAAAAGTATTTGGGATGAATGAGGTTATGCCTTTGCCAATACAAAAATTGAAAACAAGAGTGGTATTGTATTTACGTTTTTCTATCTTTGACAACTCTTTCTCTCTCTACCTATCATCTTTTATGATCTTTTATCTCGTACGCTTTGTACGTACGTTTGCTTTGTACGTTGCTTGTACGTTTTGTGAGACGGATAGCAAAATAATTAAAACTGTTAATTTACTAGACGACTCTCTCTCTCAATCTACATTGTTATATGTTTCGAGTGAGATGCAAATATTATAAACTTTATATCGTTGTATCAAGTAACATCTCTCTTACACTCTCTATCTCTGTCTAGCTTCTTTTATATCTAAAAAAAGTGAGACGCAAAACAATTATTTTATCTTGATAAAAAGTATCTCTATTACTCCTCTCTCCCTTTTTCTTATACTCGCGTAATGTTTTAAGAGAAGCAAATAACATTTTATAACTACATATTTAGTTACTCTCTCTTTCACTAATTTATGAATGCGAAGCAGATCTTTATTTTGTTGCTATCTATGTCTTATTTAAATGAATAAAGTAGGAATTACGACCATGTCTGTACAATATACATGTACACTTTGTCACTGACAGGTTCTCTTTAAAGTCACTTTGACAGCTTCTCTACTGTATCTCTATACTTAGCGGAAACCCTATTATTATATTATGCAACTTGCTGTAGCTTCCAAGTAAAGTATTGATTGAGTGCTCTTTAGGACCTGAATTAATTGAGGGGTATTTTTAGTGGCAAAAATCAAACCAACAAAACTAAAATGTGATAAAGTAAATCAAGTAATCTGAGTAATAAATTATTATTTATAGCGATTGTTTTCACATTTGATTTTTGTTTTGAAAAGAGCAACTGCTTAGTTTCTTGCCTCCTCCTCTCAGCAGATTCTGCTTTCCGAACTGTTGCTGGTAGAGTCATGAAATAAATAATTTTGCATTTTTGAAATGTATTTTTTTAAATAAGTATACTTACCTATAGATTATTATATAAAGGCTAGCGCTTGACTTCGATCACACCAGTTGATAATTGAGGATGCGGGGGATAAATAAAAAATAGCCTATGTAACTCTCCAAATCTCTTGTTTTTCAATCAATAAAAAAAATCAAATCAATAAAATTAAACGGAGATAACCTTAAAATTGAGAACTCCACTGTTTTTCTGGGGGTGACCTTGGATAGTAAGCTTCAGTGGGACGCTCACATTGAGACATTAGCGGGTAAACTCAGCTCAGCTGCCTATGCTGTCAGAAAAATCAGACAGTTTACCGATGTGGAAACGGCTAGGCTTCTCTACTTCGCCTACTTCCATAGTGTAATGTCCTATGGAATCTTATTGTGGGGCGGAGCAGCTAATATTGAAACTATTTTTATATTGCAGAAAAGAGCCGTTCGATCTATCTATAAACTCGGTTCGCGCGTATCTCTTCGTGAAAAGTTTAAAGAGATTGGGATACTTACAGTAGCTTCACAGTACATTTATAATAATATAGTCTTTGTGAGACAAAATATTCATCTGTATAAACAAAGGGGCGATGCACACAATCGTCTTATTAGAAATCGTCATAAACTAGAAATACCATCATGTCGCCTGCGTAAAGTGCAAAAATCCTTTGTGGGGTTGAGCGTACGCTTATATAATCTGATTCCGAAGGAATTGCTAGATTTGCCACTGCACAAATTTAAAGAATGCGTAAAAACTCACTTACTGAGTTGCGGTTATTACAAAGTTAATGACTTTCTTAATGATAAAGTTGCATGGGATCTTGAAAAGAGTATTTGAATAGTAATAGTACTGTATTAGATTAGATAAATTCGATGTCTTGACATGGGTAGTCGAGTATGTCACACTCTCTTTAACGTTTCTGTAGGTGGTGTCGTGTGGTGCGGGTTGTTACGTTCCCTCAAATATGGTTGAGCGAAGCAATGGCTGGATCATGCGTCATGCTCGTGAACGGGTGCCACCGTCGGAAGCGGGGCTGCTGGTCTGCCAGTCTTGACATGTATTGAATATTGTACTTATGTATTTTTGGAGTTGTTCTATAAATATTATATCATCGCATTGTTGGAAATATTCTATTCTAACAAGTTGCATGGGGTAAATCGGCATGGCATCCAGCTGCCCACAAGATATTATAAAAAGTTATTAAAATGTAAATACCATAGACGAAAGATATTTACTAGTAAATACATATTACCTACAAAAAAATATTGTAAAATGTGTAATTTTGAAAAGAGCAACTGCTGAGTTTCTTGCCGGTTCTTCTCAGCAGAATCCGCTTTCCGAACCGGTGGTAGAGTCATGACTTGTCATAAGCGCCACAGGTTGGCCTACATGAAATAAATGATTTTGAATTTTGAATTTTGAATTTTTCCCGGATAAAAAATAGCCTATGCCACTCTCCAAAGCTCTTGTTTTCCGGGATAAATAATAGCCTGTCACTCTCCAAATCTCGTTTTTCCGGACTATATAATAGCCTATGTCACTCTCCAAATCTCTTGTTTTTCCGGGATAAAAAATAGCCTATGTCACTCTCCAAAGCTCTTGTTTTTCCGAGATAAATAATAGCCTATGTCACTCTCCAAATCTCTTGTTTTCCGGGATAAATAATAGCCTATGTCACTCTCCAAATCTCTAGTTTTCCGGGATACATAGCCTATGTCACTCCAAATCTCTTGTTTTATCGTGATAAATAATAGCCTATGTCACTCTCCAAATCTCGTTTTTCCGGACTATATAATAGCCTACATGTCACTCTCCAAATCTCTTGTTTTTCCGGGATAAAAAATAGCCTATGTCACTCTCCAAAGCTCTTGTTTTTCCGAGATAAATAATAGCCTATGTCACTCTCCAAATCTCTTGTTTTCCGGGATAAATAATAGCCTATGTCACTCTCCAAATCTCTAGTTTTCCGGGATACATAGCCTATGTCACTCTCCAAATCTCTTGTTTTTCCGTGATAAATAATAGCCTATGTCACTCTCCAAATCTCGTTTTTCCGGACTATATAATTGCCTATGTCACTCTCCAAATCTCTTGTTTTTCCGGGATAAAAAATAGCCTATGTCACTCTCCAAAGCTCTTGTTTTTCCGAGATAAATAATAGCCTATGTCGCTCTCCAAATCTCTTGGTTTTCCTTGATAAATAAAAGCCTTTGTCACTGTCCAAATCTCGTTTTTCCGGAATAAATAATAGCCTATGTCACTCTCCAAATCTCGTTTTTCCGGGATAAATAATAGAATAGAATAGAAATATTTTTTATTCAAATAAACTTTTACAAGTGCTTTTGAATAGTCGATGAATCTACCAATAGCCCCTATGTCACTCTCCAAAGATCTTGTTTTTTCGGGATATAAAATAGCCTATGTCACTCTCCAAAGCTCTTGTTTTTCCGAGATAAATAATAGCCTATGTCGCTCTCCAAATCTCTTGTTTTTCCGTGATAAATAAAAGCCTACGTCACTCTCTAAATCTCTTATTTTTTCGGGATACATAATGACCTATGTCACTCTCCAAAGCTTTGGTTTTTCCGAGATAAATAATAGCCTATGTCACTCTCCAAAGCTCTTGTTTTTCCGGGATAAATAATAGCCTATGTCACTCTCCAAATCTCTTATTTTTTCGGGATACATAATAACCTATGTCACTCTCCAGATCTATTGTTTTTCTGGGATAAATATTAGCCTATGTCACTCTCCAAATCTTTAACAATACCCATGCAAAAACCACGTCGATGCATAGCTCCGTCGCGCTACGTGATTGAAGGACTAACTAAACATGTTTTTGGGTTTTTTGCGTTTGCGCTTGACAACGATCATACCTAAAAGAAATTATGAGGTCTAGGTTGGAGCGCAATTGCCTAGAAAATGCCTATTCACTCTTGCCTTGAAGGTACTCAAGTTATACGGTGGCAAGAAACACAGACGCTGGAAGAGCGTTCCACACCTTAGCGGTTCGTTTCAGAAACGTTGGTATATATAAGTACTCAAAGAAATATATATATTTTTTATTAGATTAATAGGGCAATTATCTAAACCGATCAGACAAACTTCATTTTATATCATATTTATAAGTTTAACAAAACATACATGGTCCTCAAGCTAAATTCCTATAGAAAAATTATGAAAAAATTAAAAAATATTTCCACAAAATTCTGATGTGATGGAATTTTTTGACTATTTTTCACGTAATGGGCACACAAAAATCTAGGTGAAACACTACTTGAACTTCAAATAGGAAATTCGCTGTAGGACTGTGTTATGATTAATTGATTTTTGCAGTCTATGTATGTATATATTTTTTTTGTATATACGTATTTTCTACCGTAGTATCTACGGTAGAAAATACAATTTATGGCGATTTCGATGAATGAGGTGTAGATCGATTGGTTTTGACCGGGTGACATAGGCTACAGTCATTTGATAACAACAAAATCAATATTATGTCCGATATTAAATCCGATTCTCCGTATTTTCTTGTTCTCTTGTTGTCTTCTCTGTGTTATGTGGATTACAATACACGTACATTCATTCAACATTCATTCATTCATTCTAACCTCCTTGCGCCCATTTTTAACCGACTTCAAAAAAGGAGGAGGTTATCGATTCGTCAGAATCTTTTTTTAGGGTTCCGTACCCAAAGGGTGCCAACGGGACCCTATTACTAAGCCTCCGCTGTCCGTCCTTCCGCCCGTCCGTCCGTCTGTCAGCGGGCTGTATCTCGTAAACCGTAATAGATAGACAGTTGCAATTTTCACATATTGTGTATTTCTACTGCCGCTATAACAACAAATAATAAAAATTAAATTAAATTAAAAAATAAAGGGGGCTCCCCATACATGGAAAAGGAGTCGAAATAAAATTTTATTTTTTTACCCTGGCATGTGGGGTGTCATTGTCTAGAGCTCATTAAGTGGAGTTCAAATATATATTTTTTTTATTTTTTAGCTACAAAAATGAGGAAATGGGAGGCCGTCAAAGTTCTCGGTTTTAGACCACTTTCTCATAAACTAAACTAGTTAGGAATTTGAAATTTTGATATATTATGTACTATATAGTGTATTTAAACAATAAATACTGAAAACACCGATTTATAAAACAGTTTGTAAGTTGTGACCAAAAAAACGAACATTTTTCCCCATATGCTAATTTAGTACTTTCTAAAAACTAAGATATCTATGTCTATGATAAATATGTATCTAGTTTTAAAAAATGATTTGTTCATATGTACGGAACCCTAAAAGAGCGAGGCCCGACTCGCACTTGTCCGATTTTTTTATGGATATATTATGTTCACCGATTACTTGAAGACGCCTGAACCGATTTGGAAAATTCTGTTTTTGTTTTAAAGGGTATACTTTGCAGGTGATCCCATATGAACTTTATCGAAATAGGTCGAGCGGTTTTAAAATATCAACAATAAATTAATGTATGTACTTTGTAGTGGCGCGGGCATTTGAAATCGGTTTTTTAAAAATATTTTTTTATATTAAATTATATCAAAATAACTAGTTACTACCGGTTATTGTTTTCATCGTAACTCGGATAAACACTGACTGGTATTTGTTAACAATCACTTATAAATGATATAGGTTTGACGACCTCCCTGGCTCAGTGGTGAGCGTTGTTGCCTTATAACTGGGAGGTCTCGGGTTCGATTCCCGGCGGGGTCAATTTGGGAATTTATAATTTCTGAATTGTCTCTGGTCTGGTCTGGTGGGAGGCTTTGGCCGTGGCTAGTTACCACCCTAATGTCAAAGACGTGCCGCCAAGCGATTTAGCGTTCCGGCACGATGACGTGTAGAAACCAATTAGGGGTATGGGTTGAATGTTCACTGCCATACCCCTTCCAAGTTAGCCCGCTACCATCTTAGACTGCATCGTCACTTACCATCAGGTGAGATCACAGTCAAGGACTGGCTTGTCATCGAAAAAAAAAAAAGGTTATAGTTTCGTGTTTATTATGTTATCGATTAACCGGTTGAAACCGGTTTTTGTCAATCCCTTATCATTATTGATTTATTTTAATGAATTTTTGTCCTTTTCTGATCTTCTTTGGATAAATATCTGAGTACTTATAGGTTTTGCTTTTAAGCTATTGCATAGCTTTTATCGCGGGCTTTGAGCGCGGCGACCGAATCAAGAAATTTCGTAACGAAAATAACGCCGTCGTTTCAGTTCGGCAGACTTCGGCACGGTGTTTGTGTGCGTGCGACTAGAAATGCTATGCAATAGCTTTACCGCGGCAGTCCCCGAGTGCCACACGTATTTTTTTATTTTAGTACCCTAAACATACTATCTTACGTTTTACTACCGTAAGAATAGTACACACACACACAGTCTACATCTTTCGAAAACAAATGACGCGAAATAAGTACGCTATGAATAACGTGACCATTTACTTTTTGGCTCAAAACGGGACATTTCGGTTTATACAAAGGCTCGTCTCTGCTTTCAGTCCTGGGTTTGGGCTGGACGGCCGACATGTGGAGCTTTGTATGATGATATGCGAGACTCACGCAGGGCTTTCAAGGGTAAGCTTAAGTGGTGCCAGGACAATGTAGAGCAAATTAAAATGGATATATTAGCAACGTCATGCGAGGCGAAGCATTTCGGAGAGTTCTGGCGGCAAACAAAAGGACTGAATGCTCGGGTGCGTCTTCCAGCAGAAGTGGGTGGTATAAGTGGTAGTGAAAACATTGCAAATATGTTCAAGGCTCATTTTAAAGTGGATCCTGGCAAGATAGATTGCAGATTGGACGACGTTGGGGACATCGTGAACTCCGGGATTAGCCCCTTGCGTTTCACTATCAAGGAGGTAGAGGAAGCAATTAAAAGCATGAAACGTGGGAAGTCACCAGGACACGATGGCCTCAGCGTTGAACACTTGAGATATGCGGGTGTGCACATTGCCAGAGTCCTTAAGCTGCTCTTCAATCTTTGTGTAAGCCACAGTTTCCTACCAGATGCTATGATGAAAACAGTGGTAGTGCCCATCATTAAAAATAGGACGGGTGATGCGGCGGACAGATCCAACTATAGGCCAATATCCTTAGCAACAATATCAGCTAAAGTCCTCGACAGTCTGCTTGACGCACAGTTAAGTAAATCTTTCCAAGTGCACGATGCGCAGTTTGGTTTTAGGCCGGAACTTTCAACAGAGAGCGCAATACTGTGCCTCAAGCAGACTGTGCGGTACTATACGGATAGAAAAACACCGGTGTATGCATGCTTTCTGGATCTGTCTAAAGCGTTTGATCGAGTGGCATACAAAATTATGTGGCAAAAGCTTAGGAAGGAAACTAGCTTAAAACCTGAGCTAATCGCATTGTTCGAGTTCTGGTACGGTAACCAGCAAAATGTGGTGAGATGGGATGATGCGCTAAGCGAAGAGTATAGCCTGGGTTGTGGAGTACGGCAGGGAGGGCTGACGTCACCTAGGCTGTTTAATTTGTACGTAAATCAGCTGATTGGGAGGCTCAGTAGAGCTGGTGTCGGGTGTTCGATTGACGGTGTCAGTATGAACAACATTAGTTATGCGGACGACATGGTTCTGCTGAGCCCATCAATCAGTGGTCTTAGGCGGTTGTTACAAATTTGTGAGGAGTATGCTGGGGTACATGGACTCAGTTATAGCTCCAACAAAAGTGAGTTCCTTGTTTTCAGGGGGAAAAATAAACTACCCATGTTTAAACCTACAGTTAAACTATGTGGATATCCCCTTAAACAGGTCACTGAGTTTAAGTACCTCGGTCATATAGTAACAGACAGCCTGGATGATGACAGCGATATTGAACGGGAGCGCCGGGCGTTGTCGGTTCGAGGCAACATGTTGGCCCGCAGATTTGCACGTTGCACAAAGCAGGTGAAGATTACTTTGTTTAGAGCCTACTGCCAATCGTTTTACACGTGCAGTCTGTGGACAAACTATACGCAACGGACCTACAGCGCCCTGCGAGTTCAGTACAACAGCGTGCTGAGGGCGGTGTTAAGGAAGCCTCGACACTGCAGTGCGTCGGCAATGTTTGCGGATGTTCGTGTGGATGACTTCTACGCGATTATGCGCAAGCGTGCCGCGTCTATGATGAGCAGGCTTGTGAGCAGCACTAACGCCCTCCTCAGCACGTTGGCCGCTAAGTTGGACAGCCCTCTCTGGAGGAGCTGGAATGGTGTGCACATCGGCACTAGGCCACAGCGCGTACGCTGGTGGCCCTGAATAGCTTAAGGTAGATTATAAGGACTAACGTAGAATAAGTAATTGTTACTAACACAAATTGTACTAACATAGGTGTATAAGTTAATTGTTGCTAACAAAATATGGACGTAAGTCTGAAATAAAATATATTATTATTATTATTATTATTATTTACATTGCAATTTATTTGCCTCGAGTCAAAAAGGAAACTTAATTTTGATCTCGCTAATAAAGCTCTCCATTTTGGTGAGCTTATGTAACGACATCAAGCTTAAGTTTCCTTTATGAACACCGGCCTAGGTTCCCAATGAAAAAAAACCGCATTTTTAATAAGTTTTTATTTATAAAACAAGAATAGGTATTTACTTATTGTAAAACTATGTTTGTAAAACTTTAAAAACTTATGCAACATGCTACATACATAAATGTTCAGTTATTCAGAATTTTTATATTTGTCAGAGGAACTTTATTTTAATACAGCTGTTGATTGTGGTGGTTTGGGAAAACGGGACAATTTTGAGTCCCAAGGTTTCCTTCGGGGACACCGGGACGGGGAACCGAAATAAGGGACGGTCCCGTTCGAAACGGGACGTATGGTCACGTTAGCTATGAAGATAGATAAATTTTGTTTTTTTTTTTGTCTCCTTAAATTTTTTTACAAGGTTTTGTTTGACTCGTTTCAAGCTTTTATTTAACTTGCAATGTATGCATGTATGTATGTATTACTATGTATGTTTGTTTAGGTCAAATGGCACATGAACAAATGACAATACAATATTACTGTGACATAGAGCTGATCTGATGATGGAGCCGGAAGGTGGCTATGGGGACTCTGTAGTAAAACGACGTAACCCCATCGAATTTAGGCTCGTTTGATTCGTCTTGAAAAGTAATCTAGTCCTAGATTATATCCAGGGTCTGATGATGTAGCCAGCTACAAAAAACTTGTTTTTTAGAAATACAATTTTTAATTTACACTCTATTAAGGTGGATTATACGAGTCTGCCCGCGAAATTCAAATTTAATTTGGTTTTTCCCATTTTGTAAACTAATACGACAAAGTAGGCTTATGGCATTCTAATTGCGCCAGTAGAATTATCATCTTCACAGGTTTACATAAAAATCTTTACTTGAAAGTGACCAGTTTAAGAAATTATTCAAATTACTGACTAATTTGTGAGTAACTCACGTCCAACTCGGTATTTTGATTAATTTCTTAAACTGGTCACTTTCAATTTTTATGTAAACCTGTGAAGATGATTATTCTACTGGCGCAATTAGAATGCCATTAGCCTAGTTTGTCGTATTAGTTCACAAATTGCGAAAAACCAAATTAAATTTGAATTTTGCGGGCAGACCCGTATAATCATCCTTAACAGAGAAAATTTTGCACGGTATTTTCCTAGTGACAAGTTATTGCTATTATCTGCCACTTTCTTCAATGATAAGTTAACAGTAGATAGGTATTCGGTCATAACCCTGTTTTTGAATATACTTATCGACGTCAGATAAAATTTTGATAGTGCATACCTACTTACAACCGGTTCTTATCTTATCAGGATGTGGATAGAAGATATTTTTTTTAATTATATAAAAGAAAATCTTTTACTTTCAATATTAAAACAATTTTTTTAAAACCGACTTCAAACGCCCGCGCCACTACAAAGTATATTATTTATTGTTGATATTTTAAAAACCGCTCGACCGCATTCGATAAAATTTAAACGGGACCACCTGGGAAGTATACCCTTTAAAACAAAAAAAGAATTTTCCAAATCGGTTCAGGCGTCTTCGAGTAATCGGTGAACATATTATCCATATTCATATCATCCATGAGTTTCTTGCCGGCTCTTCTCAGCAGAATCCGCTTTTCCGAACCGGTGGTAGAGTTATGAAGTATCATAAGAGCCACAGGTTGGCCTACGTGAAATAAATAAGTTTGAATTTTGAATTTTTTTGAATTAAAAAAAAAGATTCCGACGAATTGAGATCCTCCTTTTTTGAAGTCGCTTAAAAACTGAGATAATTAAAATGTTTAAGAGTGGGTGTGCGCTCGTTAACAGTAAACAGATTTGATTTTTACCGTAGTAGATTAAGTTTCAATTATCCGAAAAAAAACACGCAAGAATTACATCATACTGCCAAGGGACGTGTTTGGGCAAAAACATAAAATGATGAAATTTGTTCGACAATAAAAAATCGCGAAGTTAGGTCTAATTTTTAACCAATATTCATTTATTTTCAATGTGTTGCATATTACAGAAAATTTTTACATTAAATTCCGATTGATATTATCAAGAGAGTAGCTTAGCGAATTGAAAAGAAAATGAATATTTTACGAGTTACAAAGTATTTGGCGCTTACTACACTCCTATTCCGCGTAAAACGCTTTCTTTTGTCGCGCCTCACATGAGGTTGTGGCTATGTTTTATCTCATCGCGAAATCTGATTATTTTTTGGGGTTACACGCGCTTTTAAGGCACACCAACGGGGTAGGGATTGTATTTAGGGGCTACATACGTTAAGATACTCCTACTTAGGTGATGTTTTAGGTGAAAATGGGCATTAGATACCTTTGAGCATTAAACTTTAGATACATACAGGATTCATCGTAAGTCTTATCATTTTTTTTTTATTCATCACAAGGGAATAGTATATTACACATCTAGGGTAGTAAAATAAGAAATGTCTCAGATCACATGTAATTGTTGTCCGAGGCGAAGCCGAGGTCAATAAACATGTGATCTGAGGCTTTCTTATTTACTGCCCGTGGTGTGTATACTATTTTTCTCCTCGACGGAGGCGGAAAGCGACATTTTCGTTTAGCGCAGCGGGAGGAAAATTGACGCTTTCCGCCCGGAGGTGAGAAAACGTATTTACTTACCGCAGACATATTGTCTCTCGTTTATCTTAAATGGAAATCTGCAAACGATAGTACTGTTTGCGCTTTTTATGGCGGTATAACACATTTAATATAAGGGCTTGAACACAGAATAGAATAGAATAGAAATGTTTTTTATTCAAATAAACCTTTACAAGTACTTTTGAATCGTCAATGAGTCTACCACTGGTTCGGAATGCCGTTCCTGCCGAGAAGAACCAGCAAGAAACTCGGCAGTTGCTCTTTTCAAAATACTTTTACAATATACTTCATAGATATTATTCTATGTATGCAGAGTTTCCATAATGAGGGGAAGTTCCACAAAAGCATACGTGATTATTTATAATTATAATTCAACACATGTTAAGACGGGCAGACAGAAAGTAGCCCCATTGCCGCTGGTGGAACCCGTTCACGAGCATGACGCATGACCCAGCCATTGCTTCGCTCAACCGCACCCGATACAGGTTAGAAGTTAGAACCTGTTACGAAAAGAGACTCCTCCTAAGGAGATGATTTAGGTATGGTTGGTGAAACCTGCATACAAGCGTGTATGCAGTTTTCCTCTGAGAATTAAACGGGTTCCGTATCGTGCGGACGCTCACTCCGCTCGCGGTGGAAACTCTGACGTCACTTCCTGCCGCTCATTTACCGTCGCGCGTCGCTACCATCGGGTCTTCAGCCCGCCCTAGAACTAAGACAGTAGGTTTTTAAAAGAAAACAATTCAAGGAAACTAGTTATCTTTATGAGACAGGAATGGAATTCGTGAATGCTTGTAATAAAACCGCCGGCTTTATTTGCTCTAAGTTTGCGTCACTAAACTGTTAATCGATCTTATGTAGGAATATCTGGCAGCAGCACATGATCTATTTTTTCTTGGTAAAAGTTCATGTATGCAGTTTTCCTTTACGTGTTAAACGGATTCCGTAAGTTACGACGCTCGCTCCGCTCGCGGTGTAAACTCTGACGTCACTTCCTGCCGTTCATTAACCGTCGCGCGTCGCTACCATCGGGTCTTCAGCCTGCCCTAGAACTAAGACAATAGGTTTATTAAAGAAAACAATTCAAGGAAATACAGTTATCTTTATGACATGAGTGGAATTCGTGAATGCTTGTAATAAAACCTCCGGCTTTATTTGCTCTAAGTATGCGTCACTAACTTTTAATCGATCTTAGTTAGGAATATCTGGCAGCAGCACAAATGATCTATTTTGTCTTGGTAAAAGTTCATGTTTGCAGTTTTACTTTGCGTGTTAAACAGATTCCGTAAAAGTTACGACGCTCGCTCCGCTAGCGGTGGAAACTCTGACGTCACTTCCTGCCGCTCATTAACCGTCGCGCGTCGCTACCATCGGGTCTTCAGCCTGCCCTAGAACTAAGACAATAGGTTTATTAAAGAAAACAATTCAAGGAAATACAGTTATCTTTATGACATGAGTGGAATTCGTGAATGCTTGTAATAAAACCTCCGGCTTTATTTGCTCTAAGTATGCGTTACTAACTTTTAATCGATCTTATGTAGGAATATCTGGCAGGATTGAGGTTCGCAGCTAACACCACATGATCTATTTTTTCTTGGTAAAGGTTCATGTATGCAGTTTTCCTTTGCGTGTTAAACATTCCGTAAAAGTTACGACGCTCGCTCCACTCGCGGTAGAAACTCTGACGTCACTTCCTGCCGCGCATTTACCGTCGCGCGTCGCTACCATCGGGTCTTCAGCCTGCCCTAGAACTAAGACAATAGGTTCATTCAAGAAAACAATTGAAGAATATACAGTTATCTTTATGACATGAGTAGAATTCGTGAATGCTTGTAATAAAACCTCCGGCTTTATTTGCTCTAAGTATGCGTCACTAACTTTTAATCGAGCTTAGGTAGGAATATCTGGCAGCAGCACATGATCTATTTTTTCTTGGTAAAAGTTCATGTATGCAGTTTTCCTTTGCGTGTTAAACGGATTCCGTAAGAGTTACGACGCTCGCTTCGCTCGCGGTGGAAACTTTGACGTCGCTTCCTGCCGCTCATTTACCGTCGCGCGTCGCTACCATCGGGTCTTCAGCCTGCACTAGAACTAAGACAATAGGTTCATTAAAGAAAACAATTGAAGGACATAGTTATCTTTATGACAGGAGTGGAATTCGTGAATGCTTGTAATAAAACCTCCGGCTTTATTTGCTCATGTATGCGTCACTAACTTTTTATCGATCTTAGTTAGGAATATCTGGCAGCAGCACATGATCTATTTTTTGTTGGTAAAAGTTCATGTATGCAGTTTTCCTTTGCGTGTTAAACGGATTCCGTAAGAGTTACGACGCTCGCTCCGCTCGCGGGGGAAACACTGACGTCACTTCCTGCCGCTCATTTACCGTCGCGCGTCGCTACCAATGGGTCTTCAGCGTGCCCTAGAACTAAGACAATAGGTTAATTAAAGAAAACAATTCAAGGAAACAGTTATCTTTATGAGACAGGAGTGGAATTCGTGAATGCTTGTCATAAAATAAAACCTCAAGCTTTATTTGCTTTAAGTATGCGTCAAGTTAATCGAGCGTAAGTATATGGGAACATCAAATAGGTTAGATTTATCAGTTGATCACACCACACATGATCTTTTTTTTTTTTTGCAGAAGTGATAACATAGTGGTTAGGAGTTAAGACTGCGGTCTCCTAATCAGGGGGTCACGGGATCGATCCCGGGCACGCATATCTGACTTTTCGGAGTTATGTGCGTTTAAACAACTAAATATCATATGCTTCAACGGTAAAAGAAAACATCGTGAGGAAACCTGCACGCCTGGTAGACCTCCATAATGTTCTCGAAGGGGTGTGAAGTCTGCCAATTCTGCAAATTGGGCCAGCGTGGTGGACTATGGCCTATAACCTTTCTCTGAGAGGAGATCTGCGCTCGGTAGTGGGCCGTTGATGGGTTGCTGATGACGATTAATTATCAATATCATAGGACGCGAGGTCTTAGTACGTGGTGAACTACTTGTTAATTAAATTAGATGGCGTATTTTACTAGTCTTGTGTAGTACATATACTAAGTACTGTTTGGAATGAATTCCCGACACCGAACGAGAACGAACTATTCCGTATGCTTAATAGTTCATTGTTCTTTTAGTACATCTTTCACTCGGCTCTGAATAAGCGGAATCAAGGAATCATAGACAGTAATTATATTACACCGTTCATTTAGTACTTAGTTCCTTGTGGTCCTATTTTTCCTAGTGGTCTTAGCATGTGTTGAATAATTAGGTATGCTTTTGTGGAACTCATTGTGGAAACACTGCATACATAGCATAGTATCTATTGAATTTTAAACTTGTTTGAAAGAGCAACCGCCGAGTTTCTTGCTGGTTCTGGTGCTGGTGCTGGTTCAGGAAGGGCATTCCGAACCAGTGGTAGACACATCGACGATTCAAAAGCACTTGTAAAAAAGGTTATTTGAATAATAGTTATTTGTGTTATATGGGGCCAAAGGAATTTTTTGTTCCCCGAGGGCGTTATTTTGAATTCAGAGCGAAGTGAAGGATTCTATAGTAGATTCCCGAGCGCAGCGAGGGATTCTAAAGTAGAATCCTGAGCGTAGCGAGGAATTCAATATACGCCGCCCGAGAACAAAATATTTTGGCCCCGAATGACACACACTATTTTTCATCATTACCTGTGCGAAAAAGCTAGGAGTATCAAGCTACTATGTATAGACATCGTATACTTATTGAAAATTAAAATAAAACACAAATAAATAATTTATTATTAAATAATTAAACATAAATATTTATGTTGGATACAGTATGGGCGTACATCCGACGACAAATTGATCACGTGACTTATTGAACAGCTTCTCAAACATATTTGAATTTCGACACATACTGAAGCACGAACGCGGACCAATCAGAAGAGAGAAATGAAAAGTCCCATGTGGTTCAAATTGAAGTTTGCTCCCATGGGGTTAAAATTAAATTTTGCTCCCGCTATCCTCTGAAGCCAATATTCGTTTTTCGAATAGGTATGACGAAAAAACCATTTCTATTCTATTCTTTTCTATTTTAGTCTATGATTCTGCCGCTTGGCTCGGAAATATTGTACTAATAGTACTAGAAGTCCGAACTAGTACAGTATTTGGAATGTACTAGTTCAGAGCGCTCCCTTTACACTAGCGGCACGCTATGATGGCCGGTTTGACGTTTGTCCGCTCATGAAGTTCCGTATTAATTGATAACGACTTTGAAGGAAATAATTGTATTACTTTATTGACGATAGTGATGTGCAGAGATTCATAAATTTTATCGAATGTAGTTTTAGGTTTAGGACTCAAAATTTATTTATTAAATTGATTTCTAAAATGTATACAAGTGTAGAAAAATCAGTTTGCACCATTTAAGGGGTGAATGTACTTGTGAATATGAACAATTTTCACTATGTGGACAAACCTCTGAAATCGCAAAAAAATATCAGCTGTTTCATACAAAAGGTAAAATTTTTATTTTTATATGATATATACCACAACTCGGCATTTGGTTTTCTAAATTGAAAATTTTTAAAAATGGAATCTAATACGATCGTCACATAGGATCGCTGGCTAGCACAACTACTACCTCCGGCAAACTCGCGTCAATGCTCAATGCAAAACAAAGCAGTTTCGAATTGACGTTGCTTCGAAAAGTATAAACTGTCAGTGCAATGCGATTGTGATATAGTTTTGACCTGGCTTTGGATTTCAAATATTGATACTGCATTACTGTTGACCCTTGCTCGTTAATTTGGACTCTGTTCAAGCCCTTTGTTGTGGATTTCGTCGATATGACCGAACGTACGCAGAGAACTGTTCTAAATAGTCAGACACGTGAGTTCGTAATACGCCTTCGTAACTATTTCGATCGTGAAGCTCAAAATGGAGGGCCAATTTTACCTATAACGTCAGTGGTTGAACGCGTAGCTGATGCGCTTAATATTGGACAACGAACTGTTAGACGGATAACTAAAAAAAAATATGGCGAGACTGGCACAGAAGAAAATAAACTTCACACACCAAAAAAGAGAAAACGAGCAAAACCAGTCATAGGCATCGATAGCTTTGATGCCGATGCTATCCGAAGACATGTTTACGGCTACTATTTACAGAAGGAGTATCCAACAAGAAAAAAGTTGGTGCATTCACTGAAGGAAGCTGGATTATTCTTCGGTGGGGAAAGTTCTTTAACGAAGATTTTGAAGACCATTGGATTTCGATACAAAAAATGTAACAAACGCAAAATATTGATGGAAAGATTTGATATAGCGATGGCAAGGTATACTTTTTTACGGCAAGTGAAAGAAATCAAAAATTGGCAAAATGTTGTGTTCTTGGATGAAACATGGCTTAATGCTAACCATACTGTAGGCCGTTCTTGGAACGATGACACAGCAGCATCTACTTCCAAAGTTCCTGTAGGAAAAGGATCGCGACTTATAATTTGTCACGCCGGAACCATCAACGGGTTTGTCGAAGGTTCTCTCATGGCTTTTGCGTTAAAAACCACTGGAGACTATCATGAAGACATGAATGGAGAAAAGTTTACTGAATGGTTTACCTCAATGTTGTGTAGCCTCCCTGAACCATCTATTATAATTATGGACAACGCCCCATACCACTCGATGCAAATTGACAAGCCACCTGCCCAATCCCAAAAGAAAGCTGATATCGTCGCATGGCTTCGTAAAAATGGCGTAGATGCAAACATGAATATGTTAAAAGCGGAATTAGTACGTCTTTTAAAAGAAAACAAACCAACCAAGATCCGATACGTCATTGACGAAATAGCATTAGAACATGGGCACAGAGTTATACGGTTACCGCCTTACCATTGTGAGTATAATGCGATTGAGTTGGTGTGGGCTCAAATTAAGGGATATGCTGCAAGACACAATACAGAACCCCCATTTACCACAAAAAAATGCTAAAATTATTAGAAGAAGCTTGTGAACATGTGACTAAAGGAGACTGGGAAAAGGTTGTGAATAGAACTGTTAAATTAATAAGGGAAGATTATGAAAGAGATGTGAAAATAGATAATATTATAGAAAACGAACATATAATTATTAATGTAGGTGATGATAGCAGTGACGACAGTGAAAATAGTAGTATGGACGAATCTGATTAATTATGGCCTTTTGTGGCACCTTTTTTGGTATCTTTTGTATTCATATGTTTCTTGTGTGCATATAAAGTATGTATATTCATTTTCATTCAAATATTCAGTTCGTTCAAATAAATTAAATAAACATATACATTTTTGTTTTATTAAACCTATTTAATCAGGTACAAAAACAAAACTTAATTGTTTTTTGTTCGAGAATAAATTGACATTCCACATCACTATTGTAATGTGTCAAACCGGCCATCATAGCGTGCCGCTAGTTTAGTGACCGAGCATGGACAAGCCTATATTTTACGCGCTATTTGCTTTGACCAGGCAGTCGTGGCTTACTTTGAGATAACTAATTAGCACTCTATGACGTCGTAGCTATTCGTTGTGTTTTATTTAGAATTTATTTTTAAACCTGGTTGGTTGCATTTATAAAATGGATAATCATCATCATCATCATCAGCAACCCATCAACGGCTCACTACTGAGCACAGGTCTCCTCTCAGAGAAGGGTTATAGGCCATAGTCCACCACGCTGGCCCAATGCGAATTGGTGGACTTCACACACCTTCGACAACATTATGAAGAACTCTCAGATGTGCAGGTTTCCTCACGATGTTTTCCTTCACCGTTGAAGCAAGTGATAGTTAATTGCTTAATCGCACTTGACTCCGAAAAGTCAGAGTTGCGTACCCGGGATCGAACCTGCGACCCCCCGAATAGAAGACCACAGTCTTAACCACCAGGCTATCACTGCTTCTATGTTGAATAACAAGCGTAAATTAAAAATTTTATTTGAAAAAAAAAGTTTTTAATAGCTGGCTACGTCATCAGACCCTGGATATCATCTAGGACCAGAGCACTTGTCAAGATGAATCAAACGAGCACAAACTCGATGGGGTTATGTTTTTCTATTACAGTGTTTCCATGGCCACCTTCCAGCTCTATCATCAGATCAGATGTATGTCACAATATAATATTGCATTGTCATCCGATTTACATATACATGCAAAATTTCAGCTCAATCGGAAACCGGGAAGTGGTTCTAATTCATCTTGCATAATTTGACCTAAATATACATACATAGTTGCACGCGAACTCTTTGATTTTCCGGAATAAAAAGTAGCCTATGTCTCTCCAGGTCCTCAACTATACCCATGCAAATAAGCACGTCGATCCGTAGCCCTGTTGCGGTGTGATTGAAGGACAAACAAACAGACACACTTTCGCATTTATAATATTAGTAAGGATGTCCTCCCGCCCGAATTCGGTCACGGCGGTCAACCTCCTCAGAGATTAGCCATTTTTGCGGGAGATATTATAGTGCATAAGGTGCACTCTATTCCCTAATACTTACTCTCATAGTAATGGGACGGAAATCCGACACGACCGGAGAGAGGTCAGGTGCAGGACCGACGGCTTTACGTGCTCTCCGACGCACGGGGGGGGGGGGGGGTGACATACCGCCTACTTCCTAACTCGGGCTAGTAGGTACTGAGAATTTCTTATCAAAAAAGCCCAATACATATTTTGGCTACTAACCCAACCAGAGGTGCTATTATCTAAAATTGCCGATCAAAATCTTGTTCGTTTCATGGCAATAGCGTCTAAGTAAAATATTCCTTGACTATATTGATTTAAAGTCACAAATTCAGTACAACCGACTCTAACATGGAGCGTTATGGAGCGTATCGTACATACCTAAACGTATGAGGATGCATACACGAAAATGAGCTCTAATTCAATGCTGTTATGGTTTATTTTACTTTGACGCTAATGCCATGAAATGTATAAGATTTTGATCGGCAACTTTTAGACCATCGGGGGGCTGAACCCAAGCTCATGAGAGCTTGCTTCGGGTGCACTCTGGGTTTATTCCTTAATTTTATTTATTTCAAAAAATACTCTGGGAGACATTACAGTTACCCAAATCAATTCCCTGGGCCATATAACTTCAAGTGCTTGCCTTGGCGTTGTAATCATATATGATTACAATACACATGTATACAACAAGTAGTGCCGAGATATGCCTGTCGGTGGAAAAAAAATCTCATATCTTGTAAGCTTAAAAGGCTTACGAGGCATCAATAATAATTAGATAACTGGGGGAAAATAATAAAATAAATAAACACCATCGAACTATAATATTTAGAAGCGCTATAGTCGACGCGGTGATAAGCCTTTTTAGTAAGCCTTTAAAGACCGACTATAATTATAGTAGTATAGTTGTATTAGTACGAGCTCGCATAAAATTATTAAGAAATGACGTACTGTGAAGGGTGTCATAATTCATCAAAATAACCATCAAAAACGGTAATTATCAGTACCAGTACCAGAAAATAACTAGTGGTTCGCCCCGAACTGAGACCTCGCGGTAACGGTATCCCGTGATTATTCATTCAATCGATACATGATAACCAAAACTGACATTAATATTATTATGCCCGTTTTCACCAAACATACCTAAATCATCCCCTAAGTAGGAGTCTCTTAACGTAGGTAGCTCCTAAATACAATCCTAAGTCCTAACATCCGTCCCAATGTCCTTTTAGGTGTCCCGTACAGGATCGTGATAAATAAGTTGACAGAAAACATTACCTAACTTATCATAGGTAGCCCGTAAAGGTTAGGGAACGTTAGTGAAAACATTGAATTATTATGTAGGTACGAGTACTAACGAGTGAAACTGGGTTACGGGCATCTGTACAAATCGTCATCTATCGACGCGAATAGAAAATATACAATATTTAACTAAAATGTAACTAAAAAATAATTTTAATTGAATAATATAGTACAAAAAAAATTACTATACAATTATTGTATTATATTATGTAACTAAATAATAATGGTCGACGCAAAACTGGTTTTGGGATAGGTCGTAGTCGTAACTCGTAGTTCCATGGAATAATTACTGACTGCGCATCTATTAGCATTATTGTGAAGCTATGTTGATGCTATATGAATTACTGATGCCCATTAAAAATTAAATAATCTCGTTTCTTTATAATATTCATATAATTTTAGTATTTGTTGTTCAAGTACAGGATATAAGTGACCTAAAAAAATAAAATCAGCTTGAAAATACATAGCGGATTTTCTTAGAGAGCGTCTTCAAGCGAGCGTATAAAATCGCCACTTTGAAAATTTAACTTTCGTCAATTTTAAGGGAAAAATTAAAAAAAAATATTTTTGTACTCGGTTCAAAATTATCTTTAAAATGATTTGTAACAATTTTATGTAACGCGATAAAATTTTTTTTACTTCGCATTCACTTCTATGAGAGCCCCCCTGAAATAAAGGTTTTTATAATTTTTTATCCAATATTCGGCTGAAGGCCATCAGTTTACATATTATATCTAAATTTCAAGTAATTACGTTCAGTAATTCAAAAGTTATAAGGCTCTGACAGACGGACGGACGGACGGACGGACGGACAAGTGCAAATTCACTCAAGTAAACTCAGAGACCTTCGCTTCGCTCGGTCGATTACATGGCACACACACATTCATTGACTGTTTTGAGCCTACGTTCTGATCGTGTCGGTAGATGATGCTGTGTACAAATAATTTAATTTGAATGTTCCAAAAACTATACCTAAGTTTGGTTGAGGCCTGATTTCACTACAGTTCCCTAACCTTTACGGGCTACCTATGTTAGGTTCCGGTTCCGGTACGCTGATGAGTGGACGTGTTTTGATCGATCTTCGAAAATTTTATATATTTGGTGCAACTTACGGCCATTTATCAACTAAGGAAGTGAAATTTCGCAACTTTACGCACTGTGACGAACAATTTCAACAAAAACACTGGAAATTAAGCCACTGTGAGTAAAATATCTACGATAAATAATTTATGTTGACCTACTTAATTCAAGATACATTTCAACGTAAACAGTGGAAAGTCAAATACTACCAACTTAAGGAAAGTAATGAACACAGACTAATATCTCCAGCCTTTGACAGCCAGAGGGTTGCTATACTAAAAATTTGAAATTCCCTAGAAATAAATATTGCTACATTTAAATAATTTTAATGGAGGGCCAAATGGAAATTTTACTAGAAAAACTTAAAGATCAATTGGATAAACAAACACTTACAATTACGAATGCAATAACAAATAACATACTTGAACTTATTGATGAAAAATTAAAACCGTTAAGGCAAGAAAACGAAAACTTAAAGATGGAAATTAATCAACTTCAGGACAAAGTAAAAACTATGGAGATAGAAAGGAAACGAAATAATCTTATTATTTTTGGGATAGAAGAAAGGCGAGAATCTGAAACAATTGACAGTGTAAGAGTTTTGTTAGATGAAAAACTTAATATAAAATTAGAAAAACACGAAATTATAAAAGCTCATAGATTGGGGCAATGGAAAGGAACGAAAAGACCAATTTTGATTAGCCTAACTACAAATTGGCGGAAAAATGAAATAATGAAAAATAAAAAGAAACTTCCAAAAGGAATTCCCATAAGCGATGATTTTAGTAAGGAAACTCTAGCAAAGAGGAAAGAACTCATACCAAAATTACAAGAAGAGAGAAAAAATGGACGTATTGCCTACCTGAAAGAGGATAAGTTAATTGTTAAAGAAGTAAAAGACCAAAGCCGCGATAAAAGGAAGCGAGAATCCTCCTTCTCGCCTACTACTGCCACTGTTGATTCAGAGACATTGAAAGCTGCACCCAAAAAACTTAAAAAAATTAATGCCTTTGAAAAAATGTACTGAACAAGATCACAATCCCTGTCAGAGGAAAATAAAGCATAGGAAATAGCGCACTTTAGTAACCGGATCAAAGAACTTAATGATACAGCAAAATTAATTAATTTTAGCCATAACACAATACCCCCAACCCGGTTGGTCACCGTGGGGGGCAACGACCAACACCCTCCAGGAAAAGAACCAATAAATAATAATGATCCAGATATTAACATTTCTAAAACTACTAAAAAGGACCCATTATTATAATATATATAGCTCGATTACCACTCACTCACTGACACACTCACTCACTCATTGACAGGGTTGTTCTCCTAGAAGGAGACGGAAATCGATATAATGATGTTCGGGAGATGTGTTTGGGGGGGGGATTCGAGTTGGGGAAAATTATGACATTTCGGAAAAACAAGATGGCGGCCGACGTGAATCTTGCAACTCTTTTGTTTTCCAACCGATTTCTTTGAAATTTTGGATTGTCGTAGAAATTAGTAAACGATTAACAGAAAACGTGAAAAAAATTTAAAAAACAAGATGGCGGCCGAGCTGTGACGTCTCAAATTTCCGACCCCTCTCCTGTAAAATTTTGTATGAAAAAAATTTTTTTCACCCATGGTGTCGTATAGAGCTCAAAGAATGTGACTCGGAGAAAGGTGGAGAGAGCTGACGACTGAGGAGTTCGGAGACGGGCGAGGGGCACGGCCAGGGTATAGAAGATAGGTGGAGGGTGCTCGACCAAATGTCATTCGAAACCTCGAGCAGTTGCCAGTGAGTTGAAAAAAAATTCCAAAATGGCGGAAAAAAAATGGCGGCAAATTTTGTCCGTCTCTCTCTCGGAGACTATAAAAGATGGAGTAGCGGTTTCTCGACAAAAGATGATCACAACCCGGAGGTCTACCTGGTGAGTAGGAAAAAAATTCAAGATGGCGGATTTTTTTTTCCCCCCATACAAAATGTATGGGGAATATTGAAGGGACTAGAAGTTGGGAACTATGCAAGACATTGATTTTGATAGGTTCATAGGGCTTTTTTTCTTTTTCTTTTTTTTCATTTTACATTTGCTTTTTTTCTTTTTTTTCTTTTTTTTTTCTTTTTTTTTCTTTTTCTTTTGTGAATGAGGAGCACGGCCAGGTTATTGCAGATAGGTGGGGTGTGCTCGAACAAATTTTTTGGCAAAAGATGACCAGAATCCGAAGGTCTACTTGATGAGCAAAAAAATCGCGGTCCGCTTTAGCGGGCCGCGCACCCACGCGCCCTACTTGTAGCAATAACACTTCCCGCGAGCTGCTTTAGCAGCTCGCGCACCGAGCGAAATAAATAAAGCCGAACAATCGCGGTCCGCTTTAGCGGGCCGCGCACCCACGCGCCCTACTTGTAGCAATAACACTTCCCGCGAGCTGCTTTAGCAGCTCGCGCACCGAGCGAAATACTAGTTATTATAATATATATAGCTCGATTACCACTGACTGACTGATTCACTGACTCATTGACAGGGTTGTTCTCCTAGAAGGAGACGGAAATCGATATAATGATGTTCGGGAGATGTGTTTGGGGGGGGGATTCGAGTTGGGGAAAATTATGACATTTCGGAAAAACAAGATGGCGGCCGACGTGAATCTTGCAACTCTTTTGTTTTCCGACCGATTTCTTTGAAATTTTGGATTATTGTAGAAATTAGTAAACGATTAACAGAAAAAGTGAAAAAAATTAAAAAAACAAGATGGCGGCCGAACTGTGACGTCTCAAATTTCCGACCCCTCTCCTGTAAAATTTTGTATGAAAAAATTTTTTTTCACCCATGGTGTCGTATAGAGCTCAAAGAATGTGACTCGGAGAAAGGTGGAGAGAGCTGATGAGTGAGGAGTTCGGAGACGGGCGAGGGGCACGGCCAGGGTATAGAAGATAGGTGGAGGGTGCTCGACCAAATGTCATTCGAAACCTTGAGCAGTTGCCAGTGAGTTGAAAAAAAATTCCAAAATGGCGGAAAAAAAATGGCGGCAAATTTTGTCCGTCTCTCTCTCGGAGACTATAAAAGATGGAGGAGCGGTTTCTCGACAAAAGATGATCACAACCCGGAGGTCTACCTGGTGAGTAGGAAAAAAATTCAAGATGGCGGATTTTATTTTTTTCCATACAAAATGTATGGGGAATATTGAAGGGACTAGAAGTTGGGAACTATGCAAGACATTGATTTTGATAGGTTCATAGGTGTCTTAGATCTCGGAGAATTAAAAAAGAAAAATATACTGGCCGAATTGAGAACCTCCTCCTTTTTGGAAATGGGTTAAAAAAGGTGAAAGAGTGGTTTTTTTGCCAACTATCCACGCGACCAACTAGGTGGGGTGTGCTCCAACAAAAATTACTCGAAACCACATCCAATTAGCAGGGAGTTGAAAAAAAAACTCCAAAATGGCGGATTCAAGATGGCGGCCATAGAAACTTTCTCTGGTGTCTATCTCGGAGAGTATAAAAGATGGAAGAGTAGTTTCTTGGCAACAGATGATCAAGACCCAAAAAAGGTCTACTTGAGGATCAGGAAAAAAAAACAAGATGGCGGATTTTTTTTCCATGCAAAATATATGGCGAATATTGATTTTTCTTTTTTTTCTTTTTTTTTTCTCTTTCCTTTTTTTCTCTTTTTCTTTTCTCTTTTGCTTTTACTTTTTTCTTTTCTTTTTCGTTTTTCTTTTTTTTCTTTATTCTTTTTCTTTTTTTCATTTTTCTTTTTTTTTCTTTTTTTTTATTTTTTCAATTTTGTTTTCTCTTTTTTATTCTTTTTTTTCTTTTTTTTTCTTTTTCCTTTTTTTTCATTTTCCATTTTCTTTTTTCTTCTTTTTTCTTTTCTTTTTTCTTTTTTTTTTCTTTTTCTTTTGTGAATGAGGAGCACGGCCAGGTTATTGCAGATAGGTGGGGTGTGCTCGAACAAATTTTTTGGCAAAAGATGACCAGAATCCGAAGGTCTACTTGATGAGCAAAAAAATCGCGGTCCGCTTTAGCGAGCCGCGCACCCACGCGCCTTACTTTTAGTAATAACACTTCCCGCGAGCTGCTTTAGCAGCTCGCGCACCGAGCAAACGCTAGTAATATATATATAGCTCGATTACCACTGACTGATTCACTGACTGATTCACTCATTGACATAATTGTTCTCCTAGAAAGAGACAAAAAACGATATAATGATGTACGGGAGATATGTCCGGGTGGGGGATTCGAGTGGGGAAAAATTATGACATTTCGGAAAAACAAGATGGCGGCCGACGTGATTCTTGCAACTCTTTTGTTTTCCAACCGATTTCTTTGAAATTTTGGATTATTGTAGAAATTAGTAAACGATTAACAGAAAAAGTGAAAAAAATTTAAAAATCAAGATGGCGGCCGAGCTGTGACGTCTCAAATTTCCGACCCTCTCCTGTAAAATTTTGTATGAAAAAATTTTTTTTCACCCATGGTGTCGTATAGAGCTCAAAGAATGTGACTCGGAGAAAGGTGGAGAGAGCTGATGAGTGAGGAGTTCGGAGACGGGCGAGGGGCACGGCCAGGGTATAGAAGATAGGTGGAGGGTGCTCGACCAAATGTCATTCGAAACCTCGAGCAGTTGCCAGTGAGTTGAAAAAAAAATCCAAAATGGCGGAAAAAAAATGGCGGCAAATTTTGTCCGTCTCTCGCTCGGAGACTATAAGAGATGGAGGAGCGGTTTCTCGACAAAAGATGATCAAAACCCGGAGGTCTACCTGGTGAGTAGGAAAAAAATTCAAGATGGCGGATTTTTTTTTTTCCATACAAAATGTATATGGGGAATATTGAAGGGACTAGAAGTTGGGAACTTTGCAAGACATTGATTTTGATAGGTTCATAGGGCTCTTTTTCTTTTTCTTTTTTTTCATTTTACATTTGTTTTTTTTGTTTTTTTTTCATTTTTTTTTCTTTTTTTTTCTTTTTCTTTTGTGAATGAGGAGCACGGCCAGGTTATTGCAGATAGGTGGGGTGTGCTCGAACAAATTTTTTGGCAAAAGATGACCAGAATCCGAAGGTCTACTTGATGAGTAAAAAAATCGCGGTCCGCTTTAGCGGGCCGCGCACCCACGCGCCCTACTTGTAGTAATAACACTTCCCGCGAGCTGCTTTAGCAGCTCGCGCACCGAGCGAAATAAATATAGCCGAACAATCGCGGTCCGCTTTAGCGGGCCGCGCACCCACGCGCCCTACTAGTTATAATATATATAGCTCGATTACCACTCACTCACTCACTCATTGACACAATTGTTCTCCTAGAAAGAGACAAAAAACGATACAATGATGTATGGGAGATATGTCCGGGTTCGGGATTCGAGTGGGGAAAAATTATGACATTTCGGAAAAACAAGATGGCGGCCGACGTGATTCTTGCAACTCTTTTGTTTTCCAACCGATTTCTTTGAAATTTTGGATTATTGTAGAAATTAGTAAACGATTAACAGAAAAAGTGAAAAAAATTAAAAAAACAAGATGGCGGCCGAGCTGTGACGTCCCAAATTTCCACCCCTCTCCTGTAAAATTTTGTATGAAAAAAATTTTTTTCACCCATGGTGTCGTATAGAGCTCAAAGAATGTGACTCGGAGAAAGGTGGAGAGAGCTGATGAGTGAGGAGTTCGGAGACGGGCGAGGGGCACGGCCAGGGTATAGAAGATAGGTGGAGGGTGCTCGACCAAATGTCATTCGAAACCTCGAGCAGTTGCCAGTGAGTTGAAAAAAAAATCCAAAATGGCGGAAAAAAAATGGCGGCAAATTTTGTCCGTCTCTCTCTCGGAGACTATAAAAGATGGAGGAGCGGTTTCTCGACAAAAGATGATCACAACCCGGAGGTCTACCTGGTGAGTAGGAAAAAAATTCAAGATGGCGGATTTTTTTTCCCCCCATACAAAATGTATGGGGAATATTGAAGGGACTAGAAGTTGGGAACTATGCAAGACATTGATTTTGATAGGTTCATAGGGCTTTTTTTCTTTTTTTTTTTTCATTTTACATTTGCTTTTTTTCTTTTTTTTTTCTTTTTTCCTTTTTTTTATTCTTTTTCTTTTTTTTAATTTTCTTTTATTCTTTCTTCTTTTTTTCTTTTCTTTTTTTCTCTTTTTCTTTTTTTTTCTTTTTCTTTTGTGATTGAGGAGCACGGCCAGGTTATTGCAGATAGGTGGGGTGTGCTCGAACAAATTTTTTGGCAAAAGATGACCAGAATCCGAAGGTCTACTTGACGAGTAAAAAAATCGCGGTCCGCTTTAGCGGGCCGCGCACCCACGCGCCCTACTTTTAGTAATAAAACTTCCCGCGAGCTGCTTTAGCAGCTCGCGCACCGAGCAAACGCTAGTTATAATATATATAGCTCGATTACCACTGACTCACTGACTGACTCATTGACACGATTGTTCTCCTAGAAGGAGACGGAAATCTATATAATGATGTTCGGGAGATGTGTTCGGGGGGGGGATTCGAGTTGGGGAAAATTATGACATTTCGGAAAAACAAGATGGCGGCCGATGTGAATCTTGCAACTCTTTTGTTTTCCAACCGATTTCTTTGAAATTTTGGATTATTGTAGAAATTAGTAAACGATTAACAGAAAAAGTGAAAAGAATTAAAAAAACAAGATGGCGGCCGAGCTGTGACGTCTCAAATTTCCGACCCCTCTCCTGTAAAATTTTGTATGAAAAAAATTTTTTTCACCCATGGTGTCGTATAGAGCTCAAAGAATGTGACTCGGAGAAAGGTGGAGAGAGCTGATGAGTGAGGAGTTCGGAGACGGGCGAGGGGCACGGCCAGGGTATAAAAGATAGGTGGAGGGTGCTCGAACAAATGTCATTTGAAACCTCGAGCAGTTGCCAGTGAGTTGAAAAAAAATTCCAAAATGGCGGAAAAAAAAAATGGCGGCAAATTTTGTCCGTCTCTCTCTCGGAGACTATAAAAGATGGAGGAGCGGTTTCTCGACAAAAGATGATCACAACCCGGAGGTCTACCTGGTGAGTAGAAAAAAAATTCAAGATGGCGGATTTTTTTTTCCCCCCATACAAAATGTATGGGGAATATTGAAGGGACTAGAAGTTCGGAACTATGCAAGACATTGATTTTGATAGGTTCATAGGGCTTTTATCTTTTTCTTTTTTTTCATTTTACATTTGCTTTTTTTCTTTTTTTTCTTCTTTTTTGTTCTTTTTTTTTTTCTTTTTTTTTTCTTTTTCTTTTGTGAATGAGGAGCACGGCCAGGTTATTGCAGATAGGTGGGGTGTGCTCGAACAAATTTTTTGGCAAAAGATGACCAGAATCCGAAGGTCTACTTGATGAGTAAAAAAATCGCGGTCCGCTTTAGCGGGCCGCGCACCCACGCGCCTTACTTTTAGTAATAACACTTCCCGCGAGCTGCTTTAGCAGCTCACGCACCGAGCGAAATAAATAAAGCCGAACAATCGCGGTCCGCTTTAGCGGGCCGCGCACCCACGCGCCTTACTTTTAGTAATAACACTTCCCGCGAGCTGCTTTAGCAGCTCGCGCACCGAGCAAACGCTAATAATATATATAGCTCGATTACCACTGACTCACTCACTGACTCATTGACATAATTGTTCTCCTAGAAAGAGACAAAAAACGATAAAATGATGTACGGGAGATATGTTCGGGTGGGGGATTCGAGTGGGGAAAAATTATGACATTTCGGAAAAACAAGATGGCGGCCGACGTGAATCTTGCAACTCTTTTGTTTTCCAACCGATTTCTTTGAAATTTTGGATTATTGTAGAAATTTGTAAACGATTAACAGAAAAAGTGAAAAAAATTAAAAAAACAAGATGGCGGCCGCGCTGTGACGTCTCAAATTTCCACCCCTCTTCTGTAAAATTTTGTATGAAAAAAATTTTTTTCACCCATGGTGTCGTATAGAGCTCAAAGAATGTGACTCGGAGAAAGGTGGAGAGAGCTGATGAGTGAGGAGTTCGGAGACGGGCGAGGGGCACGGCCAGGGTATAGAAGATAGGTGGAGGGTGCTCGACCAAATGTCATTCGAAACCTCGAGCAGTTGCCAGTGAGTTGAAAAAAAATTCCAAAATGGCGGAAAAAAAATGGCGGCAAATTTTGTCCGTCTCTCTCTCGGAGACTATAAAAGATGGAGGAGCGGTCTCTCGACAAAAGATGATCACAACCCGGAGGTCTACCTGGTGAGTAGGAAAAAAATTCAAGATGGCGGATTTTTTTTTTCCCATACAAAATGTATGGGGAATATTGAAGGGACTAGAAGTTGGGAACTATGCAAGACATTGAATTTGATAGGTTCATAGGGCTTTTTTTTTTCTTTTTATTTTTTTTCATTTTACATTTGTTTTTTTTTTCTTTTTTTTTCATTTTATTTCTTTTTTTTTCTTTTTCTTTTGTGAATGAGGAGCACGGCCAGGTTATTGCAGATAGGTGGGGTGTGCTCGAACAAATTTTTTGGCAAAAGATGACCAGAATCCGAAGGGCTACTTGATGAGTAAAAAAATCGCGGTCCGCTTTAGCGGGCCGCGCACCCACGCGCCCTACTTGTAGTAATAACACTTCCCGCGAGCTGCTTTAGCAGCTCGCGCACCGAGCGAAATAAATAAAGCCGAACAATCGCGGTCCGCTTTAGCGGGCCGCGCACCCACGCGCCTTACTTTTAGTATAACATTTCCCGCGAGCTGCTTTAGCAGCTCGCGCACCGAGCGAAACACTAGTTATAATATATATAGCTCGATTACCACTGATTCACTGACTGATTCACTCATTGACATAATTGTTCTCCTTGAAGGAGACGGAAATCGATATAATGATGTTCGGGAGATATGTTTGGGTGGGGGATTCGAGTGGGGAAAAATTATGACATTTCGCAAAAACAAGATGGCGGCCGACGTGAATCTTGCAACTCTTTTGTTTTCCAACCGATTTCTTTGAAATTTTGGATTATTGTAGAAATTAGTAAACGATTAACAGAAAAAGTGAAAAAAATTAAAAAAACAAGATGGCGGCCGAGCTGTGACGTCTCAAATTTCCACCCCTTTCCTGTAAAATTTTGTATGAAAAAAATTTTTTTCACCCATGGTGTCGTATAGAGCTCACAGAATGTGACTCGGAGAAAAGTGGAGAGAGCTGATGAGTGAGGAGTTCAGAGACGGGAGAGGGGCACGGCCAGGGTATAGAAGATAGGTGGAGGGTGCTCGACCAAATGTCATTCGAAACCTCGAGCAGTTGCCAGTGAGTTAAAAAAAAATTCCAAAATGGCGGAAAAAAAATGGCGGCAAATTTTGTCCGTCTCTCCCTCGGAGACTATAAATGATGGAGGAGCGGTTTCTCGACAAAAGATGATCACAACCCGGAGGTCTACCTGGTGAGTAGGAAAAAAATTCAAGATGGCGGATTTTTTTTTCCCCCCATACAAAATGTATGGGGAATATTGAAGGGACTAGAAGTTGGGAACTATGCAAGACATTGATTTTGATAGGTTCATAGGGCTTTTTTTCTTTTTCTTTTTTTCATTTTACATTTGTTTTTTTTCTTTTTTTTCATTTTTTTTTCTTTTTTTTCTTTTTCTTTTGTGAATGAGGAGCACGGCCAGGTTATTGCAGATAGGTGGGGTGTGCTCGAACAAATTTTTTTGGCAAAAGATGACCAGAATCCGAAGGTCTACTTGATGAGTAAAAAAATCGCGGTCCGCTTTAGCGGGCCGCGCACCCACGCGCCCTATTTGTAGTAATAACACTTCCCGCGAGCTGCTTTAGCAGCTCGCGCACCGAGCGAAGTAAATAAAGCCGAACAATCGCGGTCCGCTTTAGCGGGCCGCGCACCCACGCGCCCTACTTGTAGCAATAACACTTCCCGCGAGCTGCTTTAGCAGCTCGCGCACCGAGCAAACGCTAGTATAATATATATAGCTCGATTACCACTGACTGATTCACTGACTGATTGACACGATTGTTCTCCTAGAAAGAGACGGAAAACGATACAATGATGTAGGGGAGATATGTCCGGGTGGGGGTTTCAAGTGGGGAAAAATTATGACATTTCGGAAAAACAAGATGGCGGCCGACGTGAATCTTGCAACTCTTTTGTTTTCCAACCGATTTCTTTGAAATTTTGGATTATTGTAGAAATTAGTAAACGATTAACAGAAAAAGTGAAAAAAATTAAAAAAACAAGATGGCGGCCGAGCTGTGACGTCTCAAATTTCCGACCCCTCTCCTGTAAAATTTTGTATGAAAAAAATTTTTTTCACCCATGGTGTCGTATAGAGCTCAAATAATGTGACTCGGTGAGAGGTGGAGAGAGCTGATGAGTGAGGAGTTCGGAGACGGGCGAGGGGCACGGCCAGGGTATACAAGATAGGTGGAGGGTGCTCGACCAAATGTGATACGAAACCTCGAGCAGTTGCCAGTGAGTTGAAAAAAAATTCCAAAATGGCGGAAAAAAAATGGCGGCAAATTTTGTCCGTCTCTCTCTCGGAGACTATAAAAGATGGAGGAGCGGTTTCTCGACAAAAGATGATCAAAACCCGGAGGTCTACCTGGTGAGTAGGAAAAAAATTCAAGATGGCGGATTTTTTTTTTCATACAAAATGTATGGGGAATATTGAAGGGACTAGAAGTTGGGAACTATGCAAGACATTGATTTTGATAGGTTCATAGGTGTCTTAGTTCTCGGAGAATTAAAAAAGAAAAATATACTGGCCGAATTGAGAACCTCCTCCTTTTTGGAAATGGGTTAAAAAAGGTGAAAGAGTGGTTTTTTTGCCAACTATCCACGCGACCAACTAGGTGGGGTGTGCTCCAACAAAAATTACTCGAAACCACATCCAATCAGCAGGGAGTTGAAAAAAAAAACTCCAAAATGGCGGATTCAAGATGGCGGCCATAGAAACTTTCTCTGGTGTCTATCTCGGAGAGTATAAAAGATGGAAGAGTAGTTTCTTGGCAACAGATGATCAAGACCCAAAGGTCTACTTGATGATCAGGAAAAAAAACAAGATGGCTGATTTTTTTTCCATGCGAAATATATGGCGAATATTGATTTTTCTTTTTTTTTTCTTCTTTTTGTTTCTTTTTTCTTTTTTTCTTTTTCTTCATTTTTCTTTTTTTTTTCTTTTTTTTCTCGTCTTTTTTTCTTTTTCTTTTGCTTTTACTTTTACTTTTTTCTTTTCTTTTTCGTTTTTCCTTTTTCTTTCCCTTTTTTTTTCATTTTTCATTTTCTTTTTTTTTCTTTTTTTCTTTTTTTTCTTTTTTTCATTTTTCATTTATTTGCTTTTTTTTCTTTTTTCTTTCTTTTTTCCTTTTTTTTGTTATTTTTCTTTTTTTCATTTTTAATTTCCTTTTTTCTTTCTTCTTTTTTTCTTTTCTTTTTTGCTTTTTTTTTCTTTTGTGAATGAGGAGCACGGCCAGGTTATTGCAGATAGGTGGGGTGTGCTCGAACAAATTTTTTGGCAAAAGATGACCAGAATCCGAAAGTCTACTTGATGAGTAGAACAATCGCGGTCCGCTTTAGCGGGCCGCGCACCCACGCGCCCTTCTTTTAGTAATAAAACTTCCCGCGAGCTGCTTTAGCAGCTCGCGCACCGAGCAAACGCTAGTTATAATATATATAGCTCGATTACCACTGACTCACTGACTGATTGACAGGGTTGTTCTCCTAGAAGGAGACGGAAATTGATATAATGATGTTCGGGAGATATGTTGGGGTGGGGGATTCGAGTTGGGGAAAATTATGACATTTCGGAAAAACAAGATGGCGGCCGACGTGAATCTTGCAACTCTTTTGTTTTCCAACCGATTTCTTTGAAATTTTGGATTATTGTAGAAATTAGTAAACGATTAACAGAAAAAGTGAAAAAAATTAAAAAAACAAGATGGCGGCCGAGCTGTGACGTCTCAAATTTCCGACCCCTCTCCTGTAAAATTTTGTATGAAAAAAATTTTTTTCACCCATGGTGTCGTATAGAGCTCAAAGAATGTGACTCGGAGAAAGGTGGAGAGAGCTGATGAGTGAGGAGTTCGGAGACGGGCGAGGGGCACGGCCAGGGTATAGTAGATAGGTGGAGGGTGCTCGACCAAATGTCATTCGAAACCTCGAGCAGTTGCCAGTGAGTTGAAAAAAAATTCCAAAATGGCGGAAAAAAAATGGCGGCAAATTTTGTCCGTCTCTCTCTCGGAGACTATAAAAGATGGAGGAGCGGTTTCTCGACAAAAGATGATCAAAACCCGGAGGTCTACCTGGTGAGTAGGAAAAAAATTCAAGATGGCGGATTTTTTTTTCCATACTAAATGTATGGGGAATATTGAAGGGACTAGAAGTTGGGAACTATGCAAGACAAAGAGTTTGATAGGTTCATAGGGCTTTTTTCTTTTTCTTTTTTTTCTTTTTACATTTGCTTTTTTTCTTTTTTTCCTTTTTTTTTTTTTTCTTTTTTTTCTTTTTCATTTGTGAATGAGGAGCACGGCCAGGTTATTGCAGATAGGTGGGGTGTGCTCGAACAAATTTTTTGGCAAAAGATGACCAGAATCCGAAGGTCTACTTGATGAGTAAAAAAATCGCGGTCCGCTTTAGCGGGCCGCGCACCCACGCGCCCTACTTGTAGTAATAACACTTCCCGCGAGCTGCTTTAGCAGCTCGCGCACCGAGCGAAATCAATAAAGCCGAACAATCGCGGTCCGCTTTAGCGGGCCGCGCACCCACGCGCCTTACTTGTAGCAATAACACTTCCCGCGAGCTGCTTTAGCAGCTCGCGCACCGAGCAAACGCTAGTATAATATATATAGCTCGATTACCACTGACTGACTCACTGACTGATTGACACGATTGTTCTCCTAGAAGGAGACGGAAATCGATATAATGATGTTCGGGAGATGTGTTTGGGGGGGAGATTCGAGTTGGGGAAAATTATGACATTTCGGAAAAACAAGATGGCGGCCGACGTGAATCTTGCAACTCTTTTGTTTTCCGACCGATTTCTTTGAAATTTTGGATTATTGTAGAAATTAGTAAACGATTAACAGAAAAAGTGAAAAAAATTAAAAAAACAAGATGGCGGCCGAGCTGTGACGTCTCAAATTTCCGACCCCTCTCCTGTAAAATTTTGTATGAAAAAAATTTTTTTTACCCATGGCGTCGTATAGAGCTCAAAGAATGTGACTCGGAGAGAGGTGGAGAGAGCTGATGAGTGAGGAGTTCGGAGACGGGCGAGGGGCACGGCCAGGGTATAGAAGATAGGTGGAGGGTGCTCGACCAAATGTCATTCGAAACCTCGAGCAGTTGCCAGTGAGTTGAAAAAAAATTCCAAAATGGCGGAAAAAAAATGGCGGCAAATTTTGTCCGTCTCTCTCTTGGAGACTATAAAAGATGGAGGAGCGGTTTCTCGACAAAAGGTGATCACAACCCGGAAGTCTACCTGGTGAGTAGGAAAAAAATTCAAGATGGCGGATTTTTTTTTTTTACATACAAAATGTATGGGGAATATTGAAGGGACTAGAAGTTGGGAACTATGCAAGACATTGATTTTGATAGGTTCATAGGTGTCTTGGATCTCGGAGAATTAAAAAAGAAAAATATACTGGCCGAATTGAGAACCTCCTCCTTTTTGGAAATGGGTTAAAAAAGGTGAAAGAGTGGCTTTTTTGCCAACTATCCACGCGACCAACTAGGTGGGGTGTGCTCCAACAAAAATTACTCGAAACCACATCCAATTAGCAGGGAGTTGAAAAAAAAACTCCAAAATGGCGGATTCAAGATGGCGGCCATAGGAACTTTCTCTGGTGTCTATCTCGGAGAGTATAAAAGATGGAAGAGTGGTTTCTGGGCAACAGATGATCAAGACCCAAAGGTCTACTTGATGATCAGGAAAAAAACAAGATGGCGAATTCAAGATGGCGGCCATGGAAACTTTCTCTGGTGTCTATCTCGGAGAGTATAAAAGATGGAAAAATGGATGGAAAGATGGATGCTTTTTTTTCTTTTTCTTTTTCTTTTCTTTTTTTTCTTTTTCTTTTTTTTTTCTTTTTCTTTTGTGAATGAGGAACACGGCTAGGTTATTGCAGATAGGTGGGGTGTGCTCGAACAAATTTTTTGGCAAAAGATGACCAGAATCCGAAGGTCTACTTGATGAGTAAAAAAATCGCGGTCCGCTTTAGCGGGCCGCGCACCCACGCGCCCTACTTTTAGTACACTTCCCGCGAGCTACAAAAAAAGTACACTTCCCGCGAGCTGCTTTAGCAGCTCGCGCACCGAGCAAACGCTAGTTATAATATATATAGCTCGATTACCACTGACTGATTCACTGACTGATTCACTCATTGACATAATTGTTCTCCTAGAAAGAGACAAAAAACGATATAAAGATGTACGGGAGATATGTCCGGGTGGGGGATTCGAGTGGGGAAAAATTATGACATTTCGGAAAAACAAGATGGCGGCCGACGTGATTTTTGCAACTCTTTTGTTTTCCAACCGATTTCTTTGAAATTTTGGATTATTGTAGAAATTAGTAAACGATTAACAGAAAAAGTGAAAAAAATTGAAAAATCAAGATGGCGGCCGAGCTGTGACGTCTCAAATTTCCGACCCTCTCCTGTAAAATTTTGTATGAAAAAATTTTTTTTCACCCACGGTGTCGTATAGAGCTCAAAGAATGTGACTCGGAGAAAGGTGGAGAGAGCTGATGAGTGAGGAGTTCGGAGACGGGCGAGGGGCACGGCCAGGGTATAGAAGATAGGTGGAGGGTGCTCGACCAAATGTCATTCGAAACCTCGAGCAGTTGCCAGTGAGTTGAAAAAAAATTCCAAAATGGCGGAAAAAAAATGGCGGCAAATTTTGTCCGTCTCTCTCTCGGAGACTATAAAAGATGGAGGAGCGGTTTCTCGACAAAAGATGATCACAACCCGGAGGTCTACCTGGTGAGTAGGAAAAAAATTCAAGATGGCGGATTTTTTTTTCCCCCCATACAAAATGTATGGGGAATATTGAAGGGACTAGAAGTTGGGAACTATGCAAGACATTAATTTTGCTCCAACAAAAATTACTCGAAACCACATCCAATTAGCAGGGAGTTGAAAAAAAAACTCCAAAATGGCGGATTCAAGATGGCGGCCATAGAAACTTTCTCTGGTGTCTATCTCGGAGAGTATAAAATATGGAAGAGTAGTTTCTTGGCAACAGATGATCAAGACCCAAAGCTCTACTTGATGATCATGAAAAAAAACAAGATGGCGGATTTTTTTCCCATGCGAAATATATGGCGAATATTGATTTTTCTTTTTTTCTTTCTTCTTTTTTTCTTTTCTTTTTTTTTCTTTTTCTTTTGTGAATGAGGAGCACGGCCAGGTTATTGCAGATAGGTGGGGTGTGCTCGAACAAACTTTTTGGCAAAAGATGACCAGAATCCGAAGGTCTACTTGATGAGAAAAAAAATTCGCGGTCCGCTTTAGCGGGCCGCGCACCCACGCGCCTTACCTTTAGTAATAACACTTCCCGCGAGCTGCTTTAGCAGCTCGCGCACCGAGCAAACGCTAGTAATATATATAGCTCGATTACCACTGACTCACTGACTGACTCATTGACACAATTGTTCTCCTAGAAAGAGACAAAAAACGATACAATGATGTAGGGGAGATATGTCCGGGTGGGGGATTCGAGTAGGGAAAAATTATGACATTTCGGAAAAACAAGATGGCGGCCGACGTGATTCTTGCAACTCTTTTGTTTTCCAACCGATTTCTTTGAAATTTTGGATAATTGTAGGAATTAGTAAACGATTAACAGAAAAAGTGAAAAAAATTAAAAAAACAAGATGGCGGCCGAGCTGTGACGTCTCAAATTTCCACCCCTCTCCTGTAAAATTTTGTATGAAAAAAATTTTTTTCACCCATGGTGTCGTATAGAGCTCAAAGAATGTGACTCGGAGAAAGGTGGAGAGAGCTGATGAGTGAGGAGTTCGGAGACGGGCGAGGGGCACGGCCAGGGTATAGAAGATAGGTGGAGGGTGCTCGACCAAATGTCATTCGAAACCTCGAGCAGTTGCCAGTGAGTTGAAAAAAAATTCCAAAATGGCGGAAAAAAAATGGCGGCAAATTTTGTCCGTCTCTCTCTCGGAGACTATAAAAGATGGAGGAGCGGTTTCTCGACAAAAGATGATCACAACCCGGAGGTCTACCTGGTGAGTAGGAAAAAAATTCAAGATGGCGGATTTTTTTTCCCCCCATACAAAATGTATGGGGAATATTGAAGGGACTAGAAGTTGGGAACTATGCAAGACATTGATTTTGATAGGTTCATAGGGCTTTTTTTCTTTTTCTTTTTTTCATTTTACATTTGTTTTTTTTGTTTTTTTTCATTTTTTTTTCTTTTTCTTTTGTGAATGAGGAGCACGGCGAGGTTATTGCAGATAGGTGGGGTGTGCTCGAACAAATTTTTTGGCAAAAGATGACCAGAATCCGAAGGTCTACTTGAAGAGTAAAAAAATCGCGGTCCGCTTTAGCGGGCCGCGCACCCACGCGCCCGACTTGTAGTAATAACACTTCCCGCGAGCTGCTTTAGCAGCTCGCGCACCGAGCGAAATAAATAAAGCCGAACAATCGCGGTCCGCTTTAGCGGGCCGCGTACCCACGCGCCCTACTTGTAGCAATAACACTTACCGCGAGCTGCTTTAGCAGCTCGCGCACCGAGCGAAATAAATAAAGCCGAACAATCGCGGTCCGCTTTAGCGGGCCGCGCACCCACGCGCCTTACTTTTAGTAAAACACTTCCCGCGAGCTGCTTTAGCAGCTCGCGCACCGAGCAAACGCTAGTTATAATATATATAGCTCGATTACCACTGACACACTCACTGACTCACTCACTGATTGACAGGGTTGTTCTCCTAGAAGGAGACGGAAATCGATATAATGATGTTCGGGAGATGTGTTTGGGGGGGGGATTCGAGTTGGGGAAAATTATGACATTTCGGAAAAACAAGATGGCGGCCGACGTGAATCTTGCATCTCTTTTGTTTTCCGACCGATTTCTTTGAAATTTTGGATTATTGTAGAAATTAGTAAACGATCAACAGAAAAAGTGAAAAAAATTAAAAAAACAAGATGGCGGCCGAGCTGTGACGTCTCAAATTTCCGACCACTCTCCTGTAAAATTTTGTATGAAAAAAATTTTTTTCACCCATGGTGTCGTATAGAGCTCAAAGAATGTGACTCGGAGAAAGGTGGAGAGAGCTGATGAGTGAGGAGTTCGGAGACGGGCGAGGGGCACGGCCAGGGTATAGAAGATAGGTGGAGGGTGCTCGACCAAATGTCATTCGAAACCTCGAGCAGTTGCCAGTGAGTTGAAAAAAAATTCCAAAATGGCGGAAAAAAAATGGCGGCAAATTTTGTCCGTCTCTCTCTCGGAGACTATAAAAGATGGAGGAGCGGTTTCTCGACAAAAGATGATCAAAACCCGGAGGTCTACCTGGTGAGTAGGAAAAAAATTCAAGATGGCGGATTTTTTTTTCCATACTAAATGTATGGGGAATATTGAAGGGACTAGAAGTTGGGAACTATGCAAGACAAAGAGTTTGATAGGTTCATAGGGCTTTTTTCTTTTTCTTTTTTTTCTTTTTACATTTGCTTTTTTTCTTTTTTTCCTTTTTTTTTTTTTTCTTTTTTTTCTTTTTCTTTTGTGAATGAGGAGCACGGCGAGGTTATTGCAGATAGGTGGGGTGTGCTCGAACAAATTTTTTGGCAAAAGATGACCAGAATCCGAAGGTCTACTTGAAGAGTAAAAAAATCGCGGTCCGCTTTAGCGGGCCGCGCACCCACGCGCCCGACTTGTAGTAATAACACTTCCCGCGAGCTGCTTTAGCAGCTCGCGCACCGAGCGAAATAAATAAAGCCGAACAATCGCGGTCCGCTTTAGCGGGCCGCGTACCCACGCGCCCTACTTGTAGCAATAACACTTACCGCGAGCTGCTTTAGCAGCTCGCGCACCGAGCGAAATAAATAAAGCCGAACAATCGCGGTCCGCTTTAGCGGGCCGCGCACCCACGCGCCTTACTTTTAGTAAAACACTTCCCGCGAGCTGCTTTAGCAGCTCGCGCACCGAGCAAACGCTAGTTATAATATATATAGCTCGATTACCACTGACACACTCACTGACTCACTCACTGATTGACAGGGTTGTTCTCCTAGAAGGAGACGGAAATCGATATAATGATGTTCGGGAGATGTGTTTGGGGGGGGGATTCGAGTTGGGGAAAATTATGACATTTCGGAAAAACAAGATGGCGGCCGACGTGAATCTTGCATCTCTTTTGTTTTCCGACCGATTTCTTTGAAATTTTGGATTATTGTAGAAATTAGTAAACGATCAACAGAAAAAGTGAAAAAAATTAAAAAAACAAGATGGCGGCCGAGCTGTGACGTCTCAAATTTCCGACCACTCTCCTGTAAAATTTTGTATGAAAAAAATTTTTTTCACCCATGGTGTCGTATAGAGCTCAAAGAATGTGACTCGGAGAAAGGTGGAGAGAGCTGATGAGTGAGGAGTTCGGAGACGGGCGAGGGGCACGGCCAGGGTATAGAAGATAGGTGGAGGGTGTTCGACCAAATGTCATTCGAAACCTCGAGCAGTTGCCAGTGAGTTGAAAAAAAATTCCAAAATGGCGGAAAAAAATGGCGCCAAATTTTGTCCGTCTCTTTCTCGGAGTCTATAAAAGATGGAGGAGCGGTTTCTCGACAAAAGATGATCACAACCCGGTCTACCTGGTGAGTAGGAAAAAAATTCAAGATGGCGGTTTTTTTTTTTTCGATACAAAATGTATGGGGAATATTGAAGGGACTAGAAGTTGGGAACTATGCAAGACATTGATTTTGATAGGTTCATAGGGCTTTTTTTCTTTTTCTTTTTTTTCATTTTACATTTGCTTTTTTTCTTTTTTTTTCTTTTTCTTTTGTGAATGAGGAGCACGGCCAGGTTATTGCAGATAGGTGGGGTGTGCTCGAACAAATTTTTTGGCAAAAGATGACCAGAATCCGAAGGTCTACTTGATGAGTAAAAAAATCGCGGTCCGCTTTAGCGGGCCGCGCACCCACGCGCCCTACTTGTAGTAATAACACTTCCCGCGAGCTGCTTTAGTAGCATTTCGGAAAAACAAGATGGCGGCCGAAGTGATTCTTGCAACTCTTTTGTTTTCCAACCGATTTCTTTGAAATTTTGGATTATTGTAGAAATTAGTAAACGATTAACAGAAAAAGTGAAAAAAATTAAAAAAACAAGATGGCGGCCGAGCTGTGACGTCTCAAATTTCCGACCCCTCTCCTGTAAAATTTTGTATGAAAAAAATTTTTTTCACCCATGGTGTCGTATAGAGCTCAAAGAATGTGACTCGGAGAAAGGTGGCGAGAGCTGATGAGTGAGGAGTTCGGAGACGGGCGAGGGCTCTTTAGCAGCTCGATTACCACTGACTGATTCACTCACTCACTCACTGATTGACAGGGTTGTTCTCCTAGAAGGAGACGGAAATCGATATAATGATGTTCGGGAGATGTGTTTGGGGGGGGGGGGATTCGAGTTGGGGAAAATTATGACATTTCGGAAAAACAAGATGGCGGCCGACGTGAATCTTGCAACTCTTTTGTTTTCCAACCGATTTCTTTGAAATTTTGGATTATTGTAGAAATTAGTAAACGATTAACAGAAAAAATGAAAAAAATTAAAAAAACAAGATGGCGGCCGAGCTGTGACGTCTCAAATTTCCACCCCTCTCCTGTAAAATTTTGTATGAAAAAAATTTTTTTCACCCATGGTGTCGTATAGAGCTCAAAGAATGTGACTCGGAGAAAGGTGGAGAGAGCTGATGAGTGAGGAGTTCGGAGACGGGCGAGGGGCACGGCCAGGGTATAGAAGATAGGTGGAGGGTGCTCGAAAAAATGTCATTCGAAACCTCGAGCAGTTGCCAGTGAGTTGAAAAAAAATTCCAAAATGGCGGAAAAAAAATGGCGGCAAATTTTGTCCGTCTCTCTCTCGGAGACTATAAAAGATGGAGGAGCGGTTTCTCGACAAAAGATGATCACAACCCGGAGGTCTACCTGGTGAGTAGGAAAAAAATTCAAGATGGCGGATTTTTTTTTTTCGATACAAAATGTATGGGGAATATTGAAGGGACTAGAAGTTGGGAACTATGCAAGACATTGATTTTGATAGGTTCATAGGGCTTTTTTTCTTTTTCTTTTTTTTCATTTTACATTTGCTTTTTTTCTTTTTTTTTCTTTTTTTTTTCTTTTTTCCTTTTTTTTATTCTTTTTCTTTTTTTTCATTTTTCATTTTCTATTATTCTTTCTTCTTTTTTTCTTTTCTTTTTTTCTCTTTTTCTTTTTTTTTCTTTTTCTTTTGTGAATGAGGAGCACGGCCAGGTTATTGCAGATAGGTGGGGTGTGCTCGAACAAATATTTTGGCAAAAGATGACCAGAATCCGAAGGTCTACTTGATGAGTAAAAAAATCACGGTCCGCTTTAGCGGGCCGCGCACCCACGCACCCTACTTGTAGTAATAACACTTCCCGCGAGCTGCTTTAGCAGCTCGCGCACCGAGCGAAATACTAGTAATATATATAGCTCGATTACCACTGACTCACTCACTCACTCATTGACACGATTGTTCTCCTAGAAAGAGACAGAAAACGATACAATGATGTAGAGGAGATATGTCCGGGTGGGGGATTCGAGTGGGGAAAAATTATGACATTTCGGAAAAACAAGATGGCGGCCGACGCGATTCTTGCAACTCTTTTGTTTTCTAACCGATTTCTTTGAAATTTTGGATTATTGTAGAAATTAGTAAACGATTAACAGAAAAAGTGAAAAAAATTAAAAAAACAAGATGACGGCCGAGCTGTGACGTCTCAAATTTCCGACCCCTCTCCTGTAAAATTTTGTATGAAAAAAATTTTTTTCACCCATGGTGTCGTATAGAGCTCAAAGAATGTGACTCGGAGAAAGGTGGCGAGAGCTGATGAGTGAGGAGTTCGGAGACGGGCGAGGGGCACGGCCAGGGTATAGTAGATAGGTGGAGGGTGCTCGACCAAATGTCATTCGAAACCTCGAGCAGTTGCCAGTGAGTTGAAAAAAAATTCCAAAATGGCGGAAAAAAAATGGCGGCAAATTTTGTCCGTCTCTCTCTCGGAGACTATAAAAGATGGAGGAGCGGTTTCTCGACAAAAGTTGATCAAAACCCGGAGGTCTACCTGGTGAGTAGGAAAAAAATTCAAGATGGCGGATTTTTTTTTTCCATACAAAATGTATGGGGAATATTGAAGGGACTAGAAGTTGGGAACTATGCAAGACATTGATTTTGATAGGTTCATAGGGCTTTTTTTCTTTTTCTTTTTTTTCATTTTACATTTGCTTTTTTTCTTTTTTTTTCTTTTTCTTTTGTGAATGAGGAGCACG
The DNA here is from genome assembly GCA_029955525.1 of Oeneis ivallda. Lineage (NCBI taxonomy): Eukaryota > Metazoa > Arthropoda > Insecta > Lepidoptera > Nymphalidae > Oeneis > Oeneis ivallda. Next base: position 4,111,216 of record JARPMR010000028.1, read on the forward strand.
GCCAGGTTATTGCAGATAGGTGGGGTGTGCTTGAACAAACTTTTTGGCAAAAGATGACCAGAATCCGAAGGTCTACTTGATGAGCAAAAAAATCGCGGTCCGCTTTAGCGGGCCGCGCACCCACGCGCCCTACTTGTAGTAATAACACTTCCCGGGAGCTGCTTTAGCAGCTCACGCACCGAGCGAAATAAATAAAGCCGAACAATCGCGGTCCGCTTTAGCGGGCCGCGCACCCACGCGCCCTACTTGTAGCAATAACACTGCCCGCGAGCTGCTTTAGCAGCTCGCGCACCGAGCAAACGCTAGTTATAATATATATAGCTCAATTACCACTGACTGACTGACTCACTGATTGACATAATTGTTCTCCTAGAAGGAGACGGAAATCGATATAATGATGTTCGGGAGATATGTTCGGGTGGGGGATTCGAGTGGGGAAAAATTATGACATTTCGGAAAAACAAGATGGCGGCCGACGTGAATCTTGCAACTCTTTTGTTTTCCAACCGATTTCTTTGAAATTTTGGATTATTGTAGAAATTAGTAAACGATTAACAGAAAAAGTGAAAAAAATTAAAAAAACAAGATGGCGGCCGAGCTGTGACGTCTCAAATTTCCACCCCTCTCCTGTAAAATTTTGTATGAAATAAATTTTTTTCACCGATGGTGTCGTATAGAGCTCAAAGAATGTGACTCGGAGAAAGGTGGAGAGAGCTGATGAGTGAGGAGTTCGGAGACGGGCGAGGGGCACGGCCAGGGTATAGAAGATAGGTGGAGGGTGCTCGACCAAATGTCATTCGAAACCTCGAGCAGTTGCCAGTGAGTTGAAAAAAAATTCCAAAATGGTGGAAAAAAAATGGCGGCAAATTTTGTCCGTCTCTCTCTCGGAGACTATAAAAGATGGAGGAGCGGTTTCTCGACAAAAGATGATCACAACCCGGAGGTCTACCTGGTGGGTAGGAAAAAAATTCAAGATGGCGGATTTTTTTTTCCCCCCATACAAAATGTATGGGGAATATTGAAGGGACTAGAAGTTGGGAGCTATGCAAGACATTGGTTTTGATAGGTTCATAGGGCTTTTTTCTTTTTCTTTTTTTTCATTTTACATTTGCTTTTTTTCTTTTTTTTTTCTTTTTCATTTGTGAATGAGGAGCACGGCCAGGTTATTGCAGATAGGTGGGGTGTGCTCGAACAAATTTTTTGGCAAAAGATGACCAGAATCCGAAGGTCTACTTGATGAGTAAAAAAATCGCGGTCCGCTTTAGCGGGCCGCGCACCCACGCGCCCTACTTGTAGTAATAACACTTCCCGCAAGCTGCTTTAGCAGCTCGCGCACCGAGCGAAATAAATAAAGCCGAACAATCGCGGTCCGCTTTAGCGGGCCGCGCACCCACGCGCCCTACTTGTAGCAATAACACTTCCCGCGAGCTGCTTTAGCAGCTCGCGCACCGAGCAAACGCTAGTTATAATATATATAGCTCGATTACCACTGACTGACTGACTGACACACTCATTGACAGGGTTGTTCTCCTAGAAGGAGACGGAAATCGATATAATGATGTTCGGGAGATGTGTTTGGGGGGGGGATTCGAGTTGGGGAAAAATATGACATTTCGGAAAAACAAGATGGCGGCCGACGTGAATCTTGCAACTCTTTTGTTTTCCAACCGATTTCTTTGAAATTTTGGATTATTGTAGAAATTAGTAAACGATTAAGAGAAAAAGTGAAAAAAATTAAAAAAACAAGATGGCGGCCGAGCTGTGACGTCTCAAATTTCCGACCCCTCTCCTGTAAAATTTTGTATGAAAAAAATTTTTTTCACCCATGGTGTCGTATAGAGCTCAAAGAATGTGACTCGGAGAAAGGTGGAGAGAGCTGATGAGTGAGGAGTTCGGAGACAGGCGAGGGGCACGGCCAGGGTATAGAAGATAGGTGGAGGGTGCTCGACCAAATGTCATTTGAAACCTCGAGCAGTTGCCAGTGAGTTGAAAAAAAATTCCAAAATGGCGGAAAAAAAATGGCGGCAAATTTTGTCCGTCTCTCCCTCGGAGACTATAAAAGATGGAGGAGCGGTTTCTCGACAAAAGATGATCAAAACCCGGAGGTCTACCTGCTGAGTAGGAAAAAAATTCAAGATGGCGGATTTTTTTTTCCATACAAAATGTATGGGGAATATTGAAGGGACTAGAAGTTGGGAACTATGCAAGACATTGATTTTGATAGGTTCATAGGGCTTTTTTCTTTTTCTTTTTTTCATTTTACATTTGCTTTTTTTCTTTTTTTTCATTTTTTTTTCTTTTTCTTTTGTGAATGAGGAGCACGGCCAGGTTATTGCAGATAGGTGGGGTGTGCTCGAACAAATTTTTTGGCAAAAGATGACCAGAATCCGAAGGTCTACTTGATGAGTAAAAAAATCGCGGTCCGCTTTAGCGGGCCGCGCACCCACGCGCCCTACTTGTAGTAATAACACTTCCCGCGAGCTGCTTTAGCAGCTCGCGCACCGAGCGAAATACTAGTTATAATATATATAGCTCGATTACCACTGACTGACTGACTCACTGATTGACATAATTGTTCTCCTAGAAAGAGACAAAAAACGATAAAATGATGTACGGGAGATATGTTCGGGTGGGGGATTCGAGTGGGGAAAAATTATGACATTTCGGAAAAACAAGATGGCGGCCGACGTGAATCTTGCAACTCTTTTGTTTTCCAACCGATTTCTTTGAAATTTTGGATTATTGTAAAAATTAGTAAACGATTAACAGAAAAAGTGAAAAAAATTAAAAAAACAAGATGGCGGCCGAGCTGTGACGTCTCAAATTTCCACCCCTCTCCTGTAAAATTTTGTATGAAAAAAATTTTTTTCACCCATGGTGTCGTATAGAGCTCAAAGAATGTGACTCGGAGAAAGGTGGCGAGAGCTGATGAGTGAGGAGTTCGGAGACGGGCGAGGGGCACGGCCAGGGTATAGTACATAGGTGGAGGGTGCTCGACCAAATGTCATTCGAAACCTCGAGCAGTTGCCAGTGAGTTGAAAAAAAATTCCAAAATGGCGGAAAAAAAATGGCGGCAAATTTTGTCCGTCTCTCTCTCGGAGACTATAAAAGATGGAGGAGCGGTTTCTCGACAAAAGATGATCAAAACCCGGAGGTCTACCTGGTGAGTGGGAAAAAAATTCAAGATGGCGGATTTTTTTTTTCCCCATACAAAATGTATGGGGAATATTGAAGGGACTAGAAGTTGGGAACTATGCAAGACATTGATTTTGATAGGTTCATAGGGCTTTTTTTCTTTTTCTTTTTTTCATTTTACATTTGTTTTTTTTTTATTTTTTTTTTTATTTTTCTTTTTTTTCTTTTTCATTTGTGAATGAGGAGCACGGCCAGGTTATTGCAGATAGGTGGGGTGTGCTCGAACAAATTTTTTGGCAAAAGATGACCAGAATCCGAAGGGCTACTTGATGAGTAAAAAAATCGCGGTCCGCTTCAGCGGGCCGCGCACCCACGCGCCTTACTTGTAGCAATAACACTTCCCGCGAGCTGCTTTAGCAGCTCGCGCACCGAGCGAAATAAATAAAGCCGAACAATCGCGGTCCGCTTTAGCGGGCCGCGCACCCACGCGCCTTACTTTTAGTAAAACACTTCCCGCGAGCTGCTTTAGCAGCTCGCGCACCGAGCGAAATACTAGTTATAATATATATAGCTCGATTACCACTGACTGACACACTCACTCACTCACTCACTCATTGACAGGGTTGTTCTCCTAGAAGGAGACGGAAATCGATATAATGATGTAGGGGAGATATGTCCAGGTGGGGGATTCGAGTTGGGGAAAATTATGACATTTCGGAAAAACAAGATGGCGGCCGACGTGAATCTTGCAACTCTTTTGTTTTCCAACCGATTTCTTTGAAATTTTGGATTATTGTAGAAATTAGTAAACGATTAACAGAAAAAGTGAAAAAAATTAAAAAAACAAGATGGCGGCCGAGCTGTGACGTCTCAAATTTCAGACCCCTCTCCTGTAAAATTTTGTATGAAAAAAATTTTTTTCACCCATGGTGTCGTATAGAGCTCAAAGAATGTGACTCGGAGAAAGGTGGCGAGAGCTGATGAGTGAGGAGTTCGGAGACGGGCGAGGGGCACGGCCAGGGTATAGTAGATAGGTGGAGGGTGCTCGACCAAATGTCATTCGAAATCTCGAGCAGTTGCCAGTGAGTTGAAAAAAAATTCCAAAATGGCGGAAAAAAAATGGCGGCAAATTTTGTCCGTCTCTCTCTCGGAGACTATAAAAGATGGAGGAGCGGTTTCTCGACAAAAGATGATCGAAACCCGGAGGTCTACCTGGTGAGTAGGAAAAAAATTCAAGATGGCGGACTTTTTTTTTCCATACTAAATGTATGGGGAATATTGAAGGGACTAGAAGTTGGGAACTATGCAAGACATTGGTTTTGATAGGTTCATAGGGCTTTTTTTCTTTTTTTTTTTTTCATTTTACATTTGTTTTTTTTTCTTTTTTTTCATTTTTTTTCTTTTTTTTTCTTTTTCTTTTGTGAATGAGGAGCACGGCCAGGTTATTACAGATAGGTGGGGTGTGCTCGAACAAATTTTTTGGCAAAAGATGACCAGAATCCGAAGGGCTACTTGATGAGCAAAAAAATCGCGGTCCGCTTTAGCGGGCCGCGCACCCACGCGCCCTACTTGTAGTAATAACACTTCCCGCGAGCTGCTTTAGCAGCTCGCGCACCGAGCGAAGTAAATAAAGCCGAACAATCGCGGTCCGCTTTAGCGGGCCGCGCACCCACGCGCCTTACTTTTAGTAAAACACTTCCCGCGAGCTGCTTTAGCAGCTCGCGCACCGAGCGAAATACTAGTTATAATATATATAGCTCGATTACCACTGACTGACACACTCACTCACTCACTCACTCACTCATTGACAGGGTTGTTCTCCTAGAAGGAGACGGAAATCGATATAATGATGTTCGGGAGATGTGTTTGGGGGGGGGATTCGAGTTGGGGAAAATTATGACATTTCGGAAAAACAAGATGGCGGCCGACGTGAATCTTGCAACTCTTCTGTTTTCCAACCGATTTCTTTGAAATTTTGGATTATTGTAGAAATTAGTAAACGATTAACAGAAAAAGTGAAAAAAATTAAAAAAACAAGATGGCGGCCGAGCTGTGACGTCTCAAATTTCCACCCCTCTCCTGTAAAATTTTGTATGAAAAAAAATTTTTTCACCCATGGTGTCGTATAGAGCTCAATGAATGTGACTCGGAGAAAGGTGGAGAGAGCTGATGAGTGAGGAGTTCGGAGACGGGCGAGGGGCACGGCCAGGGTATAGAAGATAGGTGGAGGGTGCTCGACCAAATGTCATTCGAAACCTCGAGCAGTTGCGAGTGAGTTGAAAAAAAATTCCAAAATGGCGGAAAAAAAATGGCGGCAAATTTTGTCCGTCTCTCTCTCGGAGACTATAAAAGATGGAGGAGCGGTTTCTCGACAAAAGGTGATCACAACCCGGAGGTCTACCTGGTGAGTAGGAAAAAAATTCAAGATGGCGGATTTTTTTTTTTTACATACAAAATGTATGGGGAATATTGAAGGGACTAGAAGTTGGGAACTATGCAAGACATTGATTTTGATAGGTTCATAGGGCTTTTTTTCTTTTTCTTTTTTTTCATTTTTCATTTTTTTTTTCTTTTTTTTCATTTTTTTTTCTTTTTCTTTTGTGAATGAGGAGCACGGCCAGGTTATTGCAGATAGGTGGGGTGTGCTCGAACAAATTTTTTGGCAAAAGATGACCAGAATCCGAAGGGCTACTTGATGAGTAAAAAAATCGCGGTCCGCTTTAGCGGGCCGCGCACCCACGCGCCCTACTTGTAGTAATAACACTTCCCGCGAGCTGCTTTAGCAGCTCGCGCACCGAGCAAACGCTAGTTATTATAATATATATAGCTCGATTACCACTGACTGACACACTCACTCACTCACTCACTCACTCATTGACAGGGTTGTTCTCCTAGAAGGAGACGGAAATCGATATAATGATGTTCGGGAGATATGTTGGGGTGGGGGATTCGAGTTGGGGAAAATTATGACATTTCGGAAAAACAAGATGGCGGCCGACGTGAATCTTGCAACTCTTTTGTTTTCCAACCGATTTCTTTGAAATTTTGGATTATTGTAGAAATTAGTAAACGATTAACAGAAAAAGTGAAAAAAATTAAAAAAACAAGATGGCGGCCGAGCTGTGACGTCTCAAATTTCCGACCCCTCTCCTGTAAAATTTTGTATGAAAAAAATTTTTTTCACCCATGGTGCCGTATAGAGCTCAAAGAATGTGACTCGGAGAAAGGTGGAGAGAGCTGATGAGTGAGGAGTTCGGAGACGGGCGAGGGGCACGGCCAGGGTATAGTAGATAGGTGGAGGGTGCTCGACCAAATGTCATTCGAAACCTCGAGCAGTTGCCAGTGAGTTGAAAAAAAATTCCAAAATGGCGGAAAAAAAATGGCGGCAAAATTTGTCCGTCCCTCTCTCGGAGACTATAAAAGATGGAGGAGAGGTTTCTCGACAAAAGATGATCAAAACCCGGAGGTCTACCTGGTGAGTAGGAAAAAAATTCAAGATGGCGGATTTTTTTTTTTTCCATACTAAATGTATGGGGAATATTGAAGGGACTAGAAGTTGGGAACTATGCAAGACATTGATTTTGATAGGTTCATAGGGCTTTTTTTCTTTTTCTTTTTTTTCATTTTACATTTGTTTTTTTTTTTCTTTTTTTTCATTTTTTTTTCTTTTTCTTTTGTGAATGAGGAGCACGGCCAGGTTATTGCAGATAGGTGGGGTGTGCTCGAACAAATTTTTTGGCAAAAGATGACCAGAATCCGAAGGTCTACTTGATGAGTAAAAAAATCGCGGTCCGCTTTAGCGGGCCGCGCACCCACGCGCCCTACATGTAGTAATAACACTTCCCGCGAGCTGCTTTAGCAGCTCGCGCACCGAGCGAAATAAATAAAGCCGAACAATCGCGGTCCGCTTTAGCGGGCCGCGCACCCACGCGCCTTACTTTTAGTAAAACACTTCCCGCGAGCTGCTTTAGCAGCTCGCGCACCGAGCAAACGCTAGTTAATATATATATAGCTGCTCGTGCTGATTCACTGACTCACTCATTGATCACCTCTCCTGTAAAATTTTGTATGAAAAATTTTTTTTTCACCAATGGTTTTGTATAGAAGACAAAAATTCATGGAGAGGAAAAATATGGAGAGAGCTGATGAGTGAGGATTTCGGAGACGGGTGAGGGGCACGGCCAGGGTATTGAAGATGGGTGGGGTGTGCTCGAACAAATGTCATTCGAAACCTCATCCAATTAGCAGAGAGCTGAAAAAAAATTCAAAATGGCGGAAAAAAGATGGCGGCCATACAAACTTTGTCGGTGTCTATCTCGGAGAGTATAAAAGATGCAAGAGTGCTTCTGTGGCAAAAGCTGATCAGGACCCGAAGTTCTACTTGATGATAGAAAAAAAAATTCAAGATGGCGGAATTTATATTTTCATACAAAATATATGGCGAATATCGAAGAGACTAGAAGCTGAGAACTATGCAAGACTTTGATACGGTTCCTTTTCAAAATTTGTTTTTATAAAATAATTCTCATTCTGACAAATGATGAGATATGATGATCGAGGGTTTGGAAGGTGGGTGAGGAGCACGGGCAGGGTATTGAAGATAGGTGGGAGGTGCTCAAACAAAAAATACTCGAAACCTCATCCAATTGGCAATGAGATGAAAAAAAATTCAAAATGGTGGATTCCAGATGGCGGCCACACCAATTTCATCGGCATCTATCTCGGAGAGTATAAAAGATGGAAGAGTGGTTATTTGATAGAAAATAATCAGGACCTGAAAGTCCACTTGACGATAGAAAAACCGCGGTCCGCTTGCGGGCCGCGCACCCACGCGCCCTACTAGTACATGTATATTGCTACACTTAATACCTTGTCACTGCGAACGTCAGAAAAACTACAAGAGCTAGAATTATCTCTGCAGAATATTAAATGGGACATACTGGGACTAAGTGAAGTTCGAAGATGTGGAAGTAGCATAGAGGAATACAAAGACTTCATTTTTTACTATAATGGAATAACCAGAGGATAGTTTGGGATAGGATTTTTGATAAAGAAACATTTGAAAAAATATATAGTAGAACTAAAAGGTGTATCAGAAAGAATTGCTGTTCTCAATATAAATATGCCAGGACACAAAAATTTATGGTCAATTGTGCAAATATATGCCCCAACAGAAACTGCAACGAAATCTGACAAAGACACGTTCTACAACGAACTAAATCTAACTCTCCAAGAAACATATAAAAATTTGATAGTGATGGGAGACTTTAATGGCAAAATTGGGACACAAAAGGAAAACGAAGGACTTGTAGTAGGAAAACATGGTATTGGAATACGAAATAATAATGGACAAAGAATGATAGACATGGCATTTGAAAATAATTTATCATTTATGAACAGCTTTTTCAAAAAAAAACCCCGAAATAAATGGACTTGGTCCTCACCTGATGGTAAATATAGAAACGAAATAGATTATATAGCAAGTAATAAGCCCAAAACATTCAGAGACATCAGCATAATACATAACCTAAATTTCAATACCAACCATAGAATGGTCCGAGCGAAAATCCTTGTAAAAGAGCCTAATAAGCCACGAAGATTCTTTGGAAACAAAATACCAAACTTGCTATTAGGCGTAGACCAACCATCACAACACATCTTAGATATAAATAAGGTTCAAAGTATCTATGACTCGTTAATTCAAAAATTACAACAGTCAGGGAAAAGCAAACAAAACACAGTGAAAATTAGCGAAACTACAAGAAATCTCATTCAACAAAGAAAAGAAATGTTAAAAAGCAAAAAGGATAAAGAAATCCGGAAAGATATTACAAAAATAAGCAAAAAAATTAGCCATAACCTTAAAAAGGATAATTTAAAACGTAGAATGAATTGTATTAATCACCATATTGCGAAAACAGGTGGAATCAAAAAAGCTTTAAAAGAATTGAATTGCAAAAAAGACTGGATTCCACACATGAAAAACTGTCTTGGTGAACAGGAAACGAAAAGAAAATCTATCATGACCATAGCTACCGAATACTATACCGACCTCTACTCTAATAAATATACTAAATCTGAAAACTTACTCTTAGAAGAAGAAGACGAGGAAGAAATACCACCCATTCTTAAAAGCGAAATTGAATTTGCAGTAGCAACACAAAAAAACGGCAAATCCCCCGGACCTGACAATATTTCTAATGAAACAATAAAGTTAACTTTACCTGAAAATTTAGATATAATAACAACGCTTTTTAATGAAATCCTAGCATCAGAAATAGTTCCTAAGCAATGGGTCAAGAGCACAATAGTATTAATCTATAAAAAAGGAGACAAGAACGATATCAGCAACTATAGACCAATAAGTCTAATGTCGAATCTATATAAAGTTTTTTCTAAAATCATCTTGAAAAGGCTCACATCTCAGCTTGATGAACAACAACCTAGAGAACAGGCGGGATTTAGAGCAGGCTATTCTACAACAGATCACATGCATGTAGTCAAACAATTGATCGAAAAATGCCAAGAATATAATAAAACTGTTTACTTAGCCTTTGTAGATTATGCTAAGGCCTTCGACTCATTGGAATAATATAGTATCTGGAATGCATTGAAAAACCAAGGAATAGCCAGCAAATATATTAGAATTCTCAAAAATATATATAACCATTGTTCAGCCCAAATTAAATTAGAAACGTTAGGAGAAGAATTCCGAATTTGTAGGGGAGTGAGACAAGGAGATCCACTGTCACCAAAAATTTTTTCAGCTGTGTTAGAAGAAGTCTTTAGAAACATGGATTGGCATAAATATGGAATCAATATTAATGGAACTCTTATTAATCACTTACGATTCGCGGACGACCTTGTACTGATTGCTGATAACCACACAATACTCCAAAAAATGCTACAAGAGCTCTCAGATAGCAGCAAGAAAGTTGGACTTACAATGAATAAAACAAAGACAAAAATCCTAACTAATGGTAATACTGACACGATATTGTTAGAAGGCGAACATATCGAGTATGTCAACTCATATATATACCTTGGACAACTCATTTCGTTTACTAAACAAATGGATCAAGAGATTGACAGAAGAGTAACAAATGCATGGCGAAAATACTGGTCACTAAAGGAGGTAATGAAGAACTGCCAATACCCAATGTCATCGAAGAGAAAACTCTTTAATCTTTGCATACTTCCTGCCCTGACTTACGGATGCCAAACATGGGCGTTGACACAGAAAACCCTAAATAAAATTAGAACATGCCAAAGAAGTATGGAGCGCAGCATGTTGGGCTTCACTAGGCGGGATAGGAGGAGATGCAAGGACTTAAGAAGAATAACAAAACTCGAAGATGCAGTTCTTCTATCAAAAAAGCTAAAGTGGAGATGGACAGGACACATGATCCGAGAAAAAGCAGATAAGTGGACTAGACTTTTGACAGAATGGGAAATTAGAGACGGCTCGAAACGAAAAAGAGGTAGACAAAGGAAGCGCTGGGACGATGACATTAAGCAGACGGCTGGGACACTATGGTTACGAATAGCCAAAAACCGAAACACCTGGAGGAGGCCTACGCGTCACAGGACGCGCTGATTGCGGACTAACTAAAGTGCAAAATTTAATGTAGTATATTAATGTTTGATCAGCAATAAAGGCTTTATTTATTTATTTATTTATGTTAAGTTAGTTGACGCTTTTTGTCAACTTTGTTATTACGAACCTCTACGGGATAACTAAAGGTGAAATTGACATTGGGATGTTAGGATTGTATTTAGGGGCTACCTACGTAAAGAGACTTCTACAGAGTGGATGATTTAGGTATGGTTGGTGAAAACGGGCTTAATAATAATGTCAATTTTGATCGTCATGTATCTATTGAATGAATAAGTAATTATGGGAAGCCGTTACCGCGAGGTTTCAGTTTGGGGCGAACCACTAGTATGCATTGAGGCGAAACTTTGTTAGAAACTTCTGTTCTAAGCGTTATAGGTGGATGATGAACACTTTATTTTATATTGCATGCATGCGAGATAAAGTAACGCAAATATTTAGCCTTTATAGTTAATCTGAAACAAAGAGGAAATTAGAAACGTCTTGATTTTTAGTGGGAAAACACGAACTTATACTCAACTGTAGTGTTTATTTTAAAAAACTACTACGGAAAATGTAAGCACTGATAAAATATATCTTTTTTTAGTCGATGACAAGTTAGCTGTCTTGACTGCGATCTCACCTAATGATAAGTGATGATGAAGTCTAAGATGGAAGCAGGCTAACTTGAAAGAGGTTAATTAAACCCATATCCCGAAACAGTTCATACTTATTAGGTTCAGGTTAAGTTCAGGTTTAGAAACGCTAAATTGCTTGGCGGCAGTTCTTTGTAGATAAGTTGGTTACTACTTACTACCCACGTTCAGAAGAACATAGATTGCTCTTTGTATAAATCTAATTAAGCTAAAAATGCTAAGTTTGCCGGCTTTTCTCAGCGGAATCTGCTTTCCGGACCGGTGGTAGAGTCATGACTCATGACGTGTCATAAGAGCCACAGGCTGGCCTACGTGAAGTAAACAATTTTGGATTTTGATTTTTTTGAATTCTCCTAGATGGCGTCACTAGGATTGCAAGTTACGCAAAACTTCTTCTTGTTGATCAACCGATAGAAGTTCACTACTGGACAAATGTCTCTTGTATGGGCTTCCACAAGTCTCGGTCTTGCGTCGCTTGTATCCAGCGGCTCCCCGCGACTCGTCGACGGTCCACCTAGTGGACTCTGCACTTTCAGGTGGGGGTCACCATTCCAGCACCTTGGGACCCCAACGACTATATTATTATAAGCTCTTATCGGACTATCTTATCGGAACATGAAACAGTTCATACATAATTATGTAGGGTTTAGAAACGCTTAATTGGCGGCAGTACTTTGTAGATAGGATCTTCTTCTCTTCTTCTTTATCAACCGATAGACGTCCACTGCTGGACAAAGGTCTCTTGCATGGACTTCCACAGGCCTCGGTCTTGCGCCGCCTGGATCCAGCGGCTCCCTGCGACTCGTTTGATGTCGTCGATCCACCTAGTGAGGGGTCTGCCAACACTGCGCTTCCCGGTGCGGGGTTCCCACTCCAGCACTTTGGGACCCCAATGACCATCAGCTTTTCGAACTATGTGCCCCGCCTATTTCCACTTCAGTTTCGCGATTCGCTGAGCTCATTTAAACTCATTTAAATCTAATAATAGAAATTCAAATAACTGTTAAAGTTGACGATTATAAAAACTACTGGAAGATGGAGGATAAATGGTTCTAGAGGGTTTCGAATTCGATGGAATACTAGATTAATTGATAACTCCTTAATCTATTAATCTAGTATTGAAGCCAATTAAGAGACCTTTGTCCAGCAGTGGACGTCTATCGGTTGACTGCAATTTTCAAATTTGCTGAAGAAGAGTGCAATTCTCTATTGAGTAACCATTGTTTAACCAGCGCCTTTTTCGAACACTTTTCTTCAAGGTTAGGGCCAAAACAACGGATACTACAGCGTTTATTATAAGTAAATCCATGACAACACTTGTATCCGTGGCGTTTACCATACCCCTTCTATTCAAAGCCATACACTGACTGAAGAAATCAAGATTGAATATGTAATATTGGGACGCGATCCTGTGATCTGTAATCACGATCAGAGCTATACGATCACGATCCAGCCCCCCGATTGTCTAAAAGTTGCCGATCAAATCGTCAAAGTTAGCGTCAAAGTAAAATTAACCATAACATGATTGAATTAGAGCTCAATTTCGTGTATCCATTCTCATACGTTTAGGTATGTACGATACCCTAAGCGGTTGAGAATGGATACACGAAATTGAGCTCTAATACAATACGATTATGGTTTATTTTACTTTGACGCCGAACTTTGACGATTTGATCGGCAATTCTTACACAATCGCACTTCTGATTGATTGCTCGCCTCGCTCGCGAAATGTCGTTTAAAAGTTCCTATTGTACTCGTAGGTACCAAGTAGTGGACTACGTAGTGGCATAGTGCAGTCCTAAAAAACTTCGCGCTCGCTTCGCTTCCGTCTTAGTCTTGCATCAAAAACATTTTTACGAATTAGATAATAATCATTAGAAAATAATTCCTTCTTTTGTGGGATGCCGATTTAATAATCAAATAAGATAACAAAAACTGATGCAATACTTATTGTGTTATTATAAACAGTAATATCTTAATATTTTACTAGCTTTTATGCGTTGTTTCACTCCCGCCATCTATTAAATGTAATCGGAAGTGGTGATTCTTATACAAAATCATCAATTTTGATTTTTTCGATTTTTCAGCCGTTCTTTTGGGGTTCCCCTCTTTCTTTTTAAATTTTTAAACCACCCGTGTATTAAGGCGAACAAAACAAAAAAAAAATCAAAATTGATTTTTACATAATTTAAAGATAAAAAAGATTAATTTTATTAATGTTTATCTATACTTGCCAAAATTTTTCAAGGAAGAACAGATTTAATTAATCGATAAGTCGATAGTGACTGATGAAATGATTAGCACTTAAGGTGGAAGACACGGGTCTGCCCGCGAAATTCAAATTTAATTTGGTTTTTTGCAATTTGTAAACTAATACGACAAAATAGGCTTATGGCCTTCTAATTGCGCCAGTGGAATTATCATCTTCACAGGTTTAAAAATCTTTACTTGAAAGTGACCAGTTTAAGAAATTAATCAAAATATCGACTAATTTGTGAGTAACTCACGTCCAACTCAGTATTTTGATTAATTTCTTAAACTGGTCACTTTCAAGTAAAGATTTTTATGTAAACCTGTGAAGATGATATCCACTGGCGCAATTAGAAGGCCATAAGCCTACTTGTCGTATTAGTTTACAAATTGCGAAAAACCAAATTAAATTTGAATTTCGCGGGCAGACCCGTGTCTTCCACCTTAATTACAAAAATTTTATTGTTTGCTGTAAGTAATGTCACAAATATCGACACTTTACTCTTTAAAACCGAGCCACTCAAAGCCTATTGCTCACAAACTAATCATGCCTTAAGAGAATACTTATTTATTCTCTTAAAACGCTTAAACCCTACCTATAGCCGTCTCCTCCATCCCCATAACGGCCCCTTTCCTCTTCTTCTTTATCAACCTATAGACGTCCACTGCTGGACAAAGGTCTCCTGCATGGACTTCCACAGGCTTCGGTCTTGCGCCGCTTGAATCCAGCGGCTCCCTGCGACTCGTTTGATGTCGTCGGTCCACCTGGTGGGGGGTCTGCCAACACTGCGTTTCCCGGTGCGGGGTCGCCACTCCAACACCTTGGGACCCCAACGACCATCAGTTCTTCGAACTATGTGCCCCGCCCATTTCCACTTCAGTTTCGCGACACGCTGAGCTATGTCGGTGACTTTGGTTCTCCTACGAATCTCCTCATTTCTGATTTGATCTCGCAGAGATATACCGAGCATTGCTCTCTCCATCGCTCGCTGGGTGACCTGAGCCTTCTTATGAGGCCCATAGTTAGTGACCATGTCTCGGATCCGTAAGTCATCACTGGCCACACGCACTGTTAGAAGACTTGAGTCTTCAGGCACTGAGGGATTTTGGACGAGAAGACATCTCGGAGCTTCCCGAACGCTGCCCAGCCGAGTTGGATTCGGCGGTTAATCTCTTTCTCGAAATTGGACCTACCTAGCTGGACTGTATTTCCCAGGTATATATACTCGTCTACAATTTCGAGCGCAGAGTTCTCAACGATTACTGGGTGGAGCGGAGCATGAGCATTGGACATGATTTTCGTCTTGCTCATGTTCATTTTCAGGCCCACCTGTTGAGAAACCCTGCTGAGATCATTGAGCATTGTATTGAGATCTCTCAGAGTCTCTGCCATGACTACTATGTCATCGGCAAATCGCAGGTGAGTAATGTACTCGCCGTTTATGTTGATGCCAAGTCCGTTCCAATCCAGAAGCTTAAAGACGTCCTCCAACGCAGCGGTAAATAGCTTCGGGGAGATTACATCTCCCTGTCGCACTCCACGCTGCAAGTGGATTGGTCTCGTAGTCTGGTCCTGTATACGTACTGACATAGTGGCGTTTTCGTACAAGCACTTCAACACTTGGATATACCGGTAGTCAATCCGGCATCTCTGCAACGACCTCAATACAGCCCAAGTTTCCACCGAATCAAAGGCTTTCTCATAGTCCACAAACGCTAAGCAAAGTGGCCGGTTATACTCTTCCGTCTTCTGTATAACCTGCCGCAGCGTATGAATGTGATCTATGGTACCAAAGCCTTTTCGGAATCCGGCTTGTTCGGGAGGCTGGAAGTCGTCAAACCTACGAGCGAGACGATTCGTAATGACTCTCGAGAACAACTTGTAAACATGACTCAGCAGCGAGATGGGTCTATAATTCTTCAGCAAGGTATTATCACCCTTTTTGAAGAACAGGACCACCACGCTCCTGTGCCATGCTTCCGGCGTTATACCCTCGTGAATGACGGAATTGAACAATCGCTGAAAGATCTTAAGTACCGGTTTGCCACCCGCTTTCAGGAGTTCCGCAGTGATTCCGTCATCACCTGGCGCCTTGTTGTTCTTAAGCTGTTTAAGAGCCATTCTAATCTCGTATAGGCTGACGTCCGGGATATCTTCGGTATAGTGTCGGGTCAGTTTGGCTCTGGGATCTTTGGCCAAATCCTCAACAGGTTTTTGTGTCGTGGTATATAACTGCCCATAGAACTTCTCGACCTCTCCCAAAATATCAGGTCGAGAAGAGACGAGACGACCGTCATCAGTTTTAAGCCGCGTCAGCTGGCTCTATCCGATAGACAGATCTCTCGCGAACACTTTTGAGCCTTTGTTCCGCTCGATGGTATCTTTAATACACTTGGTATTAAAGACCCGAAGGTCGCGAGTTTGTGCCTTAGAGATCTGCCTATTAATCCGCCGGTACGCAGCCGCGTCTACCGATGACTGTAGCCTCATCTCTTGTCTCTCCTCCATGAGCTTGAGAGTATGGTCAGAGAACTTTTCGGTTCTTTTCCTGCGATGGGTCTTAAAGAACTTAGACCCCACAGTATGGACAGTTTCCACGAACCTGTTGTTTAGATCGTCCACAGAAACACAGTCTGCTAGGTAATCGAATCGGTTCTGCAGTTCGAGTTGGAAGTTTTCGAGGTTTTGGATATGAGCACGAGAGGGTCGGAGAGTTGACTTCACCAGTCTAGCCCTTACCAGCTTTACATTAATATTCAATGTGCCTCTTACCATACGGTGATCGCTCCCGGTTTTCACCCTGTTGATCACAGAGACATCATTGAATATATGGCGCTTGGTCGACATAATGAAGTCAATCTCACTTCTCGTAGAACCATCGGGGCTCATCCACGTCCATTTTCTGTGTGGCCGCTTCCTGAAGAAGGAGTTCATCATAAAGAGGCCCTCCTTCTCCATGAAGTCGGCCAGCATTTGACCCCTCTGGTTCCTTCGCCCATAACCAAATCGCCCAACCCTCGTCTCTGCACCGCTTCGTTCACTCAGCCTCGCGTTGAAATCCCCCATCACAACATTGTAGTGAGTGGTAGAGGCATGTATGGCTTTTGATATATCCTCATACAGCGCCTCCACCTCCTCGTCATGATGTGCCGAAGTCGGTGCGTAAACCTGTATAACCTTCAACGAATACCGATTTCTGATTCTGAGTATAAGGTACGCTACCCTACTCGACACACTTTTGACTTCGACGATGTTGTTGACGAGGGACTTGTGGACGATGAACCCGACACCACCCTGGGACTGTTGATCGCCCTCCCGGTAGTAGAACAAGTTGCCGGAATTGAGGATTATCGAGTCCTCCCCCTCTCTTCGGACTTCAGACAATCCTATAACATTCCAGCGCAACTTGCTCACTGCTTCTTCCAGCTCGATGATCTTCTCGTCAGTCCTCAACGTGCGTGCGTTATATGTCGCCAGGTCCAGTCGTCGGGGTTGGCAGCGGAATCTCATCCGGAGATTCTTAGCACCCCCTGCCCCGCCATTACCGTGACCGCTGCCAGGGTCAGGCACAGCGAGGCCGCCGGGAACTAGGGGCCTTGGCCTTGTGACAATTTCCATATCGGGTTTTGCCCATAATGACCACGCTGGGCAGGCGTGTTGGTCATCGCAGGGCTAGACTGATCGCGCCGATGTCGCTGCTGCCCGACACCGGCCTGTGCCATTTGTTCAGTCTAGCTAGTATGAGATGGTTATACCGCCATCTGTCGGTCGCCATAGCCTCGTCAGTAAACCAGCAGGGGGCACCGCGGGCAGGTGAGGTTGACTGTTGGAGCGCTAGATGAAGGTGCGCTCCCTTACCCCTTTCCTCACATCTAATCTATTTAACCACCAACACGACAGACAAACACCATCTGAACGTGAGGGTGGTTATCAAAAACATCTGAACATTAATTAATCAATTACATTAATCTTAAGCGCACTGGCAATATTTATTCGATTAGGTTGCGATTGCTATCGCAATCCCTCAATCAAACACAACGACCTAGACACGAACGGATCTATTACTCGGATGAGAGACTGGCTGAGACTGAACTCGCACGCCGAGTGTGATGAGCACTCGCGCCCGCGAGGGCGCGGGTGAGACATGTTCAGGGCATAGCCCCTTTCATGTGGGAGCATCCGCCTGGCGTCTATACGCCAGGGTCATTGGAGCGGCCGAAATGGGCCTATGTATAAAGTCGTAATAGTGGACTCCAGGCTGTCGCGGACCGGCCCTACCAGGTGAGACCCCTAGGGGAAGCCCAGCAGATGCCTACCGCGGTCGAGCGGGAGTCCACTATCGAGTTTATGGTGGCAACAAGTTGTTTTAAGTCAGTCTGTCTGTTTGTCAATCAGGGCGCGACTAGGTCGCGTGGAAATCCCCGTCCATCGGGTGGACGTCTGTGATAAGGGGCAATTCCCTGGATGTGGGCGAGAGTGGACGCGTCTGCCCTGGAGAACATACTAGTCGTTAGGCGACTAATGAATTCGTCTACGCCTTCCATCTTCAGCCCGCGTTGTATGGTGGTGTTTCTAACGCACCATGGAGCTCCAACCAGTCTTCTAAGGGCGATCGCCTGTTGAGCCTTAATCTTCTTCCTGGAGCGCTCCTTGGTGAGGGCGTACCAGGCTGGTGCTGCGTATGTCAGCCGGGGTCTAATATAGGTCTTGTAGACACCCAGTTTCACACGCAGCGAGAGTCGTGATTTGAGCACTGGACGCAGGAGGAAAGTGGCTGATCTCGCCGAGTTTGCTGCGTGAGCAGCATGGGGCTCCATGGTGAGGCGTCTGTCCACGATGACGCCGAGGTATTTTGCACGGTTTATCCATTCAATTTGTTGACCGTGCAGGGTTAGGGGAGGCGGAAGTTTGCGGGCTCCGCCGAAGAGAATCGCCTGCGTTTTGCCGACGTTTACAGACAGCCGCCAGCGGTCCAGCCATCCGGGCAGGTCGTCAAGGGCGCGCTGCACCTTGCTGACTGCGTGTTGCGGGCGCGTGGGAAGTGAAGTGGCAGCGTACGCTGCGTCGTCAGCGTAGAGGGCCAAAAGCGTGTTTGGTGGGGCCGGTATATCATCCGTGTATCTGGAGTACAAGACAGGGGACAGGCAGCTGCCCTGTGGTACTCCAGCGGTCATGGGTCTCGGGTTGGAGAGAACACCTTCTACTCTGACGCGGAAGCGCCTTCCCTCCAAAAAGGACGCTATCACGCGCACTATTCGCCTGGGAGCCGTTGATGTGGTGAGCTTGAGCAGCAGACCCGGGTGCCAAACCCTATCAAAGGCTTTTTCCATGTCAAGGAATACTGCGACGGCACTTTCCTTCTTGTTCAAAGCAGATGTAAGAAAGTGCAGTACCCTTGACAGTTGAAGCGTTGTGCTGTGTTCGGCCCGGAATCCGAATTGTTCCGGGCGCGCTTCAATATGTGACACCAATTGGTGCAGCAGGAGCTTTTCGAACACCTTAGAGATGGACGACAGCAGGGAGATGGGCCGATAGCTTTCCGGCTTCAAAGTGTTTTTCCCGGGCTTGGGAAGCATTATGATGATGCCTTCCTTCCATGCTCCTGGGAAATTCCCCGTGCGCAGAATGGCGTTGAAGAGACGCGTTAGTGCCGCCGTAGTGCGTCGGGGCACGTAACGCAGCGCCTTGTTGGTGATGTTGTCTGCGCCGGGGGCCTTCTTTGTTTTAGCTTTCTGGATGGTGCGCCTCACCATGCCCGGGGAGAAGACTATGGGGTCTTCATCGTTGGCTATCGGTTCGGCGAAGTAGTCCCTAAGGGTTTGCTCAACTGCTGCATTATGAAGGGCGTCCTTAGATGGGTTCGGAGTAAATTGGCGCTCGAGGTGGTTGGCAAAGATTTCGGCGCGGTCTGCTGCGCGGTATTTCTGGGTGCCGTCTTCGTGCATTAGCGGGCGGGTTGGAGGACGCCTTTGGGTGATTTGTCGACAGAGAGCATGTAAAGATTGAATGTCCCCGTCGGCAGTGTCGATTCTATCCTCCCAGGCGTCATTTTCTAGTTTCTTAAGCTCCGCTTTAATCTTCTCTACCAAGGCGTTGAGCTTGGACCTTAGGAGAGGGCAGCGGGTATTCTGAAAGGAACGCCTGAGGGATCGTTTTTCCGCAATCATCTTTTGTATGAAGTATGGCAATTGAGGTCTTTTGCCTGGCGGCAAGATGGTTGTGGCGTCTTTGATAGCCTCTTGTAGGGTCGTCGTTAGCTCGGCCGTAAAGTTATCGACATCCCTTGACGTTGTGAGAGGTTTGTTGGGAGTAGTTCTCTCCAGAGTCTGCCTAAAGCGCTGCCAATCCGTGCGTGAGCGCTGTGCGGGAGGCGCTGCTCTGATTGGACAGGCTTGAAGGGTGGCTAGTACTGGTTGATGGTCGGATTGCAGCTCATCGCAGATCACTTCCAGTGCCAGTCGGTCATCGATCCCCTTGTGGACCACAATGTCTAACACGTCGGGAGTATAGGACGTCTGGTATGGGTAGTAGGTAGGGGTTTCAGGTCCCATAATACCATAATCCCGGGCCTCGGCGTCGTTCGCCAGGATTCTTCCATTTGGGCAGGTGATTTTGGAATTCCAGTCCGGACTCTTACAATTCCAATCACCTGCGGCGATTATTGGGTATGGCGAGTCTAATACCTTGTGGACATCAGCCAGTTCGATATTGTTGCCTGGAGGTCGATATATAGCATATATGTGATGCGGCCTATCTTCGATGGAGACTTCCACCCCCAGCGCGTACATGGCCTGCAGCTCCATGCGCGGCAGTATTTGATGGAGCAGCTTTCTTCTAACCAGGATTGCTAGTCCTCTGTAGCTTCTATTGGTTGTTTGCTCGTCTTGTCGGTAGATATGGTACCCAGGGAAATGCAGCTTATCTGCAGGATTGAGCATTGTCTCATTGATGAGCCCCACATCAACGTCATATTCCCTGAGTACGGCCTTGAACATTGTGGTCTTGTTTTTAAGGCCACAGGCATTCCAATACAATATCCTCAGAGGCTTAGCGTATTCCGGACGTTAAGTTCGCCAAGCCTCCGAGGATACTGGGACTGAGGTCCTTGCCGTCCCGCACGGCCTGCATCACTGCCATCAGGGCCTCTAGTACAGCATTTATGACTTGTCCCTGGCTATCAGGTTTGCCAGAGGTAGTGTCAGTCGTAGGTTTCGGTCGGGAGGGGGGGGGAGCTTCAGCTCTGGTCTCGGGCTGTGCTGACTTGTGTCTCTTTCCCCCCCTCGGGCGTCTTTTCTTGGGGGCAGCTGCGGTACGGGCTCTAGGCTCATTGGCCGGAGTTCGTAGGTTACTACCCTGGCTGGCCGTCTGGGCTTGTTCCTTTACCCCTGAGGACTCCTGGTTAACCCCCAGAGGAAACGTCGCAGTGGAGGCGACAGTGCCCACTTTCTTGTTCCGCGCCTCTTTGCGGAACACCGGGCAGGCTGTGTGGTTCGCTGGGTGAGGGCCTTTGCAATTTGCGCAGGTCGCGGGCTCTTCTAATGGCCTTGGGCACTCATGGGCGCTATGTTCCTCGCCACACCTCACACAGGCCTGCTGCCTGTGGCAATTGTGCGAGGAGTGGCGGAATTTCTGGCAGCGGTGGCACTGGGAGGGACCCTTCTTACCTTTCCACGCCTCCACTGTCACGCCCGGCATGCAGAGGATCTCTTTTACTCGGTAAATTGCTGGTACCAGTTCTGGCGTTCGCTTTAAGATCACCAGGAAGATGCAGCCCGGTCTGCCCTTTCTGGCTCTTATCGGGCGAGCAAACTCCGGTTCAAAACCCTGGTCCACCAGGTCTTGAATTATTTCGCCCGGGTCTGTGTCGGCTGGCAAGCCGCGGACCGCTACCTTCAAGCTGCGTTCTGCAGGGAGGGAATACGAGAACCACGAGATTTTCTCCGTTTTCTCAAGATTAGTTAGGTACCGTTGTATGGTACGGTACTCGTGGTCCTCCTGGGGGGTGAATTTTACTCCTTTGCCGAATGGGCGGGCGTTAGGCGCTCTTCCAAGCGTAGCCTTTAATGACCTAAAATGGTGCGCCCAATTCGGCAGGCTCTCTACTATAAGGGGGGGGTACCTCGGCTTGCCTTTCTGGGCAGGAGGTGGTTGCGGTGCCGGGGCTGGAGTTGGGCCGCTGGGCTTATCTGCTGAGCTGGCCTGGGGCTTCGGGCTGGACCGGGCCGAACAAGCGTACGTGCGGGCCGCGGTTGATGAAATGGCGTCTTCGTCCTCTTCCATTTCTACGGGGTCGTTCTCCCCCTCCCCTTCTGCCGGGTCATGTGGTTGGGTTGGGGGCACCGACGCTTCGGAGATAGTGCGCTGGCGCTTAGCCTCGGCGTCGTCTTCGTCCGAGTCAAGACGGGGCCGGCGTGACGCTTGCGTGGCTATTATAGTCTTGGAGTTCTCTGCGATCTGTGCTAGGAGCCTTTCCTCATCCTCATCCAGAGGCGCAGGCTCGAGGAACTCCAGACTAGTGTCTGCGACCGCCTTCACATGAGGGGCTAGTCTCAGAAAGAATTCAGGTGAAAGTTGCTTGTTGCGCGGTAACACAAAATCACTGAAAGTTTCATCTAGTGTGTCGTCATCGAGCGACGGCATCGAACGCGGCACTGGCGCGGCGGCGGTCGCGCTTGCATCAACGGATGATGCATTCGCGGTTCGCGTCGCTTGCGCGGCACCGCGCGGGGCGGCGGAAGCGGGCGCAGCAGCGAGCTGCGTGTGGTAAGCGGACGGTACACCATGCGCGACGGCGGACGCGTACGCGGCGGGCTCTGCGCGGACGAGCGCGCGAGCGGCGGCGGGCGCGGCGGCGGCGGATGCGCGGGCGGCGGGCGCGGCACTAGCGGGCGCGCGGGCGACGGGCGCAGCACTAGCGGGTGCGCGGGCGGCGGGCGCAGTGACGGCGGGTGCGCGGACGGCAGCAACAGGCGCACAAGCATCGTCGGTGGACGGGCGTGCGGCGAGCGCGCGGTTCGCGGGCGCGGGCTGCGGCACGGGCCGCGCAACGGCGCGCGAGCGGGTCGCGGAGTCGAACACGACGGTGTTGACGTCACGCGACGGGTGCGCGGGCGCGGGGGCACCGGCGGCGATTGCCCGTTGTCCCGGTCCAGCAGCGGTGGTCCTGGGACGTCTGGGATCGCGCGGCGGTTGGGGTTGGCCCTGAGAAGGACCTTTCGAGGTCGAGGGGCCCGGGGTGGGCTCCATCGCAGTAAAAACGAACTTCACGGGAGCAGTCGGCGTGCTGCCTTCGGTCACCACGGGCTCGTGGGGCCGGGCATGCTGTTGCTTGGGCGATCTGCTCCGCGAACGCGACGCGGGCGCAACTGGGGCAAGATTTCAAATGAAGTCCGCGGCAGTTGCAATAAAATTATCTAGGCACGTGCACAATAGAAATACCGACTGCAGCAGTCCTGCAAATCAAAATATCGAGTTGGGCGTGAGTTACTCACAAATTAGCCGATATTCTGACTAATTTCTTAAACTGGACACTTTCAAGTAAAGATTTTTATATAAACCTGTGAAGATTATACTGCCACTGGCGCAATTAGAATGCCATACACCTACTTTGTCGTATTAGTTTACAAATTGCGAAAAACCAAATTAAATTTGAATTTCGCGGTCAGACCCGTATAATCAACCTTAAACCACTGACAACATTGACCAGTGGTCAGTGAAGTTAGCTACAGGTGTAGGCCTTATTTGAAGACGGTAATACAGTTTACTCTTATGTACGCAGGGTGTCACCGTTCGATCACATTTGTATGTCACCGTGGTACGCAGCTTTATCCATTCACAAACGTTGGTATAATTTTGTATTTTAAGTTATCCTTTTTATGTTTGTGGACGTTATTATGTACCTATGTTTATCAATACCTTCCTTGCTAAGGTCTCTTAAAAATGCAGAATAGAGAGAGAAAGAGTTTCTAATAGGTATCTATTTTTCCTTATCTAATATCTTCGACTATCTACAACTCTTTCAAATTTTTGAATCGTTGTATGTCAAAAACGGTGGCTCTTAGGAAAAAAGTATTTAGACATTTTTTTATAGATAATCATCTGATCTACAATTTTTGTCAAGGCTAATTTTATGATAAAACTTACCGTTTTGCTGAAAATCGCGAAAAACCCGTTTTTGTGACCTTTGACCCCGAGTAATTATTTTTCCAGGTGTCAGATCGATGACGACTTTTCAGATTTTATTTATAATAGAGTTTTGAACAATCCTACCAATTTTCAGCCAAGTGGGAATTATTGTAACCTCACCCCTATTTTTTGGTCTAATTTGACCGGGCTTATTCATCTTAACTTTAAAGATAGCTAAGGAAAAATGGATTATACGTCATAGGCGTCGTCCTAATTGACTAACGATCATACGATCATACGATGAGATTACCACTCTAACTTTTATCCCCTGGGGAAAAAATTAAAAATTCATAGAAACAAAACTATTTTGAACTAGCTGATGCCCGCGACTTTGTCCGCGTGGATTTAGTTTTTAAAGTCCCTCGGGAACTCCTTGATTTTCCGGGATAAAAAGTAGCCTAGATGTTGACCCGAGTAATAAGCTACCACGGTATAAAATTTTGTAGAAATCTGTGCGGTAGTTTTTACGTGAAAGAAGGACAAACAAACAGACAAACAGACAAAAAAAATTTAGCTTCTGTTTTGATATCTGTATCTTGAACACAATTAGAAGCAAAAACCCTTTTTTGAATCTATTTCATGTACATAATTGGTTTCGTTTCTGTTTTATTATATGTATAGATACTCAACATAATGCAATCTAACCTATATAGTTTCTTTACTTTCCTTATAATTTTCTCATATTATTCTTTACACTATGTATGTTAATGTGGTAAATGTAGAAACTTGTCGTTAAGTGAACTGAATCGCAGTGAAAACTGTTTTGAATTTAGTTTAGAACTTAAAGAGTTTTAAGATAAACTTACAAAATTGTCGTGAGGTTACATAAATCGTAGTGAAAACTGTGTTGAAATTAATCAAGAACTTATAGAATATCAAACGACTCAGAATAACGTGAATTTCGACTTGATAAATACTATTTATACAGAATAAAATGACTGTTTGGCGCGACAACCTGAAAATATTAACCTGCAAAAGGGTGTTATCGAAAAAATATATATGGACTTTGAAATGTGTGAGCGTTTTCTGACAATGGACTTAAATATCTTTAATATCGGTACCCCTGATTGAAATATAGTCAAAACTTTCACTAGAGAAGTCGCTTTTGATACAGCCATAGTGACATGAAATATCAATATTTCAATGTACCTATGCAGTAAAAGCGTCGCCATCTTACTTACTAAGGAACAGTAAGGTGAAGAAGATTAAACTACCTTGACAGAGTCAAATAATAATCGGACTTGAAAGAAATCAGTGACTTTTGAATCGAATTTAAATTTTGAAGAAAGTGACCAAACCATAGAAAGAAAAGTCAAATTCTACGTTGCTGCAGAAGAAATTTGACTTTTGACGCTTGTTTCTCTTAAAACTAGTAAAATAAATATAAATAAAGAATTTAAAGTCTGAACCGTGCTTGAAAGAACTTCAGAAAAAATAAAAGAACATTAAAAAAGTTAATGTATAGTGACACCGAATAATAATTGGACATTTATTACAATTGCCACTTACTATAGAAATGAAAAACGTCGCAATACCCTAAAAGAATTGTCCATAAACCAAACATTAATCATTTAATCATATTTCCGTGTTCTATTTCACCAAGATATGTTAGCGTGAAGTGATTTCATTATTCAACCCAAAATAAAAGTGATAACTTCAAAAGTGTGAGACAATTTGACTACTACTGCCATCTAGCGGTTGAACGAGAAACTATTACGTGAAACCGAACATGGTAGAAGACACTCTACAGTCTGGCCACGTATCCGCGGCTGCTGTCCTCCAATTCGCAGCCAGAGAAGCCATGGAAGGCCGGAGGCTGGCTGAATTTGGCGCGCATGCCTTCGCTGGCATGGCTTATAATCCTTACGGTAAAACTTTTGCCTTTTTTATGTTTCTTTTTTTCATGAATGCAATAAATCTCTTGAATAGAGATATCTTTGTAGGGGTCTATCATATATAGGGGGTATAGAACGATAGATAGATAGACTTAAGATGATACATATTAAAATTGCGGGGCTGCGAGTGGCCGTGGCCCTCAGTTGTTGACCAGTTTACACTACGGCCTGGAGATATGATATAAACTGGAGATATGTATGCTTTTAATCTGCCCCCCGATTGTCTACAAATTGCCGATCAAAATCTTATTCATTTCATGGCATTAGCATCAAAGTAAAATAAACCATAACAGCATTAAATTAGAGCTCAATTTCGTGTATGCATTCTCATACGTTTAGGTATGTACTAACGGTTCATGTTAGAATCGGTTGTACTGAATTTGTGACTATAAATCAATACAGTCAAGGAATATTTTACTTTGACGCTAATGCCATAAAATGAATAAGATTTTGATCGCCAATTTTTAGACCATCGCACCTCTGCACTGATTGGATTAATCTAATTAAATACAGGTTTCAAACGGTGAAGAAAAACATCGTGAGGAAACCTGCACGCCTGAGAGTTATCCATAATGTTGCGATGTGTGCGAGGAATAATCCTTTATATCCTTATAGGATCGCTTAGGGTTCCGTTTTTTTTTGGAACCCTAAAAACAGCGGGATCTGCCGCATATTAGGTACCAACCTAATTACAGTTTTTGCAATTCACGAAGGCGAGTGAGCTTTACTCGTGGTTACTTCGTATACATGCACATTGCATAAGTGTGCGTGCCTGTCAAAGCCTAGGTGGGAGCGGGCAGGCGCGAGCATTGCGCTCGCTCACACTTATATAGATACGACACACACACAACCATAAGTCAGTCGCCCTTGTGAATTGCAAGAACTTTACTTGCAAATCCAACTAGGTGTTATGATCCAAGACAATTGTCGGTAATTACTAGTTATGTATACCCACACCGGCCCCGGGCAAAGGGTAACTCGATAACTGATAAATGGGGTAGGTATTGATACATAGCCGGTTCGATATTTGCGCAATGGAGAAGAAAATGCTTATCGTGCTAATATAACTTGTCTGTATCTGTTTAACCTTATGAACTAACCTATTTGTTAGTTTCCAGTTTTCAAGATTCCGTATCAAAATGGTAAAATAATAAACGGCCAAATGTGTGTCAGGCCACGTACAGTGTAGGGTTCCGCAGTTGCCCTATAGTTCGTTACTATAATATGCATTATGAGGACTATAACATTTCGCATCCTTCTCTCTCTCGCACAAAAATCTCAGATACTTTTGACAAAATGTGGTCAATTATTGTCTTCGGCAATTAAATTACGGATATTTTAGACATATTTTTACAAGCTTTTATTTAATTTGCATTGTATGTATGTATGTTTAGGTCAAATCTTGCAAGACGAATTATTAGAACCACTCCTCGGTTTCCGATTGAGCTGAAACTTTGCATGTATATGTAAATCCAATGACAATGTAATATTATTGTGATGGAGCTGATCTGATGATAGAGCTGGAAGATAGCTATCGGAACTCTGTAATAAAGCGACGTAACCGTATCGAATTTGGGCTTGTTTGACTCGTGTTGAAAAGTACTCTGCCCCTAGATGATATCCAAGGTCTGATGAATGATGTAGTGAAATAGTATAGTAATAGTAGATGAAATTAGTCAGAATGTCGACTAATTTGTGAGTAACTCACGTCCAACTCGATATTTTCGTTAATTTCTTAAACTGGTCACTTTCAACTTTCAAGTAAAGATTTTTATGTAAACCTGTGAAGATGATACTGCCATTGTCGCAATTAGAATGCCATAAGCCTACTTTGTCGTATTAGTTTACAAATTGCGAAAAACCAAATTAAATTTGAATTTCGCGAGCAGACCCGTATAATCAACCTTAACAATAATCATAGCAGGTCACACAATTAAGCAGTCAGTCACATCGTGTTGTGTTTGGGTTTGGTAGAGAGAGGGATGCGAAATGTAATGAAACTTCAATAGCCCAACGATTAAAGGTGCGGACTGAAAACTGAAAGGTCGCAGGTTCGAATCCCACCCGTTGCACTATTGTCGTACCCACTCCTGACACAAGATTTCCGCTTATTTGGAGGGGAGAGGAGAATATGATTCAAGTTCAACTTGGTTGATATTCTTTTAAAAAAAAAATAATGGTTCTCTTAAGGTGGAAGACACGGGTCTGCCCGCGAAATTCAAACTTAATTTGGTTTTTCGCAATTTGTAAACTAATGCGACAAAGTAGGCTTATGGCCTTCTAATTGCGCCAGTGGAATTATCATCTTCACAGGATTACATAATAGTACATTATTGTCGAGGCTCGGAATAAAGCAATTTATGGACGAGTAACATTTTAAAAGGACGAGGCGCTAGCCGAGGCCTTTTTAAGTAAACGAGGCCATGAATTGCTATTTCGGCCGAGGCTTATATAGTACTTTTCTCTAATTTGCGAGGAAACAACAAAAAAATAATTAAAGAAACACTGTTTTATTTCATGTTAAATGTTATAGTACATTAGCTTCTTCCGCCATATCTGGTGGTGTAAAGTCCATTAAATCTTCATCCGATTCCGAATCCATTTTTATTTCAGAACAAGAAATATATTGTAAAAGAAAACACCAGTCACCAATAATTCTTTACCTCCAATTAAACCACGCTCTTTTTGTTCCATTTAAAAAAAAATTCATTCTTATTTTTTTAAATTGTATAACTCAGCGAAAGAAATGCACATTTAAAACACCTAATCACAGAGGAGAAACACCTAATAGAGGAAAGTGTACATCTTAAAAACCTCGTACCTGTCCAGCAATTTACATTATTGTCCTGTTACGTAATTGCTGGCGCCACGCCAGCAATGAGCCAATTGACGTTTCGTTTTTTTAAATAAAGAAGCGATTTCCGAGCAAATTTGAGAAAAAATCTTTACTTGAAAGTGACCAGTTTAAGAAATTAATCAAAATATCGATATAATAATAAAGCGTGGTATTAGTACGCTGAAACTTAATACTTCTATAGGACCAGATCAAATTCCACCCTCGATACTCAAAAGGTTTAATAATGAATTTGTTTATCCACTTTTCCATATATTCAATATATCTTTGAAAACAGGTATTTATCCCTCAGAATGGAAACTGTCTAGGGTCACACCCATTCCTAAAACTGGAAAAACCGCAAATGTCGAGGATTTTCGCCCTATAGCAATCTTGTCTTCTCCGGCAAAGGTTTTTGAGACCATTTTAAAAGATTTGTTGTATAAACAGGTTAATCTATATCTTATTGACGAGCAGCATGGCTTCAGAAGTAAACGTTCCGTTAATAGTAACCTATTAATACTGGTTGACTATATTTCAGATTGTTTGGATCATGGTGGTCAAGTAGATGTGCTTTACTTTGATTTCCGGAAAGCCTTTGATACAGTCAATAACGACATATTGTTAGCGAAGTTGAGTAAAATTGGGTTCGCCCCTAACCTTCTACAGCTTTTATCAAGCTACCTACGAGATCGTATGCAATTTGTTCGCCTTGGCCTGTACGAGTCCGAAAAGTATCACACCCGTTCAGGCGACAGCCAAGGTTCGATTTTGGGACCACTTCTGTTTCTAATAATGATTAATGATCTACCTTCTGTACTTAGCAAGGCCAGGTGTCTGTTATATGCAGATGACCTGAAGTTATGCTCAGAAATAAAATCAGAGGCTGACTGTATCGCTCTCCAAATGGATATTGATGCGGTGATTGGTTGGAGTGAGGCTAATAAAATGGAATTTAATATAAGCAAATGTTCTGTAATGACTTTTGGACGCAAGAAAAATCCAGTTCATTTCAATTACAATATGGGTAGTGAACTTTTGTCTAGAGCAACTATCATTAAGGACTTAGGTGTAACATTTGACCCCAAACTAACTTTCCATAATCACATTTCTGCGCTTGCTTCAGAATCTTTTAGGCGGTTGGGTTTTGTATTGCGCAATTCTTTCGATTTCCATGACCGCAGCACTATAAAGCTGTTATTTGATTCGCTAGTGCGCAGTAAATTGGAAGCCAGCTCTTGTGTTTGGAATCCCTACGAAAGTACCTATGCTTTGTTACTTGAAAAGGTACAAAAAGCCTTTCTAAGATTAAGTATCTTACAGGCCAAGGCGAACAAATTGCATACGATCTCGTAGGTAGCTTGATAAAAGCTGTAGAAGGTTAGGGGCGAACCCAATTTTACTCAACTTCGCTAACAATATGTCGTTATTGACTGTATCAAAGGCTTTCCGGAAATCAAAGTAAAGCACATCTACTTGTACAAGCGCCTGCACGGATATTACCCTTACCTTTATCCCACAAGATTTTTACTAGGGCACTTAGGCTTCAATTCTCTGGAAACACGACGAGCTTTTGACCAACTCGTTACTATTTGTAAAATTCTTACAGGACAAATAGATTGTCTTGAGCTCCATAACAAGGTGTGCTCTATTTTTGCCCCTTATAACTATGTTCAACTGCGTCAGTGCCGCCGGCGCAAATTATTTGCAGTCCCGCTTTGCCGCACAGTGTCCCGCGCTAGATCGCCCATACCGCGCACATTGTCAGCGCTGAATACAATGTTGACGGACTCGCCTCACTGTGACATATTTGCAGGCCAATGGAACACAGTCGTAAGTGAGTGCTTGCAGTTTTGTGAAAATTATAATTCTACTATGTTTCTATGTTAGGTTATTTTTTCTTTTTGTTATATATATTATTTTTTTTTTATTTGTCTGTAATTGAGCTATTGATAATTTAATTAATGTTATTGGACATGTCCGTTTTAATTAAATAAAATAAAAATACAAAATCGAGTTGGGCGTGAGTTACTCACAAATTAGCCGATATTCTGACTAATTTCTTAAACTGGACACTTTCAAGTAAAGATTTTTATATAAACCTGTGAAGATTATACCGCCACTGGCGCAATTAGAATG
Organism: Oeneis ivallda; assembly: GCA_029955525.1. Lineage (NCBI taxonomy): Eukaryota > Metazoa > Arthropoda > Insecta > Lepidoptera > Nymphalidae > Oeneis > Oeneis ivallda. Next base: position 4,141,904 of record JARPMR010000028.1, read on the forward strand.
CCATACGCCTACTTTGTCGTATTAGTTTACAAATTGCGAAAAACCAAATTAAATTTGAATTTCGCGGGCAGACCCGTGTCTTCCACCTTAACAATAATAATCATAGTAGGTCACACAATTCAGCAGCCAGTCACGTCGTGTGTTTGGGTTTATCAGCGGTCAACTCGCTTGCGATTGGCGAGTGCATTTCGTCTCGACTCGACTCTTTATCGTCCGTTGGTTCTCTTATCTACTTACGTATTATTAGGCTGAAACCACATCTGTGCGCATCGATTCGCATTTTGTCCATACTAAACTGTAATTTTTCATAGAGTCGTGTGAAAAATCACGTCGATCCGTTGCTCCGGTGCAGCGTGATTGGAGGACAAACCAACAAACAAACAAGCATTTGCATTAGAAGGGATAATCCTTCAAAGTACCAAAAACCTGTAAAGAAAAAGGTTTCCCGGGGGAATATAAAAGCCTGACTCCACGCCGGCAAATGTTAGCAAAATATTTATCACTAGCTGCTGCCCGCGACTTCGTCCGCGTGGATTTATTTTTTAAAATCCCTCGGGAACTCTTTGATTTTCCGGGATAAAAAGTAGCCCATGTCACTCTCCAGGTCCTCAACTATACCCATGCAAAAAATCACGTCGATCCGTAGCCCTGTTGCGGCGTGATTCAAGGACAAACCAACAAACCAACAAACAAACACACTTTCGCATTTGTAATATTAGTAAGGACTAGCTGATGCCCGCATGGTACCACGATCATTTTTTCTTGTTTAGAATGTCGATATTTCGATCCACTTGAAAGGACCGTGGTCACGACGGGACTGCGGGGTTGCGACACGTCAAGTTGAAGTTTTCATGGGTAGAATCTATCTATCCGCCTTCTTGGTCCCTTTTGAAGGATCGTCATTTAATTTATGTCACTAAACGAATTTTTACGTTGCGAAATACCTAAGTCTAAAAAGTAGCCTATGTCACTCTTCACAGGTCGTCAACTATAACCATGCAAAAAATCACTTCGATCCGTTGCGACGTTGCAGCGTGATTGAAGGACAAACCAACAAACAAACTCACTTTCGCATCATACTTATATTATAAATTCGAAAGTGTGTTGGTTTTTCCTTCAATCACGCCGTAACATAACTAAAAATCGACGTGATTTTTGCATGTGTGTATTTAAGGACCTGGAGAGTGACATAGGCTACTTTTCATCCCAGAAAATTTTCCCGAGAGATTTTAAAAACCAAATCCACGCGGACGAAGTCGCGGACATCAGCTAGTTTATTGACCGACTTCAAAAAAGGAGGAGGTTCTCAATTCTTCGGAATCTTTTTTTTTTAATGTATGTCCACCGATTACTCAAAGACGTCTGAACCGATTTGGAAAATTCTTTTTTGTTTGAAAGGGTATACTCCCAAGGTGGTCCCATATAAATTTTATCGACATCGGTCGAGCGGTTTTTAAAATATCAACAATAAATTATATACTTTGTATAGTGGAGCAGTGATAGCCTAGTGGTTAGGACTGTGCAGGTCTTCTATTCGGGGGGTCCCGGGTACGCACCTCTGACTTTTCGGAGTCAAGTGCGTTTAAGCAATTAAATGTCACTTGCTTCAACGGTGAAGGAAAACATCGTGAGGAAACCTGCACATCTGAGAGTTCTTCATAATGTTCTCGAAGGTGTCTCGAAGTCCGCCAATTCGCATTGGGCCAGCGTGGTGGACTATGGCCTATAACCCTTCTCTGAGAGGAGACCTGCGCTCAGTAGTGAGCCGTTGATTGATGGGTTGCTAATGATGATGATGATGATAGTGGAGTGAGATTTTGAATTCGGTTTTTTAAAAAGAATTTTTTATATTAAACTAGCTGACCCAGCGAACTACGTAACGCCAACAAAAATATTTAGTGGTAGGTCACCCTTATCCTTTAATATTACAGGGGTATGAAAAATAGATGTTGGCCGATTCTCAGACCTACCCGATATGCACACAAAATTTCATAAAAATCGGTCCAACCGTTTCAGAGGAGTAAGGTAACTAGCATTGTGACACGAGAATTTTATATTTATTATTACTAGCTGACCCAGCCATGCGTTGCTGTGACCCAGTAGGTATAATAGATGAAATTAATTTGAGATAAAAACTATCCTATCTTTCACGTTGGACCAAATTACAGATAGTTACGAAGTTTGATCAAAATCGGTTAAGTAGTTTAGGAGTCCATCGCGGACAAACAACGTGACACGTAATTTATACATATTAATATTATAATATTCGTATGATAGTAGGATTTCCGCAAAGCTCCACCAGCTCGTGTCCAATATGTGTATCACCTGTGTTCCTCTGGTTCCAGCGACCCTCGGCGAAATGGGCGGCAGCGGCACCAGCTCGTCATCCTCGCACATGTCTCCCGGCTGGACCACCAACGACCTGGACCTGGAGCTGCCTGGCGAGCTGACCATGGGGTTAGAATAGAAAAGAATAGAAATATCTCCATTAATTATCCCAAGGTGCTGGAGTGGCGACCCCGCACCGGGAAGCGCAGTGTTGGCAGACCCCCCACCAGGTGGGCCGACGACATCAAGCGAGTCGCAGGGAGCCGCTGGATTCAGGCGGCGCAAGACCGAGGCCTGTGGGAGTCCATGCAAGAGACCTTTGTCCAGCAGTGGACGTCTATCGGTTGATAAAGAAGAAGAAGAAGAAGAAATATTTTAAACTATTGCATAGCTTTTATCGCGGGCTTTGAACTTTGAACAAACAGTTTGAGCGCGGCGACCGAATCAAGAAATTCCGTAACGAAAATAAACCTAACACCGTCGTTCAGTAAGCGTTCAACATTTTAGAGCTTCACAAGCTTTTATCGCGGGCTTTGAACTAGGACAAACAGTTTGAGCGCGGCGACCGAATCAAGAAATTCCGTAACGAAAATAACCCTAACACCGTCGTTCAGTAAGCGTTCAACATTTTAGAGCTTCACAAGTAGCTCTGTTTGGCGTAGTGGGCGTGCGGCCGCATTCTTTACCGTATGGTGTATGAGGTCGCAGGTTCGAATCTCATTCGCGAAGTAGTGCGCTTTTCTTGTTTTTTTTTTTTGCATAATTTTTATTATGCAAAAAAAATATTGCATAAATATTATAATTGAATAAGTTGATAAAAAATGCTATGCAATAGCAGTCCCCGAGTGCCACTTAATTTTTTTATTCAAATAAACTTTTTACAAGTGCTATTGATTATTGAATCGTCTGACTCTACCACTGGTTCGGAATGCCCTTCCTGCCGAGAAGAACCAGCAAGAAACTCGGCGGTTGCTCTTTTCAAAACAAGTTTACAATACAATAGATACTATGCTATGTATGCAGTGTTTCCACAATGAGGAGAAGCAAAAATGCATACTACTTACAATTCAATACATGTTAAGATGGGCAGACAGAAAGTAGCCCCGTTTCCGCCGGTGGCACACGTTCACGAGCATGACGCATGACCCATCCGTTGCTTCGCTCAACCATATTTGAGGGCACGTAACACCTTCGGCTTCGGCCAAAACTTCGGCCCATTATGGTCGAAGCCGTAGGTTTGGCCGAAGGTGGCTAAACCAAAGCCGAAGTTAATCAATGGACCTCCATACAGACCTCTTCAATACAGATACAGGTTAATACAAGGTTAATCAATGGACCTCCATACAGACCTCCACATGCCTGCCGCCTGTACCAGACGAACAATTCAAACGCCCCTTATTCTCTTTCCAGCGATGCTCTCGGAGCTCTCTCGTGCGCACTGCCCGGCTTGCCAGGGTTCAAGCAAGAAGCGCTGTCTCCACCAGGGAACGTGCTAGCTAATTCGCGGCGCGGTTGGCTTCCGCGCAGAACCGAAGATAACAGACAGGTAAGAAAGTAAGGAATGAGGAAAGCATTGTTACGTGTACGGGGTTTGGATTAAAATGCCAGTTTCCGGAACAAGAACGTTTATTCACGCACTGTACAACAGTCGACTAGTACTTGCACTAAAACACACACTGATCACAATAAGCACTCTTAGAATCACCTTCGACTTTGTACTCGTCACTCACTTGATCGCTTGTAGAATTAAAAATGTCCTGAGGTAGGTATAGGTGCTGCTTATAAAGTGACTCGCCCCGCCTAATAGAACGTTCGAGTTCGATGGAACATGTAAACCATTTGAAAATTCCTGTCGAAACTACAGAACAAATAGCAGGTACTTCTCTCGTAGGTATTTTCGGAGTTTCGATAAATCTGTAGGTAATTGTAACAGTATAAAAGGAAAGATATTTCAAGGTTCAAGTAAGGAGCGTTGTTCCCACCAGGGAACGTGCTGACACGAGCGCCTATGTTTTACGCTGAATAAAGCCTAAAGTATAGCAGATAACAGTCAGGGAATGTGCTGGCTAACCTACGATGTGATAAGCTTCCGCGCAGAACGAGGTTAATAGATAGGTTAACTGCTCCCATTTAAGGCAAAAGGGGAAAGGAAGGATATGCGATTCAAGCAAGAAGCGATATGTCTGCCAGAGAACGTGTTGACTAACTTGCGATGCGCTTGGCTTACGCGCCATATATCCAAGATAGATTTAAAGAAGTGTATCAAAAGGAGGTCATGAGCTGCCAGAGTTCAAGCCAGAAGCATTGTCTCAACCAAGGAACGTGCTGGCTTAGACACGTAAGCTGCTTCCATTTGTGGCAAAAGGGGAAACATTTGAAAAGAAGTACATGAGTTGCCAGAGTTCAAGCAAAGTAGTGTTGTGCCCCCCAGACAACTTGCTGCCATTCGCGCTGAACCAAGGTTAATAGTAGCAACCACCAGGGTTCAAGCAAGAAGAGATGATGGCTTACCCCCTCCTCGTAGATAATGAACTGGCGATTGTAAAAATAGGGTTTGGCTATTGAAGAGAAAATTGCACCCTATGTGGGAATCAACTGATTGACGATGTGTACCATTTCTCGATGGAATGTGCACAGAAAGAAGCGGAGCGACCGCGCTTAAAGATAATTGGGTGTTTGACATTACCTGTTAGCCAAAGAGAGCGCTACTGAAGTGTGATGTCACAATTCAGCAGCTCCATACACGCTCCATAGAAAATTTCGTTTTAGAAAGAGACAGATACAGTCACATTAAAACAGCTTATAATTCCGAGACTAGTAAAGATATTTAAAAAGAGAAATGGCATTATGTTACAATATTTATAAACTTTATTTTAAATAAATAAAAAAATATCAGTCAAATACAATTGCAATAGGGTATTTGACTATAATAAAAATATCGTTTCAACTGGTGTCATCCTAAAAGATTATTATCTAAAAACAGTATTCCATACGACAAAACTAAAAAATAAAGCTTTATTTAATTAGAAAACATTAAATAAAATTGCTATAATTCTGGCCATGGTCACGTGATCGAAAACGTTCCGTGATCTCGAATGACGTCACAGTCCAAACCACCTATGGAATTCTCATTTTGTCAATACATTTCGACGTGTTTGTGCGGCGTATTAAGCTAATTTCGTCTGTTTTTCATCGTTACTATTTTATTAAATACCAAATAGTATGCGACACGCGGCCTAAACACATATTATAAAATTGTCATTGTTTGAAATGTGAACTGTTACGTCATGAGAGCAAATGGAACGTTTCGGCGGCAATTTATTTTTTTGAATTTATTTCTCGATTTTTATAAAAAATAATGAAAATTATGCCGAAATATATGTTTCGTTAGCTTCAGCATAGCATTATTAACAATTTAAGTTAAGATGATTTTCTAAAAGTAGTCAAATAGCCTATTGCAGTGTGGGGTTGTGCAATAGCACTTTAGCAGCCCCACTCTCGAAGGAGGCGCGGTCATTCTTTAAAATCGCAGTGTAAATTATAATGTAATAACTACATCTATACATATAATCTATACATATAATAAAACTGTAACTGGAAGATTTCTGTACATTTAATATATTTTGAAAATTTAATTGGGGGATGCTTTACTATCGATACTGAGCCCAAAACAGATTTTTTTTTAATTTTTGTCTGTTTTTTTGTCCTTCTTTCACGTAATAACTACCGCACAGATTTCTACAAAATTTTATACCGTGGTAGCTTATTACTCGGGTCAACATCTAGGCTACTTTTTATCCCGGAAAATCAAGGAGTTCCCGAGGGACTTTAAAAACTAAATCCACGTGGACAAAGTCGCGGGCATCAGCTAGTGCTTGAATATTGGCATTTTTAACTCTATTTTCAGTACACCTTTGAGCATTCCGGCTATTAAAGTATACAAATTTGTTAGTGATTCTCTCAAATTGGTATTGTTTTAGTTTTACATTTAGTTATAATTGAATCAATGAATGATTTTTTATGTAATTTGTGTGTACCGATGGGGCTGACATGTAGGTCACCTATAAAAGCTCCTTAAAATAAATAAGATTAAAAAAAAACTACATGCTGGTGAACTTACGTGGGTATTTGACGAAACCCCTCTAAAAATAAAGTGATTAAACGATTATATTACGCAAGTTACTTGCCATAGATGATTTCTAGATAGACCTTTAACCTGGGCACTTCCCATTTGACCTGCATTCCTTTGGTTTCAGATAACCAACATGGTGGTGGATAACCGCGACCTGGAGGACGCCTGCCAGCAGACCTCGCCGCACAATGGCGTCATGATCAATACACATTGTAAGATTTATTGATTTTTGATGTGAAACATCTATAGCGGCACGTAAAACAGATTTCTCGCGTGGCGACGCCTCGCCACGGCATGCGATGTTATATGTATACTTAGTGACATATTTAGTTCCTATCACAATCTGTTTAGTAGTAGTAGTGGTAGGGGTAGGGGTAGGGGTTGGGGTAGGGGTAGGGGTAGGGGGCGGGGTAGGGGTCGGGGTAGGGGTAGTGATAGTGGTAGTAGTAGTATTATTATATGTATACTTAGTGACATATTAGTTCCTATCACAATCTGTTCTTTTCTGCATATTACTTTTACAAAATAATGTCGATGTTTCACATCTGCCAGGCGTCCCACGACGGCTCACAATTTTTTGCAAAGAGGTTCGAAATAAAATCGTCTAAGGTCCCGGCCGCCATCTTGAATATTCGCCAAGCTGGTATCGCAGGCTAAAACCTATGTCATCATCATCATTAGCAACCCATCGACGGCTCACTACTGAGCGCAGGTCTCCTCTCAGAGAAGGGTCATAGGCCATAGTCCACCACGCTGGCCCAATGCGAATTGGTGGGCTTCACACACCTTCAAGAACATTATGATGAACTCTCAGGTGTGCAGGTTTCCTCACGATGTTTTCCTTCACCGTTGAAGCAAGTGATATTTAATTTCTTAAACACACTTAGAAAAGCAAGAGGTGCGTGCCCGGAATCGAACCTGCGACCCCCCTAATAGGAGACCGCAATACTGATTACTAGGCTATCACTGCTTATGGGTAACCTAAGCATGTCACGCTCTCTTTAAACATTTTTGTGGTGGTGTCGTGTGGTGCGGGTTGTTACGTTCCTTCAAATATGGTCGAGCGAAGCAACGGCTGGGTCATGCGTCATGCTCGTGCACGGGTGTCGCCGGCGGGAATGGGGCTGCTTTCTGTCTGCCCCTCTTAATATGTATTGAATTGTAAGTAGTATGCATTTTTGGAACTTCCCCTCATTTCGGAAACACTGCATACATAGCATAATATTATATATTGTATTGTAAACTTGTTTTGAAAAGAGCAATCGACGAGTTTCTTGCTGGTTCTTCTCGGCAGGAAGGGCATTCCGACCCAGTGGTAGACTCATCGACGATACAAAAGCACTTATAAAAAAGTTTATTTGAATAAAAAATATTTCTATTCTATTGCTATCATTGATTTCACAATTAGTTTATTCTATATTACAGCCAGCCCAGAAAGCATGCAGTGCCAGCCGATGCCAATTGTGATGCCGATGAATGGCTACCCCTCTCCCAATAACCAGGAGAACAAGGGTAAGAGTCCGTTCACACGTACCACATATCGAAGGGACAGGCAGAGTTTATCTCAGATGGCTCCACTCACGCTAGTATTCGTCACTTGGCATGTTGCCTAATAGATAGATAGATAGATAAAAAAATTCAGCAAGTTTCTATTTTTTTCTGTTTGTATCTGAGAAATATAATAAAAATACTGTTGCCGGAATACATCCTGTCACATCGAGCTTATGTTATACCTATGACTATACTGCACTATCAATCAAAATATAAAAAAATCGGCCAAGTGCGAGTCGGGCCTCGCTCTTTTAGGGTTCCGTTAAAAAAAAATTAAATAAAAATATTTCCATGTACCCATGGAAATATTTTAATTTAATTTTTTTAATTTAATTTAATTTTTATTATTTGTTGTTATAGCGGCAATAGAAATACATAATATGTGAAAATTTCATCTGTCTATCTATTACGGTTTACGAGATACAGCCCGCTGACAGACGGACGGACGGACGGACAGCGTAGGCTTAGTAATAGGGTCCCGTTGGTACCCCTTGGGTACGGAACCCTAAAAATTGAGTTTTAATTTTATTTATTTGTATAACAGTGCGAGAGGAGCGAGCGCAAATTTTTCATTATTTGTTCTGTTTCGTAGGTCTGTTGATGTGCTCTCAGAGCTCTTTGGACAGCTTCTTGCACTCGCCGACCGCCCGCTCGGATATTAGCTTCAAAGATGATAACAGGTAACTTGCTCTATGAAGAAAGATAATTTAAAAAAAATCCAATTATTATCATCATCTATAAGCGTATTCTATTGGCTATACAACGGGGAGTATTCTGAAGAGCTATTTGACCTTATCCCACCCTCTCTTCTTCAACTGCACCGCACGCCAACGAAAGCAATTTCACCCACACCACCTGGGTGCCAGGAGCACTTCGACTATCCGTTGTGCCAGATCTTTTTTCCACGCACTACCAAACTGTGGAACCAACTCCCATCGACTGTGTTCCCGCTTAATTACAACTTGGGGTTATTCAAGGAGCGGACCAACAAATTCCTGAAAAGCTGGCAACGCATTGGTGGTGCCTCTGGTGCTACAAATGTTCATGGGCGGCGGTAATCGCTTAACATCAGGTGACCAGCCTGCTCGTTTGCTCGCTATTCTTATAAAAAAAATTATCAGCAAACCATGTATGCTCACTAGTCACTACCGAACGCAAGTCTCCTTAGAGAAGGATCATAGTCCACCAAGCTGGCCCAATCCGAATTGGCAGACTTCACACACCTTTGAGAACATTATGGAGAACTCTCAGGTGTGCAGGTTTCCTCACGATGTTTTCCTTCACCGTTGAAACATGTACGCACATAACTCCGAAAAGTCAGAGGTGCGTGCGTAAGTTAGATGACGCTTTCTGTCAATTTCGTTTTCACAATCTTTAGGGAACACCTAAAAGTGGAAATGATATTAATAGAATAGAATAGAAATATTTTTTATTCAAATAAACTTTTTTACAAGTGCTTTTGAACCGTCGATGAGTCTACCACTGGTTCGGCATGCCCTTCCTGCCGAGAAGAACCAGCAAGAAACTCGGCGGTTGCACTTTTCAAAACAAGTCTACAATGCAATAGTTAATTTGCTATGTATGCAGTGTTTCCACAATGAGGGGAAGTTCCACAAAAACATACCTACTTACAATTGTTAAGACGGGTAGACAAAATAGCCTCATTCCCGCCGGTGGAACCCGTTCACGAACATGACGTATGACCCAGCCGTTGCTTCGCTCAGCCATATTTGAGGGAACGTATTGGGTAAAGGATTGTATTTAGGGGCTACCTAGGTAAAGAGACACCTACTTAGGAGATGATTTAGATATGATTGGTGGAAACCTATTTATTCCTGAATTATTTCCTCAAAAAAAAACCCATTCCAGATTCCAAGAGCTTGGTTTCCATTCCAGATTCCAGTATGTACTAGCGGCCGCCACCTCCATAGCGACCAAACAGAACGAGGAGACCCTGACCTACCTCAACCAGGGACAACCCTACGAGGTTAAGCTGAAGAAGTTGGGCGACTTGTCGCATTACAAGGAAGAGAAGAAGATATTTAAGGTAATTAATTTAATTAAAAAAAAAACACGCTGTATAAATAGGGATTAACATGCTGTAGGGATTAACATGGAAAAAGAAACCTGCTATAATCAAAAACACCCTGTATATGTACCTGTTAAAAAGATGACCCTGTATAAAGTTAAAAAGTAGACCAGATAAAGATAAAAATAACACCAGCTAATTCAGATAAATGTAAAAAGAACACCGGCTACAGAGAAAAAGAACATCCAGTATACAGATAACAGCCGTAAAAACAGTAAGTCCTGAGTATACAGGCTGTTTTATTTTGCTGGAAATGTGCTAGGGCCACCTCCATAGTGACCAAGCAGAACGGGGATACCCTAACCTATCACATCCAGCGGCAGCCCTATGAGGCGAAGCTGAAGAAGCCGGGCGACCGGTCGCATTACAAGGAAGAGAAGAAGATATTTAAAGTAATTAATTTAATGTTAAAAAAAACACGTTGTATACATAGGGATTAACGAGCTGCATGTAAGGAAGGCATGAAGCAGTGATAGCCTAGTGGTTAGGACTGTGGTCTCCTATTCGGGGGTCGCAGGTTCGATCCCGGGTACGCACCTCTGACTTTTCGGAGTCAAGTGCGTTTAAGCAATTAAATATCACCTGCTTCAACGGTGAAGGAAACCTGCACATCTGAGAGTTCTTCATAATGTTCTCAACGATGTGTGAAGTCCGCCAATTCGCATTGGGCCAGCGTGGTGGACCATGGCCTATAACCCTTCTCTGAGAGGAGACCTGCGCTCAGTAGTGAGCCGTTGATGGGTTGCTGATGATGATTGATGATGATGATGATGATGTAAGCAAAAAGAGCACCTATTACATTTAAAAGATCATCCTTTATAAAGGTAAAAAGAACGCCAGCTACATAGAAAAGAACATCTCTATACAACTAACAGCCGTAAAATCAGTCAGCCCTGTGTATACAGGGTTTTATTTTGCTTTTATAAATTTTTTAGTTTTTAAACTTTGTCCGCAGAGCATCATCAAAATCTGCTTCCACGAGCGTCGTCTGCAGTACATGGAGCGCGAACAAATCGCTCAGTGGCATGCCGAGAGACCTGGCGAGAGGATCATAGAAGTGAGTAGTCGACAAGACTGAAGTTTTTTCGTACAGGTTAATAGAAAGTAAATTATTTTGCACTATATCTTTGTTATTGTAAGGTTCAAATTACGAAAACAGATTTCAGAAAGAAAAAAGTCTAGATAATAAATTTAAACGATTGAATGGGCGCCATTTTTCAGCTTTATACGAAATCTGTCAAATCTGTCTTTTTAACCCAGAGTTAGCTGCTAACTCTGGGAACAAATTTCAAACCCCTATTTTACCCCCTTAGGGGTAGAATTTCTAAATATCCTGTTATATGTGTTTCTTTATTTTTAACCGAAAGCCCAAGTAGTAATTTTTATGGATATAACTTGAAAAATGACGGATTTTCATACGAATGTTAAACCCCAATTTCATCCCCTTAAGGGTTGAATTTTCAAAAATCTTTTCTTAGCGGATGCCTAGGTCATAATAGCTATCTGTATGCCAAATTTCAACCCGATCCATTCAGCGGTTTGGGCTGTGTGTTGATATATTATATACATCAGTCACCTTTGCCTTATATATTTAGATAATAATTAATTAATAATAAAAGAAATAAATAAACGTAAAAAAAATATTGTAATTTTTATTTTCGACCTTAACTTGATATATTAAAGGATTGTTTTTCAATGGCTTTTGAGTGGTCGTGAACTGGCGGAAAGTGCGGACGTAAACTGACAAAAAATGTCCGTAAACTGAAAATAACGCACTTTTTGATAAATCGAAACATATCTAATAAAAGAGAAATTTAATAGTTTAAAACATACAGTAATTATTTTCTTTAATGTTTTTTTTATCCATATAACCTGTAATTTCGGCTGAAAAGGTATATTTTGAGGAGCTACGTAACTTCAAAGACGCCAAGTCGACTAAATGTCCGTGAACAGGCGTATTGACCCTACTACAAGGTCAAGGTCAAGATTATGGATCTTTACAGGCAGCCTTAGTTAATACACATTCTCTTAAAACATTTTCATATCACTATTAAAAAGAATATCTGTGTGATATGCACAATATCACTACATATTATAAAACAAAGTCCCCCGCCGCGTCTGTCTGTGTGTCTGCCTCTGTCTGTTCGCGATAAACTCAAAAACTGCTGAACGGATTTTCATGCGGTTTGCAATAGAGCGATTCAAGAGGAAGGTTTGAGAGTATAATTTGTTAAGATTTCTTGTAAATTGATTGAAATATGACAATAATTGTTGACGATGTCGTAATATTAATAATTACTTTAACTCGAAAAACATATTTTGTCGCACTTTGTACACATACAGGTAGGTTAATAATGTTGTGATTAAATGGTTATTTGAAGTACTGAAATAAATAAGTTATGTTCTATGAACAATATCGTCTCTCCATCTACACATTGGTCTGCCTCTTTTTCTTATATTATAATATGGGCACCAATCTGTAATTTCTGTAGTCCATCTGTTGTCCTTTCTTCTCATAACATGGCCCGCCCAATTCCACTTGTTATTCCGGTAAAAAAAGGGTTCCCGCGGAATTTTTAAAAACCCTACTCTACGCAGACGAAATTGTGGGCAAAAGCTGGTAATAAGGTACGTATTTTTGTCCACAGGTGGACGTGCCACTGTCGTATGGCGTGACTCGCGTGGAGCAACCAACTTGCTTAAGCGCTCTACATATCTACTGGGATCCCACTAAAGACGTCGGCGTTTACATAAAGGTAAAGCGCCACGTTTAACATACGAGAGTCACATATATATAACTATGCTTTTAATTTTATATTTTATCTATAATTTTATAATATAAAATTATATCGTAATATTGTATTGAACTATTTATGTATTCATGTTATAGTTATATTTCTTATCTTTATTTATAATTCACCATCAAATAGAGGTATGGATAAAATCTAGTGTCACTAATTTTCCGTGATAATCTAATTGAAAATTTTCTTGTGGACCCCACGGTACAGGCCTCCTAGTGTGGGATCCACCGATAACATTGTGCTAGGGAAAGGGACATGAAAACTGATAAGATGCTAAGTATTACTGTAAGTAATACATTTATAATTATTTTAGTTTAAGCATACAATATGTATTATCGATGTCTTTCTCTTCTCATTTTAGTTAAATAAATACATTTTCATTTTCATTTTCTCTGTAACTAATAATATAGTGATGCAGGCAGTGCCAAAGAGTATCAACTATCCGTTGTCAACTACTGTCCTCACTAATTATACTTCCTTAGACACTCGTTACTGCTTACAGCGCCAAAATGGCGTCAATCAAGTCATAGGTCCAAAAAAAGTGTGACAGCAGCCTGTCCGGAGTAAATGGCGCACCGACGTCTACAATTAGCTATGATTTCATATAAAATATACTATTAGTTCCGGAGATATTCGTATCAGCGTACAGCGCCAAAATGGCGTAAATCAGGTCGTAGGTTCAAAAAAGTGTGACAGCAGCCTGTCCGGAGTAAATGGCGCACCGACGTCTACAATTAGCTATGATTTCATATAAAATATACTATTAGTTCCGGAGATATTCGTATCAGCGTACAGCGCCAAAATGGCGTAAATCAGGTCGTAGGTTCAAAAAAGTGTGACAGCAGCCTGTCCGGAGTAAATGGCGCACCGACCTCTACAATTAGCTATGATTTCATATAAAATATACTATTAGTTCCGGAGATATTCGTATCAGCGTACAGCGCCAAAATGGCGTAAATCAGGTCGTAGGTTCAAAAAAGTGTGACAGCAGCCTGTCCGGAGTAAATGGCGCACCGACGTCTACAATTAGCTATGATTTCATATAAAATATACTATTAGTTCCGGAGATATTCGTATCAGCGTACAGCGCCAAAATGGCGTAAATCAGGTCGTAGGTTCAAAAAAGTGTGACAGCAGCCTGTCCGGAGTAAATGGCGCACCGACCTCTACAATTAGCTATGATTTCATATAAAATATACTATTAGTTCCGGAGATATTCGTATCAGCGTACAGCGCCAAAATGGCGTAAATCAGGTCGTAGGTTCAAAAAAGTGTGACAGCAGCCTGTCCGGAGTAAATGGCGCACCGACGTCTACAATTAGCTATGATTTCATATAAAATATACTATTAGTTCCGGAGATATTCGTATCAGCGTACAGCGCCAAAATGGCGTAAATCAGGTCGTAGGTTCAAAAAAGTGTGACAGCAGCCTGTCCGGAGTAAATGGCGCACCGACCTCTACAATTAGCTATGATTTCATCTAAAATATACTATTAGTCAATCATCATCAATACCTCATCGTCAATACCTCAATGCCTGAAGACGAAAGTCTTCAATCAATGTGTCCTTCCCGTCCTCACTTATGGCGCTGAAACGTGGACACTAACAAAAGGCTTGATCCACAAATTTAAAGTCACTCAGAGAGCTATGGAGAGGGCTATGTTAGGAGTTTCTCTTAAGGACAGGATTCGGAATGAAGAGATCCGCAAGAGAACCAAGGTCGCCGACATAGCCCAAACCATTAGCAAGCTGAAATGGCAGTGGGCAGGCCATGCTTGTCGTAGAAGCGATGGCCGATGGGGCCGAAAAGTTCTAGAGTGGAGACCGCGAACTAGTAAGCGTAGTGTGGGGCGCCCTCCAGCACGTTAGACCGACGATATAAAGCGGGTGGCGGGAAGTGGCTGGATGAGGAAGGCTGAGGACCGGGTGTGGTGGCGTTCTCTGGGAAAGGCCTATGTTCAGCAGTGGACGTCCGCAGGCTGAGATGATGATACTATTAGTTCCGGAGATATTCGTATCAGCGTACAGCGCCAAAATGGCGTAAATCAGGTCGTAGGTTCAAAAAAGTGTGACAGCAGCCTGTCCGGAGTAAATGGCGCACCGACCTCTACAATTAGCTATGATTTCATCTAAAATATACTATTAGTTTCGGAGATATTCGTATCTGCTTATAGCGCCAATATGGCGTCAATCAAGTCGTAGGTCCATAAAGTATGACAGCAGCTTGTCCAGAGCAAATGGCGCACCGACCTCTACAATTAACTATGATTTCATACAAAATATTTATTTAATTATAAAAAATTAGTCAGAATATCGACTAATTTGTGAGTAACTTACGTCCAACTCGATATTCTGACTAATTTCTTAAACTGGACGTTTTCAAGTAAAGATTTTTATATAAACCTGTGAAGATGATACTGCCATTGGCGCATTTAGAATGCCATAAGCCTTCTTTGTCGTATGAGTTTACACATTGCGAAAAACCAAATGAAATTTGAATTTCGCGGGCAGACCCGTACAATCCACCGTAATCATCATCAGCCAGAGTGCATCCACTGTTGGACACAGGCCTCTTTTAAGTAGCGCCAACGTTGCCTATCCTTGGCCTTTCGCATCCAATCGATGCTTGCCACTTTCCGGATGTCATCGCTCCATCTAGCCGGGGTGCGCCCTACACTCCGTTTGCCGAGACGTGGTCTCCACTCGAGGACCTTACGACCCCAGCGGCCATCGGTCCTCCGACAAATGTGACCAGCCCACTGCCACTTCAGCGTGCTCGCCCTAAGATGTACCATACAGATCCACCGTAATGAAGTTATTTAATTCAAATTCACAAATGTAGATATTCTACAACAGGTGAACTGTATATCAACGGAGTTCACGGCAAAGAAACATGGCGGCGAAAAAGGCGTCCCCTTCCGCATTCAAGTGGAGACCTACCTCGCCAACGAAGACAAACGCCTCCACGCCGCCGCCTGCCAGATCAAGGTACGGGAAAAGCATTCACACTAATACATAAAATACACACAAAATAATATACACAATAATATCCTAGCTGATAAGCAGTGATAGCCTAGTGGTTAGGACTGTGGTCTCCTATTAGGGGGGTCGCAGGTTCGATCCCGGGTACGCACCTCTGACTTTTCGGAGTCAAGTGCGTTTAAGCAATTAAATATCACGTGCTTCAACGGTGAAGGAAAACATCGTGAGGAAACCTGCACACCTGAGAGTTCTTTATAATGTTCTCGAAGATGTGTGAAGTCCGCCAATTCGCATTGGGCCAGCGTGGTGGACTATGGCCTGTAACCCTTCTCTGAGAGGAGACCTGCGCTTGTGAGTAGCTAATGATGATGATGATGATGACACTAGCTGATGCCCACGACTTCGTCCGCGTGGATTAAGTTTTTATAATCCCGCGGTAACTCTGATTTTCCGTGATACAAAGAAGCCTGTCACTCTCCAGGCTCTGTTGCAGCGTGATTGAAGGATAAATTAACAAACAAATACACGTTCGCATAGTAATTGATACTTAAAGATCTCTCACAGGCTTCTGTCTCATCCACTCACTCACTTTTCAAGCTACGTTTACACGCTTGGCAAGTCTCGACAAGTGTCCACAAATACAAGCGTGTGAACGGGGTGTTTGGCTTGGCTTGCGACGGCTTGCGTGAGCTTGTCGCCGATCCGGGCTTATGTCGGTTTTTGAACACAGATCAAAAGAAGCTTGCGGCAAGCGCTTGCGACGTATTTACACGTTGGTGCGTGTTTAGTGTCGCTCATGAGCTCGCGCCGAACGGGTGTTTTTACGCTGCGCTGTATACGACGGCGTATTTATCACTAGCTGATGCCTGCGGCTTCGTCCGCGTGGATTTGGTTTTTAAAATCCCGCGGGAACTCGGGATTTTCCGGGATGCCTATGTCACCCTCCAGGTTCTCAACTATACCTATCCAAAAAATCACGTCAATCCGTAGCTTTGTTGCAACGTGATTAACGGACAATCCAACAATCAAACACAGTAAAGGCAATCTAATTAAATTTTAGAACACAAAAGTTACTATTGTGACTTAAATATTATAGCTAGATATATTCCCTTGGAGACTTTTTTGTAGAAAATAATGAGTACTTTAATCATGTAGTACATAATTTTTATGTATCATCAATAGTTTTCTCAGCACACGCCAAATAATGCATTTTATAGGCAAAATTTTGCTACCTTGGGTTGCATTATTGCAATTTTCTTAAGGATCTCTAATTTTTTAGGGTTCCGTACACAAAGGGTACCAACGGGACCCTATTACTAAGCCTACGCTGTCCGTCCGTCCGTCTGTCTGTCAGCGGGCTGTATCTCGTAAACCGTAATAGATAGTTTTCACATGATATTATGTATTTCTATTGCCGCTATAACAACAAATAATAAAAATTAAATTAAATTAAAAAAAATTAAATTAAAATATTTCCATGGGTACTTACATGAAAATATTTTAATTTAATTTTTTTTAACGGAACCCTAAAAGAGCGATGCCCAACTCGCACTTGGCCGATTTTTTGAAAATAAATTATAGCCTATGTTACTTCCTGATAACTTAGCTTTCTATTGGTGAAAAAATGGTTCAAATCGGTCCAGTAGTTACAGAGCCTATTCGGTACAAACAAACAAACAAAAAATCTTTCCTCTTTGTAATATTAGTATAGATCAGTAGTTAGTCAAACGACGAAACTATGGCCTTTCTTGAGGCATAGTGTTCAAAGTGAACCATGCATATGGAATCCAAAGGACGTAAACCACAAAGATAAAAAGAGACTTTCTTTTTATCTTTGTGGTTTACGCCTACATCTTCCATCAATTCTGTTGTTGTCTGCACAGTTTGCCTGTCCGTAACACACTACACACTCGCAAGCGTGTAAATGGCATCCAAGCGTTTGTAAAGGCTTGGAGCTTGTGGATGTTTGCCAAGCCTTAGCACGCATGTAAACGTAGCATCATATTATGAGATTTAAAAAAACTGTTTTTTTTTTAAATTTTCTATTATACAAACCTTGTCCTAACAATAACGTACATTATTAAATTTGGTGCACTCGTTCGTAAGTTATGCGCGTACATACATTTCGGTGATTCATCATACTAATATTATAAATGCGAAAGTGTGTTTCTTTGTTGGTTTAATAATAATAATTATTATTATTATTTATTTGCCAGAATGTTTGTACAGTGGGATGGTAGTATCAAAATATATTTGTCAGACCATAACATTCAACTAAATTAATAGTGTGCAAATACAATATTAATTATAAAATGAAAGTGATTATAGTCAAGATTAAAAAATATAAATTAACAAATTTCCAAATGTCAATATTTATGTTTTTCGGTACCTAATTGTTACACCAAACATTCTTTTATATCATAATAACTTTTCTCCAATAGCCATTCCTTGAGTTTTCTTTTAAACTTATTTAAAGATAATTTTTGAAAATCTGCTGGCAGTTTATTATATAACCTGACCGCCATACAGTAGGGACTTTTCATATATGTACTGGTACAACATTTTGAAATCAATATCTTATTTGGATACCGAAGAGATCTGTTCACATTAATTTCATGATTTCGCTTAAAGTACTTCAGATATCGCTTAACAAATAAGTTTGTCCTTCAATCACGCCGCAACAGAGCTACGGATTGACGTGATTTTTTGCATGGGTATAGTTGAGGACCTGGAGAGTGACATAGGCTACTTTTATCCCCGAAAATCAAAGATTTTAAAAACTTAATCCATGCGGACGAAGTCGCGGGCATCAGCTAGTTTTTATATACATAGATTTCTATAGGACAGCTTAAATTATGTATCAATTTGAAGCGCCACATTTGACATACGAGTGTCTCTGGAAATAATTAATATAGAGGTGCAGGAAGTGCAAAAAAGCATCAACTATCAATTGTCAACTAGTGCCTTCACTAATTTTAGTTCCTTGGACTCTCGTAACTGCTTACAGCGCCAAAATGGCGTCAATCAATTAAGGCCAAAAAGTATGACAGCAGCATGTCCAGGGTTTTTTTTATTTTTGGCTTGTTGTTTCGTTTTTAATGCGAATTTTGCTCTGAAAAATCCACGATGTTCGCGAATATTTTTTTTTAGTAAGTAATGAGTATATGGTATTGTTAAATAATTCTGCCTGTCCAGTGTTAGTCATAGATTAATTATAAACATCAAATTGCAATTGCGTAAGGCAAGAACAAAAACATATGGTGCGAAAACTATACAATTTGAGGGAGCACTTCTATACAATGGTCTGCCAAAAGATATAGTAACTGAAAAATCATTTTTAACTTTTAGAAGTAAACTTAGAAAGTTTTTTAAAAATATCTAAGCAAATCTAAAACTATGCTATTTAAGAGTCACCATTTTTGTTTTGATGTATATAATATGTTAGATTAGTTTGTATCTTAATTTCTCTATAAGTGAGTATGTTGTTTGTTCTTAGAGAATAAATTCTTTAAACCTAAACCTATAAAGATCAGTGGGCGATGGAGAGAGCTATGCTCGAAGTATCCCTGCGAGTTCAAATTAGAAATGATAAGAAAAAAAATATTTGAACCTATTTTAAACCACACAGAATTCCCTAAAAGCCACCATGGGGTACTGACTTGGGGAGTAAGCTGGTGAATGCGTTACGAAAAGTGTGATCGGGCGAGGCGAACGGAAGTTGAGAGGGAGATATAAGTTAGTGAAGATAGAAACTGATATATACTGAGATATATTACTGTAGGGGCAAGAGAGAGAGGTGCGAGCACACATTTTCTTTCTCTCATAGCTAGTTGCGTTTCGTAAGTTTTACTTCAATCGTATGGTCTAAAGCACACTCGTTTTTTTTTATTTGTTATTCAGGTGTTCAAGCTGAAAGGCGCAGACCGCAAGCACAAGCAAGACCGCGAGAAGGTGATGCGGCGCCCGCCCGGCGGACACGAGAAGTACCAGCCCGGCTGCGAGGCGACCGTGCTCACCACCGTACGTGCTCACCGCTTACTCGCTAGTGACAGGCTTGTGTTCAGGTGTTCAGGCTGAAAGGCGCGGACCGCAAGCACAAGCAATACCGCGAGAAGGTGATGCGGCGCCCGCCCGGCGGACACGAGAAGTACCAGCCCGGCTGCGAGGCGACCGTGCTCACCACCGTACGTGCTCACCGCTTACTCGCTAGTGACAGGCTTGTGTTCAGGTGTTCAGGCTGACAGGCGCGGACCGCAAGCACAAGCAATACCGCGAGAAGGTGATGCGGCGCCCGCCCGGCGGACACGAGAAGTACCAGCCCGGCTGCGAGGCGACCGTGCTCACCACCGTACGTGCTCACCGCTTACTCGCTAGTGACAGGCTTGTGTTCAGGTGTTCAGGCTGACAGGCGCGGACCGCAAGCACAAGCAATACCGCGAGAAGGTGATGCGGCGCCCGCCCGGCGGACACGAGAAGTACCAGCCCGGCTGCGAGGCGACCGTGCTCACCACCGTACGTGCTCACCGCTTACTCGCTAGTGACAGGCTTGTGTTCAGGTGTTCAGGCTGACAGGCGCGGACCGCAAGCACAAGCAAGACCGCGAGAAGGTGATGCGGCGCCCGCCCGGCGGACACGAGAAGTACCAGCCCGGCTGCGAGGCGACCGTGCTCACCACCGTACGTGCTCACCGCTTACTCGCTAGTGACAGGCTTGTGTTCAGGTGTTCAGGCTGACAGGCGCGGACCGCAAGCACAAGCAATACCGCGAGAAGGTGATGCGGCGCCCGCCCGGCGGACACGAGAAGTACCAGCCCGGCTGCGAGGCGACCGTGCTCACCACCGTACGTGCTCACCGCTTACTCGCTAGTGACAGGCTTGTGTTCAGGTGTTCAGGCTGACAGGCGCGGACCGCAAGCACAAGCAAGACCGCGAGAAGGTGATGCGGCGCCCGCCCGGCGGACACGAGAAGTACCAGCCCGGCTGCGAGGCGACCGTGCTCACCACCGTACGTGCTCACCGCTTACTCGCTAGTGACAGGCTTGTGTTCAGGTGTTCAGGCTGACAGGCGCGGACCGCAGGCACAAGCAAGACCGCGAGAAGGTGATGCGGCGCTCGGTGATGCTCAAATACGGTTGAGCGAAGCAACGGCTGGATCATGCGTCATGCTCGTGAACGGCTGCCACCGGTGGAAATGGGGCTGCTTTCTGCCTGCCCGCTTAACATGTATTGAATTGTGCATTTTTTTGGTACTTCCCCACATTGTGGAAACATTGCATACATAGCATAGTACGTATTTTAAACATGTTTTAAAAAGAGCCACCGCCGAGTTTCTTGCTGGTTCTTCTCGGCAGGAAGGGCATCTCGAACCAGTGTAGTGGTATATTCACCGCCGATTCAAAAGCACTTTTAGTTTATTTGAATAAAAAATTATTCTATTCTATTCTAGAGAAGCAAGCAATTAACTATCACTTGCTTCAACGGTGAAGGAAAACATCGTGAGGAAGCCTGACATCTGAGAGTTCATCATAATGTTCTCGAAGGTGTGTGTCAAGTCCACCAATTCGCACTGGGCCAGCGTGGTGGACTATGGCCTATAACCCTTCTCTGAGAGGAGACCTGTGCTCAGTAGTGAGCCGATGATGGGTTGCTAATGATGATGATGATGATGATTCTAGAGAAGTGCGAATCTGACCTTCCGCGTTTTGTCCCCAGCTATCCAACGATGCGTTGCTGCCACCGCCATCGTTGGTCACCACCACGCCGCCATACTCGCCAGAGATGTCGTAAGTCTATTTGTTTTTATCCTTTTACTTAATTGCCGAATGAGGGAAATGGTTTTTTTTTAATTTATTAGGAAAACATACAGCTTAAGGTTGAAGACAAGGGTCTGCCCGCGAAATTCAAATTTAATTTGGTTTTTCGCAATTTGTAAACTAATACGACAAAGTAGGCGTATGGCATTCTAATTGCGACAATGGAATTATCATCTTCACAGGTTTACAAAAAAATCTTTACTTGACAGTGACCAGTTTAAGGAATTAATCAAAATACTGAGTTAGACGTGAGTTACTCACAAATTAGTCGATATTTTGATTAATTTCTTAAACTGGACACTTTCAAGTAAAATTTTTTATATAAACCTGTGAAGATGATACTGCCATTGTCGCAATTAGAATGCCATAAGCCTACTTTGTCGTATTAGTTTACAAATTGCGAAAAACCAAATTAAATTTGAATTTCGCGGGCAGACCCTTGTCTTCAACCTTAAATAAATAAAATATAGCTAATACAATAATGATCTATTTTGAATATCCGTCAGATTGATAAATATTCAAAACAAGAAATAAAACAAAAGCCTCAAACTAAAGATGCTATATCCATGGCCATGAAAAACAAGTGGAATTTTGCGGGCCATGTTATGAGAAGAAAGGACAATAGATGGACTACAGAAATTACAGATTGGTGCCCATATTATAATATAAGAAAAAGAGGAAGACCAATGTGTAGATGGAGAGACGATATTGTAGAGTTTGCAGGCCCTCTGGCATAGTTAAACACCTCTAACACTAAAGTATGGAAGAGACTAGGGGAGGCCTTTGCCCGGAAATGGGATGAGTTATAGTGATATTTCACTATAACTAGGCTTATAATAATAAAATAATAATACAATAATGATATCACTGGAGCCAGTTAAGTTTCCACGTTTTAGTTGAAATACAGTATTTTGGGTGGGTTTCCCTCCTAAACTTTTAGTAAACAAAAATAGTTACTATAATAATAAAAGATAATTAGATATGTACCATAAACGAGATAGATCCACTCCTGCCATTAAGTCTTGTATAATATTTCTTGTTATACGTATCACAAGCTCGAACGATGTATCTGTTATTATCTGTTATCTGTTATAATTGGTTCTGGCAAGTGGAAGTACAAACAAGTTGTACCTAAATAAAACAAGCGTAGGTAAGTCTCATAAGAGACTTACCTACGCTTATTTTATTTAGGTACACAGTAAGTACTTTATTTAATTTAAATTTTTATGTTTTACGAGCATATTATAATTTAGTATTGCAGTAGAGGGCTATTCGCGCAATTTATAATTTATAAAGCTTGAGCCTAATGGTTAAAGGTGCGGAATGAAAAACTGAAAGGTCTACGGTTCGATCCCCAGCCGTTGCACTAAAAAATAAAATCTGTTGGATGATGTGCGGAAATATCTACTATTTCGAAAAAAATATCTTATTTCAGCGAAACAAAAAGGTTTGGTATAGTCTATTTTTTTTAACAAACGTGTACTGAATATGTCTCGCACATTTCCGATATTGACAGAGTGAGATGGGTCATTGTTAGGGGTGGGGTATGATCCTCCATGACGTGTCCGTCAACGGCGGTCCTGGCTAAAGCCGGTTATGAGAGCGAATGTGGCTCGCAAAACCAAATTTCGTCTGAAAAATCCTATTGCACGGCGCACAGTGTAACTGGCCCGATGCATTATATGTGTAGAGGTAGGAGGTCCTTGGCTGGGTCTTTTTGTTATGACGTTTGGCGTCGAGGTCCTTTAGTCGACGCTCCTCAAAGGACGTCACAGCCTTATCTACAGACTTGCGCCACTCTTGCCTCTGCCGCGCAAGTCCCTCCCACCTCTCACTAGGTATATGACAAGAAATGAGATGGCGCTTCAAGACGTCTTTGTACCGTAGGAATTGACCGCCAGACTTGCGTTTTCCCTCCTTTAACTCCGAGTAAAAAACGGCCTTAGGAAGTCTGGAGTCATCCATACGAACGACATGTCCACACCACCTCAGCTGGCATTTCATGAGCATGGCCTCAATCCCGGTTAGCTTTGTTCGCCGCAGTATATCCGAGTTGGGTATTCGGTCCTGCCACTTTACGTGCATAATTGAGCGTAAGCACCTCATGTGAAATGTATCAAGGCGCTTTATGTCTCCTTTATAGAGACACCAAGTCTCAGTGGCATACAGCAATATAGGTAGGATAATTGCTTTGTATACAGCAATTTTTGTACGGAGCCGAAGATCATGTGAGTCCCAAACTCTTCTGCGAAGCATACCGAACGATGAGGCCGCCTTCGCAATCCGTGAAGAGATTTCTGTCTCCAGACGATTATCCTCCCGGATCATACATCCTAGGTATCTAAAAGAAGAGACCTCTTCAAGTGCCTTACTGCCAAGATTAATTCGCGCTGGATCAGAAACAGTGCCACGTGATGGTTGTTTAAGGACCTGGGTTTTTGTTGCACTAATAGTCAGGCCAAACCTTTGGCACGATTCTTCTAGACAGCACAAAGATTGTTGCAGAGTACTGACGTCGTTGGCCAACAGACAAATGTCATCGGCATAGAGAACGTCCACGATAGATAGCTCTTGTAGTAATCGCTTAGCTCTGAAACGCGATAAATCAAAAACGCTCTTGTCAGTTCTGACGTTTAGGTAAATTTGTCCAGTAAAGGCACTAAAGGAATCTCTCAGGACAAAAGCAAAGTAGATCGAAAAGAGTGTCGGTGCTATCACACATCCTTGTTTAACGCCGCTGGTAACTGGGAATCGGTCCGTGAAGTCGCTTTCGTGCTGTACTCTGGCCATCATGCCATCATGAAATTGGCGCACCAAAGTAACGAACTTTTCTGGACAACCAGCTTTTGCGAGAACGAGCCAAAGAGCAGATCTTGGCACTCGGTCAAAGGCCTTTTCTAAGTCGACAAAACACATATTTAGTTAGGGGTGGGGTACTGAGTATGTCTCTCGCACATTTCCGATATTGACAGAGTGAGATGGGTCATTTTAGGGGTGGGGCCTGGGACTATATGTTGATTACGTGGACCAATAGCAACGCAGTCAAAATTTTCGGTACTCGTTTGTTTAAAAAAAACAGACTGTAGATAAATTTGCCATTTCAATTTTGAGTTCTAAAATTCAAGCCAAAACAAGTCATGGCGTCGTTCGTGACGTCATCTGTATTCTTTTCATAGTAGTTTGTCAAAGTTTGAAGATATATGTAACGTATCGCTCCATAACCGTCTCTTCTATAGGAGAGAGAGACTGATATGATCGCTCTGATTGGTGTACAATCCAATATGGCGGGTATTTTAAAGTTTTATTTTATCAAAATAAATATCAGTCTCGCTCGAAATAGTAAAATAAATACGTTTTTTATCATCCAAGAATCTTATTTTATTAGTTAAATTCATAATTTGGATATATAATAATATCCCTCCTCCTTTGAGAAATCTGAGCTCAATATCCGCTTTCAGGAATCACCTTAAAAAGAAATTACTGAACGATCAAAAAACTTGGATAGTTCCAGGTTTTTTATAGTAAAATAAAGCTGCATCGTTTATTTATAATGATATCGCTTACCCCCACTCTCAAAATAATATTAAATACGTATTCATCACTCACCCTAAAATCCTATTATTATAGCATCACACTTCATTATCATCATCATCATCATCATCATCATCA
Organism: Oeneis ivallda; assembly: GCA_029955525.1. NCBI lineage: Eukaryota > Metazoa > Arthropoda > Insecta > Lepidoptera > Nymphalidae > Oeneis > Oeneis ivallda. The sequence goes on from JARPMR010000028.1 coordinate 4,167,268, forward strand.
TCATCATTGACAACCCATCAAAGGCTCACTATTGAGCGCAGGTCTCCTCTCAGAGAAGGGTTATAGGCCATAGTCCACCACGCTGGCCCAATGCGAATCGGTGGACTTCACACACCTTCGAAAACATTATGAAGAACTCTCAGATGGGCAGGTTTCCTCACGATGTTTTCCTTCACCGTTGAAGCAAGTGATATTTAATTGCTTAAACGCACTTAACTCCGAAAAGTCAGAGGTGCGTACCCGGGATCGAACCTGCGACCCCTCGAATAGGTCAGTCCTAACCACTAGGCTATCACTGCTTATGCGACATATAGATGCAAAAGCCAATTTCTCAAATTGTTTATTTTACAAGCTTTTTTCCAAGCTTTTATTTAGTTTCACCCGTCCCGATGTTTGTCATCAAATCTTGAAATTAAAGATCCACTTCCCGGTTACTGATTGAGCGGAAATTTTGCATACATGTGTGAATCGCGTGACAATGCAATATTATGATGATATGATCTGATGATGGAGCTGGAAGGCCATAGGAACTTCGCAATGAAACGACACAATCTCATCGAGGTTGGGTTCTTTGAATCGTCTTGACGAGTAGTTTGTCTTTAAATGGTAACCAGGGTCTGATGATGGAGCTGGAAGGTGGTTATAGTAACTCTAATGAAACGAGACGCAAGCCCATCGAGTTTCGGCTCGTTTGATTCGTCTTGACGAGTACTTTGTTTTTTAGATGGTTTCCAGGGTCTGATCTGATCAGGGTCTGATGATGAAACCGGAAGGTTGTTTCGGTAACTCTGTAATAAAACGACGTAACCCCATCGAGTTTGGGCTAGTTTGTTTCGTCTTAACAAGTAGTCTGGTTCTAGATGATAGCCAGGGCCTGAAGATGTAGCCAGCTACTAAAAGCATGTTTTTTAAATATAAAATTTTTAATTTACACTTGTATTGAATGTTTTTATATACATAGTAGAGTATATAAAGTAGCCTGCGTGTTAATCCAGGCCATAATCTATCTTCATTTCAAAGTCGATGGTTTCATCAAAGTTCGTCTACCTACCTACCTACGGCAGATTTTTTAAAACGTCTGACAGGGCGTAAGAACCATCGGAAGTGTCTGACTGCTGAGGAAACATCTTCTGATAGGTCCCCAAGTAACATATATAAAACTCAGCTTTTAATGACGAAAGTATCCACAGAATTTATGCACCTTTACTAATTTATATCTCCCAAAGCCACCAAAATCCAAGCTTCATAGTCGGGGATCGTTCTTTTCTCTATTGGGGACATACGCAGAGGAACTTTCAACTTTTATAAAATGACGAAGGTCTGAAAGGTCTTGGCTCCCTCTCTATAATATATAGTTAGATAAGTTAAAATTAATATATATATATATATATATATATATATATATATTAATTTTAACCACCAAAATGGGTTTATATATATATATATATATAAACCCATATATATATATATATATATATATATATATATATATATATATATATACATCAGTCAAATACCCAATTACTGTCCCATCCATGTACCGTAGGTATAGTATGAATGTGTTATATGATTATAAGTTGATTATTATTACGCAATCATTTGACTGTTCGCTAATGGTCTAAATGAGTTTATTTAAATTTTAAATGCTTTAAATTGCACTAATTGAATGTTATTCGAAACTCATGATGAAGTACATCAGCTGTACATTTCCACGTCGGGACAAAAAATCGTATGCGATTATCCTATTCGAGAACTCTCAATACAATTTTCGCCCGCGATTATACATTAAATTACATTACAGTAGGTATTACTAGCAAAAAGCTGAGCTTTATGAGGGCTCGCATAACATCGCATCGTTGGCTCGCGTAGTTTTTCTAACGGGTAATAAGTTGCTGCGAGGGTCGTCTTCGCTGGCCGTGGCCAGCGGAGGGTACGGGCTTCGAGGCAGGGCCTCATTACCCGGGCGGGGCGCGGGGAAGAGCACTTCCCCGGTAATGGTTTTTCAGCCGTCTTGGCAATTAGATCCATGGCGGCTGAGGCTCCTGTTCCACTATGGGTAGGGGCCTTGCGGCAAGTAATAAGTTCTGACGCAGCGATGTTAACTCTTTGGTTTTCTACCAGATGGCGTTAGTAGTTCAATAACATTATATCTAATGAATACAAGTTTTTTTTAATGCTGCATGACCCAGCCGCTGCTTCGCTCAACCATATTTGAGGGAACGTAACAACCCGCATCACGCAGAACGTATACAGAACATCACATACAGAATATCACTCGCGTACATCAATGTCGTTGATGGATCGGCCACTCAACGCATCGGTTTCTAAGGCAACTGACCTCCCTTGACTCTAGTATGCAATTATATGCAATTGGTGTCATCCACTCCCTCTCAATTGCATCCAGCGCGGGATCAATTAACGTACGCAACAGCGTTTGTTATCTAGTAGTGTACTAAGCGACTACCAATCTTAAATCTATGCCTTTAAGTTCTGTCTTAGCTTAAGAAATACTTAAATAAATAAATAATAAATAAATAAATAAACATTTATTCAGCTTTTAACAAAAAGGTCTTTAAAATAATGATATACAGACAAAAACTTAATCACTAAATAATTTAATAATAAATTGTTCCTAAATGTTAAAGCTGAAAAGGCTATTGCCTCAGCATAATGCTGCAACATTAAAATGCTGAGCGCTGATTTTCAGTTATTTGTGTTATATGGGGCCAAAGAAGTTGTTTGTTCCCCGAGGGCGTTATTTTGAATTCAGAGCGAAGTGAAGGATTCTAAAGTAGAATCCTGAGCGTAGCGAGAAATTAAATATACGCCGCTCGAGAACAAAATATTTTGGCCCCGAGTGACACAATTTTTTTCATCATTACCTATGAGAAAATGCTAGGAGTATCAACCTACTATGTATATACAATACCTATACGTATATTCAAAGTTTAAATAAAACACAAATAAATGATTATGAAATAATTAAACATTAATCCAAAAGATGTATGGATCAAAAATCCTTTTTTACATGCCTACGTCATAATAGCTATCTTTATGCCAAATTTCAGCCCGATCCGTCCAGCGGTTTGAGCTGTGCGTTGATAGATCAGTCAGTCACCTTTTCCTTTTATATTTATTAATTATACAGACTTACCTACAAAAATTGTTACATATAACTACTAGCGACGACACTAGGGGACTTATTTCGTGGCGCGGACCTTAGTTGGATAAATTCCTGCATCTTCGTAGACGGTTCCCACAATTTTCTTCGGAAGAGCGTCAGAGGCTACATTAACATACCTACTTCATAGCTCAATTGGAACCTTGTTATTCAATTGACATGCCTATTTCGTGGTATTGAACTGCTGATTGTAGCTGTAAAACTTAGAACTTTAGACCCAGGTCAGTATCTTAAGTCCTGTGTTTTACATTCATGTAATTTGATACACTTACACAATATCCTTACTATCATCATCATCATCATCCTCTGCACAGATTAATGATTATGACGTATAGTTCTTCTGCGAAGTACAGTTTTTCCGTCATGTTCGCAAAAAACCGGTAAGAATATTTCGATAATAAGTATCCCTATTTCTATATAAACATTTAATTCCAGCTACATCACTACCAGTTTTAAAAAAATCATCAAGAATATTTCGATATTTAACGTTATTTTTAAACATTTTCAGCTATACATCACTACCACTTATAACAAACCGTTAAGAATATCAGAATAAATTTTATAAACACATATCAAAAATTCCGAAGCCAGCGGGACTCGAACTCGGGATGTGGGTTCGAGTCCCGCTGGCTTCGGAATTTTTGATATGTGTTTATAAAATTTATTCTGATATTTCCTTAAGTGTAGGTAAACACTTTAATAAAATAAAAATCGTTAAGAATATTTCGATATTGACCGGTATTTCTAAACATTTCATTCCAGCTACCAGTATTAAAAAATCGCCCAAGTGCGAATCGGGCCTCGCTCTTTTAGGGTTTCGTACATATGGCCAAATCATTTTTTAAAACTAGATACATATTTAGATATCTTAGTTCTTAGAAAGTACTAATTTAGTACTAAATTAAGTCTTCAATCAATGTGTCCTTCCCGTCCTCACTTATGGCGCTGAAACGTGGACACTAACAAAAGGCTTGATCCACAAATTTAAAGTCACTCAGAGAGCTATGGAGAGGGCTATGTTAGGAGTTTCTCTTAAGGACAGGATTCGGAATGAAGAGATCCGCAAGAGAACCAAGGTCGCCGACATAGCCCAAACCATTAGCAAGCTGAAATGGCAGTGGGCAGGCCATGCTTGTCGTAGAAGCGATGGCCGATGGGGCCGAAAAGTTCTAGAGTGGAGACCGCGAACTAGTAAGCGTAGTGTGGGGCGCCCTCCAGCACGTTAGACCGACGATATAAAGCGGGTGGCGGGAAGTGGCTGGATGAGGAAGGCTGAGGACCGGGTGTGGTGGCGTTCTCTGGGAAAGGCCTATGTTCAGCAGTGGACGTCCGCAGGCTGAGATGATGATGATGATGACTAAATTAGCATATTATGAGGAAAAAATGCTCGTTTGTTTTGGTCACAACTTACAAAACGCATTATAAATCGGTGTTTTCAGTATTTGTTGTTCAAATACACTATTTACCAAAATTTCAAATTCCTAACTAAATAGTTTAGTTTTTGAGATAGACCCCTAACAAAATTGATCCAAAACCGACAACTTTGACGGCCCCCCATTTCTTCATTTTTGTAGCTAAAAAATGAAAAATATATATTTGAACTCCACTTAATGAGCTCTAGACAATGACACCCCACATGCCAGGGTAAAAAAAAAATTATTTCGACTCCTTTTCCATGTATGGGAGCCTCCTTTATTTTTCAATTTGACAGACGGACGGACGGACGAACGGACAGCGGAGGCTTAGTAATAGGGTCCCGTTGGCACCCTTCGGGTACGGAACCCTAAAAACCGGTAAGAATATTTTTATATTCATCGCTATCTCCAAATATTTCAATCCAGCTACATCACTATCAGTTTAAAAATAGAACTCGATGCATCATCCATCTCATTGGTCGAGACTCGAGCCCTAAACTTAAATTAACATTACTATTCATCAATTGGACACTTGTTACATCTTGTTATTCAATTTGTGTAGTCTATTATTAGTATTATTGTTACGCACTCATTGGTAACTCCAGTACTGTAGAACATAGTGTTTATATACTCTTTGGGTTATTCGACTGTACCTAGGTACCTTTCTATAGCCAATGCTAATAGATTTTATATAAAAAAAAACTGGAGAGGTGTCAAGGGACACCCGGATGGAACGAAGTTCCTTTCGATTAATTAATTTGGCATTGTGTTCAACATTTTCACACAACAATATTAGATCTCCGCAGCCTTGTGGTTTCCACAGTCGCTAAACAGTCAAAGTTCGATGGCTCGAATCCCAGCTCGACAGACCGAATTTTCTGTCTGTCGAGCCGGGACTCGAACCATCGACCCCTAACTGTTCAGCGACTGCAGAAACCACAAGGCTACCGAGATCCCACATTGTACCGCGAAAACACCGAACACAATGCCAAATTCACATTCAAAAAAGTGTCGGTTTCAAAAAAGTGTCGGTTCAATTTTGTCTTAATTTTTTCCGTCTAGCCCCCTTCAGCACCGCGCGATAAGGAACTACGTTCCAATATTAAATACTAGCTGATGCTGATGAAGTTTCTTTCTTTAAAACTGTTTTGCGCTTTAAGCTATTAAAATTAATCCAGAAAAACGCTAAAATTTCAGTTATCGGCCTCAAATTTCAGTTTTCGGCCGTGGGATATTCTATTATCGGCCACTGCATTTTAATGGATTTAAAATGAATTTAATAGTCTAAAAGCTTTTAGTTAGTAATTAGTTATTAAGTTAATAATTATTTTTTTATATATCCCAATGTTATTAAAAATCACAATCAACATAATTCAAGAAAATTAAATAAATAAAATACTAAGATTTTGTCACTCACTAACTACAACACCTTTCTTAATTATTAAACTATCTAATGCGTTCTTTTTTGTTTAATTTTATTATTCTTTTAAATAAATAAAATTAACGTTAAAACTAATTTAAACTTTGCAGTTTCCCTAATGGCCGAAAATTGAAACATATCCCAGCGATATGTTTCAATTTTCGGCCACATGCTTTCCATACATTTACGCCATGCCGAAAACTGAGGTGCCGTTACATCTAAGAAAATCATAAGCCGTCGCTGGTCCTGCACCTAAACTCTCCGGTCGTGTCGAATTTGCATGCCATCGAACTATGAGAGTAAGGGAATGGAGAGTGCACCTGTATTTGCGCACACACCTGTGCACTATAATATCTCTCGCGCAGATGTTTCGTGAACGGACATTATCTTAAAGTGCTAACTTTCTACGAACCAACGTACCTATAATAGGGTATTTGACTAGGTACTTTTAGAAAATCATATTAAATTGTTAATAATGCTGTGCTGAAGCTAACAAAACGTATATTTCGGCATAATTTTCAGCATTTTTCATAAAAATCGAGAAATAAATTCAAAAAAATAAATAGCCGCGGGAACGTTGCATTTGTTTACATGACGTCACAGTTCACACACAGTTCAATGACAATTCCAAAGCCCAAAGGTGGCGTGAACTGTGACGTCATTCGAGATTCAGGAACGTTTTCGATCTCGTGAACATGGCCAGAATTATAGCAATCTTAATTAATGTTTTCTAATTAAATAAAGCTTTATTTTTTAGTTTTGTCGTATGGAATAATGTTTTTAGATAGGTAATAATCTTTTCATCATTTTTAATGATGAATAATCTTTTAGGATGACACCAGATGAAACGATATTTTTAATATAAGTAGTCAAATACCCTATTTCCGGCCCCTTTTTCACAAATTGCGCCGCTTCTATATTTAGAACATCAATTTATGAATACGGGCGTACATCCCAAAGAGATTCTAGCCAGTTTTGTGCGGTCTAACGGATGCTGCGTTGACGTGGATTACGTTTTGAGATGAACACTATACATATATCATTATATGGACGCGCTTTCATTTGAAAACCAGTTTAAGATAGGCTAGGCAGTTGTATACTAGTCTTTTCTAGTTTTATGATGTAGAGTTTGAGGTGGTTGCTTCGATATTGGTACTATAATTCTGTTGTGACCAATCTCTAATCAGAAGCAGTGATAGCCTAGTGGTTAGGACTGTGGTCTCCTATTCGGGGGGTCGCAGGTTCGATCCCGGGTCTCTGACTTTTCGGAGTCAAGTGCGTTTAAGCAATTAACTATCACTTGCTTCAACGGTGAAGGAAAACATCGTGAGGAAATCTGCACATCTGAGAGTTCTTCATAATGTTCTCGAAGGTGTGTGAACTGTGAAGTCCACCAATTCGCATTGGGGCAGCGTGGTGGACTATGTATGGCCTATAACCCTTCTCTGAGAGGAGACCTGCGCTCAGTAGTGAGCCGTCGATGGGTTGCTAATGATGAATGAACCAATCTCTAAAGTACTTATTTCATTTTTACCCAACTACGGCAATCCAAAAGGAAGGGTACCGATTTTAGCAGTCTATTTATTTAAGTATATGTCTATTTGCGTATGTTCCTCCGTAGTGAATAAACCATTGAGCCGATTTTGATAAATGAGGTGTCAGACGTCAGTCGATTGTTTATGGTGACTATGTCACCCCCGGACCATTAAAACGAATCGATTCACATCATATAATCGGCATGGTTTATTCGCTATGGAGGAGCATTCGTAAATACTCACATACATACATACATAACTAAAATCATAACTATTCCTTTTGCCTTTGCCGTAATCGAGTATAAATCAAATGCTATTCGTTATTCTCGTCAAAACTCAAAAATCGTTTTAGATTTTTAGTTTGACCGATTTGATTTTTTTTGTTTTGTTCGCTCTAATATGTCATGGGAGGTTTAAAAACTTAAAGAGCAGCTGAAAAATCGAAAAAAAAAAACTTTTTTTTTTATAGAAATGACCACTGCGGATTAATTTTAAGTTTTAGTATTACTTTTAAGTTTAAAAGGTAAAGTTCTACTTATATATAAAAGCGAAATTTTGGATTGGATTGCTTTGGATGAATGGATGGATGGATGGATGTTACTTCTTCACGCTACAACGAATGAACCGATTTTGCTTAAAATTGGAATGGAGATAGCTCATACCCAGGGATTAAGAGCGCGTGTAACAACAAAAAAAATCAGATTTCGCGATGAGATAAAACATAGCCACAACCTCATGTGAGGTTGACAAAAGAAAGCGTTTTGCGCGGAATAGGAGTGTAGTAAGCGCCAAATACTTTGTAACTCGTAAAATATTCATTTTCTTTTCAATTCACTAGGCTACTCTTGATAATATCAATCGGAATTTAATGTAAAAATTTTGGCTCTGTAATATGCAACACATTGAAAATAAATGAATATTGGTTAAAAATTAGACCTAACTTCACGATTTTTTATTATCGAACAAATTTCATCATTTTATGTTTTTGCCCAAACACGTCCCTCGGCAGTATATGATGTAATTCTTGCGTGTTTTTTTTTCGGATAGTTGAAACTTGATCTACTACCTACTGTAAAAATCAAATCTGTTTACTGTTAACGAGCGCACACCACGTAGACTACATTTTATCCCCGAAAATTAAAGAGTTCCCGCGGAAATAAAAAAAACCGTTATCCACGCAGAAGAAGTCACGGGCATCGTCTAGTCTATACTCTATACTAATATTATAAAGAGGAAAGATTTTTTGTTTGTTTGTTTGTTTGTACCGAATAGGCTCTGTAACTACTGGACCGATTTTTACCATTTATTCACCAATAGAAAGCTAAGTTATCGAGAAGTAGGATAGGATATAATTTATTTTCGAAAAAATTAGAGATCCTTAAGAAAATTGCAATAATGTAACCCGAAGTAGCAAAATTTTGCCTATAAAATGCATTATTTGGCGTGTGCTGAGAAAACTATTGATGATACATAAAAATGATGTACTACATGATTAAAGTACTCATTATTCTCTACAAAAAAGTCCCCGAGGGAATATATGTCTAACTATCATATCTATATATATAAAAGAAAGTGGTGTTAGTTACACTATTTATAACTCAAGAACGGATGAACCGATTTGGCTCAAAATTGGTGGAGAGGTAGCTTAGAACCAGGAGACGGACATAGGATACTTTTTATCCCGTTCGACCGCGTTTCCGTCAAGTCAATATAAAACCTGGTATAACAAAAATGCATCTGACATGGAATAAAAAAACGAAAATGACAGTGGAAGAACAAAACGTAGATAAATGACAGCTAAACGTAATTTTGTATTCGGTTAATTATGGTAGAAAATTATGGTAAAAACAATTATAAAAATTATAGTTTAACGTAATTGATAATATCATCAGTAATATGTTTTCTCTTTGAATCATCATTAACAATGCCGCGAGCAAGACGATCAAATGTTTCCTGCTACAAAGCTACGGATTGACGTGATTTATTGGATAGGTATAGTTGAGAACCTGGAGGGTGACAAAGATTTCCCGCGGGATGTTATGAACTAAATCCACGCAGACGAAGTCGCGGGCATCAGCTAAGTAGTTTAAACTAAAATTGAAATAGATCTCCTTTATTATCGTAGTATTAATTATTCTTCCTTACCAATACTTACATATTATAAATGCGAAAGTGTGTTTTTATGTTGATTTGTCCGTCAATAACGCTGCAACAAAGCTACGGATTGACGTGATTTTTTGGATAGGTAGGTATAGTTGAGAACCTGGAGGGTGACATAGGCATCCCGGAAAATCAAAGAGTTCCCGCGGGATTTTAAAAACTAAATCCACGCGGACGAAGTCGCGGGCATCGGCTAGTAATAAATAATTGAAAGCACTTGCGCCGCGTCAAGAGCAAATTAACGAGCGAATGTTTTTTAGTGCGGTGTGCGAAGGCGAAACGCCGAGCACTAAAACGAATCGGTTCTAGCCAGTTACGGCCTCAGCCGCGTCTCGACTCTCGAATCGTTTTCGTTGTGGCCTTCCTTTCTCTGGCGTTAGACTCAAAAACAAACATATTACTTACAGTACCCGGCGATAGATATTGCATATCGGCCTTTGGAATAAAACGCTATTCTATTCTATTGCAAGGAAAGCTAGCCAGAAATTCACGTAGTACTTAATTACTGAAATCTCTTCACAATCGGTGAGCACATCACGTAACATATACATATAAAAAAAATGCAGTCGAACTGTGAATAGAATAGAATAGCGTTTTATTCCAAAGGCCGATGTGCAATATATATCGCCGGGTACTGTACAAGCTTTTATTTAACTTGCAATGTTTGTTTGGGTCAAATCTTGCAAGATGAATTAGACCCACTTCCCGGTTTCTGATCGAGCTGAAATTTTGCATGTATGTGTAAATCGGATGACAATGCAATATTGTTGTGACATGGAGCTGATCTGAAGATGGAGACGGAAGATGGCTATCGGAACTCTGTAATAAAACGACGTAACCCCATCGAGTTTGGGCTCGTTTGATTAGTCATAACAAGTACTTACTCTGATCCTCCTAGATGATATCCAGAGTCTAATGATGTAGCTACTAAAAGCTTGCATTTAAAAATATTTTTTTAATTTACACTTGTTTTTACCCAACTTAGGATAAGCCAAAAGGAAGGCTTATGATTTTAGCAGTCTATGTATGTATACTAGCTGATGCCCGCGACTTCGTCCCCGTGGATTTAGTTTTTAAAATCCCTCGGGAACTCTTTGATTTTCCGGGAGAAAAGTACCCTTCTGGCCTTCAATCACGGAGAAACGGATCGATGTAAGTTTTACATGGGTGCATAGTGGAAGAAGTGGGGAGTGCCAAAGGCTACCTTTTCTTCTTATCCTAATCTCAGGCGGAAGAAGTCGATGATATCACGGCGATCCATTGCTCCGTTGCTGCGTGACTGAAGGACAAACCAACAAACAAACACACGCGTTAATAATATTACCAAGGATTACCTTCGATTGTAAACATTTTCCTTTTACAGCAATGTACATAAATAGGTATCTAGATCTACTCTATACCTATATATACCTAACTACGATAAGATTTCGTAACGTCAACAAGTTGATAATATAAGTTGCTATTTATATCCTCAAGGCTTAACATAAAAACTACGCATTTGAATTAATGAACTGTACAAATGCGCAGATTTTTTTAAACTGACACTGAAATATTGTTATCGTTTATCAATCTTATACGATACATTATGTAACACGTACATAATTTAATCTACGTGAAATTTTAACACTCATTTTCATTTCTTTTTTCTTCCAATCATCATCATCATCATTAGTAACCCATCAACGGCTCACTACTGAGCGCAGGTCTCCTCTCAGAGAAGGGTAATAGGCCATAGTCCACCACGCTTGCCCAATGCGAATTGGTGGACTTCACACACCTTCGAGAACATTATGAAGAACTCTCAGATGTGCAGGTATCCTCACGACGTTTTCCTTCACCGTTGAAGCAAGCATTTTTAAGTAATATCCATGAAACTTGGTATTTGGGCTTTTAATTATTATAAATGAAAAGGTGTGTGTTTCAGTTTTTGAAAATCCCACCCCAAATCCTATTCCACGCGGACAAAGTCGCAGCACAAAAGCTTTACCTCCTCATATTATAATGGTAGCGTACGGCTAGAAACTACACCAATATAATTGTTATAATTTAATTATTTATTTATTTTTTATTATTTATTAATGCTAATGCTGTTACAAATTATTATCAATGTTATAGGCATATTCAACATTGCCAGGGTGACTCTGATCAAAATTTTAAATAATTAATAAATATTTACAATGTCATAGCTAATAAAATACATCTGGAAGTTATATCGAGTGATATATCAAACTTAGTCATAAGTAGGTACGCGTAATATTATGTTTTTATTTATCACTTACGCTCATGATTATTTATGTGCGGAGTAAAGGAACTACCAGTTATGTCCCCACATTGTCTGAGGTCAGGCAGTTTGAAAATTGCTGTCGTAATTTCTAGTGATGTTAGATTCGCTTGGCGACCGAGTATAAGCGAGAAGTGAGAACTGGATAGCATCAGTTCGATACTCTAATCGACATTCAATTGGGTTAAAACTGCACAGTTTATTGTATCCGGTTCGTAACCGATACATGTAAGCTCTATGAAATTAATAGCAGCACAAAGCGCTTTCAGTTAAAAATACATAAAGCTCAACAAAACCATTTAGTTCATCCTTACTAATTATATAAAATGGGATAGAATATTTGTTTGTCCTTCAATCACGCAGCAACGGAACAATGGATCGACTTGATTTTTTGCATAGGTAAGAATAGTTGAGTTCTTGGAGAGTGATATAGGCTATGTACCTTTTGTCCCGGAAAAACAAATCGATCCCCGCCCTTTTGTCCCGGAAAAACAAACCGAATTCTGCGGAATTTTTAAAAACCTTACCCCATGCGGACGAAGTCGCGGGCAATAGCTAGGTAGTTGTTGTATAAAGCGCTTTCAATTGAAAATATACAACACAAATTAATACCATTTAGCGTATTTAAAATAAACGTAACGTTAAAAAACCGTAAATCGAATCGATAAAAACTGAGCTCGTCCCTTTACCAGTATTTATGACGTCGCTCAACACACCGACGCAAGCCGGCCGCGGCCTCTACGAACCGCTCCAAACCAGTTTAGATCCAATCAACTGGCTGCAGTTCACTCGCGACCAATCAGGGGCCATTACGCTCAGTCGTCTGAGTTCCTTGAATCGTCCATGTTGTTTCATATCTTTCATCCTTTGTTATTTTGACGTTTATAAATTTCCCCCAGCCCCAATTTCACGAACTTTTCAAGTTCCAAAAGCAATTTTAAACGTTTGAAACCACCGGAATATCGCGTGAATGTAGTGTTTAGAGGCGAATAATGTTGGACAAGTGAACCGAGCAATAATTGTAGCTGTGAACGTTGCTTGCCCGCGAGTGAGTTAGTTGGGAGACCAAATGATTTATGAAGTGGCCCGGAGACCAGCTATGGTGGTGGTCGACGGAGTGGCGTACCGTGTTGGATCTGGCGCGTTTCTATTCTTCAATTTGACGCGACAGGATTATAGCTGACCAGTATTATGCTCGTATTAGAGCAGAGACTGAGCGCACGGCAGATTGGTCGCGGAGCAGTCATCCGGGCTAGACTGGTACATGGTCTGGAGACCAGGGGATGGCGGATGAAGTTCTCCCTGCTTAGGACGGAGGTAGAGATCGACGCTGACCCGGAAACTTACAGGGAGCTCGCTCAAAGACTGCGCGCGGCGAACGTTTTTGTCAAGCCTGGGCGAACTCGATTGGCGTAAATATTTACTATTTTTTTAACAGACTTCAAAAGAGGACGAGGTTCTCATTTCGTCAGAATCTATTTTTTTGACCGAGCGAAGCGAGGTCTCTGAGTTTACTAGAGCGATTTGCACTTGTCCGTCCGTCCGTCCGTCCGTCCGTCCGTCCGTCCGTCTGTCAGAGCCTTATAACTTTTGAATTACTGAACGTAATTACTTCAAATTTAGATATAATATGTAAACCGATGGCCTCCAGCCGAAAATGGCTTAAAAAGTTATAAAAATCTTTATTTCAGGAGGCTCTCATAGAAGCGAATGCGAAGAAATTTTTTTTTATTTGCGATTCATAGGTTTTCTGTATATCATTTTAAAGACAATTTGGAACAGAGTACAACCGTATTTTTTTTTTAATTTTTTTCCTAAAATTGACGAAATGGAGGGCTTCCAAAGTGGCGATTTAATACGCTCGCTTGAAGACACTCTCTGGGAAAATTTTCTATATATTTTCAAGTTGTACTTATTTTCTTACTTCACTTGTATCCTGTACTTGAACAACAAATACTAAAATTATATGAATATTATAAAGAAACGAGATTATTTAATTTTTAATGAGCATCAGTAAATTTCACATAGCTTCACAATAATGCTAATAGATGGCGCAGTCATTAACTATTCCATTTAACTAGGAGTTACGACTACGATTTATCCCAAAAACAGTTTTGCGTCTTTAGTTAAATATCATTTTGTATATTTTCTACCTACCTACCTAAAAGGACACCTAAAAGGACATTGGGACGGATGTTAGGACTTAGGATTGTGTTTTGGAGCTACCTATGTAAAGAGACTCCTACATAGGGGATGATTTAGGTATGTTTGGTGAAAACGGGCATAATAATAATAATGTCAGTTTTGGTCGTCATGTATCGATTGAATGAATAATCATGGGATACCGTTACTGCGAGGTCTCAGTTAGGGGCGAACCACTAGTTTTATGTATTTTTTATATAATACTAGCTGACCCAGTGAACTTCGTACCGCCAACAAAAATATTTAGTTGTTGGTCACCCCTATCATTTAGGGGTATGAAAAATAGATGTTGGCCGATTCTCAGACCTACCCGATATGCACACAAAATTTCATAAAAATCGGTCCAGCTGTTTCGGAGGAGTAAGGTTACTAACATTGTAACACGAGAATTTTATATATTAGAAATATTACTCAACGATGCCTGAAACAATTTGGGAAATTATTTTTTTGTTTCAAAGGGTATACTTCCCAGGTGGTACCATCTAAATGTTATCTGTATTGGTCGAGTTGTTTTTGAAAAATCAACAATAAATTATATACTTTGTAGTTGTGGGGGTGTTTGAAGTGGGTTTTTAAAAAGAATTATTTCTTAAAGATTATTTTATCAGATCTTTGTTCATGCAATGAAAATTAAAATGAAAATCTTATTTTAATTAGGTACAAAAATTCTTAATTAAGTACTGTAATAGCTAATAAGATAACCTTCTCATTATGAGCAGACTCATTCTCAGTAGTGGACCGCTGGTCTATTGTATTTTCATTTTATTTCACATAACCATTTCAAAAATTAAAAATTATTCATTTACTGGTAGCTGATGCCCACAACTTTGTCTGCTTGGATTAAATTTTTGAAATCTTTGATTTTCCGGGATAAAAAGTAACCTATGTCACTCTCCAGGTCCTCAACAATACCAAAAAATGTATATATGTTGATTCATAGCAGGGTGATTGAATGACAAACCAACAAACAAAATACATATTGGCGGAACCAGCTAAAGTGGATGATTATATGCAGAGGTCACATTCTTGCATCTTGAATGTCATAGATATTAGTACATCTCGCATCAATGTGGCCTCAATTAATGCATACTTGTTTTCTTCCCTATTTATGTACCTCCATATTTATGTAACCTGCAGCTGTATTCTCTAAAACTGATTGCATCAGTGTAACGATCGCAGTCACACTCTCTAACATTTCTGTGGTGGTGTTGTGTGATGCGGGTTGTTACGTTCCCTCAAATAAGGTTGAGCGAAGCAATGGCTGGGTCATGCGTCATGCTCGTGAACAGGTGCCACCAGCGAGAATGGGGCTACTTTCTGTCTGTCAGTCGTAACATGTGTTGAATTATAATTAGATATAATTAGGTATGTTTTTGTGGAACTTTGTTGTTGTGGAATTTTGTGGAACTTCCCCTCATTGTGGAAACACTGCATACATAGCATAATATCTATTATATTGTAAACTTGTTTTGAAAAGAGCAACTGCAAAGTTTCTTGCTGGTTCTTCTCGGCAGGAAGGGCATTCCGAACCAGTGGTAGACTCATCAACGATTCAAAAGCACTTGTAAAAAAGTTTATTTGAATAAAAAACATTTGTATTCTATTCTGTTCTAAAAAGACGTGCCGCCAAGCGATGTAGGGTTCCAGCATGATTGTGTGTAGAAACAGATTAGGGGTATGGGTTGAATTTACACTGCTATACCCCTTCCAAGTTAGCCTGCTATTTCTTAGACTACATCGTCACTTACCATTAGGTGAGATCGCAGTCAAGGATTATCTTGTCATCTAATTAAAAAGAAATACAGCCTATAAAGACCTGAGAACAATTGGCTTTTAGACAAGCTGCCCATAACATAGTGTAATAACTTATTTCATTTTACACTTATTAGATATCGAGAGTTAACCTTAAGAGAAAGATTAACCTTGGGCTAAGAGGGCATGATATAAAATTACAGCATCAACTAACATTGTCCAATGCTTTTAAACCCTTTCCAACAAACACCACCCTTTACCTGTGACTATAGGGTGGTAACTAGCATCAGCCCAGACCAGAGAAATTATACATTCCCAAATTGCCCCCACCGAGAATGGAACCCGAGACTTCCCAGTTATAAGACAACAGCACTCACCACTGCGCCAGGAAGGTCGTCAAAATTTGTCCTATGGAAATAATTGATATTTTGTTTGTTGCAGAGTTACTCCTAAGGCTATACCAAGTCCAGTGCTGAACAAGCCAACAGTACCACAACCTGGTGAGTGTTACTACGTCCACAAGTGGACCGAATTTAGGCCACGGTGGTCAATCTCCACAGAGATTAGTCGTCTTCGCGGAAGGTATTATAGTGCTCAAGGGTGTGCCCAAACATAGGTGCACTCTATTCCCTCACTCTCATAGCCCAATGGGACGGAAATCCGACCGGAACGACATTAGGCGTTCAATGCTCTTGAATCATATTAGTTGTTAGTTAATCACTGGTAGCCTAGTGGTTAAAACTGCGGCCTCCTGTTTGGGGGTCGCAGGTTCGAACCTGGGCACGCATCTCAGACTTTACGCAGTCATGTGCGTTTAAGAAATTAAATATCACATGCTTTAACGGTGAAGGAAAACATCGTGAGGAAACCTGCACGCCTGAGAGTTCTCCATAATGTTCTCGAAGGTGTGTGAAGTCTGCCAATTTGCATTTGGCCAGTGTGAGGACTATGGCCTATAATACTCTAAAACAGCTCTCTACGAAGCACCTGTGCTCAGTAATGAGCCATTGATGGGTTGATGATAATGATGATGAACACTGTTACCTACAAAATATGTCTTCTTGTTGTCTTTCTTTCTTTTTAACCAACTTCAAAAAAGGAGGAGGTTGGCAATTTGTCAGAATCTTTTTTTATGTCTTCACCGATTACTCAAAGACGCCTGAACCGATTTGGAAAATTCCTTTTTTTGTTTAAAAGGGTATACTTTCCAGGTTGTACCATTTAAATTTTATCGAAATCGGTTGAGTGGTTTTTAAAAAATTTACAATAAATTATATACTTTTTAGTGGTGGCGGGGCTGAAGATAGTTTTTCAAAAAGAATTTTTTTATATTAAATTATTAATTGTAACAAATCTTGTTTGCAGCTATTCTCGGATCAACCAACCAGATGAAGCCACTATATTGTCAAGAGTAAGTTGCTTTAAACTTTTTCAAATTCAAATTCAAATTTCACGTAGGCCAACCTGTGGCTCTTATGACACGTCATGACTCTACCACCAGTACAGAGAGTGGATTCTGCTGAGAAGAGCCGGCATGAAACTCGGCCGTTGTTCTTTTCAAAATATTCAAATATTTTCTATGTCTTAATAAGATCCCCTCTTTCTAAAGTTGCTTTAAAAAGCAACTTTAGAAAGAGGGGATTCTTTTAGTTGTGAATCCAAGCGGAGCAAATCTTTGCTCATGTAGAAGGTTTCTGAGCTCCCTAAGCAGTTTAGTGGCACGTCTTTGAACTAGAATAGAATAGAAATATTTATTATTTTTTGCAAGTGCATTTGAATTGTCAATGAGTCTACCACTGGTTCGGAATGCCCTTCCTGCCGAGAAGAACCAGCAAGAAACTCGGCGGTTGCTCTTTTCAAAACAAGTTTACAATTCAATGATATGTAATGTGTATGTATTCTTTCTAACAGATCTATATCTTTGACAAAAGGAGGTTGGCGAATTTTGACCCAACATTTTTTAAAAGCGTTCAGATTCAGAAATCATTTAATTTTAATTAATATTTTTCAGAGTATTTTTCTGTGTAAGCCCGATATTTTTAGAAGATGGGGATCAAAAATATAATTATTCACAACTACACATTATAAATAACCGTTACATGGCAATACAAGTGAATATCTTTTTTCTCCCAACTTTATTTGATAGACTTTGATGAACTTTATTGTTAGACTCATTTACTAGAACAAGCATGAGAAGTTTGATTCGTGAACGTGGGCTTGAGGCCCACGGTTCAGTTAATCTGGGTCAGAAACTCTATGGAATTCACCAATCTTCTTTAATAAGTTAACCACAATGTACTCCTTTCTTGTAGCGGCGGCGACGTGAAGGTGAGCAGTCCGCCCTGCCACTCTCCGGGCGCTATACTACCCGACCTGCCGCAGGCGGCCGAAGACCCTGACAAGGTAATTATGTACTCATCATCAACAACAACCATAATTTATTTCACGTATTCCAACCTGTGGCTCTTATGACACGTCATGACTCTACCACTCAGGGTTCGAAAATATCCGATATTTATTATAAACTAGCTGATGCCCGCGACTTGAATTTAGTTTTAAAATCCCTCGGGAACTCTTTGATTTTCCGGGATAAAAAGTAGCCACACCTGAGAACCACTAGGTTAGCACTGCTTGAACAAAATATATATATAGATAATGTTCCACGCCTTAGTGGTTGGTTTCAGAAACGAAGATTTTATTTAAGAGTTCTACATATTACATTTCGCATTCCTTCTCTTTTGAGATTTTGTCAAAAGTATCTTGAGATTTTTACAATCATTGAAAATATTAGAATGTGCGAGACATTCTAATATTTTCAATGATTGTAGCATCTGAGATTTTTACAATTTGTAAAAATCTCAGATACTTTTGACAAAATGTGGTCAATTATTATCTTCAGCAATTAAATTACGGATGTTTTAGATAGAGTTTTATGTCTAAAATATCCGTAATTTAATTGCCGAAGATATTATTTGACATTTTGTGAAAAGCATCTGAGATTGTTACAATGATTGAAAATCATGAATGTGCCAGAAAGGGGACGCGAAATGAAACAGTCCTCTTAGGCCAGGCGCTCATTGTAACTTTTTGTCGCCAAGTGGAGTGCTATGAAGATATAATATGGAAGTGCGCTCACTGTAGAGACGAGGCAATACAGCGACAAATAGTTCCAGCAACTGACGACAATTGAAATCCATTTCAAGCGACATGCGACTGGCCTAAAACAGTGGGCCCATCGTGGCGACAGTAGGTGACAGCGACAAAAAGTCACAGCGACAAAAAGTTACAATGAGCGCCTGGCCTTAGTGGTACGTTTCAGAAAGTAAGATATTTTTGTTTAGCAAGAAAAGGTTAGAATTATTTTGCTATAATCTGCCAACAGAAAAAATCTGTATGGTCAAACAAACAATTAAAAACTAAGCACCACTCACCTACCCAACCAAGCAAGAAAGCCAAGTTCCCAAGCAAGCAATGCCACCACCACTCACATGCACAGATGTCGACTTTACAATGCTGTAATGTAAAGTCGACATCTCCTGAGGATGGTCCGGTGTCGGGGCGAAACGTACGTCGAGATTAGTGTAAGTCTTGTGTGGTGGTGCATGTGAGTGGTGGTGGCATTGCTTGCTTGGGAACTTGGCTTTCCTGCTTGGTTGGGTAGGTGAGCGGTGCTTAGCTAGTAACTGCATGTTTGACCATACAGATTTTTTCTGTTGGCGGATTATAGCAAAATAATTCTAACCTTTTCTTGCTAATCATGAACTTCCGCAAAACGCCTGCTTCTATCCAATATATTTTTGTTTGTTAAATTGCTAATATTGTTTGTTGCATAGAACTGCGGTCTGTCAAAGGACGCCACTGCTCCTGAAACGCAAGCGTGGCTGACCAGAAACCGCTTCACCCAGCACGTGGCCACGTTCACCAACTTCTCCGGTGCTGACTTGCTGAGGTTAGTTTTATTTTTACGAATGGTCCATATTAAGAACTGGCAAGATATTTGCAGGAAGGGCACCATCCCCTCTGGTCCGACGATATCGAAAGAAAGGAAATCTAATTATTCATCAATGGTGTCACAGACAAAACTGGATACAAAAGTAACATTTTCGTCTGTGACACCATCCAGAAAGGGTGTACAGCTCAGCGCTATGGCCTGCGTCATATGCAAAAAAGTGCATAAATGCAAGGCGATGATTTTCAGCTGTGACCCATGTCACATCGAGCTTGTGGGGGAGAAATTTTCAACACTTGAATTCTAGCATCGCTTGAATGATACAAGTTTTTGTCATAATCCTATTATTCATCATCATCATCATTAGCAACCGATCAACGGCTCACTACTGAGCGCAGGTCTCCTCTCAGGGTTATAAAAAAGGGTTGTAAAAATTACAGAGTTATTGTGTTAAAAATGTATATTGTCAACAGATTGTCGCGAGATGACATCATCCAGATTTGCGGGCTGGCCGACGGGATTCGTCTATTCAACGCCTTGCATGCCAAGTAAGTTCAAAATTACACATGCAAAATTCAAAATTATTCATTTCACGTAAGCCAACCTGTGGCTCTTATGACACGTCATGACTCTACCACCGGTTCGGAAAGCGGATTCTGCTGAGAAGAGCCGGCAAGAAACTCAGCAGTTGCTCTTTTCAAAATAATCATTTTACAATATTATTATGTAGCTATTACATTGTAATAAGTTTTATCTACTCCAGCATCGAAAAGTTCCAATTTCGAATTTGACAGCTGAATCGAAATGAACCCTCTTTCGGTTTTGCTTCTCATTTCGATGCAGCTCGTTGTATGGGAGCTGAATCGAAATGGTTATCTTCTTAAAATAGGATATCTAAAGCTAAGGCTCTGAGTTCTGGCACTTTTGTACCGTTCATATGACAGAGGCGCCACAGGCGGCTGGTGGCGGCTTACGGAGTTACTTTTTGTTGACAGAGGCGCCACAGGCAGCTGGTGGCGGCTTACGGAGTTACTTTTTGTTACTTTATTGAGCCTACGGCGTATTCTGTTAATGATTTTATTTTCCTTGTCGTAGATAAAATCTTGTATGCAACTGAACGTAATTAGTCATTTTAATTCTCGTACTATCCTATTTTAATACTCGGCAAGCCTCGTATCAAAAAACAGCACTCGAATTAAAATGACCCTCATTACGATGCAGTTGCATAAATAGCTATTTCATACTACCTTGTGTGTAGTAGTAGTACTTCACAATTTTTGCGATTTTGAGTCGCTGTTCGGAAGCTCGATTCAGCGTCCGAACGCTTCAGTGGGCACACAAAAAACGAACGCCGATCGAGTTGCGTTTTTTGAGCATCGGCGTTCTGCGATTTTGGGTCTCCAATACGCGATGAATTCGCAGAAATGTCGATCGCTGCTGCTAAAAGTAGCCAGTCTGCCTTCTGCCTATTAATTATTTATTTCATGTACGCACGCTCGCACCTCTAAATATTCGTGCGTTTTCGTCGTAATTGCTTAACAATTAAATGTCACATGTTTCAATAGTGAAGGAAAACATAGTAAAGAAACCTGCATGCCTGAGGGTGCCCCATAATGTTCTCAAAGGTGTGTGAAGTCTGCCAATTCGCATTGGGCCAGTGTGGTGGACTAGAAACACATTTATATTATTAGTAATGTGACTCATAGTCTGTTCTTGTTGACGACAGACGCATCGAGCCGCGTCTGACGGTGTACGTGTGTCCCGCTGGCTGCAGCGTGTACAGCGCGCTGTATCTGCACGCGTGCCGCGCGGCCGAGCTGCTGCACAAGCTGCGGACGCTGCTGCCGCCCGCCGCCAAGGTAACTTGTTGACGACAGTCGCGTCGAGCCGCGTCTGACGGTGTACGTGTGTCCCGCTGGCTGCAGCGTGTACAGCGCTCTGTATCTGCACGCGTGCCGCGCGGCCGAGCTGCTGCACAAGCTGCGGACGCTGCTGCCGCCCGCCGCCAAGGTAACTTGTTGACGACAGTCGCGTCGAGCCGCGCCTGACGGTGTACGTGTGTCCCGCTGGCTGCAGCGTGTACAGCGCGCTGTATCTGCACGCGTGCCGCGCGGCCGAGCTGCTGCACAAGCTGCGGACGCTGCTGCCGCCCGCCGCCAAGGTAACTTGTTGACGACAGTCGCGTCGAGCCGCGTCTGACGGTGTACGTGTGTCCCGCTGGCTGCAGCGTGTACAGCGCGCTGTATCTGCACGCGTGCCGCGCGGCCGAGCTGCTGCACAAGCTGCGGACGCTGCTGCCGCCCGCCGCCAAGGTAACTTGTTGACGACAGTCGCGTCGAGCCGCGTCTGACGGTGTACGTGTGTCCCGCTGGCTGCAGCGTGTACAGCGCTCTGTATCTGCACGCGTGCCGCGCGGCCGAGCTGCTGCACAAGCTGCGGACGCTGCTGCCGCCCGCCGCCAAGGTAACTTGTTGACGACAGTCGCGTCGAGCCGCGTCTGACGGTGTACGTGTGTCCCGCTGGCTGCAGCGTGTACAGCGCTCTGTATCTGCACGCGTGCCGTGCGGCCGAGCTGCTGCACAAGCTGCGGACGCTGCTGCCGCCCGCCGCCAAGGTAACTTGTTGACGACAGTCGCGTCGAGCCGCGTCTGACGGTGTACGTGTGTCCCGCTGGCTGCAGCGTGTACAGCGCGCTGTATCTGCACGCGTGCCGCGCGGCCGAGCTGCTGCACAAGCTGCGGACGCTGCTGCCGCCCGCCGCCAAGGTAACTTGTTGACGACAGTCGCGTCGAGCCGCGTCTGACGGTGTACGTGTGTCCCGCTGGCTGCAGCGTGTACAGCGCGCTGTATCTGCACGCGTGCCGCGCGGCCGAGCTGCTGCACAAGCTGCGGACGCTGCTGCCGCCCGCCGCCAAGGTAACTTGTTGACGACAGTCGCGTCGAGCCGCGTCTGACGGTGTACGTGTGTCCCGCTGGCTGCAGCGTGTACAGCGCGCTCTATCTGCACGCGTGCCGCGCGGCCGAGCTGCTGCACAAGCTGCGGACGCTGCTGCCGCCCGCCGCCAAGGTAACTTGTTGACGACAGTCGCGTCGAGCCGCGCCTGACGGTGTACGTGTGTCCCGCTGGCTGCAGCGTGTACAGCGCGCTGTATCTGCACGCGTGCCGCGCGGCCGAGCTGCTGCACAAGCTGCGGACGCTGCTGCCGCCCGCCGCCAAGGTAACTTGTTGACGACAGTCGCGTCGAGCCGCGTCTGACGGTGTACGTGTGTCCCGCTGGCTGCAGCGTGTACAGCGCGCTGTATCTGCACGCGTGCCGCGCGGCCGAGCTGCTGCACAAGCTGCGGACGCTGCTGCCGCCCGCCGCCAAGGTAACTTGTTGACTACAGTCGCGTCGAGCCGCGCCTGACGGTGTACGTGTGTCCCGCTGTCCCGCTGGCTGCAGCGTGTACAGCGCGCTGTATCTGCACGCGTGCCGCGCGGCCGAGCTGCTGCACAAGCTGCGGACGCTGCTGCCGCCCGCCGCCAAGGTAACTTGTTGACGACAGTCGCGTCGAGCCGCGTCTGACGGTGTTCGTGTGTCCCGCTGGCTGCAGCGTGTACAGCGCGCTGTATCTGCACGCGTGCCGCGCGGCCGAGCTGCTGCACAAGCTGCGGACGCTGCTGCCGCCCGCCGCCAAGGTAACTTGTTGACGACAGTCGCGTCGAGCCGCGTCTGACGGTGTACGTGTGTCCCGCTGGCTGCAGCGTGTACAGCGCGCTGTATCTGCACGCGTGCCGCGCGGCCGAGCTGCTGCACAAGCTGCGGACGCTGCTGCCGCCCGCCGCCAAGGTAACTTGTTGACGACAGTCGCGTCGAGCCGCGTCTGACGGTGTACGTGTGTCCCGCTGGCTGCAGCGTGTACAGCGCGCTGTATCTGCACGCGTGCCGCGCGGCCGAGCTGCTGCACAAGCTGCGGACGCTGCTGCCGCCCGCCGCCAAGGTAACTTGTTGACGACAGTCGCGTCGAGCCGCGTCTGACGGTGTACGTGTGTCCCGCTGGCTGCAGCGTGTACAGCGCGCTGTATCTGCACGCGTGCCGCGCGGCCGAGCTGCTGCACAAGCTGCGGACGCTGCTGCCGCCCGCCGCCAAGGTAACTTGTTGACGACAGTCGCGTCGAGCCGCGTCTGACGGTGTACGTGTGTCCCGCTGGCTGCAGCGTGTACAGCGCTCTGTATCTGCACGCGTGCCGCGCGGCCGAGCTGCTGCACAAGCTGCGGACGCTGCTGCCGCCCGCCGCCAAGGTAACTTGTTGACGACAGTCGCGTCGAGCCGCGTCTGACGGTGTACGTGTGTCCCGCTGGCTGCAGCGTGTACAGCGCGCTGTATCTGCACGCGTGCCGCGCGGCCGAGCTGCTGCACAAGCTGCGGACGCTGCTGCCGCCCGCCGCCAAGGTAACTTGTTGACGACAGTCGCGTCGAGCCGCGTCTGACGGTGTACGTGTGTCCCGCTGGCTGCAGCGTGTACAGCGCGCTGTATCTGCACGCGTGCCGCGCGGCCGAGCTGCTGCACAAGCTGCGGACGCTGCTGCCGCCCGCCGCCAAGGTAACTTGTTGACGACAGTCGCGTCGAGCCGCGTCTGACGGTGTACGTGTGTCCCGCTGGCTGCAGCGTGTACAGCGCGCTGTATCTGCACGCGTGCCGCGCGGCCGAGCTGCTGCACAAGCTGCGGACGCTGCTGCCGCCCGCCGCCAAGGTAACTTGTTGACGACAGTCGCGTCGAGCCGCGTCTGACGGTGTACGTGTGTCCCGCTGGCTGCAGCGTGAACAGCGCGCTGTATCTGCACGCGTGCCGCGCGGCCGAGCTGCTGCACAAGCTGCGGACGCTGCTGCCGCCCGCCGCCAAGGTAACTTGTTGACGACAGTCGCGTCGAGCCGCGTCTGACGGTGTACGTGTGTCCCGATGGCTGCAGAGTGTACAGCGCGCTGTATCTGCACGCGTGCCGCGCGGCCGAGCTGCTGCACAAGCTGCGGACGCTGCTGCCGCCCGCCGCCAAGGTAACTTGTTGACGACAGTCGCGTCGAGCCGCGCCTGACGGTGTACGTGTGTCCCGCTGGCTGCAGCGTGTACAGCGCGCTGTATCTGCACGCGTGCCGCGCGGCCGAGCTGCTGCACAAGCTGCGGACGCTGCTGCCGCCCGCCGCCAAGGTAACTTGTTGACGACAGTCGCGTCGAGCCGCGTCTGACGGTGTACGTGTGTCCCGCTGGCTGCAGCGTGTACAGCGCGCTGTATCTGCACGCGTGCCGCGCGGCCGAGCTGCTGCACAAGCTGCGGACGCTGCTGCCGCCCGCCGCCAAGGTAACTTGTTGACGACAGTCGCGTCGAGCCGCGCCTGACGGTGTACGTGTGTCCCGCTGGCTGCAGCGTGTACAGCGCGCTGTATCTGCACGCGTGCCGCGCGGCCGAGCTGCTGCACAAGCTGCGGACGCTGCTGCCGCCCGCCGCCAAGGTAACTTGTTGACGACAGTCGCGTCGAGCCGCGTCTGACGGTGTACGTGTGTCCCGCTGGCTGCAGCGTGTACAGCGCGCTGTATCTGCACGCGTGCCGCGCGGCCGAGCTGCTGCACAAGCTGCGGACGCTGCTGCCGCCCGCCGCCAAGGTAACTTGTTGACGACAGTCGCGTCGAGCCGCGTCTGACGGTGTACGTGTGTCCCGCTGGCTGCAGCGTGTACAGCGCGCTGTATCTGCACGCGTGCCGCGCGGCCGAGCTGCTGCACAAGCTGCGGACGCTGCTGCCGCCCGCCGCCAAGGTAACTTGTTGACGACAGTCGCGTCGAGCCGCGTCTGACGGTGTACGTGTGTCCCGCTGGCTGCAGCGTGTACAGCGCGCTGTATCTGCACGCGTGCCGCGCGGCCGAGCTGCTGCACAAGCTGCGGACGCTGCTGCCGCCCGCCGCCAAGGTAACTTGTTGACGACAGTCGCGTCGAGCCGCGTCTGACGGTGTACGTGTGTCCCGCTGGCTGCAGCGTGTACAGCGCGCTGTATCTGCACGCGTGCCGCGCGGCCGAGCTGCTGCGAAAGCTGCGGACGCTGCTGCCGCCCGCCGCCAAGGTAACTTGTTGACGACAGTCGCGTCGAGCCGCGTCTGACGGTGTACGTGTGTCCCGCTGGCTGCAGCGTGTACAGCGCGCTGTATCTGCACGCGTGCCGCGCGGCCGAGCTGCTGCACAAGCTGCGGACGCTGCTGCCGCCCGCCGCCAAGGTAACTTGTTGACGACAGTCGCGTCGAGCCGCGTCTGACGGTGTACGTGTGTCCCGCTGGCTGCAGCGTGTACAGCGCGCTGTATCTGCACGCGTGCCGCGCGGCCGAGCTGCTGCACAAGCTGCGGACGCTGCTGCCGCCCGCCGCCAAGGTAACTTGTTGACGACAGTCGCGTCGAGCCGCGTCTGACGGTGTACGTGTGTCCCGCTGGCTGCAGCGTGTACAGCGCACTGTATCTGCACGCGTGCCGCGCGGCCGAGCTGCTGCACAAGCTGCGGACGCTGCTGCCGCCCGCCGCCAAGGTAACTTGTTGACGACAGTCGCGTCGAGCCGCGTCTGACGGTGTACGTGTGTCCCGCTGGCTGCAGCGTGTACAGCGCTCTGTATCTGCACGCGTGCCGCGCGGCCGAGCTGCTGCACAAGCTGCGGACGCTGCTGCCGCCCGCCGCCAAGGTAACTTGTTGACGACAGTCGCGTCGAGCCGCGTCTGACGGTGTACGTGTGTCCCGCTGGCTGCAGCGTGTACAGCGCGCTGTATCTGCACGCGTGCCGCGCGGCCGAGCTGCTGCACAAGCTGCGGACGCTGCTGCCGCCCGCCGCCAAGGTAACTTGTTGACGACAGTCGCGTCGAGCCGCGTCTGACGGTGTACGTGTGTCCCGCTGGCTGCAGCGTGTACAGCGCGCTGTATCTGCACGCGTGCCGCGCGGCCGAGCTGCTGCACAAGCTGCGGACGCTGCTGCCGCCCGCCGCCAAGGTAACTTGTTGACGACAGTCGCGTCGAGCCGCGTCTGACGGTGTACGTGTGTCCCGCTGGCTGCAGCGTGTACAGCGCGCTGTATCTGCACGCGTGCCGCGCGGCCGAGCTGCTGCACAAGCTGCGGACGCTGCTGCCGCCCGCCGCCAAGGTAACTTGTTGACGACAGTCGCGTCGAGCCGCGTCTGACGGTGTACGTGTGTCCCGCTGGCTGCAGCGTGTACAGCGCGCTGTATCTGCACGCGTGCCGCGCGGCCGAGCTGCTGCACAAGCTGCGGACGCTGCTGCCGCCCGCCGCCAAGGTAACTTGTTGACGACAGTCGCGTCGAGCCGCGTCTGACGGTGTACGTGTGTCCCGCTGGCTGCAGCGTGTACAGCGCGCTGTATCTGCACGCGTGCCGCGCGGCCGAGCTGCTGCACAAGCTGCGGACGCTGCTGCCGCCCGCCGCCAAGGTAACTTGTTGACGACAGTCGCGTCGAGCCGCGCCTGAAGGTGTACGTGTGTCCCGCTGGCTGCAGCGTGTACAGCGCGCTGTATCTGCACGCGTGCCGCGCGGCCGAGCTGCTGCACAAGCTGCGGACGCTGCTGCCGCCCGCCGCCAAGGTAACTTGTTGACGACAGTCGCGTCGAGCCGCGTCTGACGGTGTACGTGTGTCCCGCTGGCTGCAGCGTGTACAGCGCGCTGTATCTGCACGCGTGCCGCGCGGCCGAGCTGCTGCACAAGCTGCGGACGCTGCTGCCGCCCGCCGCCAAGGTAACTTGTTGACGACAGTCGCGTCGAGCCGCGCCTGACGGTGTACGTGTGTCCCGCTGGCTGCAGCGTGTACAGCGCGCTGTATCTGCACGCGTGCCGCGCGGCCGAGCTGCTGCACAAGCTGCGGACGCTGCTGCCGCCCGCCGCCAAGGTAACTTGTTGACGACAGTCGCGTCGAGCCGCGTCTGACGGTGTACGTGTGTCCCGCTGGCTGCAGCGTGTACAGCGCGCTGTATCTGCACGCGTGCCGCGCGGCCGAGCTGCTGCACAAGCTGCGGACGCTGCTGCCGCCCGCCGCCAAGGTAACTTGTTGACGACAGTCGCGTCGAGCCGCGTCTGACGGTGTACGTGTGTCCCGCTGGCTGCAGCGTGTACAGCGCGCTGTATCTGCACGCGTGCCGCGCGGCCGAGCTGCTGCACAAGCTGCGGACGCTGCTGCCGCCCGCCGCCAAGGTAACTTGTTGACGACAGTCGCGTCGAGCCGCGTCTGACGGTGTACGTGTGTCCCGCTGGCTGCAGCGTGTACAGCGCGCTGTATCTGCACGCGTGCCGCGCGGCCGAGCTGCTGCACAAGCTGCGGACGCTGCTGCCGCCCGCCGCCAAGGTAACTTGTTGACGACAGTCGCGTCGAGCCGCGTCTGACGGTGTACGTGTGTCCCGCTGGCTGCAGCGTGTACAGCGCGCTGTATCTGCACGCGTGCCGCGCGGCCGAGCTGCTGCACAAGCTGCGGACGCTGCTGCCGCCCGCCGCCAAGGTAACTTGTTGACGACAGTCGCGTCGAGCCGCGTCTGACGGTGTACGTGTGTCCCGCTGGCTGCAGCGTGTACAGCGCGCTGTATCTGCACGCGTGCCGCGCGGCCGAGCTGCTGCACAAGCTGCGGACGCTGCTGCCGCCCGCCGCCAAGGTAACTTGTTGACGACAGTCGCGTCGAGCCGCGTCTGACGGTGTACGTGTGTCCCGCTGGCTGCAGCGTGTACAGCGCGCTGTATCTGCACGCGTGCCGCGCGGCCGAGCTGCTGCACAAGCTGCGGACGCTGCTGCCGCCCGCCGCCAAGGTAACTTGTTGACGACAGTCGCGTCGAGCCGCGTCTGACGGTGTACGTGTGTCCCGCTGGCTGCAGCGTGTACAGCGCGCTGTATCTGCACGCGTGCCGCGCGGCCGAGCTGCTGCACAAGCTGCGGACGCTGCTGCCGCCCGCCGCCAAGGTAACTTGTTGACGACAGTCGCGTCGAGCCGCGTCTGACGGTGTACGTGTGTCCCGCTGGCTGCAGCGTGTACAGCGCGCTGTATCTGCACGCGTGCCGCGCGGCCGAGCTGCTGCACAAGCTGCGGACGCTGCTGCCGCCCGCCGCCAAGGTAACTTGTTGACGACAGTCGCGTCGAGCCGCGTCTGACGGTGTACGTGTGTCCCGCTGGCTGCAGCGTGTACAGCGCGCTGTATCTGCACGCGTGCCGCGCGGCCGAGCTGCTGCACAAGCTGCGGACGCTGCTGCCGCCCGCCGCCAAGGTAACTTGTTGACGACAGTCGCGTCGAGCCGCGTCTGACGGTGTACGTGTGTCCCGCTGGTTGCAGCGTGTACAGCGCGCTGTATCTGCACGCGTGCCGCGCGGCCGAGCTGCTGCACAAGCTGCGGACGCTGCTGCCGCCCGCCGCCAAGGTAACTTGTTGACGACAGTCGCGTCGAGCCGCGTCTGTCGTCTGTGTCGCGAATGCGAAGTAAAATATTTTTTATTTAATTACATAAGATAGTATATCATTTTAAAGATAATTTGGAACCGAGAATAAAAATATACTTTTTTAATTTTTCTCTTAAAATTGACGAAATGGAGGGCTTTCAAAGTGGAGATTTAATACGCTCGCTTGAAGACGCTCTCTGGGCAAATCGGCTGTGTATTTCCAAGCTGAACCTATTTTTTTATTTCACTTATATCCTGTACTGGAACAACAAATACTAAAATTATATGAATATTATAAAGAAACGAAATTATTTAATTTTTAATGGGCATCAGTAATTTTCAACATAGCTTCACAATAATGTTAATAGATGGCGCTGTCACTACTATCCCATGGAACTAGGAATTACGACTACGTCTATCTATCCCAAAAAACAGTTTTGCGTCGACCATTTTTATTTTGTATAACAAGTACTAATAGGTACATATAATAATATATTATTCAAGTTAAATATCAAACTTCAATAAACTATTAATTACTACATTTTGTATATTTTCTATTCGTGTCGATAGAGACGATTTGTTCAGATGCCCGTTTTCACTCGTTAGTAATAATAAGTCAATGTTTTCACTAACGTTCCTGACCTTTCCGGGCTACCTATGATAAGTTAGGTGATGCTTTCTCAACTTTGTTATCACGAACCTGTATGGGGCACCTAAAATGACATTGGGGCGGATGTTAGGACTAAGGATTGTATTTAGGGGCTACCTACTTAAAGAGACTCCTACTTAGGGGATGATTTAGGTATTTTTGGTGAAACTGGGCAATAATAATAATGTTAGTTTTGGTCGTCATGTATCGATTGAATGAAAAATTATGGGATACCGTTACCGCGAGGTATCAGTTCGGGGCGAACCACTAGTGAATCTTGACAATTTGTTCCAGGAATGCGAAACAGTACTGGTATCCGGTCCGAATGGCGCGCCGGTACGCTTAACCGACGAGCTGGTACGACACCTGCCAGACAACTCAACGTACCGCTTAGAGAAGCTTGAAGAAGACACCCTACTTCTGAGCCCCACTGGGAACTGACGTTAGCAGAACGATACTTCTGAGGAATCTACTACTGGTAGGAATTCTGATGAAAACACTACTCTGACTTGACTGCAGTTGTAGCAATCGATTGGAAAATAAATGGTTAACCGGGTTAACCAGGTAACGGCGGTTGATAGAGCAGTAAATATAAGACAAATTATTGATAAATACATGGTTAACCAGTTTAACCGCAATTCATCAGGTTAACCATGTTGTAATGGATGGTGGAGCAGTAGGTAAATGTAAAAAGAATTGTTTATTGATGCTTAAGTTTAACCATAATTACTCAGGTTAAACTCTTGTCAGCAGATATCTAACGAGACTCATGTTAAACAGGTTATAGTTGTGCAGTAAATGTAACAATAATTTTATTTATTGATGGTTAACTGGTTTAACCACACTTTAAGGTTTAACCCTATTATCAGGTGATATCAGAAATGATTTGGGTTAAACAAGTCACAGCAGTTGCCCAATATATGTATTGATAAATACATGGTTAACCTGTTTAACCACAATTAGTCGGGTTAAACTGTTATCAGGCGACATAAAATATGATTCAGGTTAACTACTACAGGTTACTATGGGTGGTGGTGTGGTAAATGTAAGGAGAAATATTAAGGTTAACCAGTTTAACCACACTTAATTTGTTTAATCTGTTATCAGGTGATATCAGAAATGATTCGGGTTAATCGGGTTACAGCAGTCGTGCGCGCTGTTTAAATGGTAGTTCTCGGGTTCGATTCCCGGCGGGGTCAATTAGGGAATGTATAATTTCTGAATTGCTTTGGTTAATTCTGAGGAAGCTTTGGCCGAGGCTAGTTACCACACCACCGTCAAAGACGTGCCACCAAGCGATTAAGCGTTCCCGCACGATGTCGTGTGTAACCGAGTAGGGGTATGGTTTAATTTTCGCTGCCATACCCCTTCCAAGTTAGCCCGCTACCATCTTAGACTGCATCGTCACTTACCGTAAGGTGAGATCGCAATCAAGGACTATCTTGTAATCTAGTAAAAAAAAATTAATACATTTTGTTTTGGAAGTACATTATTTTGTATCTAATTTTGATGTTTTTAATAAAATATTTTTTTTTCTTTGTAAGATGAATTTATTCTAAGTGAAAATTATGTATGGAAGGTGCACTGTGTTACCTGTCATCATTGCCATTGCTCTTTGGTGCTTGCCAATATGGCGATAAAAAGTTTAATACAGTGTTCTAATATACCGGGTGCCGGTAACATTGAAATTACTCTGATGCTGATTCGAAACTTTGTATACGAATTGATAGTTAAACATTATACGTTTATAATAAGCTCGGTATGCGAATTTAAAAGTTGCATATCTACTTGAAGTATGACAGGTATGAAAGACTATTCCGGCCAAATAAGTGGTTTGCGTTCTTTTTTCCTGAAAGAGTAAGAAGTTTTCTATCGAATGCACTGAAAAAAATCAACATCAGCAATGACGGTAAAACATTTATGAATTTTGAAAAAAAAAAATTTTTTTTTAACATTGTTTTGGGTTTTTAAATTAACGCATACCGTTCTTATTATAAACGTATAATGTTTAACTAACAATTTGAATAAAAAAAAATTCGAATCCGCTATGAGACCATATTATTTGTCGAACATCTGAGCCTCGACGAAAAGTTTTTAAAGGACTACATTATTTTGGTAATTTTAAAGAAAATGGGAACATACTAAAATGAACTATTGAGTTTATTTTTAGATTATAATACATGTTTTCAAGGAGTGTGTATTTAATATAATCTATTTTTCCTTACCTGAAACGCGTAAACGACAAACTTAGCCGGGCGCTTACGACGTTCTTGTGTTTGATTTTTCAGTAGCACGGTTTCATCTCGGTGCGGTAAGAACGTCGTATGCGCCGTGCATATCGCGTCGCTTAAGCCTTTCTGAAAGAAACCACTTGTTTACCGTTTAAGGCAGCTAAGAAAAATAGATTGGTCTAATTATTATTATAATATAAATAAAATGAAAACTAGTTTTTTTGTACTAATATTCACCTCATTTTCATGGAACTAACAATTAAATAAAGTGTATTTTTTAGTTTTATTAAATAAGTTTATTCTGCTAAGGTAGTATAGAGTAGAGTAGAGATATTTGAAGTAAATTGTGAATGTTTTTTAAATTTTATAATGCAGGAAAAAATTATGCTACATTTTATAGTTTTAATAATTTTAAATGATTAAGGACCTGTCGGATGTAGGGACCAAATAAAATTAAATATATATACCTAGCCTTATCATTTCTGGTGTAAATAAGAACTAAATTAAAGCATGCAAGCAAGCACGGAGTTGAAAAGAAATCGTATTTTTTATAAATCGGTTATAAAATAAATAAGACTTCTCAAATAACAATAGCGATAACAGTAGGAAAGTATTGTGGCGACGAAGTTTTTGCGCAAGTAATATATATGTAGGCGCCAGGATGGCCTATATTATGTATTATGGCTGAGCGATGATATGTGGGCGTATATTGAAACGTGACAACTGAATTCTCCTTTGAACACAAAATTATAATCTCCAATTAAACAAATCAGTCAATAACAATATAGTTCTTCCGACAGTTAAATAATCCACTTTGAGCAGTAATTTCTTAGATATTTAAACCAGCGGTTCGTCGCAGTCGCGGTGCGCCGGTCGCCAAGAGATTGTTTTCTAATGGCTTCCTCGCTACCATCGACGCAACGCAACGCTCCGCTAGAGGGCCTGCCAGTGCCCTCTGGTTATAGACGCGCCGTCATATTCATAAATGTAAGTTTAGTGTAACGTGTATTTTTGTTCAAGCATTAATATAAGGCATATTAATGCAGGCGTTAAATGCATGAAAGGCATTGCAAAAAAACTGCATCAATTGCGGCAAAAAAATTCAAAATTATTTTTTCCACGTAGGCCAACCTGTGGCTCTAATGACAAGTCATGACTCTACCACTCTAGTTAGTCTCTAATTTAGTTAAAGTTTTCAACCAAGATTTAATTTTAAAGAGTATCATTTTCTCACGCTAAATACATAAATTTACTTGAATTTACGAAAAATCACAAGAAATTTCATTTTCTTGATTCAATTAATCCTATTTTTCCATGTAGCAATGATTGATTCAGCTTTTACACTGAATCGGCCCGCAGTTTGAAACAATCCCGAAGCGTCAATAGCTACGCTCTCAAAATCGGTGGTCTGCGTTAGGCCACAGTGTAAAATTGCACATAATATTATGTTTTTTTATTTGATTGAAATTTGTTAAACTATGTTGATTATATGACACCATATATGTGCAATATTATAAATGTTGTTTATATGACACCATCTATGTGCAATATTATAAATGTTTTTTATATGACACCATCTATGTGCAATATTATAAATGTTGTTTATATGACACCATCTATGTGCAATATTATAAATGTTTTTTATATGACACCATCTATGTGCAATATTATAAATGTTATAATGTTTTTTTTAGATATTCTTAGGGACGTCGTCGAGAGGTTGTTAGTTAGTGGTCATGTGTGCTTTAAGCATTTAAAAATCACATGCTTCAACGTTGAAGGAATACATCGTAAGGAAACCTGCGCGCCTGAGAGTTCTCCATAATGTTCTCGAAGGTTCAAAGGTGTGCGAAGTTTGCCATATCGGCACATGGGCAAGGTGGTGGTGAATATTTTCATTTTGAAGTCACTAAAAAAATCCTGAACATCTGTTTTTGACTCGTGTTTTTAAAGATGTGTGTTATTATTTCGTTTACTGATTTGTTTTATTTTAATACTAGCTGCCCGGACAGACTTCGTTCTGTCAAAAGTTAAAAGTAAAAATTAACTTTTTTTGTGTTTTTTTTTTATTAAAACCTTCCGTGGAACTTAAGGAACATACAAAAAAAAAAATTAACCGAATTGGTCCATCCATTCTTGAGTTATGCGCTTACCAACATTCATTTTTATTTATTTATATAAATTCTCTATTGCTATGATTTCGATGCATAAGTTTTAATAATAATTATAGACGTAGGATTGGTGAATTGTCATCTAAATTAAGGCACTTTGTACCTTCGATCACAGAAGAAAAAGCTTTGGGACAGTCGTACAAATTGACGTTTTGATAGTTTTTGTATTGAAAACCATGAAGTGCAATTGTGTAAGAATTGCCGATCAAATCGTCAAATTTCGGCGTCAAAGTAAAATAAACCATAACATCATTGAATTAGAGCTCAATTTCGTGTATCTATTCTCAGCCATTTAAGGTATCCTACATACCTAAATGTATGAGAGTGGATACACGAAATTGAGCTCTAATTCAATGCCTTTATGGTTTATTTTACTTTGACGTTAATTTTGACTATTTGATCGGCAATTTTTAGACAATGGGGGGGCAGATCTGTCAGGTTTAAAATAAACAAGTGTTAAAACTCGTTTTGAAGATTTCTTGAATTTTTGTAAGGGCAAATCGAAAATTTACTGAAATATTAGAAAATCACGCCCATTCCCACAAACGATTTTCGTACTTTCTTGCGGCGTAATTGTAAAAAATAGGTGCCTTAAAACGTGCCTTAGATGGAGTTTTAAGCGTCAGTTGCAATATTGGAGTATTAGGTTAAGATTATTTTCTAAGAAATATTTTATGTAATTATTAGTTATGTTGCATAAATTGCTTTGTTGTATTTCGTGGTAGTAAAATAAAAGTAACGAAGTTATTTGATTTGAAGTTTCATTTTAAGTTACCCATTACCGTGACCTTTTTAGGGTTCCGTTGTAAACAAGGAACCCTTATAGTTTCGCCATGTCCGTCCGTCCGTCTGTCTGTCTGTCTGTCTGTCTGTCTGTCTGTCTGTCCGCGGTTTAGCTCAGAGACTATTGGTACTAGAAATCTGTAATTTGACAAGGGTATAAATACCAATCATGCCGACAAAGTGGTGAAATAAAATTGTTAAAAATAATTTTTTTTAGGGTACCTCCCCTACATGTAAAGTGGGGATGAATTTTTTTCTCGTCTATCCCATAGTGTGGGGTATATCGTTGAATAGGTCTTTCCAAAACGTGGGTGTGGGAACACCATTTTTCAATTCAGGGATCCGTTTGTGAAATATGATATTTTAAAGTGCTAAATTTTATTATAGTCAAGTGTCCCC
This sequence comes from Oeneis ivallda, assembly GCA_029955525.1. NCBI lineage: Eukaryota > Metazoa > Arthropoda > Insecta > Lepidoptera > Nymphalidae > Oeneis > Oeneis ivallda. The sequence goes on from JARPMR010000028.1 coordinate 4,202,832, forward strand.
CCCCCCTCCCTCTGCCAGCTAAATGGTTGTATAAAGGATACAAGAAAAAATTCACAGCAGTAGTATATATAATGAATTTTAAAGGAAAACTATCACGGCTAAGTACCTAGGGTTCATTAGTGAAGGAGTTATATCTGTTTTTTCTAAGTTAGATATTATACGTAGTGTAAGTTGCATATTTTGTAGTATATTATAGTATTTAAACCATGGAACTCAAAATGTATTCAATATTCATAAATAAAATAAAAGCACTATCCTAGGTCAGCAATAATATTTGAGACTTTCAACTACGGAACCCTACACTGCACGTGGCCCGACACGCTCTTGGCCGGTTTTTTATTTCTATTACATTTTGGAAAATCCCGCAGAAATTCTTCCGGGATAAAAGTAACCTAGTTATATCACAATTCCAAGTTGTTGATAAAGTTCTGCTGTCCATCCTGCAATCAACTTTAGAGAATACTGCTATTAATAATAATCTATCTATCTATCTATCTAATACCTTTAATTAATAATCTGAATCACGGAAACAGCTCCAACGTATTTCATGAAATTTAGGATGCAGGGGGTTTCGGGGGCGATAAATCGATCTAGCTAGGTTTCATTTTTAGAAAATGTTTTATCCGTGTTTTCAGGCAATATAAAAAACCCTACAATATCATTAGAATACGAACGCCACCATCTTCGAGGTTTGAATAGCTCCGGTGGGAACGGGCGGTCTCGAAACCAGACGACCCCGGTTCGAGTCCACATGATTATTTTTTCCCTTTTTTTTCAAGCAAGTTCCTTCTTTTGTGAGAAAAACTATTATTGGGGGCCCTTTATCAACGCATCTAATTTAGACCGAGCTTTAAAAAAAAAATACGGTAGTAGAGAAACCGACATTGTGGCGAACTGTTTTATCGACACAGCAAAACTAAAGCTACTTGACAATAGATGGCGTTGTTAGGCAACAATATAATTTCCCACAAACATATAAAGGGAAGTAATTTAACTACAAAAAATAAAAACCGAGCTAAGCTCGCTCACCTAGGTACTCCGTACTATTGCTTAAGCATCCTTGTTCTGCAATTTTTTTTGATAGGCTTACCCATGGTTGCGAATTCACCTGATGGTAAGTGAAGATACAGTCGTAAGACAGTAGCGGACCGACAGAAGTATATCGTAGTTTCGCTTTTAAAAAAGTCTGATATAAATAACAGGACTTTGATATTTTTAGGGTGACCAATCAACATTGAGCTTAGAGCTATGCTGCGCAAAGCTGTGCTCAGATAAGTTGATATGTATAACACAAAGCGCAGCACAACAATGTTTGTTTGTTAGTCATGTCTTAAAATGAGTATTTGAATATTAGTATTCAATTGTCCAGCAGTGACAACTGTCTGTCTTTGACATGAATTGTGGAAATGTCATATTCTATTCAACAAAGATGCACGGGTTAAATCAGCTTGGCATCCAGCTGCCCACAGGATAGTATAAAAACTTATTACAATGTAATAGCTAAGTAGTACTTATTAATATTGTATTGTAAAATGATTATTTTGAAAAGAGCAACTGCTGAGTTTCTTGCCGGCTCTTCTCAGCAGAATCCGCTTTCCGAACCGGTGGTAGATTCTTGACGTGTCATAAGAGCCACAGGTTGGCCTACATGAAATAAATAATTTTGAGTTTGAGTTTGAGTGGACGTCTATAGGTTGATTAGAAAGAAGATGAAGAAAAGAATATCAGCAGTGATAGCCTAGTGGTTAGGACTGTGGTCTCCTATTCGGGGGGTCGCAGGTTCGATCCCGGGTACGCACCTATGACTTTTCGAAGTTAAGTAAGTGCGTTTAAGAAATTAAATATGAAGGAAAACATCGTAAGGAAACCTGCACACCTGAGAGTTCTCCATAATGTTCTCGAAGGTGTGCGAAGTCCGCCAATTCGCATTGGGCCAGCGTGGTGGACTATGGCCTATAACCCTTCTCTGAGAGACCTCGCTCAGAAGTGAGCCGATGAATGGGTTGATAATGATGATGATGATTCAATTCGATGCCTTAACATGGGTAGCCTAAGTATGTCACACACTCTAAACATTTCTGTGGTGGTGCGTGATGCTGGTTGTTACGTTCCCTCCAATATGGTTGAGCGAAGCAACAGCTAGGTCATGCGTCATGCTCGTGAATGGGTTCCACCGCCGGGAATGGGGCTAATATCTGTCTGCCCATCTTAACATGTATTGAATTGTACGTAGGTTTGCTTTTCTGGAACTTCCCCTCATTGTGGAAACACTGCATACATAGCATAGTATCTATTGTATTGTAAACTTGTTTTGAAAAGAGCAACTGCCAAGTTTCTTGCTAGTTTTTCCGGCAGGAAGGGCATTCCGAACCAGTGGTAGACTCAACGACGATTCAAAAGCACTTGTAAAAAATTGATTGTCTGTAAAGTCGGTTTACGGACGATAGTTTTACGTGATAACGTACGGGCGCTCTCTAGTCCAAGCCAACACTTGGGCGATCGTGCCTCTCTATCGCTTGTTCCGCGCTCTCGCTTGCACGCGCAGGCTCAGGCGGAACGTGACACTTTTTCGTGCATGCAGCCGGTGTTCATCGATTTATAAGACGTTATGACGTCAAAAAGTTTATTTGAATAAAAAATATTTCTATTCTATTCTTCATTATAATCTAAGAAGAGCGATTCGACTAAATAGAGCATAATGCAGTGCAGCACAGCATGGCTCAGTGTTGATTGGTCACCCTTAGTTAATATAATTAAACAAATTAGTTTTGCTTAAATTTTATTAAATATTACAAAGGCACTGTAACATCGGATCGGCTTATAATACTGTTCCCATACATAAGATCAAGTAAATTGTGTTCGTTTATATCAAAAAGAGCGAGACGAAACATTTTATTTAATTAATTAATTTATTTATTTAAACATGTTCTGTCGGGCACAGCCCAGCAATACAAGATGCGCCATAGACTAAATGAAAAACATAGAGCTTCCGCGAATGTTATACAAAAATGGCCAGCTATAAACAATCGCCATTTACTCGGAGAAAAAACGACAGCCATAAGATATTAAAAAAATCTGAAAATATGTGGCTACATTTGTTTCAGATTAATATCAAATAAATTGAGAAATAAATACAAAAAAAAATTAATTTATTTTATGCAATTAATTAAGGAACATTATTCTTTAAAGAAATCAATCTCGCTCTTACATCAAGAATCAGGCCATAAAATTGTGATGTGGTTATTGCTTAAAATAATAACAATGTATTGGCTAAAACCAAATAAAACTGCCCATCAAAACATTGTTTCCACTATAAAAAAATGAGATTTTAACTTTCTAGACATTTCTCTTGAGGGGCAGAGTTATTCCCAAGTAAAATAAAATAATAAATAAAATAGAATGACTAACCTAACGCAGTGAACTAACAATAGAATTTCAGACCTTTTGGCTTTGTAAATGGGGCCCTCAACTTAGGCCCCCTTTGAAGGGCCTTGAGAACGGGCTAAGGTCCCCTTCAAAGTCTTGGAATTGTAAATGAACAGACAATTTTTAACATGAGGCTCACAAAACAAAGGGGCCTTGAGTAAGATTTGCCCTTTTGAGTAGAGGGCCTGAAATATAAAATCAGCCTTAAAATTATATTGTTAATACACTGCATAAATGTGCATAACACTTGCAACTAACAATAAAATAAGCAGTTTTAATATGTTTAAAAAACAATAAAAACTAGTTGGCAAATGTTATCATATTATGTAATATGGAAATAACAATTCCTGCGTTCATACAAAATATAACAGAGGAATTATTCCAAAATTACTTCGTTATATTCTATATCAATTCAATTGCATTAAATTAACATCGGAATGTGTTAAAAACGAAATGAAAATAATGTGCCCGAATAAAATGCGTATTATGCTTACAAATTTCGAAATTACTTTTTTTTATTCAATTTTTCTTTAAACATTGTTTATCTAGAAAAATGTACACAATATAAAAATATGGTATAACACCATAAACATTTATTTTTTATTATACTTATCTAAAGTTTATATTTATTTACAATATTATGTTTTATTGCGACCGGTTTGCTGTATGACCAGGTACAAATGTTATAAATTACTATTTAGCGTCAGTTTACAATAAAATATTGTAAAAATGTCTCATTAAAAAAAATTGTTTGCTTACTTATATAATAAAAAGAGCATTTAAGTGTAGCCAATTGCAACAGACATTTTCAACCTATACTGAAATAAATCAAGAACATTTTTGAACCATAGACAAGCGAAACCTATAGATCAATTCACGAGTTGCCTCGCTATTACAGGATAGCAAAGATTTATATTTTTTTTTTAATTTTAACTTTGTAACAGTAGTATCATTTTGTTTAACTTTGTTATAGTCTATGAAAAGAGATACTCGTAAATGTAGCAATTTTATTTTCCTTCTCACTGTTGCTCTTTTGGTGGAATTACAAGAACAAAATTGCAAGATATTTTGTTGTTAATAACAATAGTTTCTTATATACATCAAGTGCCATAAAGTGACAGAAAGAGTAATGTGGCTTAACATACAGCATTCTAACATAGAAAAATACAGAATCTGACTTGTGAGCCACAGGTTGTCATGAATTTATTTTGAATTTTTATTCTCTTGTCTATGGTTCTCTTAGCCTACGTTGTGAACGTTACTGCAATGTTGCTAGCATCAAAAATAATTGTAATGAAATGTAAAAAAATATTGGAATGACCGAAAAAATGCTATATTACTTTATTTTGGTCCAAAAATATTTAGATAATGATACAAACCTCATAAGAATAAAGCATGCGTATTAAAGTAATTGCTAATTACATAAATTAGGCGTCACAAAAATGATCTATACTAGACAACTAGTCTGTTAGTGGCATGGTTTTAACTTACTTCTTTATACATTGCGTAGCATATAATATATTATTTTTATGTTATCGTGTTAGTTTAATTTTTGTTTTGACATCGTTAATAATTTTTTTCATAACTTTTTCAGATTCCGTAAAATACCTATATTGGTTGTAAGAAATTTTTCAATGTATCAGATGTAAAGGGTTAGAGCTTAAGAGGGGGCCAGATTGTCTACCAACTTATAATAAGAATTATATCTGCGGCGTGTGCAGCTTTGCTGTCGCGAGCGAAGTGAGCACGAAGGTTCACGACTCATTTGGGTCATGTATGTTAGTCTATTAGATTTCTATGATGATTTATATTGACAGATAAGCGCTCAGATAGAGAGATATCTCAACCGTGTGTGGCTTTACTGTCGCAAGCGAAACGAGCGCGAAGTTTCGTGGTACATCAGGCCCCCTGGTACAAATAAGTGTTAGTTCGATAGGCTTGGCTTGGCCCCCTGCTACGCATAGTCGCACATGATTTTCAATAAGTACTCTACTATCTCAAAAACCACTGATTCGAGATATCGCGTTTTGAAACTTTGAAAAATCGCAATTCCTCATCCTGAGACATTAGTAATGTAACGATTGTATTGGTATATTGCTACATTAATATTATTTATGTGTAGTGAAATTCTTGACTTTTAGGCTTATATCTTCGATTTTATAAGCAACAAAACTTTCTAACAACCATTTAGAGTTAGTACTATATTGCCAACCCAAATGATTAAGTTTTTACGGTCATATATCAAATATGACCGTAAAAACTTGAAATAAAACTCACTTAAAAAAATAATCGACAAGGAACAAGGTATTATGTCAAAATTAATACGTTAGAGAACGCTCAGATTTGTTAATATTTAGCCAATTAGGTGTCTTATTTTGAAATATGACAAAAAATAACGGGGGTAGGGCGCCGGTGAACAGTCAAGAAAGACCTTTGATATCATATACCCGTGATCTAATGACTTAAAAATATGAGGGTATTATCAGTATGTAGAGGAAAAAAGTCTAGTTTCTGAAACCATTAATAACTCAAAATTTTGAGATACCTAATACAGTGATGAAAATCATGTGTGAGATGTCAATGCACACACCTCCCTCCCTTGCCCCCCCCTCCCCCCTAGCCCCCCTCAGTGGCGCGCGTCGGGCGCGAGCTCGACGTAGTTGGCGGGCAGCATGCCGGTGCGGCCCGTGCGCAGCACCTGCCCCGTCATCCAGCCCTCGTCGATCGACGTCACGTTCGAGATGTAGTCGCCTTCGCGGAATGACACCTGCCCCAACAACGAGATAGTTAAAAAAAAAAATTACCTAATATGTATTATTAATAATTGGAACGAAGTTCCTTATCGCGCGTTGCGAAAGGGGGCTAGACGGAAATTAAGACCAAAAGTTGTAACGACACTTTCGACACGTCTTGATGGCCTAAAAAATATCTTATATAATAATTTCAACAAGTTGTGCATCTCTCCCGTGGCTCAATTGGCCCGCGCGCGGCCGCCAACCGAAAGACTGGTGGTTCGAGCCCACCCGGGGGCGCGCAATCCTATTTTCATTTTTTATTATATAAAATTATTTTAATTTTAATATTTTATAAAATCGATATTTAGGCTTCCCTGGGGTCATTTTGATTTTTATCGATAAAAAAATCATGATAAAAAATGTATACCCGAATAATTATTTTCTTTATACCTCAAATAGAACTTGAAATTAATATTTTTATAATAATAACGTCGTTCCTATCTGGTGTCCCACGATACCACACGACTTTTTTATTATAAGTTACAATAAATGACCATGCAAAACAGCGTCCCCACCCACCAACAGACTTCAAACCTATCACAGTTAATGGCAGCCTGATGATTTTGAAGTGAAAACTTCTTCAGGCGCGTTGAGCATTTCTTTGGGTGAGCAAAAAAACATGGATTTCGCGTCATCTTCACCTTCATAATCGTCACCTGGAGATTTCAGTAAGCATTCAACATTTTAAAGTTCCCAAGCAACCTTGTACAGCGCAGCGGGCAAGCAGCCGCCTTCCTTACCGTTTAATGTATGTAATGTCGCAGGTTCGAATCTCACTCACGAAATCGTGACAGGGTTTTTTTTATTTGTTTTTAATTATTAGCAAATCTAGTTTTCACTTCTATCGGCAGTCCCTATGACTGCCAATTTTTTTTTGTTTACTATGACGACATCCACTATCCATATATTTGGGGGTTTTCATGCAAATCGAATTTGGATTATTTATTTATTTATTTTTCAGTGAATTGGAGCATTAACCAACTAGAAATAGTTTCTGAGACTTCTGACTGAGACTGAGTTTCTGTATTTAAAAAAACCAATCATTTTTGGATTGAAAATGAATATTACTCTTTTTAGGGGACATCACAATAATATTAAAAATAGTGCCACGTCTTTTGAGGGGTGGGGAAAGTGACTATACAATTGAATGGTCCTTTCAATTTGGCTCAATGCGAATTGGTAGACTTTACTCACACCTTTGAGAACATTATGGAGAACTCTCAGGCGTGCAGGCTTCTTCACGATGTTTTCCTTCACCATAGAAGCATGTGATATTTAATTGCTTAACCGCACATAACTCAGAAGTCAGAGGTCGAAGCCCAAGAATGAACCTGCGACCCCCCCGAATAGGAGACTGCTTGAATTTTTTTCAATAAATAAAGAAAACCTCACCTCGTCGCTATCGTTCGCTTCGTAATCGTACATCGCGATGTACACTCTCTGTAAAAAAGAATGGTATGAATTTATTTAATATTTTAATTATTGAGATCAAAAATACAAATATAATTGAGTATTTGACATCACAAAAAAAATATATTTTTTTCGTGATGGAACTATAAATTTACGGTTTCGGATTTTTTCCGTTACTTGTAGCATAAGTAAATGCTACATTACACTGGGTTTTGATTCCCTTCATTAGCAACCCATCAACGGCTCACTACTGAGCGCAGGTCTTCCTCTCAGAGAAGAGTTATAGGCCATAGTCCACCACGTCGGCCCAATGCGAATTGGCGGAACCTTCAAGAACATTATGAAGAACTCTCAGGTGTGCAGGTTTCCTCACGATGTTTTCCTTCACCGTTGAAGCTTGTGATATTTAATTGCTTAAACGCACCGAAAAGTCCGAGGTGCGTACCCGGGATCGATATTGCGACCCCCTGAATAGGAGACAACAGTCCTAACCACTAGGCTATCATCACAAAAAAATATATTTTTTTCGTGATGCAAGTATAAATTTACGGTTTCGGATTTTTTTCCTTTACTTGTGCTACATGACACTGGGTTTTGATTCCCTTGTGAGTGTTAAAATATGCGGCATTAACGGAGCACAAGTGTAAATAAAAAAAATTATTTTTAAATGCAAGCTTTTAGTAGCTACCAGATTAGACTCTGAATATCATCTAGGATCAGAATTCAGAGTACTTGTTACGACAAATCAAACGAGCCCAAACTTGATGGGGTTACGTCGTTTTATTACAGAGTTCCGATAGCCATCTTCCGTCTCCATCATCAGATCAGCTCCATGTCACAATAATATTGCATTGTCATCCGATTTACACATACAAGCAAAATTTCAGCTCGATCAGAAACCGGGAAGTGGGTCTAATTTATCTTGCAAGATTTGACCCAAACAAACATTGCAAGTTAAACAAAAACTTGTACAGTACCCGGCGATATATATTGCACATCGGCCAACGCTATTCTATTCTATTCACAGTTCGACTGCATTTTTTTTATATATGTTACGTGATGTGCTCGCCGATTGTGATTTCCTTGCAATAGAATAGAAATAGCGTTTTATTCCAAAGGCTGATGTGCAATATATGTATATCGCCGGGTACTGTAATAAAAGGCCGTATCTTTTGATTGCGTCGACTCTGAGGTGTTAGTGTAGGTACCTGTTTGACCTGACTCTGGTGGTTGTGGTTGTGGTGGTGGTTGTGCGGCGCGGGCGGCTCGCCGGCCAGCGGGTCCAGGTCGGTGACGCGCCCGATGTGCCGGCTGCTCTGCTGCTGGCCGTGCTGGGCGTGGTGGGCGCCTGCGTCATGACACACTGTGATGTTACGTTACGTTCCCCCAAATATGGTTGAGCGAAGCATGCGTCATGCTCGTGAACGGGTTCCACCGGCGGGAATGGGGCTACTTGGCCCGTCTTAAGATAGAAGTTAGTCGGTATGCATTTTTGGAACTTCATACAAACACTGCATACATAGCATAGTATTTACTGTATTGTAAATTTGTTTTGAAAAGAGCGACCGCCGAGTTTCTTGCTGGTTCTTCCCGGCAGGAAGGGCATTCCGAACCAGTGGTAGATTCATCGACTATTCAAAGGCGCTTGTAAAAGTATATTTGAATAAAAAATATTTCTATTCTATTCTATTCTAAAAATGTTAGAGTGCGACGAGTATAACTTGGCGCGGCCGTGCGCCACTGCGATGAACATTCGTGTGGCAATTTTATAGCGCATAAGGCTTAATTTCTGAAAAATCATTTTATAATCAACTAGCTGATTGCCCGCGGCTTCGTCCGCGTGGAATTAGTTTTTCAAATCTCTCGGGAACTCTGATTTTCCGGGATAAAAAGTAGCCTATTTCTCTCTCCAGGTCCTCAAATATGCTCATGCAAAAAATCACGTGGATCCGCAGCTCTGTTGCGGCGTGATTGAAGGACAACCCAACAAACCAACAAACAAACACACTTTCGCATTTATAATATTAGTATGATTATTTGCGAAATCGTAGCATAAATGATAATATTGTCTTTCATAGTCCAGTTCACAAGGAGTATAAAAATTGGATGACCGAATTAGTTCCTCGAAACGCCACCGCCAACTTATACTTGTGGCACTGTACTTACACTGTGGCAGCATTTAAATCTTTCCTGCTAATAATCATACATAGTTCGACGAGCTGATGGTCGTTGAGGTCCCAAGGTGCTGGAGTGGCGACCCCGCACCGGGAAGCGCAGTGTTGGCAGACCCCCCCCCCCCCCCCCCCCCCACCCAGGAGGACCGATGACATCAAACGAGTCGCAGGGAGTTGCTGGATTCAGGCGACGTAAGACTGAAGCCTGGTAGAAGTCCATGCAAGAGACTTTTGTCAAGCAGTGGACGTCTGTCATTTGACAAAGAAGAATAATCATACTAATATTATAAACGCGAAGGTGTGTTTGTTTGCTGGTTTGTCCTTCAATCAAGCCGCAACAGAGCGAAGGATCGATGTGATTTTTTGCATGAGTATATTTGAGGACCTGGAGAGTGACATAGGCTACTTTTCATCCCGGAAAATCAAAGGGTTCCCGAGGGATTTGAAAAACTAATGCCACGCGGACGAAGTTGTGGTATTTTGATGATACTTCAGCATGCACAGCTTTATACATCAGAATAGCACATAGTTTATATTTTATCCCGGAAAATAAAGATTCCCGTGGGGTAAAAACCCATCAGCTAGTATACTAAGTGCTGATTGTGCCGTTTAAATTAGGCGTTCTTACTGTTTTTGTATTGAAAATACTTTAAAAATATATTTACGCTCGGTCAAGACTTATCTTACGTTGGTGAAATCGACCCTAAATGGTATTAATTTAAAAAATTATGAAAATTTATATTACTTTTCGAGCGCTTGAAATTAATTAATGATGATTACCAACACCACACCACAAATAGCCAAAATTAAGCGATTAAAAACGCATGCTATTTCATTTGAGAAAGAGAGATAAATGAAAAAAGACAATTTTTTGTTAACGAGAAAGCTGATTATATAGTTTGTGCAGAAATAGTAACCTAATCGATTGCAATAAATTTTTAAACCATGATACATTTGAGCTCAAGAATGTAGTAAAAACGCATGGGATACACCGCACGGGGTGTAGTATTAATAAAACCGCGCGCGCAGGTCCACAGAGTATGATTTTGCGCGACCTATCAAGACTAGCTTAGAACTTTATCAATTTTCGTATTTTATTTTTGAAAAACAAATATCAGCTTTTCTATTAACAAAAGTTTCAAATATCTTACCGTTACTGAATCCATAATGATCTATCCTAAGATAGAAGGTAGGGTGGCGAACTACATTTCCATCATGCGGTTTTAGTATCTTTCATCTACCCGCGTAACTTACCTTTAATCATCATCAGCAACCCGTCAACGGCTTACTACTGAGCGCAGGTCTCCTCGCAGAGAAAAGATAATACAGGACGCTGGCCCAATGCGTATTCACAACACCTTCGAGAACTTTATGGGAAACTCCCAGGTGTGCAGGTTACCTCACGATGTTTTCCTTCACCGTTGAAGCGTGTGATATTTAATTGCATAAACGCACATAACTTCGAAAGTCAGAGGTATATAGCCCGGGATAGAACCTGCGATCCCCCGAATAGGAGACCAAAATCCTCACTATAGGCTATCACTGCTTAACTTACCTTACTATGGTCTATTAATTAAACGATTACTAATTAGAGTTCATGCCAAAATGTGAATGGGAGGTGGATTATATTCTTTCAACATGCTGTTTTAGCTATTTAATCATCTACTCTAGTAAATAAATGATTTAAACCACGTTGTTTCCCATTACAATTGTTTGGTAATTCATCGATTGGACAGCTCTCATCACGAAAGTTGGAACTGCGGGTGATTCTAAGGTATCACTTAGTGAGGCGCACTTACGGTACAGGTGACGACGCGTTTGTATAAATCTAATTTGCACAGTAACCTGGCAGTTTCTCAACATTCGTGACGCTTACTGCACTATTCTCCTGGCCTATGATTATTATGAGACGCGTACTGCAGTATTTTCCTGGCCTATGATTATTTAGAGTTCATGCCAAAATGTGAATGGGAGGTGGTGTATAATTCCAGCATGCTGTTTTAGTATTTTCGAACTACCCACGTAACTAACCTAACCCACCTCGTTTCCCATCGTTGGAGCTATTGTAGATGAGGGTAGCGGAGGCCCTCTGCGTATTGGGCGGAGGCCTAGGCCCGTCGCTGAGCGGGTCGTAATCTTGGATCTTACCAATCTTCTGGTTCCCCAAGTTTTGGGCGAACTGTGGGGTAGTCTGATAATTCGCGTTTTGCGGGTGGTTTTCATATTTCGGATACGTGTAGTACTCTTCCTGGCGGTATTCCTGCCGGTGTGTCTGCGGTACAGGGGTCTGGTAGTGGTTCTTCGGCGGTAGGTTCGGTGGAGGCACGGGGGCGAGCATCTCGCTTGCGTATGTCTCGAGTTGCTGATGGTAGTTATCGTTGGTAGCTACGTCTAGTGTGAAAGAGATTTATGGATTGATGACGGTGTTACTTACACGTATGAAGTTTTATAATTATATGACCAAGATTGCTTTGATTTTTTTATGATTTGCAAAGGGCTTACACATTGTGTTCTACTGATCTAACTTACCGACCAAAAAAATCCCTCAGTGCTTAAAGACAAAAGTTTTCGAACAGGGTCTCATAAGAAGATTAAGGGTCAATACTCAATACCCAATAAGCGGGCGATATGAAGAGAGCTATGCTTGGCGTAACCCCACCGAGATCAAATCAGAAATTAAAAGATCCGTAGGAGAACCAGCAGAACCAGAGTTCAACAACCAACAATGCACAGACGAAGAATCTTCAAATCCATTAAGTTTGATTGGTTTGATAAGAGTAAAACTTCGTTTATATGGGGCACACTCGCGAGTTCTCAAGGATGACTTCTCTTAAATTATTTAAACAATGAGTAAGCCTTCTTGGTCATACATTAATGATCAACACAACATCATGATTCAAACGAGAACACAATATAATAATTAGTCATAATTTTCAAAATGGCAGCGGTACCACAACCAACACAATGATTTTGTGCACAATGAATGAAGTTTTGGTGCCACACACACACATATACATTAACACAAAAATAATGGACACTTGATGTAATCATAACTTAATTACCTACCTAGGTAACCAACTAACTTTTTGATATATAAGGAAATGCATATTCAGACAAGACTTTTTAGTCCTAAATGGACGAAGAGTAGGCATCAGTTGATGCACATTCTTAGAAATGTTAAATACTCGTAGTCTCAGCCGATAGACGTCGCTGTTGACGGACGTCAGCGAGTAGCTGGCAGCAGCTGGATACAAGCGGCAAGGGATTGTGTTCTGTGGCGATCCTTGCAAGAGATCTTTCGTCATAGGATAAGATGACTGTACATTACCATAGTACAGTATAGTAGTAGACCGCTATGGACTATACTATATTTATAGCGGTAGTGTTTGCATGTGTTATAGAAATGTTTGCATATGTCCCAGAAATGTTTCATGTGCTCTAGAAATATTTGCATGTATTCTAGAAATCTTTGCATAGAAGAGTTTGCTTGTGTTCTAGAAATATTTGCATTTATGTTCTAGAAAAGTTTGCATGTGTTCTAGTAATGTTTGAATTTTTTGTTCCAGGAAGGTTTGCACGTGCATAAGTGAGTGCATGTGTTTTGGTATACTCACCAACAATTTCTCCGTTCTCGTTGATTTGCCGCTGCTTCTCCATCTGCGCCTTCTTCTCCAGATCGCCGTGGTACGCCACGTTGCTAATGATTTTGGTGTTCGCTTTGATTCTTAATGTTTCGGGGTCATCGGCCACCTGAAAATTTTTGGAAATGACTGAATTTTAACACCGGTCTCATTTCTCAAGTCTTCGGTCTTCTTTCAATATGCCGTTCTGTATCTTTTCGGAGTTATGTGCGTTTTAAACTAACTAAATATAATGTTTTAGTGTAATCTATGCCTGATTGCTAAGGTGTTTGAAGTCTGTCAATCAGCATTTGGCCAGCGTGGTGTACATGGTATTACCTGAATCTAAATTTTGAGAGGAGAAGATGGCTGGTTATGGGTTGACAAGATAAAATTGATCATTTACTATATAAAAAGAGGAGTTTGTCTATGTAATACGCTGTCTCAGCCATCGTCGTGTGCTTGGCTTGTGCGACGTGGCGGGTGTAGTATGGACAGTATACCTGTGTGAACTTTCCCTTGCTCTTCTCGCAGTCGGCGTGGTACTTGACGTTGCTCTGCAGCTTCGTGTTTTCAGCTATCCGCTTCAGCCATCACCGTGTGCTTGGCTTGTGCGACGTGGCGGGTGTAGTATGGACAGTATACCTGTGTGAACTTCCCCTTGCTCTTCTCGCAGTCGGCGTGGTACTTGACGTTGCTCTGCAGCTTCGTGTTTTCAGCTATCCGCTTCAGCCATCACCGTGTGCTTGGCTTGTGCGACGTGTCGGGTGTAGTATGGACAGTATACCTGTGTGAACTTCCCCTTGCTCTTCTCGCAGTCGGCGTGGTACTTGACGTTGCTCTGCAGCTTCGTGTTTTCAGCTATCCGCTTCAGCCATCACCGTGTGCTTGGCTTGTGCGACGTGTCGGGTGTAGTATGGACAGTATACCTGTGTGAACTTTCCCTTGCTCTTCTCGAAAGCGGCGTGGTACTTGACGTTGCTCTGCAGCTTCGTGTTTTCAGCTATCCGCTTCAGCCATCACCGTGTGCTTGGCTTGTGCGACGTGTCGGGTGTAGTATGGACAGTATACCTGTGTGAACTTTCCCTTGCTCTTCTCGAAAGCGGCGTGGTACTTGACGTTGCTCTGCAGCTTCGTGTTTTCAGCTATCCGCTTCAGCCATCACCGTGTGCTTGGCTTGTGCGACGTGTCGGGTGTAGTATGGACAGTATACCTGTGTGAACTTTCCCTTGCTCTTCTCGAAAGCGGCGTGGTACTTGACGTTGCTCTGCAGCTTCGTGTTTTCAGCTATCCGCTTCAGCCATCACCGTGTGCTTGGCTTGTGCGACGTGTCGGGTGTAGTATGGACAGTATACCTGTGTGAACTTTCCCTTGCTCTTCTCGAAAGCGGCGTGGTACTTGACGTTGCTCTGCAGCTTCGTGTTCTCAGCTATCCGCTTCAGCCATCGTCGTGTGCTTGGCTTGTGTGACGTGTCGGGTGTAGTATGGACAGTATACCTGTGTGAACTTTCCCTTGCTCTTCTCGAAAGCGGCGTGGTACTTGACGTTGCTCTGCAGCTTCGTGTTCTCAGCTATCCGCTTCAGCCATCGTCGTGTGCTTGGCTTGTGTGACGTGTCGGGTGTAGTATGGACAGTATACCTGTGTGAACTTTCCCTTGCTCTTCTCGAAAGCGGCGTGGTACTTGACGTTGTTCTGCAGCTTCGTGTTTTCAGCTATCCGCTTCAGCCATCACCGTGTGCTTGGCTTGTGCGACGTGTCGGGTGTAGTATGGACAGTATACCTGTGTGAACTTTCCCTTGCTCTTCTCGAAAGCGGCGTGGTACTTGACGTTGCTCTGCAGCTTCGTGTTTTCAGCTATCCGCTTCAGCCATCACCGTGTGCTTGGCTTGTGCGACGTGTCGGGTGTAGTATGGACAGTATACCTGTATGAACTTTCCCTTGCTCTTCTCGAAAGCGGCGTGGTACTTGACGTTGCTCTGCAGCTTCGTGTTCTCAGCTATCCGCTTCAGCCATCGTCGTGTGCTTGGCTTGTGTGACGTGTCGGGTGTAGTATGGACAGTATACCTGTGTGAACTTTCCCTTGCTCTTCTCGAAAGCGGCGTGGTACTTGACGTTGCTCTGCAGCTTCGTGTTCTCAGCTATCCGCTTCAGCCATCGTCGTGTGCTTGGCTTGTGTGACGTGTCGGGTGTAGTATGGACAGTATACCTGTGTGAACTGTCCCTTGCTCTTCTCGAAAGCGGCGTGGTACTTGACGCTGCTCTGCAGCTTCGTGTTCTCAGCTATCCGCTTCAGCTCGGGGGTCTCAGCCATCGTCGTGTGCTTGGCTTGTGTGACGTGTCGGGTGTAGTATGGACAGTATACCTGTGTGAACTTTCCCTTGCTCTTCTCGAAAGCGGCGTGGTACTTGACGTTGCTCTGCAGCTTCGTGTTCTCAGCTATCCGCTTCAGCCATCGTCGTGTGCTTGGCTTGTGTGACGTGTCGGGTGTAGTATGGACAGTATACCTGTGTGAACTTTCCCTTGCTCTTCTCGAAAGCGGCGTGGTACTTGACGTTGCTCTGCAGCTTCGTGTTCTCAGCTATCCGCTTCAGCTCGGGGGTCTCAGCCATCGTCGTGTGCTTGGCTTGTGTGACGTGTCGGGTGTAGTATGGACAGTATACCTGTGTGAACTTTCCCTTGCTCTTCTCGAAAGCGGCGTGGTACTTGACGTTGCTCTGCAGCTTCGTGTTCTCAGCTATCCGCTTCAGCCATCGTCGTGTGCTTGGCTTGTGTGACGTGTCGGGTGTAGTATGGACAGTATACCTGTGTGAACTTTCCCTTGCTCTTCTCGAAAGCGGCGTGGTACTTGACGTTGCTCTGCAGCTTCGTGTTCTCAGCTATCCGCTTCAGCCATCGTCGTGTGCTTGGCTTGTGTGACGTGTCGGGTGTAGTATGGACAGTATACCTGTGTGAACTTTCCCTTGCTCTTCTCGAAAGCGGCGTGGTACTTGACGTTGCTCTGCAGCTTCGTGTTCTCAGCTATCCGCTTCAGCCATCGTCGTGTGCTTGGCTTGTGTGACGTGTCGGGTGTAGTATGGACAGTATACCTGTGTGAACTTTCCCTTGCTCTTCTCGAAAGCGGCGTGGTACTTGACGTTGCTCTGCAGCTTCGTGTTCTCAGCTATCCGCTTCAGCCATCGTCGTGTGCTTGGCTTGTGTGACGTGTCGGGTGTAGTATGGACAGTATACCTGTGTGAACTTTCCCTTGCTCTTCTCGAAAGCGGCGTGGTACTTGACGTTGCTCTGCAGCTTCGTGTTCTCAGCTATCCGCTTCAGCCATCGTCGTGTGCTTGGCTTGTGTGACGTGTCGGGTGTAGTATGGACAGTATACCTGTGTGAACTTTCCCTTGCTCTTCTCGAAAGCGGCGTGGTACTTGACGTTGCTCTGCAGCTTCGTGTTCTCAGCTATCCGCTTCAGCCATCGTCGTGTGCTTGGCTTGTGTGACGTGTCGGGTGTAGTATGGACAGTATACCTGTGTGAACTTTCCCTTGCTCTTCTCGAAAGCGGCGTGGTACTTGACGTTGCTCTGCAGCTTCGTGTTCTCAGCTATCCGCTTCAGCTCGGGGGTCTCAGCCATCGTCGTGTGCTTGGCTTGTGTGACGTGTCGGGTGTAGTATGGACAGTATACCTGTGTGAACTTTCCCTTGCTCTTCTCGAAAGCGGCGTGGTACTTGACGTTGCTCTGCAGCTTCGTGTTCTCAGCTATCCGCTTCAGCCATCGTCGTGTGCTTGGCTTGTGTGACGTGTCGGGTGTAGTATGGACAGTATACCTGTGTGAACTTTCCCTTGCTCTTCTCGAAAGCGGCGTGGTACTTGACGTTGCTCTGCAGCTTCGTGTTCTCAGCTATCCGCTTCAGCCATCGTCGTGTGCTTGGCTTGTGTGACGTGTCGGGTGTAGTATGGACAGTATACCTGTGTGAACTTTCCCTTGCTCTTCTCGAAAGCGGCGTGGTACTTGACGTTGCTCTGCAGCTTCGTGTTCTCAGCTATCCGCTTCAGCCATCGTCGTGTGCTTGGCTTGTGTGACGTGTCGGGTGTAGTATGGACAGTATACCTGTGTGAACTTTCCCTTGCTCTTCTCGAAAGCGGCGTGGTACTTGACGTTGCTCTGCAGCTTCGTGTTCTCAGCTATCCGCTTCAGCTCGGGGGTCTCAGCCATCGTCGTGTGCTTGGCTTTGGGTACATGGCTGAAAACAAATGAGAGAGTATTAAGTAAGCCACAATAATAGAAACGATGCCAACTGATCAAATCAGCAACTCTTCATTGTTTCTTTACTTCTAATAAGTTTTTGCACGTTCTTGCAAATGCCAAAACGAGAGCTTAGTATGTCAAATTGTATGAAATAGTGACCTGTGACGTCATAAATATTTACAGGACTTTTTGTAGTTTAATCGATCCAATTTAAAATGGAAAAAGAAATTTATTTGTATTAAAAAATATAACCTGTTCAGTTAGTTATTCACGTCTAAACCTTTCATAAACCTATCTTGAGTTTGAGAACAGATAATATTATCGTCATTGAAATGGATACAAAAATCGCACAACAATGATACGCGTATTAGCTTAAACTTAAAGTAAAAGTGTGCATAATTGGAACTTTCTTCCAAAATGGGCGCAGCAGTGAAGAGTTAAAATAATATATAAAAGTGGTTGCATAAAAGTGGTGGTGGTAGTGAGGCAGGACATCTTTCGCATTTACGCCGAATCTGGACCCCGCACCAGAAAGCGCAGTGCTGGCAGACCCCCCACTAGGTGGACCGACATCAAACGAGTCGCACAGAGCCGCTGGATATATATGTGACGCAAGATATAACGTCTCGCCCATTCCCAAAAACGACTTTCGGACTTTCTCGAGGCGTAGGTACTTGAGGAATACTACTGATTGTTATGCGTAGTGATTACAACTCTCTAAGCACTTAGTAGGCTCAAGTGTATGGCCTAACCTAAGTTGCTATAGGCCGATTATGTTAAAACTCTATCAATCATTGCTACAGTCAAAATTGTGGTGATTGGCTGGAATTATCGCGTTCTTTTTTGCAACAATGTATTTAGCGAGCGAGCGAGTATAGCGAGTGAGTATTGGCCTATCAGAGGCGACTGCAACCATCATTTTTAGACAATCGACCCAGCTGGTCATGAGCTAGAGCCCCATCATTCTCTAAGACCCGCTTGCAGAAATGCCGAGTTTTCCTCTTAACCCAGATTTAGCTGCTGCTTTGACAGATTTCGTATAAAACTTCTGTCAAAATGTTATACCTAACCCGAAGTCACTGCAAACGGGCCTAAACCTCACATCCATAGACTGACAACTAAAACAGATTTCCTTAATATAAACCGTACTGCACGAAATTAGAGTTGAATTTCCAATGGCGTGACAATATTAAATTGATTGTTATGCATAGAGCATACGAGCGTATATACAAATGCGCTAAGCACGTAGTACGCACTATATGTACAGTGTCATTATGGCATGTTATGTCATTCTGACATTGTTCTACCAATATGGGTCATGTTGTTTCCGGTAGTGAAACCGGTTAGAGTTTATTTTTGTCTACCTTTTATTAGATGTCACCATATTATGTGTATTATAGCTATTATCCGTCGCTTCGCTTGTGGGGGCTCGAGGGAAGAATAACTGAGTATTTTTATTATAATTTTTTTTATATATTGCCAAGCAAAAACTGTGAAATAAGTATGTTCTTTTTTTTAATCGAAAGCCAAAATACCAAGTTTTATGGATAGATATTATCTTGAAAAAATATGGACTTTCATACAAACTTTCACCCCCTATTTGGGGATGAAATTTAAAAATTCTTCATTATTAGGTGCCTACGTCATAAAAGGAAGCTGCTGTAAAAATTTCAAGTTTCACAATTCCAGTCGAAGGTAGTTACCGTGCGTTGCCAATAGATTACAGATAGTCACTCGGGGTCTGAATGACTTTTATAAGCATAACTAGCTCTGGCCTGCAGCTTCGCTCATGTTAAGTTTGATTTTTCACACCACTATTTTAGCCCTTAAGGGGTTGAATTTAAAAAAAATCCTAGTGGATGCCTACTGTACGCTTAGCCGATCCGCCCAGTGATTTGAGCTGTGCGTTGATACTGGATAGATCAGTCAGTCACCTTTTTCTTTTATAAATAATATTTAGATAATAATATATTAATATTCAGAGGAAGATAGATAAATATATAGGCGAATAGAAAATTAGTTATTATATTTTATATTCAATACGCAAACGCTAACAAAACTCCGATCATTACGAATGGCGGCACGTAGTTCTACACTCTACAGTCCATTCGCTCGGCAGTCGGCGGCCGCGAACTGTTGCAATGTAGCATTGTTGACAGCTGATTGCTGATTCATGTAATAAATTGCTGAGCGCACCCACCATTCATCCTTAGCGCGTAGCGTCAGCAAAAACATACACTTTGTTCTGCAGTATCGATTTAAATATTGGATTTACTATCATCATTATATTTCTTTAATGTGCGCTTATGGAGACGTAGTGAGGTAATGTGTGCTGTACGTGTTTACCTCCCGCGGAAAGTGGCAGAAATTATTTAGATTTAGTAAATCTGCTTTAAGGCACGTCCTGCTTTAAATTGTCGATGAGACAAACACATGTTTTTGTCTGTTTCTACCTAGGTTTCGTAGTCGGACTCATAAGCCGAACCACTTACAACATGGCTTACAAGCCATGTTGTAAGTGGTTCGGCTTGACATTTTATGACCGCCTGCCTGACGTCAACCCTCCTTGGGAATGCTTTTGTTGGTGGAAAGGAAAGAACCGCCACCTTTCGGTTCATTAGGGTAGTGCTCTGGACTGTATGAGGGCACTATGTACTTATATGGCGTCCACGCATTGGAGAGCTTCCAGCTTTTTATTCGTGGATAGCAATGTGGTATTCTCTGAAGACAGAATAACTTCAGTATCCTCTTCATCATCAGGCTCTGTGTTCAAAACTGTGCTCACTTGACATATAAAGGTGCTGAAATTTTTCTTTACAACACTAGCAGCTATTTCCGAACTGTGCAAGTTTCCAATGAAATTAGAAGTAGAGCTGAAAACCTGACTAGCCTCACTCTTTACAGTGCCAGCGACTCTTATTTCATCAAGATCCTTCTTCACCATTGTATACACTTCTGCTGTGAGTTCGCACTT
Organism: Oeneis ivallda; assembly: GCA_029955525.1. Taxonomy (NCBI): domain Eukaryota; kingdom Metazoa; phylum Arthropoda; class Insecta; order Lepidoptera; family Nymphalidae; genus Oeneis; species Oeneis ivallda. The sequence goes on from JARPMR010000028.1 coordinate 4,223,464, forward strand.
CTCCGCCATCGTGGCATGTTTCTATTATGCGTCTAGATAAAAATAATATACCTGTTATGAATTTCTGTACAAAGATGCTGTTTAAATACTTTGTTAATTACAACAAATTTAGAATAGAAAATAAATAAATAAAATTTACATAATTATTTTTCATTTGATTGACAAGCCGTCAAATTTTTTTTTCAATTATTATGTTCCGAGTATAATCTGAAAAAACAAAGTTACATATAAAAAAAACTTTAAATACCTTTTGTTAGTCATTTTTGCATCCTTTTGCTGTCTGTACAGACGATAATAATTATAGTGATCTCTGATTGTGACTAAGCTGACTTAAGTATGACGTGAATTTTAATAAGATGACAAAAATTATTATTTATTTACTAGCTATCAATTTTAAGTACACAGGAGATATTATAATGTATGATTGCGTGCACAAATATACAAGGACACTCTCCAGCACTCGCAGAGGTCGCCACTCCAGCACCTTGCGACCCCAACGACCACCTATTTGGCGGCCTATTCGCTGCCGAACGGACTCTTCCCAACCAATGACAGGAAATAGATAGTGGTAAGTATTTGTAGTAGTGATGTGATAGCCTAGTGGTTAAGACTGCGGTCTCCTTTTTCAGAGGGTCTCTGACTTTCCTTAGTTATGTGCGTAGCAATTAAAAATTAATAATTTGACGACCTCCCTGGCTCAGTGGTGAGCGCTGTTGTCTTATACCTGGGAGGTCTCGGGTTCGATTCCCGGCGGGGTCAATTTATAATTTCTGAATTGTCTCTGGTCTGGTCCGGTGGGAGGCTTTGGCCATGGCTAGTTGCCACCCTAACGTCAAAGACGTGCCGCCAAGCGATTCAGCGTTCCGGCACGATGGCGTGTAGAAACCAATTAGGGGTATGGGTTGAATGTTCACTGCCATATCCCTTCCAAGTTAGCCCGCTACTATCTTAGACTGCATCGTCACTTACCATCAGATGAGATCGCAGTCAAGGACTAGCTTGTCATCGAATAAAAAAATAAAATCTCATGCTTCAACGTTGAAGGAAAACATCGTGAGGAAACCTGCAGGCCTGAAAGATCTCCATAATGTTCTTAGAGGTATGTGAGGTCTGCCAATTTGCATTGCGCCAGGGTAGTGGACTATGAGTTATGACTCTAAACTAGCGGCACGCTATGATGGCCGGTTTGACACATTACAATAGTGATGTGGAATGTCAATTTATTCTCGAACAAAAAACAATTAAGTTTTGTTTTTGTACCTGATTAAATAGGTTTAATAAAACAAAAATGTATATGTTTATTTAATTTATTTGAACGAACTGAATATTTGAATGAAAATGAATATACATACTTTATATGCACACAAGAAACATATGAATACAAAAGATACCAAAAAAGGTGCCACAAAAGGCCATAATTAATCAGATTCGTCCATACTACTATTTTCACTGTCGTCACTGCTATCATCACCTACATTAATAATTATATGTTCGTTTTCTATAATATTATCTATTTTCACATCTCTTTCATAATCTTCCCTTATTAATTTAACAGTTCTATTCACAACCTTTTCCCAGTCTCCTTTAGTCACATGTTCACAAGCTTCTAATAATTTTAGCATTTTTTTTGTGGTAAATGGGGGTTCTGTATTGTGTCTTGCAGCATATCCCTTAATTTGAGCCCACACCAACTCAATCGCATTATACTCACAATGGTAAGGCGGTAACCGTATAACTCTGTGCCCATGTTCTAATGCTATTTCGTCAATGACGTATCGGATCTTGGTTGGTTTGTTTTCTTTTAAAAGACGTACTAATTCCGCTTTTAACATATTCATGTTTGCATCTACGCCATTTTTACGAAGCCATGCGACGATATCAGCTTTCTTTTGGGATTGGGCAGGTGGCTTGTCAATTTGCATCGAGTGGTATGGGGCGTTGTCCATAATTATAATAGATGGTTCAGGGAGGCTACACAACATTGAGGTAAACCATTCAGTAAACTTTTCTCCATTCATGTCTTCATGATAGTCTCCAGTGGTTTTTGACGCAAAAGCCATGAGAGAACCTTCGACAAACCCGTTGATGGTTCCGGCGTGACAAATTATAAGTCGCGATCCTTTTCCTACAGGAACTTTGGAAGTAGATGCTGCTGTGTCATCGTTCCAAGAACGGCCTACAGTATGGTTAGCATTAAGCCATGTTTCATCCAAGAACACAACATTTTGCCAATTTTTGATTTCTTTCACTTGCCGTAAAAAAGTCTACTACGGTCGATTTCAGACCAAGTTGCTACACCCTAACGGGGTATGTGTAAACTATCTGCAACTAAAATGAATAAATAAATAAATAAATAAAAGTATACCTTGCCATCGCTATATCAAATCTTTCCATCAATATTTTGCGTTTGTTACATTTTTTGTATCGAAATCCAATGGTCTTCAAAATCTTCGTTAAAGAACTTTCCCCACCGAAGAATAATCCAGCTTCCTTCAGTGAATGCACCAACTTTTTTCTTGTTGGATACTCCTTCTGTAAATAGTAGCCGTAAACATGTCTTCGGATAGCATCGGCATCAAAGCTATCGATGCCTACGACTGGTTTTGCTCGTTTTCTCTTTTTTGGTGTGTGAAGTTTATTTTCTTCTGTGCCAGTCTCGCCATATTTTTTTTTAGTTATCCGTCTAACAGTTCGTTGTCCAATATTAAGCGCATCAGCTACGCGTTCAACCACTGACGTTATAGGTAAAATTGGCCCTCCATTTTGAGCTTCACGATCGAAATAGTTACGAAGGCGTATTACGAACTCACGTGTCTGACTATTTAGAACAGTTCTCTGCGTACGTTCGGTCATATCGACGAAATCCACAACAAAGGGCTTGAACAGAGTCCAAATTAACGAGCAAGGGTCAACAGTAATGCAGTATCAATATTTGAAATCCAAAGCCAGGTCAAAACTATATCACAATCGCATTGCACTGACAGTTTATACTTTTCGAAGCAACGTCAATTCGAAACTGCTTTGTTTTGCATTGAGCATTGACGCGAGTTTGCCGGAGGTAGTAGTTGTGCTAGCCAGCGATCCTATGTGACGATCGTATTAGATTCCATTTTTAAAAATTTTCAATTTAGAAAACCAAATGCCGAGTTGTGGTATATATCATATAAAAATAAAAATTTTACCTTTTGTATGAAACAGCTGATATTTTTTTGCGATTTCAGAGGTTTGTCCACATAGTGAAAATTGTTCATATTCACAAGTACATTCACCCCTTAAATGGTGCAAACTGATTTTTCTACACTTGTATACATTTTAGAAATCAATTTAATAAATAAATTTTGAGTCCTAAACCTAAAACTACATTCGATAAAATTTATGAATCTCTGCACATCACTATCGTCAATAAAGTAATACAATTATTTCCTTCAAAGTCGTTATCAATTAATACGGAACTTCATGAGCGGACAAACGTCAAACCGGCCATCATAACGTGCCGCTAGTTTAGATATTCTTTTATCATTTTGTTTATTGTTAGGGTTCCGTACCAAAATGGTAAAAATGGAACCCTTATGGTGAGACTTTCTCCGTCCGTCCGTCCGTCTGTCACAGTCGATTATTTCAGTAACTATTAAAGCTATCGACATGAAATTTGGCATAGTTGTGTATAATAGTGGCCCAACATCATTGGAATAAAGAAAAATCGAAAATTATTTTTAGTTTTATTAAAAAAGGGGGAAAATCGGGGGTTCGAAATTTCAAAGTAAAATAACTATACCGAGTGGGGTACCATATGAAAGGCCTTTACTTGTGCATTCTAAAACAGTTTTTTATTTATTTCTATATATGTAATAGTTTTTGATTAATCGGCCAAAATGTCGAAAAAAATACCGTTCCCCCCCCCTTATCTCCAGAGTTTACCAATCGAAAATTCTGAAATAATTATGTTCAATAGAGGTTTATGTATATTTTACAGGAAAAATAAAAGCAACGCGAAAATTATTTTAGTTTGATTTAAAAAGGGGGAAAACCGGGGTTTTGAAATTTCAAAGTAAGATAACTATACCGAGTGGGGTATCATATAAAAGGCCTTTACTTGTGCATTCTAAAACTGTTTTTTATTTATTTCTATGTATACTAGTTTTTGATTAATCGGCCAAAATGTCGAAAAAAATACCGTCCCCCCCCCCCCCTTATCTCCGAAGTTTACCAATCGAAAAATCTAAAACAATAATGGTCAATAGAGGTTTATGTATATTTTACAGGAAAAATAAAATCAACGCGAAAATTATTTTAGTTTAATTAAAAAAGGGGGAAAATCAGGGGTTTGAAATTTCAAAGTAAGATAATTATACCGAGTGGGGTATAATATGAAAGGCCTTTACTTGTGCATTCTAAAACAGTTTTTTATTTATTTCTATATATATAGTTTTTGAGTAATCGGCCAAAATGTCGAAAAAAATACCGTTCCCCCCCCCCTTATCTCCGAAGTTTACCAATCGAAAAATCTGAAATAATTATGGTCAATAGAGGTTTATGTAAATTTTACAGGAAAAATAAAACCAACGCTCTAACTAGCATAGTTTTTTTTATATTAACAATAAACCTCTACAAACAAAGTTAACGATAAATAAGCAAATTAATATAATATTATCGTTTTACTTTTACTTTTGGAGTACGGAACCCTCGGTGCGCGAGTCCGACTCGCACTTGGCCGGCTTTTTTTTTTGATTTTGACGTTATTCTTTAAGACTGAGATTATTGTTTGTTTCCACAGCGTAAACTTTTATTTCACAGTAAATAAAATTTAGGTACTTAATTATAGATACTTTTTAACTTCCTTGCATGTTGCGACTCCTTAAATAAGCTGGACATATTTTAATTAATTTAAATGTAGTTTGCAAGTAATTTCTATAGCTAAAGATTGCCATAGCCTCAATAGCCCATAGGTCAAAGGTGCGGACTGAAAACTATGGATCTAACTAGGGATCGAATCAGAAATGAGGAGATCCGCAGGAGAACCTGAAGTGGAAATGGGACGGGCACATAGTTCGAAGAGCTGATGGTCGTTGGGGTCCCAAGGTACTGGGAGTGGAGTGGAGGCGACCCCGCACCGGTAAGCACAGTGTTGCCAGACCCGCCACCAGGTGGACCGACATCAAACGAGTCGCAGGGAACCGCTGGATCCAGGCGGCGCAAGACCGAGGCCTGTGGAAGTCCATGCAAGAGACCTTTGTCCAGCAGTGGACGACTATCGGTTGATAAATATGAAGTATAGATAATGGTGGTGACTCACGATTCGCAGTAGGGCAGCTTGCCGTAGCCCTTGTATGTGCGCATGTTGAGCGTCATCCCGCACTCCTGACATTTGAAACAGCCCTTGTGCCATGTCTGCGAACAAACCACATCACTATGAGGACTGAAATATATCAAAACAGCCCCTGTAGCCAAGTAACACTTCGTTGTGTCTATTCTCTTTCTACGATCGTTGTCACTTGAAGTTTTGGCTAGAGCTAGACTAGATGGCGCTGCAGCTGATCAAGGATAGAAGTGTATTGATAATATTTTGCGGCATTTTGTATCATAAATGTTTTAAATACAAAATGCCGCGAAATATTATCAATACACTTCTGTCTTTGATCAGCTGCAGCGCCATCTAGTCTAGCTCTAGCCAAAACTTCAAGTGAAAGAGAATAGACACAACGAAGTGTTACTTGGATACAGGGGCAGAACGGAAAAGCGAGCGTAGCATGCCAACGACAGTTTTATTAGTTTATTCGTTGCATTGCCAGACCGTTTAAGCAATTAAATATTACTTGTTTCAACGGTGAAGGAAAACATCGTGAGGAAACCTGCACATAATATATGTGCAGGTTTCCTCACGATGTTCTCTATAATGTAGAGAGTTCTCAATAATATTCTCGAAGATGTGTGAAGTCCGCCAATTCGCATTGGGCCCGCGTGGTGGAATATGGCCTATAACTCTTCTCTGAGAGGAGACCTGCGCTCAGTGGTGAGCCGTTGATGGGTTGCTGATGATTGGCAGACCAAAGATGCTTGACAAAATCAAAACAAATTGGTAGGGTATCAATAATAATCCTACCAATATTATAAATGCGTATTTTGTTAGGATGGATGTATGGATATTACTTGTTTCAACGGTGAAGGAAAACATCGTGAGGAAACCTGCACATAATATATATGTGCAGGTTTCCTCACGATGTTCTCTATAATGTAGAGAGTTCTCTATAATATTCTCGAAGATGTGTGAAGTCCGCCAATTCGCATTGGGCCCGCGTGGTGGAATATGGCCTATAACTCTTCTCTGAGAGGAGACCTGCGCTCAGTGGTGAGCCGTTGATGGGTTGCTGATGATTGGCAGACCAAAGATGCTTGACAAAATCAAAACAAATTGGTAGGGTATCAATAATAATCCTACCAATATTATAAATGCGTATTTTGTTAGGATGGATGTATGGATATTACTTGTTTCAACGGTGAAGGAAAACATCGTGAGGAAACCTGCACATAATATATATGTGCAGGTTTCCTCACGATGTTCTCTATAATGTAGAGAGTTCTCTATAATATTCTCGAAGATGTGTGAAGTCCGCCAATTCGCATTGGGCCCGCGTGGTGGAATATGGCCTATAACTCTTCTCTGAGAGGAGACCTGCGCTCAGTGGTGAGCCGTTGATGGGTTGCTGATGATTGGCAGACCAAAGATGCTTGACAAAATCAAAACAAATTGGTAGGGTATCAATAATAATCCTACCAATATTATAAATGCGTATTTTGTTAGGATGGATGTATGGATATTACTTGTTTCAACGGTGAAGGAAAACATCGTGAGGAAACCTGCACATAATATATATGTGCAGGTTTCCTCACGATGTTCTCTATAATGTAGAGAGTTCTCTATAATATTCTCGAAGATGTGTGAAGTCCGCCAATTCGCATTGGGCCCGCGTGGTGGAATATGGCCTATAACTCTTCTCTGAGAGGAGACCTGCGCTCAGTGGTGAGCCGTTGATGGGTTGCTGATGATTGGCAGACCAAAGATGCTTGACAAAATCAAAACAAATTGGTAGGGTATCAATAATAATCCTACCTATCCTAAATGCGTACTTTGTTAGGATGGATGTATGGATGGATGTTTGTTACTCTTTAACGCCACAACGAATGAACCGATTTGGCTGAAATTTGGAATGGTGTTAGCGCATACTCAGGATTAGCACATAAGACTACATTTTATTCTGGAAAATTAAGGAGTGCACGTGGGAATCAAAAAAACTTTAATCCACGCGGAAGAAATCGCGGGCATCATCGGGCTAGTAAATCACCTAATAAACGCAGTTTGGGCCTTGGGGTAACATTTAAAATGTTACATACCAAACGCAGCGCGGGAAAAAGAAAAAATTTCGTCAAAAGTACAAAGTTTAAAAACTGTAGTTACCCGATTACGTAAAATTGGGTTTAAAATCCGTTGTATTGATTTTGTTCGTATACAAGCAAAATATAAAAAAAGACTAAAAACCCGACTGCTTTAAAGAATATCAATGAAATTATCAATTATCAATTTTATGAGAAAAAAAAATGAAAAATATATTTTCGTAATCACCTTTTCAAATCCTTTTAATTCGTTACCCCATTCAATAGGATTTGAAAAAAAAAATGTTGAACCCCACATTTTGGCGTCCAAAATCCGCCATTTTGAAGTTTTCAAATTTTTATGTTCTTGTTGACACTCGCGCTGGCATGGCGAATCTAACGACGTGCCACTTATCAAAATCGGCACACGCGTTTGGTCTCTAGAGTGGCACATAGGAACAAACAAACATAGTACTTACATAGACTGATAAACACATTACCACTCATTTGCGTCGCGCAGTTGGGTGTAAATATACCTAGCCTGTACTACCTAATTGACCGAGCGAAGCGAGGTCTCTGAGTTTACTAGAGCGATTTGCACTTGTCCGTCCGTCCGTCCGTCTGTCAGAGCCTTATAACTTTTGAATTACTGAACGTAATTACTTCCAATTTAGATATAATATGTAAACCGATGGCCTCCAGCCGAAAATGGCTTAAAAAGTTATAAAAATCTTTATTTCAGGGGGGCTCTCATAGAAGCGAATGCGAAGAAATTTTTTTTTATTTGCGATTCATAGGTTTTCTGTGTATCATTTTAAAGACAATTTGGAACAGAGTACAACCGTATTTTTTTATTTTTTTCCTAAAATTGACGAAATGGGGGGCTTCCAAAGTGGCGATTTAATACGCTCGCTTGAAGACGCTCTCTGGGAAAATTTTCTATATATTTTCAAGTTGTACTTATTTTCTTACTTCACTTGTATCCTGTACTTGAACAACAAATACTAAAATTATATGAATATTATAAAGAAACGAGATTATTTAATTTTTAATGAGCATCAGTAAATTTCACATAGCTTCACAATAATGCTAATAGATGGCGCAGTCATTAACTATTCCATTGAACTAGGAGTTACGACTACGATTTATCCCAAAAACAGTTTTGCGTCGACCGTTATTATTTAGGTACATAATATAATAACATATTATTCAATTAAAATTATTCTTTAGTTAAATATCATTTTGTATATTTTCTATTCGCGTCGATAGATGACGATTTGTACAGATGCCCCTAACCCGTTTTCACTCGTTAGTACCTACATAATAATTCAATGTTTTCACTGACGTTCCCTAACCTTTACGGATGTATAAGTTATGTGATGATTACTGTGCACTTCTTTATCACGATCCTGTACGGGACACCTAAAAGGACATTGGGACGGATGTTAGGACTTAGGATTGTGTTTTGGAGCTACCTACGTAAAGAGACTCCTACATAGGGGATGATTTAGGTATGTTTGGTGAAAACGGGCATAATAATAATAATGTCAGTTTTGGTCGTCATGTATCGATTGAATGAATAATCATGGGATACCGTTACCGCGAGGTCTCAGTTCGGGGCGAACCACTAGTATGTAGGTATGTGACTATTTTACGAAGATAAGAAATTAATGGAAATGGGCGGGCCATATGATTAGGGGAAGAAGTGGAGCAAAGTGGTAACACTTTGGCAACCTAGAATAAGAAAACGAAAGAAAGGGTGGCAGAGAATTAGACGGGAAGATGAAATAGTTAAGATAGCAGGCAAAATCTGGAGTAGAAAGGCAAGGGAAAGAGCTGTGTGGAAAGGGTTAGAGGAGGCCTTTGCCAGAGGGCAAACAGATACAAAGCATGCGGGAACTGATATTGTTCTTTAAAAACGAGATAATTTTACTAACTTTTCTTTATTATTGTAATTGTATTAAAACCATAAAATATGTAAATAATTCTGTATCTGAAAATAAAGGCTTATATATATATTTTACGAAGGTTCCACCGTAGCCAGTGAACTAGGTAAGACGATTTTGATGAATGCGGTGTCAATAGTTTCTTTATTATGGACCGGGTGACGTCGACTAAGGTCTATGACGAATGTTACATGCAATTTTAAACTTGTTTATGTAGTTTCCACGGGCTCAAAGATTTACATCAAATCTTTACAACACATAATTAAAATTCAATTCAATTAAAAATCATTTATTTCATATAGGCCAACCTCTCTTGGTGGCTCTTATGACAAGTCAGGAATCTACCACCGGCACCGGTTCGGAATGCTGATTCTGCTGAGAAGAGCCGGCAAGAAACTCAGAAGTTGCTCTTTTCAAAACAAAAATGTTACAAAATGTATCTTGTGGACAGCTGAAGTGAAGCCGATTAGAATAGAACAGAAATATTTTCCATTTAAATAAACTTTTACAAGTGCTTTCGCGTCTATCCTTACTAATATTGTAGATGCGAAAGTGTGTTTATTTGTTGCTTTGTTGGTTTGTCCTTCAATCACGCCGCAACAGGGCTACGGATCGACGTGATTTTTTGCATGGGTATAGTTAAAGAGTTCCCGAATCCCGAGGGATATTATTAAAAACTAAATCCACGCGGACGAAGTCGCGGGCATCAGCTAGTGAATACTATAAATGAATCTACCACTGCACTGGTTCGTAATTGTACTTAAATGTTCAATACATGTTGTTGCAAGATGGGCAAACAGAATAAAATATCACATAACTTATAAAAAGACTTCTAATGTAATTCATATCAGATAAGTACCAAACTACCAACCAAGTGACCAATTTCGGTGAGACCAAAACTTTTTCGTGTGAAAGCGTTGGCCGGTCTAACACACACAACAATGGTAGATCACAGATCGCCGGATAGTGTTTCGGTAAATAGCCCAGTGAACCAGTTCACAGGCGCTAACAATATTACAATCAGACGCCGAGTGGAGAGGAACTCACAAAAAGATAGATATAGATAGCGCGCTTCAAATTTAAAGAAATAGGCATTCTTACAGTAGCTTCACAATATATTTACAACAATATAATATTTGTCAGACAAAACATTGTGAATTACAAAAAAAAGGGTGATTTACACGATAGGCAAGTTAGAAATCCAAACAGGCTCGTGATTCCTCGATGTCGCCTCAAGAGGGTCCGAAAGACATTTGTGGGAATGGGCGTAACGTTTTATAATAAAATTCCACAGTCGATCTTAGACTTGCCTTTACACAAGTTTAAGAAATCAGTAAAAACTAATCTCATGAAAAAAGCATATTATGCAATTGAAGACTATTTAGATGATAAAAAAGCGTGGACATAATTCTTTCCAGCGATTCATGAGACAGCAGGTGGTAATTGAACTGTTTAACTATTCTATTGAATGTAAACTTATTTTGAAAAGAGCAACTTCCGAGTTTCTTGCTGGTTCTTCTCGGCAGGAACGGCATTCCGAACCAGTGGTAGACTCATCGACGATTCGAAAGCACTTGTAAAAAAGTTTATTTGAATAAAAAACATTTCAATTCTATTCTATTCTATTCTATTCAATAAAGCCGTTTAAGGATGATTATACGGGTCTGCCCGCGAAATTCAATTTTTATTTATTTATTTAGCTTGTAACATAATATACAGAGAAAAAAAAATCAAATGTGACAAAACTTAATTAACACTAGTCTTAAGTCTATTTGTTACTGTGTAGTGTATTTTAGGTACATTCAGAAAATCTACTGTCCCTAAACTAGGTAACTATGTAATTTAATTTTGTTTTTCGTAATTTGTAAACTAATACGACAAAGTAGGCTTATGGCATTCTAATTGCGCCAGTAGAATTGTCATCTTCACAGGTTTACATAAAAATCTTTACTTGAAAGTGACCAGTTTAAGAAATTAATCAAAATACTGACTATTTTGTGAGTAACTCACGTCCAACTCGGTATTTTGATTAATTTCTTAAACTGGTCACTTTCAAGTAAAGATTTTTATGTAAACCTGTGAAGATAATAATTCTACTGGCGCAATTAGAATGCCATAAGCCTACTTTGTCGTATTAGTTTACAAAATGGGAAAAACCAAATTAAATTTGAATCCACCTTTAGGCTGGAACTACATCTGTGCGCATAGATTCGCATTTTGTCCATAATCAATTGGTTTTTCGATGCGTACAGGGCTCTATGAAAAATGACAGATTTGTGTGTAGGTACAAAATGCGAATCGATGCGCACAGATGTGGTTCCAGCCTAAATAGATACTTTTGCCCGCGATTTCGTTCGCGTAGTAGGGCTAATAAACTCCCCGCGGGAACACTGCTTTTCCGGGATAAACAGATAGAGAAAGAGCCATAGCTTGGCCTACATGAAGTGAAATTAAATAAATTTTGTATATTAAATGGTAGCTTGTCACCTCTCCGAGTCCTCAATTATACCCAAAAATTACGTCAATTCGTTTCTCCGTTGCTGCGTAATTGATGGACAAATCAACAACAAAAAACACATTTTCGCATTTATAATTTATTATATTCAGGCGTTCAGAGAATGCGTTCCTGACACGTCGCGATTGAACTGACGACGTAACTTTGTAATGGCGTTGCAGTTACGATAAAAATGTTATTGCTGGTCGTTTACTGAACATTAAAACAACATTATTATATCAATAATCAATTAATGTTATAATTTTGTGACAGTTGTCGTGACTAACTGACAGGTGTCAGGAACGCATTCTCTGAACGGCCGAACTTTAGTAGGGATATATTATAATATCTATTAGTTAACCCAAAGTCCAAACCAAAACCAGTCTTTCAAACATAACAAGATGACGAAAACTTGGATTTCGTATTGAGTAATTATGTTATGTTCAGGAGATTCGGAGGAGAATCAGTCACCGACATAGCTCAGCAAGTTGCGAAACTGATGTGGAAATGGGCGGGGCACATAGTTCGAAGAGCTGATGGTCGTTGGGGTCCCAACTCCCAAGGTGCTGGAGTGGCGACCCCGCCACCGGTAAGCGCAGTGTTGGCAACCCCCCACTAGGTGGACCGACGACATCAAACGAGTCGCAGGGAGCCGCTGGATTTAGGTGGCGAAAGACCGAGGCCTGTGGAAGTCCATGCAGGAGACCTTTGTCTAGCAGTGGAAGTCTACAGGTTGATAAAGAAAAAAGATGTCATGTAAACACACATGTTAAGTACCTTACCATACAGTAAGTACCATAGCCTTTTTTAGGGTTCCGTACCAAAATGGTAAAAATGGAACACTTATGGTGAGACTTTCTCCGTCCGTCCGTCCGTCCGTCCGTCCGTCACAGTCGATTAAGTAGGTAACTATTAAAGCTATCGACATGAAATTTGGAATAGTTGTGTATATTAGTGGCCCAACAACATGGAGATAAAAACAAAATCAAAAATTATTTTTAGTTTAATTAAAAAAGGGGGAAAATCGGGAGTTTGAAATTTCAAAATAAGATAACTATACCGAGTGGGGTATCATATGAAAGGGCTTTACCTGTACATTCTAAAACAGATTTTTATTTATTTTTAAATATTTACCGAAGTTTACCAATCTAAACATCTGAAATAATTATGGTCAATAGAGGTTTACGTATACATATATTTTACTGGAAAAATAAAACCAACGCGAAAATTATTTTAGTTTAATTAAAAAATCGGGAGTTTAAATTTCAAAGTAAGATAACTACCGAGTGGGGTATCATAAATGAAAGGCGCCAATGGCAGTAGTATCTTCACAGGTAGGTATAAATAAAAATCTTTACTTGAAAGTGTCCAGTTTAAGAAATTAGTCCGAGTATCGAGTTTAACGTGAGTTACTCACAAATTAGTCGATACTCGGACTAATTTCTTAAACTGGACACTTTCAAGTAAAGATTTTTATACGAACCTGTGGATATGTTACTGCCATTGGCGCAATTAGAATGCAATAAGCAGCCTACTTTGTCGTATTAGTTTAAAATTGCGAAAATCCAAATTAAATTTGAATTTCGCGGGCAGACCCGTTTGGGACAGGTACGTTCAAAATAGATATGTAGTGTTAGTCATCTATTTTATATAAATTGGTTAACCAGTCTTTCCAACAACAGGAACCGGTTGACGAAAACTTGGATTTTGTATCGAGTAGGTACTAGGTATATTATGTAAAGTACCTACTACCTATTTTGTAGTATTTTCCCTATAGCGCGCGGTAAGTAAACACCCAAATGGGTCAGAGCTCTGTATTCGGTAGTCACAAATAGATCGGAACGTGCCGGTTTACTTCAGCTCGCGATCGCTTTACGCAATATGACGCTTTAAGGCACGAGCGATTGACGTTATCTTGAAAGTAAAATAATCATGATCGTTCCCATCCAAGAAGCACATTTTTTTTTTTAAAGAATATCAGCCAAGTTGAACTTGACTAATATTCTCCTTCCCTGCGAGATCAAATCAGAAATGAGGAGATCCGAAGGAGAACCAAAGTCACCATAGCTCAGCGTGTCGCGAAACTGAAGTGGAAATGGGCGGGGCACATAGTTCGAAGAGCTGATGGTCGTTGGGGTCCCAAGGTGTTGGAGTGGCGACCCCGCACCGGGAAACGCAGTGTTGGCAGACCCCCCACCAGGTGGACCGACGACATCTAACGAGTCGCAGGGAGCCGCTGGATTCAAGCGGCGCAAGCCCGAAGCCTGTGGAAGTCCATGCAGGAGACCTTTGTCCACCATTGGACGTCTATCGGTTGATAAAGAAGAAGAAGAAGTTTTGGTGTAAGTAAAATAAAAAAATAATCCACTACGTCTTATGACTTGTTAGCGAGTTTACGTTAAGTCTGAAATTACAACTGTGAACTGTAATGAGTGCTGTTAATTCAAGTGATCATTTACCAACTAATATCTGCCCTACTAAAGGAGCGGATTAAGCCTAGTGGTTAAAACGTCTGCTTCGTTTGCTGGGGTTCCAGGATTCATATCCCAGATCACTTACTATTCGGAGTTATGTGCGTTTAAGCAATTAAATATCACACATGCTTAAACCATAGTACTATTACGTTTATTAGCATTGGCGTTTTACCATTTTTAAACGCTGACCCTCGCTACTTTTAACATCGTATCGAACGCTTTTGAGTCGCGTTTTTAAAATAATTCAAATCAAATTATTTTAAAAACCTACTTACGCGATACAAATAAGCCTAAAGACTGAGTTTCCACGGCGCGGTTCGCACCCGCGCGAGCGGTTGCGGTACCGCTGTTACCGCGCCCGCCGCGGGCGCAAACCGCGCCGTGGAAATAGCTGCTTCATTTTCCATACAAATCTGCATTCTACGGAGGCCGCGGGCCCGCAACCGCTGCGGGCGCGGGCCGCGAACCGCGCCGTGGAAACTCAGTCTAAGTCAGCTAGTTAAGTTACATAAAATCAACAAGACACTTAAAATATAATTGACATAAATATTTTACCAATGAACCTAGTAAGAGCCAGGTCAAACGATTAATAAGATATTTGTTAAGATAATGACAAACCTCCTATTATAATTTCGTTCGCTAGTTCAAGCTAATAGATGATTCGAGAGAACGAGAAATCTCTATTAGGTAGACATATTAGGTATATGTTTCGTACCTATTCCTCCTTTTTCAGCGTCGGGTTCCTTTTTACCCGACAAAACCAAAAGGAAGGGTTATGATTTTAACAGTCTAATCTACATGTACACACATCAAAAGTGTCTAGGGATCAACATATATTTTTGCAATAACTTTTCTCCTGATTGATATTAATTAAAATTTTCTTTAAGGATTCATCAAATAAAGTGTTTTCGTTTGTCACAGTAACGATAAACCAAGTCACCTTTGCATTAATAAAGAAATTTGGCATTTTCCTAATAAAGGGATTTTTGACATTTGAACCACTAACATTAATGTTCGAAAAAAAGACTGAAATAACAGTTTTCTTTAAAATTTTATTGGGTAACTTAAACAATTAATAATCCGTGTTTCTACCGCGAACACTAACAACACAAGAACATCGGTTTGGCATACTCAAAATGAGTTCATCCAAATCACGCTGTGGAATGGCCGCCCATGTTCGTTGCAACAACAAAAAAAGGTCTTCTTGCCACTGGATACCCTCCATATTCGGCAGAGCTCTTCTCTGTAGCATATCCCATGCATGCTCAATCGGGTTCAAGTCTGGCGACTGAGCAGGCCAGGGCAGGACATTGATGTTAGCTGCGGCGAGAGTCTGTCTTACAACTCTTGCGGTGTGCGGTCGTGCATTATCATGCATTAACTGAAATAAGGGACCGATTTGCACTTGTAGAGGAACGATGACGTCTGATACAATCGTCTCAGCATAAATTTGAGCGTTGAGGTTGCCTCTGATCCAAATCAACTCAGTTCTTCCGCCGATCCAAATACCCGCCCATACCATGATGGTTCCACCACTATAAGGATAATAATAATAATAATAATAATAATAACCTGGCAACCCTGAATGTCAGCATACATCATATTTTTTCGCCGTTACATTTTTGCCGAAATAAATATTATAAAACCGATCTCAACAGAATTTTCGATTTAATTCAATAAATTTACCATAGTGAAAACTAATTAGAACAAGAAACCATGAAAGAGCAAACAAAGAAAATCAAAACAGTCCGAAACATAACTGACACAACCTGTCATTAGATGCCTGAAAGACTACAAAAGAAATTGCACGAATTAATAATGTAGAATGCTGACACGATCCAGAGCACGGAACGCACAAACGCCACCCCCGGACTCGTCGCTCAGTTCCGCCTCGCAGCCACCCGGGACCACGCCCAATGCTGCAGTTGCGTCGAGTTCGAGCGACGAGTTTTTCTCCCCGCCGACGTCGCCACCACCAGTACATCGTCGTGGGAGAGGCCGGCCACCGACTTGCTTGGGATCCCGAGGCCCACCGGCTTCTGATAGGGTCCCCGCATCCGGCGGTAGTGTGTCGCGCATGAGGTGGACAACATCCATTAATGAAAATGTCATGCGCGCATACTTAGGGGCTACTGAGGGTGGAACCAACATGACCGCGTACCGTGCTAGGATGCATGCTTTGTTTCAGGTCCTTGAACCAGCTCTCAATGTGTCGGCTCAGCGACTGTCGGACCAGGTGCGGGTTATTCAGCGTAATCACATGCTGGACAGCGCCGTGCTTGATCGGCTTCGCTCTGAACTGCAATGTAACCGCGCTACCCCCCCCCTCACCGCAAGCTCCAGCACAATCGCAAACTGCTCATGCGATTTCGCTGCAGCCCACTCAGGCTGGTGAGGGACAGGATAGCGGGGCTGCACATGTAAGTACCCAGTGTAGTGAACAATTGAGGAGTGCTTTGGAGAGTGCTATTCGGGAATATAGATCTTCACCACCCGAGTTTAGACCGCGGTTACCTCGGATGCCCATGAAAAATAAGAACAAAGCGCTAATGGGTGCCCTGGATTCACTGCTGCCGAGTTATTTTGACAGCAGCGAAGACCTTTCCGACACACATTCGATTCTGTACTGCGCGGCTGTTGCGGCATGTCGTGTTGCTAATGTAAAGTTTATTAATAATGATACAGCAACACGACCGAAGCCTACCGCACCAGCATGGCAGTGCAGGATCGAACGTCGTATTGATGGGGCTCGGGCACTCATTGGCAAACTACTCTGCTTCAGGGAGGGCAACACTCGCCCTAGAGTCATGCGCTTTGTGAGGCGCGCTTTCTTGGGGACTGATATCAGCCCTCAAGATTATAAGGCGCGCGTCACTGAGCGCATTGACTTCCTGAAACAGAAGGTCTCAGCATGGGCTAGCCGTATTCGCAGATACAAGTGCCGGGTCGAGAGATATACCCTGAATCGCACTTTCCGAAGCGATCAGAGGCGGGTATACCGAGGTTGGGAACACCCTGACCAAGGTGTCACCGATACGCGCCTACCGGATGATGAAGCCATGACCTCATTCTGGCGCAACATCTGGTCGGCGCCTGTCGCTCACACTGAGGGTGGTTGGACGTGGGATGTAGAAAGAGCGTGCGATCAAATTCCAGAAATGGACCTAGTTACTATCACCCCTGAAGACGTGGCCACTGCAGCCCGTCCCCTGCCCAATTGGAAATCCCCCGGGCCGGACGGGCTGCACAACTTTTGGATAAAGTGGCTACGCAGCTCGCACGCTCGTTTGGCATCCCAATTCCAATCATCTCTAGAGTCAGAGTCGCTACCCCAGTTTCTGACAACAGGTATTACCCTCCTGCTCCATAAGTCAGGTAGTACCACGGAGCCCAAAAATTATAGGCCGATTACGTGCCTACCAACATTGTATAAACTTCTTACATCCATTCTGAGAACAAAAATTAACGATCATATCAATACAAAATCCATCATGTCTATTTCTCAGAACGGATGTAGGAATGGCTCCCGTGGTACTAAGGAGCTTCTCCTCATTGATATGGCCATTTGTCAACAGGTTCGGCGCTCCCGAAAGGATCTGTCGACATGTTGGATAGACTATAAGAAGGCCTACGACTCTGTGCCCCATACATGGCTCATGAAGGTGCTGGAACTGTACAAAGTAAACACAGTACTACGCGCCTTCCTACAGACGTGTATGGGGCAGTGGAGGACAGTCCTTCACTATCCAGGGTGTCGCCGGACCCTGGGGAACGCGGAGCCTATAAGGATTGAGCGAGGCATATTCCAGGGCGATAGCCTCAGTCCTTTGTGGTTTTGCCTGGCTCTGAATCCTCTGAGCACTCTCTTGGAGAATTCAGGGCTAGGTTACCGGTTGAGGAGAGGTGGTCAGGTTATATCACACCTCCTTTACATGGATGACCTAAAACTCATTGCCCCCAACAAATCACATCTACTAGAGTTACTAAAGGTAACTAAAGCCTTTAGTGATTCCATTAGGATGGAATTTGGTGTGGAAAAATGTGCGGTCATGCATGTAAAACGAGGGAGGATTGTGGAATCTGAGGGTGTTGAGCTCTCGGATTCCATATACCTCAGATCGCTCCCCCCAACTGAAACCTACAAATACCTAGGCATGGCGGAGGCGTTAGGTATCAGAGAGGCCGACATGAGGCAGTCGGTGAGGGAGCGTTTCCTTGGCCGCCTGAAGAAAGTGCTGAAAAGCCTTTTGTCGGGCGGCAATAAGGTGCGCGCCTTCAACGGTTGGGTCATGCCGGTCTTGATGTATTCCTTCGGCATACTCAGGTGGACTCAGACTGAGCTTGACGCCCTGGACAGACAAGTTCGTGCACTGCTGACCACATATCGGATGCATCACCCGCGCTCCTCGGTGATGAGGCTGTACATCCCGCGGAAGTGTGGGGGAAGAGGCCTTTTGAATGCCAAAACCCTCCACAACCGCGAGGTGTGCAGTCTCAGGGAGTACTTTCTCCACGCCGAGACGGAGATGCACCGCGATGTGGTCGCAGTGGACAGGGGTCTGACGCCGCTCTCCTTGGCTAAAGAGAACTGGCGCATACCTGTGGTGCTCAGTACCAATGACCGCAGGGTTGTATGGCAAGGTAAGGAGCTTCACGGACGCTTTTATCGGGCCCTCCATGGGCCTGATGTTGACTTTGAAGCGTCCGTGGCCTGGCTGCGCTTTGGTGACCTCTTTGGGGAAACCGAAGGGTTTGTATGTGCAATTATGGACGAGATCATGATGACGAACAATTACAGAAAATACATAGTGAAGGATGGAACGGTAGACATATGTCGGGCATGTCGCCGTCCTGGAGAAACTATCCGTCACATTGTCTCTGGTTGTTCTCATCTGGCTAACGGCGAATACTTACACAGACATAACCAAGTGGCCAGGATTATCCACCAGCAACTTGCCTTGAAATACAATCTTGTGGAATCGGAGGTACCGTACTACAAGTATGTGCCCGACCCAGTTCTTGAAAATGGTCATATCACACTGTACTGGGATCGATCTATCATTACAGACAGGACTATTGTAGTCAATAAGCCTGACATAGTGGTGATAGATCGATCAGAGCGCCGTGCAATGATTGTTGATGTTGTTGTCCCGCATGACGAGAACCTCGTGAAAGCCGAGAAAGAGAAACTCACCAAGTATCTCGACTTGGCGCACGAGGTTGTCGCCATGTGGAATGTAGACTCAGCAATCATTGTACCGATAGTCGTCACCGCTAATGGTCTTATAGCCAAGAGCCTCGACCAACATCTTTCGAGGCTCTCGTTAGGTAGCTGGGTCAAGGGCCAGATCCAGAAGGCTGTTCTCCTGGACACGGCTCGCATAGTCAGGAGGTTCCTCTCTCTGGGGCCCTGACCGCCGGTTGCTTGGACCCTGTTCCCGAGGCCGGTGGACCGCTATTTTTTATATTTTTAAATATTTTTTTTTATAATCAAATATTTAAAAATGTAAATTATATGATATAAATGAAATAAATGTAAATAATAATAATAATCGTTTATTTTTCCCAAAATTACAAATGTTTTTATAACAGATTTGAACGATGATCCCGCAGAAGTATAAACTGTGTTGCGGTGATCATCGCCCTCCTCGTCCATTAAATAAAAGATTTATAATATGTAATTATTACAAGTTAAATTAAATACTTACTCGTGTTAAATAAAATAAAATTTAGAAAATTTAGAAAAAAGACAAATTTTAAAGTGTTAGATTGTGGTTGTAGATTGTTGACAGTGCATGTGCGTGTTTGCAATGTATTGGGTGTCAGGTAATTGGTGTGAGAGGTGAGTGTGTTTGGGTGTGAGTGAGAGTGAGTATGTGTGTGTGTGTGTGTGTGGGTGTGTGTGTATGTGTGTGTGTGGGCGTACGCGCTCGCGCACGTGTGTTTGTGTGTGTGTGTGTGTGTGTGTGTGTGTGTGTGTGTGTGTGTGTGTGAATGTTAGTGGAGTAGTGTAACATTTATTGACTCAGCTTTACAAGGACTTCCGTTTCATCATAAGTGAGAGCTCGAAGCCATTCTGAACACTTGTGTTTGCATTTATCTAGTGTTAACGGATATATATTTAGTATTTTATTTGCTCGATTATATATTAAGCCACCAAAATAAAAATAATGCCGACCGGCAACAGCGGTCCGGCGAGGTCTGTGGGCGCAAACCATATGAGTTCTCCGCTTCATAGTAAATAGGTTAGGATCGTAGGTCAGTTCAGAATGTTTGCGTAGCACCGTATGCAAGATGAACAATTGCCGGACTGTGAGCAGCTGGCAACTAGAATATAGCTCAGCAGTAGGAAAGAGTATGGGCTTACCGAGCATTACTTTTAAAACTGCCCTCTGAGCTCTTTCAATCCGTAGCATAAGCGTTTAAGGATGGACTTCCTGGCAGGATTTTAATCGCTGATTATGAAATTATGAAATGCACCAAAAAGGATCCATATAAATTTATAAAATCATAAATTTATTACAAAGCCACATCTCAATCTCAAGAAATCCGCATAAAAATGCTTGATCCCTAGACACTTTTGATGTGTGTATGTGACTACTAGCTGATGCCCGCGACTTCGTCTGCGTGGATATAGTTTTTAAAATCACTCGGGAACTCTTTGATTTTCCGGGATAAATAGTAGCCTATGACACTCTTAAACTTTGAGAAAATGTCGTCGCCCCTCGCCATGTTAGAGTTCGTAGAGAAAAATAGAGAAAATAATTTTGTCTCTACTTTTGACGTAACGAGACGAATCATGGTGTGCCACCATGTTAAGTTCCATAGAGAGAATACCTACGAGAAGAGGGGTAGACAAATTTTCTCGCACGTGCATGCTAGACCTGCAGGTCAACTATGCCTATGCAAAAAATCACATCGAACCGTAGCTCTGTTGCGGCGTGATTGAAGGACAAACAAAACATACTGTCACGTTTATTAGGGCGAGCGAAGCGAGCCCTAACACTATCCCACAACCTGAGCCTTTTGTGGTACACTTTACTGAAAAACTATTACGCCTATGGATTTGTGCTTTAACATAGTAATTTAACTTCATATCCAGATGTGTTATCTGCCAAAAAAATATAATTTTATAACCATTAAAAAAAATGAAAATTTTGTATTCATTGGATAGAATGTTATTGTACTACTAACGCCATCTGTCAGAAAACCAAAGAGTTAACATCGCTGCAACAGAACTTATTACCCATAAGAAAAACTACGCGAGCCCTCACAAAGCTCAGCTTTTTGCTAGTAATGTATGATTATATACCTAGTGTGATTTACGAATATTCCACCGTAGCGCCTAAACTACTGAGCCGATTTTGATGAATGAGGAGCCGTATTTTAAGAATTCGACGAAATGTCCACTGATTCTAAAAACTGTGACCTAAAATCTAGATACAAATATCCGTCGCGGGTGATGTGGCCCGCCTAATTGAATTATCAATTTTCCGAAAAAAAACACGCAAAAATTACATCATACTGCCAAGGGACTTGTCTGGGCAAAAACATAAAATGATGTTTGTTCGATAATAAAAAATCGCGAAGTTAGGTCTAATTTTTAACCAATATTCATGTGTTGCATATTACAGAGCCAAAATTTTTACATTAATTTCCGATTGATATTATCAAGAGAGTAGCCTAGTGAATTGAAAAGAAAATTAATATTTTACGAGTTACAAAGTATTTGGCGCTTACTACACTCCTATTCCGCGCAAAACGCTTTCTTTTGTCGCGCCTCACATGAGGTTGCGGCTATGTTTTATCTCATCGCGAAATCTGATTTTTTTTGGCGTTATACGCGTTCTTAATTATTATTAGATATAGGGAAATTAAAATATGCGGCTTTAAATAGAGAAACTTTTCGCATGATTAACGCCAAACTTCAACACGAGGAATCATTGATATAATGAAACCAGTGAAATATTTCTTGTTGACTTTACACTCTTCAATTTTCATAGTTTATCCTTCAACAGCTATCCAACAGATCGTTGATCAACGCACGCAATCAAAATGGCGCATGATTAACCTTGTGGTGAAACAATGGTGGTAATTATCATTAATTGTAGTACCTACTCCACGTAGCGTAGTTGCTGCCATGATTAATGTAGGTTACGAAGAAAATATCGTGAGGAAACCTGCACGTCTGAGAGTTCTCTTTAATGTTCTCACTTCTCAAAGGTGTGTGAAGTCCGCCAGTCCGCACTTGGCCAATGGCCAGCGTGGTTTTGGCCTAAACTCTTCTGATTCTGAGGGGATATCCCAGTAGTGGCCTGACTTGGGTTGTGACAATGATGATGATGATGATGATGATGATGGAGAAAATACTTTTTGATGAAGTTTGATGTTTATAGATGAAGTTTTTAACCAGTTGCTTAAGAGTGGGTGTACGTTCGTTAACAGTAAACAGATTTGATTTTTACAGTAGATCAAGTTTTAACTATCCGAAAAAAAAAAACACGCAAAAATTACATCATACTGCCAAGGGACGTGCTTGGCCAAAAACATAAAATGATGAAATTTGTCCGATAATAAAAAATCGCGAAGTTAGGTCTAATTTTTAACCAATATTCATTTATTTTCAACTAGTTGATGCCCGCGACTTCGTCCGCATGGATTTAGTTTTTAAAAATCCCGCGGGATCTCTTTCATTATCCGAGATAAAAAGTAGCTCTCCTGGTCTGAGGAACCACTACTACATCCATTACTATACACATGCAAAAAATCGCATCAATCCGCTGTTCTGTTGCGACGTGATTGAAGGACAAACCAACAAACAAACACACTTTCGCATTTCTTCTTCTTCTTCGTTTGTTTAGTCGCTCCGCGGGTCGAGCGTTTGAGCCATAGTCCATAGTTTTTCTGATCCTTTCCAAAATTCCGTTTCTTCAAATCCCGATTCCACCATTACAAAATAAATTTCTCCGTTTCAAACAAAAATCCATTTCATTAGTTCAATAGTTTCTACAAAATGTGGTTTATTTTATCCATTTTATGCATCTTCTAAAATTATTCATATTGAAATCATGTATAAAATCCATAGCAAAAATATTTTCCAATGAAATCTATATAACACAAGTTAGTTAGAGCGCACTTTCGCATTTATAATATCAGTAATGCTTTATTATAACACTTTTTATAATTGTCAATTATTTAACCATACATAACCAAAGACAAAATTACGTTTAGCTGTCATTTACGTTTTGTTATTCCACTGTCATTTGCGTTTTGTTATTCCATGTCAGATGCGTTATTGTTATACCACGTTTTATAGTGACTTGACGGAAACGCGGCCGAACGGGATAAAAAGTATCCTATGTCCGTCTCCTGGTTCTAAGCTACCTCTCCACCAATTTTCAGCCAAATCGGTTCATCCGTTCCTGAGTTATAAATAGTGTAACTAACACCACTTTCTTTTATATATATAGAGATGTGTTGCATATTACAGAGCCAAAATTTTTACATTAAATTCCGATTGATATTATCAAGAGAGTAGCCTAGTGAATTGAAAAGAAAATGAATATTTTCCGAGTTACAAAGTATTTGGCGCTTACTACACTCATATTCCGCGCAAAACGCTTTCTTTTGTCGCGCCTCACATGAGGTTGCGGCTGTTTTTTTTATTTCATCGCGAAATCTGTTTTTTTTTTGGTGTTATACGCGTTCTTAAGCGCCGCAAATACTCTGCAATTTCTAAGGATTATATTTTTGCGACGCTTGCTTTTGAGACTCTGGGTCCATGGTCATCGGACACGAAGAATTTTATAAATGTCGTGTCCCAAAAATTGATCCACGCCTCTGGTGACCAAAGTGCTGGCGCTTATTTAGCCCAAAGGCTTAGGCCTCGCTATTCAGAGAGGTGATAGCGCCGGTGTTTTGGCGATCACTTGGACGGCGTGTATTTTTTGTAAATATGATTAGTAGTAATTTTTTAATTTATTTTATCAATAAGTAGAATAATTTGATACTTTAACTCTATATTTTAAACTTTATATAAGCTAAAAGGAGATAAAAATGTTAACCTTAGTTCTGCTTCAAACGTAGGCTCAAAACAAGCAATGAATGTGTGAGTGCCATGTCATTATTTTCTGTACTGGTCAGGTACCAGTACAGAAAATAATGACTAATTGCGTTTTTGATGGTTATCGTGATGAATTATGACACCCTTTATTAATAATTTTCTACTGCTCTTGATACTGCGTAGGATGCTTTCGGCTTCATAGAATGGCTTACCACCGCGTCGACTATTGCGTTTCTATGAGTATTTATTCTAAGGGTTACTGTTGATTACGTTTTTGGTGGTGTTTGCGATGAATTATGACACCCTTTATTAATAATTTTCTACTGCTCTTGATACTGCGTAGGATGCTTTCGGCTTCATAGAATGGCTTACCACCGCGTCGACTATT
The DNA here is from genome assembly GCA_029955525.1 of Oeneis ivallda. Lineage (NCBI taxonomy): Eukaryota > Metazoa > Arthropoda > Insecta > Lepidoptera > Nymphalidae > Oeneis > Oeneis ivallda. Next base: position 4,248,197 of record JARPMR010000028.1, read on the forward strand.
GCGTTTCTATGAGTATTTATTCTAAGGGTTACTGTTGATTACGTTTTTGGTGGTGTTTGCGATGAATATTTTCTGCGAGCTCATGGTACTAACGCGACAATACTGCGTAGGTGGATGCTTTCGGCTTCCTAGAATGGCTTACCACCGCGTCGACTATTGCGATTCTAGGAGTATTTATTCTAAGGGTTACTGTTGATTACGTTTTTGGTGGTGTTTGCGATGAATTATGACACCTTTTATTAATAATTTTCTGCGAGCTCGTGGTACTAACGCGGCGATACTGCGTAGGAGGATGCTTTCGGCTTCCTAGAATGGCTTACCACCGCGTCGACTATTGCGATTCTATGAGTATTTATTCTAAGGGTTACTGTTGATTACGTTTTTGGTGGTGTTTGCGATGAATTATGACACCTTTTATTAATAATTTTCTGCGAGCTCATGGTACTAACGCGACGATACTGCGTAGGAGGATGCTTTCGGCTTCCTAGAATGGCTTACCACCGCGTCGACTATTGCGATTCTAGGAGTATTTATTCTAAGGGTTACTGTTGATTACGTTTTTGGTGGTGTTTGCGATGAATTATGACACCTTTTATTAATAATTTTCTGCGAGCTCGTGGTACTAACGCGGCGATACTGCGTAGGAGGATGCTTTCGGCTTCCTAGAATGGCTTACCACCGCGTCGACTATTGCGATTCTATGAGTATTTATTCTAAGGGTTACTGTTGATTACGTTTTTGGTGGTGTTTGCGATGAATTATGACACCTTTTATTAATAATTTTCTGCGAGCTCGTGGTACTAACGCGGCGATACTGCGTAGGAGGATGCTTTCGGCTTCCTAGAATGGCTTACCACCGCGTCGACTATTGCGATTCTATGAGTATTTATTCTAAGGGTTACTGTTGATTACGTTTTTGGTGGTGTTTGCGATGAATTATGACACCTTTTATTAATAATTTTCTGCGAGCTCATGGTACTAACGCGACGATACTGCGTAGGAGGATGCTTTCGGCTTCCTAGAATGGCTTACCACCGCGTCGACTATTGCGATTCTAGGAGTATTTATTCTAAGGGTTTAACACATATTTTAAATGGTTGAACATGTAAAACTATGGCCTTTAACTTTTCTTGGGAAAATTCTTTCTTTTTGTTTTTTTTAACCGACTTCAAAAAAGGGGGAGGTTATCAATTCGTCGGAATCTTTTTTTTTTAAGTATATACTCGAAGACGGAAAATTCTTTTTTTGTTTGAAAGGGTATATACTCCCCAGGTGGTCCCATATAAATTTTATCGAAATCGGTCGGGCGGTTGTTAAAACATCAACAATACCTATATATCAATTATATACCTACTTTGTATAGTGGCGCGGGAGTTTGAAGTCGGTTTTTTAAAAAGATTATTATAGTTTTACTTTTGGACCGTTTGAAAAATGTGCCGATTCTACTTTAGCCAGCTTCTTGATACCTAAATATAATGTGATTTCCAAATTATTAATTTTAATCCTCACTAGTAATATTATAAATGCGAAAGTGTGTTTGTTTGTTGATTTGTTGGTTTGTCCTTCAATCACGCCGCAACAGGGCTTCGGATCGACGTGATTTCTTGCATCGGTATAGTTGAGGACCTGGAGAGTGACATAGGCTACTTTTTAACCCGGAAAATCAACGAGTTGTCGAGTTCTCGAGGGATTTTAAAAACTAAATCCACGCGGACGAAGTCGCGGGCATCAGCTAAGGAATATTTCATTCCTCAGCTGGACGTGCGTGGTCTATGCTTTGCACATTTTGTCAAAGCAACGAGGTCGTGAAACTATCAGCTTCTCGTCCGTGTCCCGTCGCCCGGGCGAGGCGTGGCGGACAGATATTGCTCGTTTCCCGTTACCTAACGTTTTGTTTACGACAACCATTTCAGTACGTTTCAAAGTTATTATTACACTTATCTGTTGCCCGCGACTTCGTCTGCGTGGATTAAGTTTTTGAGTGACGACGAGAGTTCACGACGATGGTGTGTCCATACGCGTTGTTGATACTTATACTTATGTAGGTGCATGTGTTCGACAACCATAACTAAATCATCCTGAATAAGAGTCTCTATATGTAGGTAGCCCCTAAATACAATCCCTTCATCATCATCATCATTAGCAACCCATCAACGGTTCACTACTTAGCGCAGGTCTCCTCTTAGAGAAGGGTTATAGGCCTTAGTCCACCACGCTGGCCCAATGCGAATTGGCGGACTTCACACACCTTTGAGAACATTTTGAAGAACTCTCAGATGTGCAGGTTTCCTCACGATGTTTTCCTTCACCGTTGAAGCAAGTGATATTTAATTGCTTATACGCACTTGACTCCGAAAAGTCAGGGTGCGTACCCGGGATCGAACCTGCGACCCCCCGAATCCCCCCGATCACTGCTTCAACATCCATACTCAATCCCTTATACAATCCCTTACCCTATATCATTTCCACCTTCAGTAGTCCTATTAAGGTTCCATGAAAATGAAATTGACAGAAAGCATCACCTAACTTAGGCTAGGTAGCCCGTAAAATTTAGGGAGCGTTGGTGAAAACGTGCATTAAACTTACTACTTTGATTTTATATAGGTACGTGTTTGTTTTTCACCTACGAGTTACCTAAGGCCGCGTTTCTGCACTCGCGGCGCGTGGTGCATCGCGTCACGCGGTAAACTCAAACATATTACTCAAACTCGAGGGCTTTTGGGAGAAATCTCTTCCTTAGAGATAAGTTGTCCTTGTGCACGTTCTTTACCTACATCTTTGTTTTTGGAACGTAGTTCCTTATCGCGCGATGCGACAGGGGCTAGACGGAAAAAATTAAGACTAAATTGAACCGACACTTTTTTGAATGTGAATTCATTGTGCTCAATATTTTCACACTACAATATTAGATTTCCGTAGCCTTGTGGTTTCTACAGTCGCATAAAGGTCGATGGTTCGAATCCCAGCTCGACAGACTGAATTTTCTATTAAATAATTTCTACATGTGGAATTTTTCCCTAATTTTTTTCATTTTTATTATTAATTTATTATTAAAAGGAACTTCGTTCCAACCGAGTGTTCCACGACTCTCACGCATTTTTTTATTTTTATATTACTGGTACTAAATAAATAAATAAAATAAAATATTTCCAAGTATGAGAAATTCTACGCGGTTTCACGCGGGCACCGCGGCGCTCTCATACTTGGCCACATGTTTGAGTCTACCGCGCGACGCGACGCACCACGCGCCGCGACACGGCCCGCGTGTGCAGAAACGCGGCCTAAGTTATCAGTTATGCAACATGTCACTCCCTAGCGAATGCACAGATCCTGCTAATTAACTGTGAAAGTGGTTAATTGACGGCGTCAGTGTAATTGATCTCTTCATAATATTATAATGGGTTATGAAACGCTACATTAACTACCGAACATAATGTCATATAGATTAACTAGCTGATACCCGCGACTTCATCCGCGTGGGTTTAAAAGTAAAAATCTTTCTCAAAATGTGCCAAGCATAGGACCACGCACATCCAGCTGTGGGATTGTCTAATAATGATTGAATGAATTAATGAATGAAAATTTTCTTTAATGTACAATGTAAGAAAAAATTAATTGCACAACCACTTCTGAAAAAACTGTTATCATCATCATCATCCCATCGTCTCACAACTGAGCGCAGGTCTCCGCTTAGAGAAGGGTTATAGGCCATAGTCCACCACGCTGGCCCAATGCGAATTGGCGGACTTCACACATCTTTGAGAACACTATGAAGAACTCTCAGGAGTGCTGGTTTCCTCAGGATGTTTTCCTTCACTGTTGAAGCTTGTGATATTTAATTTCTTAAACGCACTTAGAAAAGCCAGAGGTGCGTGTCCGGGATCGAACTTGCGACACTCCGAATAGAAGACCGCAGTACTAACCACACTAGGGCCTAAGCCAGTGTTTCTTAACCTGTGGTCCGCGGACCCTTGGGGGTCCGCGAGTATGTGTATGGGGGTCCGCCGTCTTATCTATGGACATTTATAACTTAATAAATTAAAGCAAGTCTCGTAAGGACCGAGACTGATCGAAATAAAAACTGGATAGTAGACCCATTCAACATAGATGTTTCAGATATTATTGGATTGACAATGGTACAGGAAAATCAATTAATAGAAATATCATGTGATTCAGTCGTCGACGTCAACATACCTATGTGAAAAGGCATTCTCTGCTCTTGTACATACCAAAAACAAATACAGAAACAGATTACAATTGGAATCCGAGTTGAGATTACAACTTAGTGTAACTTAACATCAACAAAAATGCATAAACGCAGCACCAACCTTCACACACATTACGAGTAGTTTTAATTTTTATGATTTTTTTAGTAGTAAAATAAATTGTCCGAAATATATTCTTGTGTTTTTTTATCAAGGGGGTCCTTGAAATTGTGCTCGATTTTCTAGGGGTCCGTGGACTGGAAAAGGTTAAGAAACGCTCGCCTAAGCTATCACTGCTTCAATCTAAAATCTAAATATACATATAATAAAAAGCGTATAAAAAGAAAAGGTAACTGACTGTCTGAATGACTGACTGACTGATCTATCAAAGCCGCGAATGGGTGATAGAAAGTAAGTACTATTAGAGGCGAGACATTCCTTTATCGTCACATCATCGTCTCATCATACCTCCTCGCGTGTTTGCTGTTCAGACGTGCGTGACAGAAAATACATCGTGAGTAAGTTGCATTAATTACTAATTACCTACTTTTTTGCTCATTGTTCAGTTGGGAGGAAAACTTTATTGCATATAGTTAGTACCTAGTTGCCCATGACTTTGTTCTCGGGAGAACTTTTTTCCGAAATGAAGGCGCTGATCTGCTTTCCGAACCGCTGGTAGAGTCATGACGTGTCAAAAGAGTCATTGGTTGGCATAATGTGAAATAAATAATTTTGAATTTTAATAAATAAATTATATTATTTATTTGGCACAATGTTACCAGAATGTTTGTACAATATAATAAGCAAATATTGACAGAAAGAGGCCACAACATTTAACTAAATTAAAAATCGGCCAAGTGCGAGTCGGGCCTCGCTCTTTTAGGGTTCCGTTAAAAAAAATTAAATAAAAATATTCCCATGTACCCATGGTAATATTTTAATTTAATTTTTTTAATTGAATTAAATTTTTATTATTTATTGTTATAGCGGCAATAGAAATACATAATATGTGAAAATTTCATCTGTCTATGTATTACGGTTTACGAGATACAACCCGCTGACAGACGGACGGACGGACGGACGGACGGACGGACGGACAGCGTAGGCTTAGTAATAGGGTCCCGTTGGTTACGGAACGGTACCCTAATAATATGCAAATATTATGATACACGATCATTTTAATTGAAGTAATAAAATTCAGTAAAAAAATATTAGCCAATTATAATATTCAAAGTATAAGTCGGAAGCTTCGGCCGTGCCTAGTTCGTTAGTTGCCATACACCACTTTGGTGACGTCATTATTGTACGGGGTGTGATGTCATGTGATGTCATGAAACCGATTACGGAATACTGACACCCTAGTCACTAGGGTGTCCGTATTCCGTAATCCTTAGGCCCACTAGGCCCTAGTGCGACGAAAAAAGGAAGAGGTTCTCAATTCGTCGGAATCATGTATGTTCACGGATTACTCGAAGATGCCTGAACCGATTTGGAAAATTCTTTTTTGTTTCAGAGGGTATACGCCCAGGTGGTCCCATTGAAATTTTATCGAAATCGGTCGAGCGGTTTTTAAAATATCAACGATAAATATTATATTATACTTTATAGTGGCGCGGGGGTGTTTGAAGTCGGTTTTTTAAAAAGAGTTTTTAATAAGTAATAAATTATCAAACTTACGTAAATAGTAAATACGTGAACTAATATGGACGGAAAAGGGATGCAAAAACACTCAATCCCTTTCCCGTCCATACTAAATGACAGATTTAGGCACGGTTAACGTAAGTTTGAAAAGTCGCACTAGGGTCTCAATTATGGGTATAATTATCTAAGCAATTAGACAAAAAAAGCGGGAAAATTCAAAATTCCATTTAAACGATTTACGATGAAAAAAGGAGGAGGTTCTCAATTCGTCGCATATATATATATATATATATTTTAATATTTTACATAATTATGCCGAAAAAGAAAACTTGCACAAATTACTTGCCATTGGACTCTCATATAGTTTAATATAGTTTGTGATTAGGTCTTTCATTTTATTTCTATTTGCGATTCGAATTAACACGGTTTTTTTATTTCCCTTTTAAGTTACTTACAGCTTACTTAGGTACTACTGCAGTAGTAGCAAAGATAATAATCAAATTACCCGTATTTTACTAGTAGTAGAATTGGAAGTAACTAGCAACATTAAAATAGGTTACTTGATAATCACAAACAAAACCTTGAGATGTTATGGATGATTGTACGGGTCTGCCCGCGAAATTCAAATTTAATTTGGTTCTTCACAATTTGTAAACTAATATGACAAAGTAGGCTTATGGCATTCTAATTGCGCCAATGGCAGTATCATCTTCACAGGTTTATATATAAAAATCATTACTTGAAAGTGTCCAGTTTAAGAAATTAGTCAGAATATCGAGTTGGACGTGAGTTACTCACAAATTAGTCGATACTCGGACTAATTTCTTAAACTGTACACTTTCAAGTAAAGATTTTTATATAAACCTGTGAAGATGATACTGCCATTGTCGCAATTAGAATGCCATAAGCCTACTTTGTCGTATTAGTTTACAAATTGCGAAAAACCAAATTAAATTTGAATTTCGCGGGCAGACCCGTATAATCCACCTTATACAGTACCCGGCGATATATATTGCACATCGGCCTTTGGAATAAAACGCTATTCTATTCTATTCACAGCTCGACTGCATTTTTTGTATATATGTTACGTGATGTACTCGCCGATTGTGAAGAGATTTCAGTAATTACTACGTGAATTTCTGGCTAGCTTCCTTGCAATAGAATAGAATAGCGTTTTATTCCAAAGGCCGATGTGCAATATATATTATATCGCCGGGTACTGTACTTGATAATCACAAACAAAACCTTCAGCTGTTATAGGAAGTTTGTTATCAGTTATCACTTATCAGCATACTTTTATGAAAATAAAGACTCTAATACTTATTTTAGCGATCTCGATCAACGGGTTCCGTGGTGTAGTGGTTATCACATCTGCTTTACACGCAGAAGGCCGCCAGTTCGATCCTGGCCGGAATCATAAGTTTTTGTTTTTTATTTTTTTTTTCTTATTAAATCGATCCTGGCCTGAATAATAAGTTTTTGTTTTTTATTTTATTTTTCTTATTAATTCGATCCTGGCCGGAATCATAAGTTTTTGTTTTTTATTTTTTTTTCTTATTAAATTATTATGAAGACTTTATTACATAACTAGCGACCTTCCCCAGCTTTGCACGGGTGCAATGAACTAATGTAGCGTTAAAAAGTTTTGAATAACACGTAGACCACGAACAAAGAATCTGCACAAATTCTCTACTTTCTATAAATATTTTTTTACTAGCTATTATCCGCGACTTCGTGCGCGCGGAGTTGGGTTTTTAAAAATCCCGCGGGAAACCTTCTGTTTTTCCGTAAAGGAGATTGGCGAATTCCATAAAGTTTCTGACCCAGACGAACTGAACCGTGGGCCTCAAGCCCACGTTCACGAATCAAACTTCTCATGCTTGTTCTTGTAAACCAGTCTAACAAAAAAGTTTTCATCATACCTATTCGAAAAACGAATATTGGCTTCAGAGGATAGCGGGAGCAAAATTTAATTTTAACCCCATGGGACTTTTCATTTCTCTCTTCTGATTGGTCCGCGTTAGTGCTTTAGCAACTAAAACACTAACGCGGACCAATCAGAAGAGAGAATTCAAAAATGGTTGAGAAGCTGTTGTCTTCGATAAGTCACGTGATCAAATTTGTCGATTAGATATATACGCCCATACTTTCAACATAAATATTAATGTTTAACCCACCAAAAACATTCTGTAAAAAAATAGCCAAGTCTCGATGGAGCTGCTTGTTTATCTCTAAAAAGTAATTAAATCTCTAGACAAAGTTGAGCCAAGTCTAAGGTTCTTTACTGCAATTTCTTTATTATTATATTTAATGTTATGTGACTTGGCCGTTGACCTGTACCCACTAACGTGTAAAAAATATTCCACCGACAGCGTGAAAAAATGTTCAACGGTTCAACTCGTGAAAGCGCCACGTAGGCTTGGCCACAAGAGAATATGGAGGTTCCAAACGCTAATAGTTTGGGTGTGCTCTTACGGTTTCTCATCAGGGTCACCAGGTAGTCCAGATCTTCCATGATCCCAGTTTTGATAGTTTTTCCTCTATGTGAGCGTTAAACTCTACCTCTGTACCAAATTTCAGCGCTCTAGGTCAATCGCAAGTACCAGTTCTATTATGATGATCAGTGAGTCAGTGTCGAAAATGCGAAACTTTGCTTTCGCTTGGCTTCGGAACGAATGATCTACCGACTTGAAATTTTGGATTTTAAGTGTGTGATTATAGCTTACTAGATGTCGAAAATTTCAGCGTTCTAGTCCCATCCAGAGGTTCTCAAATAGAGGCCTGAAAATGGGGCGAAATGTTTCCAGAAAAGGATGGTACGGCGTGTTGCTTCGCGCTCGACTTGGCGGGGGCACTGCCGTGCCCCCAGATTATTTCATGAAAATGTATATTTGTGTTTTATTTAAACTTTCAATATACGTATTGGTAATGTCTATACTCTATACATAGTTGGTTGATACTCCTAGCTTTTTCTCATAGGTAATGATGAAAAATAGTGTGTGTCATTCGGGGCCAAAATTTTTTGTTCTCGGGCGGCGTATATTGAATTTCTCGCTACGGTCAGGATTCTACCTTAGAATCCTTCAATTCGCTCTGAATTCAAAATAACGCCCTCGGGGAACAAAAAATTCCTTTGGCCCCATATAACACAAATAACTATTATCAAAGTCTCTCAAATAAAGTCGGGAGAAAAAAGATATTCGGGTTGGGTATAGATATACTGGTACTCGCGTACGAGGTTGGGGGGAAGCCCCCCCCCCCCCCACCTTTCCCGTTTGGCGGAAATGTATAGTTTTTGAGTAATGATTTTTTTTATAAATCATAACCTCACTTCTTTTACACAGGAATATTGACCTATATATTAATTATCCTGTGTTAAATATACTGTTAAAACATAATATCCCTTAGCACGAGGGGGGATGGAGGTGGAGGGAGGGGAGGGGGTGATACTCAATGCTCAAGTTTTTCTAGGCGGTAGAAAATAATAAACACGAAGGCTGTGGCGTGAGTTGCGTTTTGTTCAAGCTACAAATCAAATGGGCTACGCCAGAAGACTCGCTCCGTCGCCTCTTCATTCAGCTTCATTAGGTTGGGTTAGAACATAAGGAGGGGAAAAGGAGTAGAGTAGATGGGAGCTCATGTTTATAAAATATAAAGAATGACAGACATGGACTGATATAGGTCGAACAGTGTGACAGAACCGAATTGGCCAACCCCGACTCCACGTAGTCTTGTCTGTCCTACCCCTAGAGTGTTTTTATGAAGCGCGAAGCCAGAAGCTCGCGAAGGAGGTCCTGAATGAAGCGAGCCTACGAGGCCGAGTGGAGCGAAGGGGGGAGGTGGCGAGCGAAGCGAGCCGGCGACCTCCGTAGCGAAACGAAGGTCGAGTAGGTGAAGCTGAATGAAGGGGCGACGGAGCGAGTCTTCTGGCGTAGCCCATTTGATTTGTAGCTTGAACAAAACGCAACTCACGCCACAGCCTTCGTGTTTATTATTTTCTACCGCCTAGAAAAACTTGAGCATTGAGTATCACCCCCTCCCCTCCCTCCACCTCCATCCCCCCTCGTGCTAAGGGATATTATGTTTTAACAGTATATTTAACACAGGATAATTAATATATAGGTCAATATTCCTGTGTAAAAGAAGTGAGGTTATGATTTGTAAAAAAAAACATTACTCAAAACTATACATTTCCGCCAAAGGGGAAAGGTGGGGGGAGGCTTCCCCTCTCCCCCCACCCCCCCTCCCCCACCCCCGACCTCGTACGCGAGTACCAGTATATCTATACTTTACCCAGATATTCCCTTGTATCGCCATGTAACGGATATTTAAAATGTGTACTTGTGAATAATTATATTTTTGATCCCCATCTTCTAAAAATGTCGGGTTTACACAGAAAAATACACTGTAAAAATATATTAATTAAAATTAAATGATTTCTGAATCTGAAAAGTTTTTAAAAATGCTGGGTCAAAATTCGCCAACCTCCTTTCAGAATTTTCCGAATTTATTTCGGAAAACAGATTGCCTATTTTCCGGTACTAGCCTATTTCACTTTCCAAGTCCAAAGCCGAGATATCTTAAAATTGTGAAAGGCGTCCGTCAAAGTGTGTTGTTGTAAAACACGATGTTAACGTAATCTTAAATGTTAACATAATGCCTTTCTTAGCATAATGCATTTATATTGTTAAAACGTGATCAATCAAGCGTGCAGCAATACTTTTTACTGTGTGACGATCGATGTTAGGTCATATCACGTATCGTGGTATTTTTTACTTTGTTACAAAATATCCAAACAGAATTTACTTGGCGATGCAAGCGTCAAAAACTAATGAATCTTGATTAATGTCATACTTAATATTATAAATGCGAAAGTGTGTTTGTTTGTTCAATTACGCCGCAACAGAGCTACGGATCGTCGTTATTTTTAAACGACTTCAAAAAAAGGAGGTTATGAATTCGTCGGAATCTTTTTTTATGTATGTTCACCGATTACTCGAAAACGGCTGAACCGATTTAGAAAATTCTTTTTTTTGAAAGGGCCCAGGTGCCATATAAATTACATCGAAATCGGTCGAGCGGTGTTTAAAATATCAATCATAATTTTTTATAGTGGCGCGGGAGTTTGAAGTCGGTTTTTTAAAAAGAACTTTTCAAACTTTTTCGTGGGTATAGTTGAGGACCAGCCGGCCAAGCATGCACGTCAAAGTGATATCTCGCAGAGAGATATTGTCGATGTAGACTGATTTCTCGTTTACTCTTTTAAACTTCAAAATTCGAGAAAATGACGTTGCCAATCGCTATTTTAGAGTTCGCAGCGAAAAATAGAGACAATAATTTTATCTCTACTTTTTATGTAACGAGAAGAATCATGGTGTGCAACCATGTTAGTTTCGATAGAGATATATAGAGATAATACGAGAAAAGGGGTAGACAAAATTTTCTGGCGCGTGCTTGTTAGACCTGCTGGAGAGTGACATCTAGGCTACTTTTTATCCCGGAAAATCAGTTACTGAGGGATTTTAAAAACTAAATCCACGCGGACGAAGTCGCGGGCATCAGCTAGTTATATTGTAGTTTGTTGACATGTCTTTCAATCATGCAGCAGGGGATTAACGGATCGCCGTGATTTTTTGCATGACCTATCTATATCAATATTTTTGTCCACTTGAAAAATGAATGTGGAAAAAATTACCAGCGCTAATTGCGATCCAATAACAAACCGAGCCTACATTACCAACGTGGCGTGTCGGAAAAAACCAAGTCATTTCTGCTGTTGCGTTGCTTTCGCAATCCACGGCTGGCGTGGTTTCGGGCCGCTAGTAAAGTTGGTAATTTTTTCACGTCCATTTTGAACAAAGTGTTGTACCAAAAGCATTTTCCCAGTCTACTTTTGACGTGATAACGTCTTATAAATCGATGAACACCGGCTGCACGCACGGAAAAGTGTCACGTTCCCCCTGAGCCTGCGCGTGCAAGCGAGAGCGCGTAACAAGCGAGAGCGCGTAACAAGCGATAGAGAGGCACGATCGGCCCAAGCGTTGGCTCAGAGAATAGAGAGCGCGCGCCGCCACCCGCCAGTCATCGTCAATGTTTCTGACGTTATCACGTAAAACTATCATCCGTAAACCGACTTTACAACCAATTTTTTTGTGTGTAAAATTTTTAGACACGAGTATAACGACACGAACGTTCTGTTCGTGACGTCATACTCGTTTTTCCAAGTCGGTCAAAACTGTACCGTAGTCGCGTGCTCAGAGTGCTCTCAAGCCCATATGTTACACTCACAAACAAGTTTGATATTACACAATCCAGCCGCACGACCTTGCGGTGACATATAGTTGTGTATAAATTCATGCTCAGCAAAATTGAATATTACAAATGTATGTCACGTGAATCATACGGTACTGCCAACTGGTGAATCTATACGAATCCTTAAGAAAGTGTGTTTGTTTGTTGGTTTGTCCTTCAATCACCCAGCAATGGAGCAACGCTCGACTGATTTAAATAAAATTTAAATAGGACCACTTGGGAAGTATACCCTTTCAAACAAAAAAAGAAGTTTCCAAATCTGTCCGAGTCTTTGAGTAATCGTGAACATATGTAAAAAAAAAAAATATTCAGACAAATTGATAACCTCCATTTTTGAAGTCGGTTAAAAACACTAAATCCTTCCTACTAATATTATGAATGTGAAAGTTTGTGAGGATCGATGGATGGATGTTTTTACTCTTTCATGCCACAACGAATGATCCAATTTGGCCGAAATTTGAAATGAAGATAGCTCATATCCAGGATTAACACATAGGCTATATACTTTTCATCCTGGAAAATTACAGAGTTCCCGCAGGAATTAAAAAACCTTAATTGACGGCGGACAAAATCGCAGGCATCATCTAGTAAGTAATAGAGCCTAAGGCTCCTTTTTATTAGGGTTCCGTACCCAAAGGGTACCAATGGGACCCTATTACTAAGCCTACGCTGTCCGTCCGTCCGTCTGTCAGCGGGCTGTATCTCGTAAACCGTAATAGATAGACAGATGAAATTTTCACATATTATGTATTTCTATTGCGGCTATAACAACAAATAATAAAAATTCAATTAAATTAAAATAGCTATTTATGCAACTGCATCGTAATGAGGGTCATTTTAATTCGAGTGCTGTTTTTTGATACGAGGCTTGCCGAGTATCAAAATAGGATAGTACGAGAATTAAAATGACTAATTACGTTCAGTTGCATACAAGATTTTATCTACGACAAGGAAAATAAAATCATTAACAAAATACACCGTAGGCTCAATAAAGTAACAAAAAGTAACTCCGTAAGCCGCCACCAGCCGCCTGTGGCGCCTCTGTCAACAAAAAGTAACTCCGTAAGCCGCCACCAGCCGCCTGTGGCGCCTCTGTCGTATGAACGATACAAAAGTGCCAGAACTCAGAGCCTTAGCTTTAGGTATCCTATTTTAAGAAGATAACCATTTCGATTCAGCTCCCATACAACGAGCTGCATCGAAATGAGAAGCAAAATCGAAAGAGGGTTCATTTCGATTCAGCTGTCAAATTCGAAATTGGAACTTTTCGATGTTGGAGTAGATAAAAATTAAATTAAAATATTTCCATGGGTACATGAAAATATTTTAATTTAATTTTTTTTAACGGAACCCTAAAAGAGCGAGGCCCGACTCGCACTTGGCCGATATTTTTGGAAAATCAAAGAGTTCCCACAGGGTTATTAAAAACTAGATGATGTCTGTGACTTCGTCAGCGTGGATTAAGGTTTAATTTCCACGGGAACTCTTTAATTTTCCAGGATAAAATTTAGCCTGTGTGTTAATCCAGATTTTTTTGAAAAATCAAAGAGTTCCCACAGGGTTATTAAAAACTAGATGATGTCTGCGACTTCGTCAGCGTGGATTAAGGTTTAATTTCCACGGGAACTCTTTAATTTTCCAGGATAAAATTTAGCCTGTGTGTTAATCCTGGATATGAGCTATCTTTATTTCAAATTTCAGCCAAATCGGATCATTCGTTTGTGGCGTGAGTGTGTGTGTGATAGCTTTTTTTAGGATAGGATTTTTTAATCCTGGGTAAGAGCTATCTCCATTCCAAATTTCAGCCAAATCAGTTATTTCGTTGTGGAGTGAAAGAGTAACAAACTTCCATCCATCCATCCATCCATCCTCACAAACTTTCAGATTTACAATATTAGTAAGTATTATATTGTGCAGCAAAATATAATAATTTAACTGTACTAAGTTGTTATCATTATCAGTGATAACCATCACCACCATCATCTAACCATCATCACTGGCCCATAACTGAGCACAGGTCTCCACTCAGAATGAGAAAATTTGGGACATCCTCCACCAAGCTGGCCAAGTGTGGGTTTCAGATTTCATACAGCTTTGAAAACACTATTGGCGACTCTCAGGCATAGCCCCCCCCCCCCCCCCCATTGTCTAAAAGTTGCCATTCAGAATCATATTCATTTGATGGCATTAACATCAAAGTAAAATAAACCATAACAGCATTGAATTAGAGCTCAATTTCGTGTACACATTCTTATATGTTTAGGTATGTATGATACACTCCATAATGCTCCATGTTAAAATCGGTTGTACTGAATTTGTGACTAAATAAATAAAGTCAAGGAATATTTTACTTTGACGCTAATGCCAAAGGTGCGGAAGAGGCTTCGGACAGTTGGGGGGGGCAGGTTTCCTCAGAATGTTTTCCTTCCTCATTAAAACAAGTGATATTTAATTACTTAAACCACACATATAATTTTGAAAAGTTAGAGGCATGGGGGATTTTAACCTCAAGCCATTAAAAAGGAGGCTAGTCTTAACCACTGCGCTATCGCCACTACTTGACTATGATTTCCATATAAAGTGAACATCCAAAAAGTTGATATTAACATAACAACATTTCCATATCCAAACTACCTTAAATCTTTGTACAGTATAGTAGAACATAATAAGTAAATAATTTTTCTTATCAGTGATTAGATATCTCTTATCAGCAACATACTATGTTTGCAGTTATCATGTATCATATGGCAGAATAAATTAGCAAAAGAATCTCTGCGTCGCAAAATATTGGAAAGCTCTGCTACAAAATTATTTATTTTTACTTTTTTCTACCACTCACTGGCATGATTCTGGCATTCAAATAAACCCATAGCTCCAATAAAATTGATGCAATCGATTGTTACAAGGTCACAAAATTGCTTTAATAAAAGGCCATACGGGAATACCATACAACTAAGGTATTATTGCGTTCACAATGATATCAGCACTAATTTTTATAATTTAATGACTCACTCGTTGAATCGTCCGTTTAAATTGCTATTATCTACCGGCCAATGACAAGGAATAACAAAAAAAGTTTTTAGAACAACATCCAAATAGAAAAAAAAACAAAAAGATGTAACTTTAGTGAAAATGGACAGAATGTTGATGATTAAAAAGAGAAACTCGCGTTTCAGGAGAATGTAAAAATAAAATTACCTTGTCTAAACATTTTAATTCTTCAGTGGGATAAACTGTTTTTTCGCACCTTGCGCAAGTTTTATTCATCGTGACTTTGTCAGACACACAATCACTATACAAATACGTGCACTCGAGTTTCACTGAACAACACAAGTTTCACGTTACACAAACAAAGTTTAAAATTCACTTTATTTCAGGAAAACACTCACGAGCACAATTTTTGTAGCATCTCCGAACGCGCATGCCAAAAATATGACAAATGGCGGCGAATAATGTTGCCAGAATCGTAGCACATGCTATTTCTACCATTTATATAATATTATTGTAATAATTTCTACCAATAGCCTTACAAACTTTCACAAACATCAAAATTAAGTAAACGAATTTAATAAAATAAATAATTAAATTACAAAAAGCATTGGCATTTGTCACGTTTTAAAACTGCTAAGGCTTCATTGAAAAGTGTTTTCGAAGTTTGGATCATTTCCGTCAAGTTATTATAATCTTCTTGTTTTTCTTCCTCGATCATCTTTAGTTTGTCCTCCATTATTTTAAGTTTTTCCTCCGCTAACTCTAGCTTGTATTTCATATCATCTTTGTCTAAAGTGTCATACCCTTCGGGAGTTTCAGAGGATGTCGTACTTGGTTTTTCAATCGCAGAGACAGAAGAAGTTTTTTTCATTACAGAACTTCCCCCAAATACGTCATATGCCTGGTCTTTGATTAATCCATTTTTTGATCCTCTTGATCCTCTTTTAGAAGTTTCTTTCAAAATTTTCAATTCTTCTTCGACTGACGCTAAACGTCTTTCAAGTCGCTTCTTCCTTTCCTTAAGTTTTCGGTGTGATGAATCTAAATCTTCCCACTTTCGGCGTTCAGAATCCAGTCTCTCATTCAACGTGATGACCAATTCCGATAATTTCTTGATTTCATTATCAGTTGCTGTCTTCATTGGCGTAAAGAATACACTTTGCAGTGAGCATTCCTCATATCTTAAAAGTTGGGCTCTCAACTCTTCTATTTTCGCCGTCTTTTCTGAGGCTTGCTGCCTCAAGGCGTCAATTTTGGCGTCTGTGTTTTTAATAAGTTTTTTATATTCACCTACTTCACTATTCATTTTATTCATTTTAGATGTATTTTCTTTGAGGACTTCTTGGTAGTAAATTTCTAAGTTTTTAATTTGATTCTGAAAAGAAATAATAATTTTATATAAATAACTGAATCCTTTTTAAAATTAATGAATAATATATATGAAACTTGCCCTTTGTTCATTTATTAGAAGATCGTCGTGGCTACTCTTTTCGACAAATGTTTGCATTTTCTGCCTTATTAGAGTGGCATCGCATTCGAGATTTCTTATTCTGCAACGAGCTCCATCCAATTTCTTTTTCAATTCTTGATTTTCTTCTCTAAGTAATTCTAAATCTTTCAATGCATGATCTACTTCTTTTTTCTTTTTAATTTCTAATTCACGTATAAACTGGAATCAGTTATAACAAAATGTGGATAAATAATTCTTGACTAAATTTACTACAGAAAACATCATTTCAATTTGAAATAACCTACTTGGTTTTGATCCTTGCACTTCATTTGAACAGGGTCTCTATGCTTTCCGTTAAGTTTCTCTTCAAGCTCACTAACTTTCGCTTGCAAGAGAACAATTTGCTGAGCTCTCCCTTTCCAACCCGCTATATCATTTTGCAAATCTTTGATACTTGTAAATTTGTCACCAAGTTCTTGTTGTAATATTTTTGTTGCTATTAAAATATCATTCTTCAATTCAAGATTTCTATTTTTGCTCTCATATAACTTTTTGTTGACAACAGAAAGTTTGCTGTTCAATTCCTTTAGTTCATCAGAGTTTACATCAATTGGTTCTTCTTTGCAAAGGCATGCTTCTAGTTTTTCATTTTCTTTATTGATAAGATCCAGTTGCATTATTTTTCTCTCAAGAGATGCATTTTTAGTCTTATAACTCTCTATTTCGGCAATTAAATGTCGGTTTTGTTTGCAAAGACCTGTGATTTTAGCGCTTATAACACCAGCCGATTTTGATGATATCGCAGGTCCAGACCCAGAAATGATATCACGAATTCGTTGATTAAGATCAGTAATTGTCTTATTTAGTTCTTTAATCACTTCTTCCTTTGTGAACACACATTTGCGCAATTCATTGTTTTCACTCGTCATTATCTAAATTAAATAAACAGTTAATTTGTGATTATGTATTATTTTAAAATCTGACTTAAATAAAAAATAGCTTTAAATTATATTTTAATCGTGTTATGAAAGTTGAGCGATACTTAGAGTTTCGCAAGAATATTTAGTAAAATAAATTATAACTTAATTATATTATCGACTGCTACGGGAATTGAACCAGGTTGGAATCTAAAAGTACTTTCATCGTGATAGTCAGGGTACAAAAAGGTACAGATCCCGTTGTGTTGCGATATTCAACTTAAATTAGAGCAACGCTCGTTAGGAAGACAGTATACCCACCCACCTAATAACTTCCCAGTTTGCCCGTCTTGGTAGCAGACTGATAGACTGACACACTTTTCTATTGATACTATTGGTATATTATATAGTATATCCATACCTTAAGTTGTTCGATTAAATGGGCATTTAGCTCTGCCGGATAGATAGCATCATCCGGATCAGGTTTATCTAAACCAGCTAACATTTTCAGTTTCATTTCATCTGTTTCATCTATTTTCCTTGCCAATTCCATTCCTTTTTCTTTCTCCTCTTTTAAATTCCCTTTCGATCTCAATTTCATATTGGAAGCAGCTTTAGGTTTGGTTTCCATATTTAAATTCAGTTTTAGTACAATAAAATAATAATTTCAATGGAAAATTCCTCAATGACAATTTGATGTCAGTTACAACAACAAAAAAGTTTTTGTTGATTCCTATTGTTGATTCACACCTTATTCACACACATATTTGAATTTATAAAAGGTTTTATATTAGTAAATTAATATTAAAATAAAAAACTAGTTAGTTTGGCATAGGGGGCATAGAGGGCATAGGGGCATAGGTTTGTTGAATGGTGAGGGTATATTGAAACGAAGCATACGAAAAGAACAGCTGTTGGTTAAATTCTCAAAGGCCTTTTTTTAAACGTACTTTAACTTTTCAGTGTGGCCAACGTTATACAAGTCGTAATTCCTAGTTCCATGGATCTGACAGTTGACATTTGACAATCAGCTGCTGTCAGCTGCCATCTCTTCATTGATTATTTTTGTCGTATTGCGTGAAAATAATAATTAAAATATAGAAAAATTCATTCATTTTTCCATAGCGAAGGCCTGTGTATGGGTTCTCAATAACTGTAAGATTACCGCAGTGAGTTCCTGAACAGTTTCACTGTACTTCAGGTTAGTTATAAATTGATTTGTCCTTGCCAATATTTACGCCTATTTCTTATCGTTTTGTTCGGCAAGCAAATAGTTTTCACGGTGAATTACGCTCTATGTGCCCTATTAATCAATGCCTAGATGAGATACAATTCACACCGCTGAAATAGTGTTCTCTATTCCATACGTACGCACTGCATTTGGTAACTACAATTTATTAAAAAAGATTCTAATTAGAATTCCTAAAACTGGTCTTTATTAATTAATTAGTACTTACTTAGAGCCCATATTATTTAATGGCTATCACTCGTGACTAAGGGTGGAGTAAGGTTTTGTAAAAATTCCTGGTTTGTTTTTCTGGGATAATAAGTAGCCTATGTTACTCTCAAGACCTCAACTACTCATGCAAAAATTCACAGCCATGCATTGCTCCGTTGCTGTGTGATTGAAGGACAAACCGACAAACAAACTTTTGCATTTATAATATAACTAGCTGATGCCCGCGACTTCAATCACATGGATTTAGTTTTTAAAGTCCCTCGGGTACTCTTTCATTTTCCAGGATAAAAAGTAGCCTATGTCACTCTCCAGGTCCTCAACTACACCCAAAATCATGTCCTTTTGTGGAGTGATTGGTGACAAACCAAAAAACAAACACACTTTCCCATTTATAATATTAAGTATGATGAAGTACTTTACAAATTTTCACATTTATAATATAATATAGGAAGGTCTTAATTCGCCAGCTCACAATGTTATGTAGGGTTATCAACTTTGTGGTCATATCTAAACAAGATGTGGGAAGATATTACTTACAGTTCAACTAGAATACATAACAGTTACGTAATGTAATCATCATCATCATCATCATTAGCAACCCATCAACGGCTCACTACTGAGCGAGGTCTCCTCAGAGAAGGGTTATAGGCCATAGTCCACCACGCTGGCCCAATGCGAATTGGCGGACTTTACACACCTTCA
Organism: Oeneis ivallda; assembly: GCA_029955525.1. Taxonomy (NCBI): domain Eukaryota; kingdom Metazoa; phylum Arthropoda; class Insecta; order Lepidoptera; family Nymphalidae; genus Oeneis; species Oeneis ivallda. The sequence continues at coordinate 4,267,874 of JARPMR010000028.1, forward strand.
AGAACTATGAAGAACTCTCAGATGTGCAGGTTTCCTCACGATGTTTTGCCTTCACCGTTGAAGCAAGTGATATTTAATTGCTTAAACGCACTTGACTCCGAAAAGTCAGAGCTGGGTACCCAGGATCGAACCTGCGACCCCCCGAATAGGAGACCACATTCCTAACCACTAGGCTGCTTACCTAATGTAATGTAATGTCTCAATTTTTCCAGCCACCATGCCAGGGACCAATCTCATAGTACCTGTGGTGCTATGGGGCAAGCACGCACCCACACACTGCATATCATCAGTCTACCTGTCGAGAGACCAGAAGACCCTGGTCACCGGCTGCTACGATGGTCAGATATGTATCTGGCAAGTGGAGCCGGAGACTTTAAAGATGACACCTAGATGTCTGCTTGTTGGGCATACTGCTCCTGTCACTTGTCTATCTAGAGCTTCTATTATACAGGTATGGGCTACTAATGCAAACTTTCAGTACATCATGTCACACCTTTCTTAACGACTCTTATTATCTTATTAATTCTAAATTATGATACCTGTATATAACTATATAGCGGTACCTCTGTACCTGTGTACTATACATATATTAATTTAGATTCTTATCACTATATTAGACTAATATACTAAGAATTTATAAAGTTGGCTATCCAAGGAATGTTTGATTATGACTCAAAGGTGAAATCTTCAAATACTGAATTCCTAGTTTCTGAATTTTGATTTTTGCATCAATCCTTTTAAGAGTTTGACAATTTTTTTTTCCATTTTTGGAATGAATTACAACACAGTTATCTATGTAGGATTATGCAATCATCATTATCATAATATCAACATTATGGTGTTGCTAGTTAATGACTTCTCCATCACATGTATCACTTCTTTGTTTATTTCAAGTTTCAATGGAATAGTAAAGATATTTTGTATTTGTATTAATTTCAAAAATTGTTCTGTAGGAGAATAAAAAATGCTGTTGTATTTATTTACTAGCTGATGCTCGCGACTTCGTCCGCGTGGATTTAATTTTTAAAATCCCTTGGGAAATCATTGATTTTCTGGGATAAAAAGTAGCCTATGTTACTCTCCAGGTCCTCAATCAAACCCATGCAAAAAATCACATTGATCCGTAGCTCTGTTGCGGCGTGATTAAAGGACAAACCAACAAACAAAAACACTTTCGCATTTATAAAATTAATATTATTATATGCTCTTGTATAATGTATATCTTTTTCAGGATAACAATTTTATAGTGAGTTCTTCAGAGGCTGGTGAAATGTGCACTTGGGATCTGGTCGACGGGAAATGCAGGGAAAGTGTGAAACTGACACAAGTCCATACTAATATACAGGTAAGTTTGAAAAATTATAATTTTCGAATTTTTTTCTTCTTCTTTGTCAACCTATAGATCTTGCGTCGCCTGAATCCAGCGGCTCCTGCAACTCGTTTGATGTCGTCGGTCCACCTAGTGGGGGGGCTGCCTGCGCTTCCCGCCTCCCGGTGCAGTGTCGCCACGTCTTTACTCAGACTATACAACGTTTATTGCGTCTCTACAAAATCAACACACTAAGATTTAGTATACCGCAGTCGCGCGCCGAACGCCGCGGGTAGCACCAGTTTTGTTCTTACGTGTTTACGTGTCGCTTATCTTTCTTACAAGTACCGACAAGTGACTAACAAGTTTGTGCAAGTTTATGTCGTCTTGTGGGTTGAATATAGGATGTGTTGAGCAATCTATTATGTGTAGCAGAGTGGAGGACGGTACTTCAAATGTAATTTCAAGTATGCAAGGTGTCGGAAATATGGAGTTGGAGCCCATATTTGTTGGTTGGAGGTATTATTTTACCCAGTGGTGCAGAAAAAAGAAGGCGCCCGGATAGTGGTATAATTGAGGAAAATGACGCGGATGATGGATTTATTACTGTGTGTGCTAGGCGTCCGAAAAGAGTAGCTAGGAGCGATTTAAAGAGTAGCGATAATCCCAAGTCAAAGAATAATAGTGTCTCTGAGGAAAAGTATCAAGTGAGTATTACATCTAAAGATGTTTTGCCAAAACAAAAAAGCTTTTGCTAAGCTTTTAAAAGCAGAAAATATTACCAATATTTTAAGAATTAAATTTAGGAGTCCATTTAAAGTTCTAGTACAATTTGGATGCAAAGAACATGCAGAGAGGTTAACTCAAAATAAAAAGTTATGCGATATGGGACTTAGAATGCAGGTAGCAGATGAAACAAGTGTTTCATATGGTATAATTAAAGACATAGATTTGGATGCGAAAGAAGAAGAACTTTTGGAGAATCTTCAGTGCGATCATGAAATACTGGCTGTGAAAAGATTAAAGCGCTTAGCGGAAGGAAAATGGATAGACTGTGAGACTGTAAGAATATCTTTTAAAAGTTCTACTGTACCTCCATACATTTACGGGTTTGGCTGTAGATTTGAAGTCAAACCTATATGTTTCCAGTAACTCAATGCGCGAATTGCTGGCGTTTTGGTCACCAAACTCGTTTTTGTCCAATGAAAAAGATTGTGTGTCCAAAATGTGGTTTAGGACATGATAATTGCGAAACAGTACAGTATAAATGCGTCAATTGTAAAAATGACCACATGGCAAATGACAAAACGTGTCCAATATTTCTAAAAGAGAAACATATACGCAAAATTATGCTTTTGGAAAATTGTACATATCGAAGAGCTCTTGAAATACAGCGGGATGAAAAGAAATTAAATGAGAGAAATGATAAAAGTGAAGATGAAAGTATTGATCAGCATGATGATACAGTAAGAGGTACAGAATCACTAAAAAAGACGTATTGAGACATTTTGTTGAGAAGCAATAGTACATGCAGAAAATTCAGATACTAATGTTGTGGATACTGAAGAAACTTTAGTAGCTAGCTCGATGAAATCTCAAAACAAAAAGAAGAAAATGAAACAGCAAGAAACAAACAGCTTTAATGGAAATTGGGGGTATCAGAATTCACAATATAATGAAGTTCAATCAAAACTACAAACAGAGAATAAAGTACCTAAGAAGCCTAATAATAATGAAAGTAAAATTTCTCTTACATTATTTTTACAGACAATGAAAGAAATTATTTTGTCAAATAGGAAATTAGAAGAAAAGATGGTTGCAGTTGCAGAATTTATATTTGAAATAATTTCCAAGTTTATTCTAACATATTTTGAAAAAGTAGATGTTTTGTAGAAAGTAGTGTGATTTATTAAAAATGTGTAGTTTAAAAGAGTTTGCGTTGAATATAGTTCAGTGGAATTCGCAAAGTATCAAGCCTAAATTGGCCGAATTTGAGTGTTTATTATTTCAAGAAAAGGTACATTTAGCTCTTTTGAGTGAAACCTGGCTGGAACCTGATTCACCATTACGCATTAAGGAATACAATGTATGTAGAAATGATAGGTTTGATGGTTATGGGGGAGTTTGTATTATTAGTCATAAATCTATTAAAATTGAAGTATGTCCGATAAATATTTCAAATGCAGGTATTGAAATAGTACAAATTAAAATTTTAAAAGTTAAAGATTTGTACAATATATTGTCAGTATATTGTCCTACAACAGTGCGTACCACTCAAGCAGACTGGGATGAATTATTTTCTAGATTTCCTAACAAAACTATTATAGCTGGCGATTTCAATGCCCATCATTCAAATTGGTCATATAAAGTAGATACTAGAGGTACACAATTATTTGATTCCTGTTTAGAGAACGGTTACATATCAATTAATGATAACAGTCCTACTAGGGTTAAGTTAGTCAATAATAACCTTCAGCAATCATCTCCTGACGTCACTTTTATTTCATCAGATATTGCAATTCATTTTACATGGAAAGTTACAAATGAAAACTTGGGCAGTGACCACTTAGTAATAAAATATTCCATGAATTTTCATGACAATTATAAATGTACGAAACTTCGTAATTTTAAAAGAGCGGATTGGAATGGATATAGTAATTCCATTAAATTATATTTAAATGAAGACAATAATGATAATAATATTAGTGTACAAAAAAAATACGATGACTTATTGGGATGCATAAATCGAGCCGCTGATGAAAACATTCCCTATGTAAAAATTTGTACTAATCCCACGGCTAAATTTCGACCAAAACCATACTGGAATCCAACTATATCTAAAGCTGTAGCTCAACGCAGATTAGCGTTAAAGCAGTTTAGGCAAAATCCAATTCCAGAAAATCTTACAGCGCTAGAAAGAAAAATCATGGAGGTTAAAAAATGTATTCGAAAAGCTAGTACAAATAGTTGGTGTGAGTTCTGTGACTCTATCAATGAAACAACACCAGCCTCTGTAATGTATCAGCGCATGAGATGGATCAAAGGATACAAGCGTTCTAAAACTTACTACTCATCTGAAAAGAATGAACAACTCTTGTCTAGTCTTTCTCCTGATTCAGTTACATCTAAACGCCCGTTATTCAAGTCTTCAAATTCATTAATGGAATCTATATTTACTTTGGATGAACTGTATCACTGTCTAAAAAAGAACAAAGATACCGCCCCTGGTGATGATAACATAACCTATTCAATGATTTATAATATTCCTGAAATAGCTAAAATAAAGCTTCTTGATATTTTTAACATCATATATACATCTGGCTACGTTCCACTTCAATGGCGCAATATTAAAATAATACCTATACCTAAAGCAGATAGTTCAAAACTTAGACCAATATCGTTAATCTCTTGCGTTTGTAAAATTTTTCACACTTTGTTATCTAGACGAATAGAGTGGTTCGTTGAAAGTAATAAAATATTATCCCCTAATACTACGGGGTTTAGAAGATCTCAATCTTGTCTAGATAATGTAGCTCGGCTTGTGACGAAAGTACAGATCGGTTACTCTAATAATCATCCTACTCTGGCTTGTTTTCTGGACGTAGAAAATGCGTACAATGTGACGGTTGAAAGTGTGGTCACGACCCTTGATGAGATTGGTGTAGGTAAGCAAATTTGTATATACTTTTGGATGTTTCTCATCGAGAGACATTTAAAAATTGAGGTAGGTGCTGACGCTAATACAATTAGAATGTGCTAGTAAAATTCAAGCAGCTCTGAATTCTATTGTTATTTTACTGGATAACATTGGCTTGAATTTGTCTGCAAATAAATCTAACTATTTGGTTTTTAGTAGAGGTGTACGAAGGCAACAAGTTATATTATCTATAAATAATATAGAATTACGCGTTACATGCGTTAAGTCATGGACTTAAATATAACGTCTCCAAAACCGAAATGATGGTTTTTAAATGTGGAAAAGGTCCAGGCAGTGTCCCTCCGGTGTTTATGAATGGTATGGAGATCCGAAGGGTGGCGACATTCAAGTACCTCGGGCATATGTTGACGGAAGACCTCAGTGACGACAACGATATTGAGCGCGAAAGGAGGGCACTTGCCGTGAGATGCAACATGATCGCGCGTAGATTCTTCCGCTGCAATGTACAGGTAAAGAATACTCTTTTTAGAGCGTTTTGTCAAAACCTGTATACTTGCCAGTTGTGGTTTAACTACAAAAGACGCTCGTACAGTGCCATCAGGGTGCAGTACAATGATGCCTACCGCATCCTGATGAAATTACCGCGATTTTGTAGTGCGTCGAACATGTTCGCAAAGGCAAGAATGCCCGACTTTTACGCTATAGTACGTTCAAGAATCGCTTCTTTTTGGGAACGATTACGTCATTCCAATAATGAGATTCTTCAGACGATGTGTGAACACTTGGATGTCGCCATCTTTCGGCATTGGTTGGCGCAGCATCGCAGTGTGAACCGAAAAAATTCTTTTCAAAAAACCGACTTCTAACGCCACTACAAAGTATAAAAATAATTTTAGTTTGTCCACGTTTGTTGAAGTCGGGCGGGCCTATATACAAACTATGAAACCGATGCGCGACGCTACAGAATATGATAGACTCATTTGTAGAAGTCGAGCGAGCATCGCGAGTCGGTTTCATAGTTTGTATTTTAGGCCCGCCCGACTTCAACAAACGTGGACAAACTAAAATTATTTTTATACTTTGTAGTGGCGTTAGAAGTCGGTTTTTTGAAAAGAATTTTTATTTTAAGCTTTTAAGTGTAGTATCCTATGATTGAGGAGCTAGGACCTGGAGCTCCACGATGTAGTCCATACTTGTTACCTACAATATCAATTTGTAATCGAAATTTCCTAAATCGCCATTGTTTTAGCCTGCAGCATCAGGCTTGAGGAGTTGAAGGTTAAAATTTTTATGGGACCATTTCGCAAACATACTCTGTCGATTAAAAAAAAAATCACGCGAATCGGTCCAGTAATCCCGGAGAAATCGGTGGACATACATAGAAAAAAAAAAAAAAAAGATACCGGCGGAATTGAGAACCTCCTCCTTTTTGGAAGTCGGTTAAATAGAAGATAATACTGTGTAGGTATTTGTTTTTCTTTTTATTTTATGTATATTACATTTAAGTTTACAAAATATGGGTACTTACTGCCTGAAATAAAGACTATTATTATCATCTTTATTTACTTTTACTCATATTCTTTACATTTTTAAATATTTCATTATAAAACAAAAATAAAAAAATATTTAAAAATATAAAAAATAGCGGTCCACCGGTCTCGAGAACAGGGTCCAAGCAACCGGCGGTCAGGGCCCCAGAGAGAGGAACCTCCTGACGATGCGAGCCGTGTCCAGGAGTACAGCCTTCTGGATCTGGCCCTTGACCCAGCTACCCAACGAGAGCCTCGAAAGATGTTGGTCGAGGCTCTTGGCTATAAGACCATTAGCGGTTATCACTATCGGTACAATGATTGCTGAGTCTACATTCCACATGGCGACAACCTCGTGCGCTAAGTCGAGATACTTGGTGAGTTTCTCTTTCTCGGCTTTCACGAGGTTTTCGTCATGCGGGACAGCAACATCAACAATCATTGCACGGCGCTCTGATCGATCTATCACCACTATGTCAGGCTTATTGGCTACAATAGTCCTGTCTGTAATGATAGATCGATCCCAGTACAGTGTGATATGACCATTTTCAAGAACTGGGTCGGGCACATACTTGTAGTACGGTACCTCCGATTCCACAAGATTGTATTTCAAGGCAAGTTGCTGGTGGATAATCCTGGCCACTTGGTTATGTCTGTGTAAGTATTCGCCGTTAGCTAGATGAGAACAACCAGAAACAATGTGACGGATAGTTTCTCCAGGACGGCGACATGCCCGACATATGTCTACCGTTCCATCCTTCACTATGTATTTTCTGTAATTGTTCGTCATCATGACCTCGTCCATAATTGCACACACAAACCCTTCGGTTTCCCCAAAGAGGTCACCAAAGCGCAGCCAGGCCACGGACGCTTCAAAGTCAACATCAGGCCCGTGGAGGGCCCGATAAAAGCGTCCGTGAAGCTCCTTACCTTGCCATACAACCCTGCGGTCATTGGTACTGAGCACCACAGGTATGCGCCAGTTCTCTTTAGCCAAGGAGAGCGGCGTCAGACCCCTGTCCACTGCGACCACATCGCGGTGCATCTCCGTCTCGGCGTGGAGAAAGTACTCCCTGAGACTCGCGGTTGTGGAGGGTTTTGGCATTCAAAAGGCCTCTTCCCCCACACTTCCGCGGGATGTACAGCCTCATCACCGAGGAGCGCGGGTGATGCATCCGATATGCGGTCAGCAGCGCACGAACTTGTCTGTCCAGGGCGTCAAGCTCAGTCTGAGTCCACCTGAGTATGCCGAAGGAATACATCAAGACCGGCATGACCCAACCGTTGAAGGCGCGCACCTTATTGCCGCCCGACAAAAGGCTTTTCAGCACTTTCTTCAGACGGCCAAGGAAACGCTCCCTCACCGACTGCCTCATGTCGGCCTCTCTGATACCTAACGCCTCCGCCATGCCCAGGTATTTGTAGGTTTCAGTTGGGGAGAGCGATCTGAGGTATATGGAATCCGAGAGCTCAACACCCTCAGATTCCACAATCCTCCCTCGCTTTACATGCATGACCGCACATTTGTCCACACCAAATTCCATCCTAATGGAATCACTAAAGGCTTTAGTTACCTTCAGTAACTCTAGTAGATGTGATTTGTTGGGGGCAATGAGTTTTAGGTCATCCATGTAAAGGAGGTGTGATATAACCTGACCACCTCTCCTCAACCGGTAACCTAGCCCTGAATTCTCCAAGCGAGTACTCAGAGGATTCAGAGCCAGGCAAAACCACAAAGGACTGAGGCTATCGCCCTGGAATATGCCTCGCTCAATCCTTATAGGCTCCGCGCTCCCCAGGGTCCGGCGACACCCTGGATAGTGAAGGACTGTCCTCCACTGCCCCATACACGTCTGTAGGAAGGCGCGTAGTACTGTGTTTACTTTGTACAGTTCCAGCACCTTCATGAGCCATGTATGGGGCACAGAGTCGTAGGCCTTCTTATAGTCTATCCAACATGTCGACAGATCCTTTCGGGAGCGCCGAACCTGTTGACAAATGGCCATATCAATGAGGAGAAGCTCCTTAGTACCACGGGAGCCATTCCTACATCCGTTCTGAGAATTAGACATGATGGATTTTGTATCGATGTGATCGTTAATTTTCGTTCTCAGAATGGATGTAAGAAGTTTATACAATGTTGGTAGGCACGTAATCGGCCTATAATTTTTGGGCTCCGTAGTACTACCTGATTTATGGAGCAGGAGGGTAATACCTGTTGTCAGAAACTGGGGTAGCGACTCTGACTCTAGAGATGATTGGAATTGGGATGCCAAACGAGCGTGCGAGCTGCGTAGCCACTTTATCCAAAAGTTGTGCAGCCCGTCCGGCCCAGGGGATTTCCAATTGGGCATGTGACTGGCTGCAGTGGCCACGTCTTCAGGGGTTATAGTAACTAGGTCCATTTCTGGAATTTGATCGCACGTTCTTTCTACATCCCACGTCCAATCACCCTCAGTGTGAGCGACAGGCGCCGACCAGATGTTGCGCCAGAATGATGTCATGGCTTCATCATCCGGTAGGCGCGCATCGGTGACACCTTGGTCAGGGTGTTCCCAACCTCGGTATACCCGCCTTTGATCGCTTTGGAAAGTGCGATTCAGGGTATATCTCTCGACCCGGCACTTGTATCTGCGAATACGGCTAGCCCATGCCGAGACCTTCTGTTTCAGGAAGTCAATGCGCTCAGTGACGCGCGCCATATAATCTTGAGGGGTGATATCAGTCCCCAAGAAAGCGCGCCTCACAAAGCGCATGACTCTAGGGCGTGTGTTGCCCTCCCTGAAGCAGAGTAGTTTGCCAATGAGTGCCCTAGCCCCATCAATACGACGTTCGATCCTGCACTGCCAGGCTGGTGCGGTAGGCTTCGGTCGTGTTGCTGTATCATTATTAATTAACTTTACATTAGCAACACGACATGCCGCAACAGCCGCGCAGTACAGAATCGAATGTGTGTCGGAAAGGTCTTCGCTGCTGTCAAAATAACTCGGCAGCAGTGAATCCAGGGCACCCATTAGCGCTTTGTTCTTATTTTTCATGGGCAACCGAGGTAACCGCGGTCTAAACTCGGGTGGTGAAGATCTATATTCCCGAATAGCACTCTCCAAAGCACTCCTCAATTGTTCACTACACTGGGTACTTACATGTGCAGCCCCGCTATCCTGTCCCTCATCAGCCTGAGTGGGCTGCAGCGAAATCGCATGAGCAGTTTGCGATTGTGCTGGAGCTTGCGGTGAGGGGGGGGGGGGTAGCGCGGTTACATTGCAGTTCAGAGCGAAGCCGATCAAGCACGGCGTTGTCCAGCATGTGATTACGCTGAATAACCCGCACCTGGTCCGACAGTCGCTGAGCCGACACATTGAGAGCTGGTTCAAGGACCTGAAACAAAGCATGCATCCTAGCACGGTACGCGGTTATGTTGGTTCCACCCTCAGTAGCCCCTAAGTATGCGCGCATGACATTTTCATTAATTGATGTTGTCCACCTCATGCGCGACACACTACCGCCGGAAGCGGGGACCCTATCAGAAGCCGGTGGGCCTCGGGATCCCAAGCAAGTCGGCGGCCGGCCTTTCCCACGACGATGTACTGGTGGTGGCGACGTCGGCGGGGAGAAAAACTCGTCGCTCGAACTCGACGCAACTGCAGCATTGGGCGTGGTCCCGGGTGGCTGCGAGGCGGAACTGAGCGACGAGTCCGGGGGTGGTGTTTGTGCGTTCCGTGCTCTGGATCGTGTCAGCATTCTACATTATTAATTCGTCTAATAATTTCTTTTGTATTCTATCCGGCATCTATTGACAGGTTGTGTCAGTTATATTTCGGACTGTTTTGATTTTCTTTATTTGTTCTTTCATGGTTTGTTGTCCTTATTAGTTTTTACTATGGTAAATTTATTGAATTAAATCGAAAATTCTGTTGAAATCCGGTTTATAATATTTATTTCAGCAAAAATGTAACGGTGAAAAAATATGATGTATGCTGACATTCAGGGTTGCCATGAAAAAATATGATGTATGCTGACATTCAGGGTTGCCAATAAAATTTTTATGGGACCATTTCGCAAACATACTCTGTCGATTAAAAAAAAAAACACGCGAATCGGTCCAGTAATCCCGGAGAAATCGGTGGACATACATAGAAAAAAAAAAAAAAAAAAAAAGATACCGGCGGAAAAATAAAGATTATTATTATTATCTCTCTATATATTATGACTCTCACACCCGCATACAAAATAAATAGATATAGGGCCAAAAAGTATTATAAACATAAATATATACACACAGATAAATAAACTTACATATAGATTACATAAATAAATACTTGTAGCGGGCGGAGGATTACGCCCCGGCAGGGGAGACCAGACGGCCGGGGGTCAGGGCGACAGGCTGAGAAACCGACGGACTATCCTAGCCGAGTCTAGCAACACCGCTTTCTGCATCTTGGCCGCGAGCGAACCGCCACGGAACCCCAGTCGCCTCAGATGGTGAGCGAGGCTGACTGGGATCAACCCATTCGCAGAAACAACGATTGGGATGGTTTCAGTGGACTCCACATGCCACATGCCAGTAACCTCGTGAGCCAGATCTAGATACTTTCGTTTTTTCTCTGTCTCCGCTCTCACGAGGTTCTCGTCATGTGGGATGGTGATGTCCACTAAAAACACCCTCGACTGTGCCCGGTCCATCAGCACGATGTCAGGCTTATTCGCCAGAATCGTCCTGTCCGTGATGATGGACCGGTCCCAATAGAGCCGGACTCCGTCACGCTCAAGCACCGGCACCGGTGTGTACCTATAGTACGGCACTCTCTCATCCAGGAGACCGTACTTCAGAGCAAGCTCTTGGTGAAGGATTTTGGCCGCTTGGTTGTGTCTGTGCAGATACTCAGTGTTAGCAAGAGCCGAACATCCCGAGAGCACATGCCTGAGTGACTCACCGGGATGGCGACACGCTCGACAGATGTCGTGAGTGCCATCCTTCAGGATGTACTTTCGGTAGTTCCGCGTCTTAACCACCTGATCTTGTATTGATCATTATTATTATTATTATTATTATTACGTAGATCTGATTGTGTTAGGTATTTGGGATTTTGGCTTGATTGCTCCTTGCGATGGAGAAGACACATAAATGAGATTTGTGAGAAATGTTCGAAATTTTTGAACTTGCTCAAAGTTTTGGCTGGACCATCATGGGGGATGCATCCAAAACATTTACGACGTTTGTATATCTCCATCGTAAGAAGTAGACTCGATTTCGGGAGCTTTTTATTTGATAATAGTGTTAATGCTAACATCTCAAAATTTGATAAAGTACAAAATCAAGCACTAAGAATAGTAGGTAGTTTTATAAAAAGTACACCAATACACGTGATGGAGTATGAAATTGGTGTTACTCCATTATATCTAAGAAGAAGATATCTTGGCATTAAATACTGCTTGAAAGCGAAATCTACCAGTAATAATCAAACTTTATTATTATTAAATGAGCTACATAACTATTGTCAGGGTACATACTGGAGCAGAAAAAAACAACCTTTAAACTAGCGGCACGCTATGATGGCCGGTTTGACACATTACAATAGTGATGTGGAATGTCAATTTATTCTCGAACAAAAAACAATTAAGTTTTGTTTTTGTACCTGATTAAATAGGTTTAATAAAACAAAAATGTATATGTTTATTTAATTTATTTGAACGAACTGAATATTTGAATGAAAATGAATATACATACTTTATATGCACACAAGAAACATATGAATACAAAAGATACCAAAAAAGGTGCCACAAAAGGCCATAATTAATCAGATTCGTCCATACTACTATTTTCACTGTCGTCACTGCTATCATCACCTACATTAATAATTATATGTTCGTTTTCTATAATATTATCTATTTTCACATCTCTTTCATAATCTTCCCTTATTAATTTAACAGTTCTATTCACAACCTTTTCCCAGTCTCCTTTAGTCACATGTTCACAAGCTTCTTCTAATAATTTTAGCATTTTTTTTGTGGTAAATGGGGGTTCTGTATTGTGTCTTGCAGCATATCCCTTAATTTGAGCCCACACCAACTCAATCGCATTATACTCACAATGGTAAGGCGGTAACCGTATAACTCTGTGCCCATGTTCTAATGCTATTTCGTCAATGACGTATCGGATCTTGGTTGGTTTGTTTTCTTTTAAAAGACGTACTAATTCCGCTTTTAACATATTCATGTTTGCATCTACGCCATTTTTACGAAGCCATGCGACGATATCAGCTTTCTTTTGGGATTGGGCAGGTGGCTTGTCAATTTGCATCGAGTGGTATGGGGCGTTGTCCATAATTATAATAGATGGTTCAGGGAGGCTACACAACATTGAGGTAAACCATTCAGTAAACTTTTCTCCATTCATGTCTTCATGATAGTCTCCAGTGGTTTTTGACGCAAAAGCCATGAGAGAACCTTCGACAAACCCGTTGATGGTTCCGGCGTGACAAATTATAAGTCGCGATCCTTTTCCTACAGGAACTTTGGAAGTAGATGCTGCTGTGTCATCGTTCCAAGAACGGCCTACAGTATGGTTAGCATTAAGCCATGTTTCATCCAAGAACACAACATTTTGCCAATTTTTGATTTCTTTCACTTGCCGTAAAAAAGTATACCTTGCCATCGCTATATCAAATCTTTCCATCAATATTTTGCGTTTGTTACATTTTTTGTATCGAAATCCAATGGTCTTCAAAATCTTCGTTAAAGAACTTTCCCCACCGAAGAATAATCCAGCTTCCTTCAGTGAATGCACCAACTTTTTTCTTGTTGGATACTCCTGTAAATAGTAGCCGTAAACATGTCTTCGGATAGCATCGGCATCAAAGCTATCGATGCCTACGACTGGTTTTGCTCGTTTTCTCTTTTTTGGTGTGTGAAGTTTATTTTCTTCTGTGCCAGTCTCGCCATATTTTTTTTTAGTTATCCGTCTAACAGTTCGTTGTCCAATATTAAGCGCATCAGCTACGCGTTCAACCACTGACGTTATAGGTAAAATTGGCCCTCCATTTTGAGCTTCACGATCGAAATAGTTACGAAGGCGTATTACGAACTCACGTGTCTGACTATTTAGAACAGTTCTCTGCGTACGTTCGGTCATATCGACGAAATCCACAACAAAGGGCTTGAACAGAGTCCAAATTAACGAGCAAGGGTCAACAGTAATGCAGTATCAATATTTGAAATCCAAAGCCAGGTCAAAACTATATCACAATCGCATTGCACTGACAGTTTATACTTTTCGAAGCAACGTCAATTCGAAACTGCTTTGTTTTGCATTGAGCATTGACGCGAGTTTGCCGGAGGTAGTAGTTGTGCTAGCCAGCGATCCTATGTGACGATCGTATTAGATTCCATTTTTAAAAATTTTCAATTTAGAAAACCAAATGCCGAGTTGTGGTATATATCATATAAAAATAAAAATTTTACCTTTCGTATGAAACAGCTGATATTTTTTTGCGATTTCAGAGGTTTGTCCACATAGTGAAAATTGTTCATATTCACAAGTACATTCACCCCTTAAATGGTGCAAACTGATTTTTCTACACTTGTATACATTTTAGAAATCAATTTAATAAATAAATTTTGAGTCCTAAACCTAAAACTACATTCGATAAAATTTATGAATCTCTGCACATCACTATCGTCAATAAAGTAATACAATTATTTCCTTCAAAGTCGTTATCAATTAATACGGAACTTCATGAGCGGACAAACGTCAAACCGGCCATCATAGCGTGCCGCTAGTGTACTTAAAGCTTAAAAAGATGAAACTGTGTCTACGTCTTACCCTATTGAAATCTTCTCCTTAGACGTTTGGACGACTAAAATTAGGATTAAAAATGTTTTAGTGGATAGTCTCTCAAGTGCGAATACACCAATTGACCAACAAGAAATTTGATTTGCATATTAAATTTAATATTTTAGAGGAATTATATGTTAAGTATCAAGGGTGGTGTGCCTACCTAGCACATATTGGTAATAATACTTACGATACTTACGCTGACGTCATCCGCAGCTCACCATTTCCCGCCAAAAATACCTTTTGTATATACCATACCTTTTCCAAATACCTATTTACCTATTACCTATTTATTTACCTTTTTTTACAAATACCAGGACAGTTACCATGTTACCGATCCCCATTAATATTACCGGGGATCTACCTCAATTACCGGGAGCAAGGAAAGGAATAAGAGAGAAATAAGTACACAAGGAATTCACTTTATTAAAGGAGAGAAATAAAACACAGATTGTATGTAAATAACTTTTTATCGACATCGCTTGTTTCTATACGAACACCATGGATATGGAAGGTGTGAATTTGCCCTGAAAAGGACAAGAGCTCACGTGGTGAACGTAAAGAAGATGTCGTTTCTTCGTGTAGCAACTGTAACAGGAGCAAGCAGAGTTCATTTCGGAAAAAAGGAAAATTTAGCCTCGAAAAAGGCTCCTCAATGAACCAATCTGCACATTTGTGTGATCATCGACGACACTGAAAGAAAACTCACCTGAGAAGAAGTCACCAGGAAAAATTCTTCAAGTTGGCGCCATCTTTCGAAAAAAACATCGCGGGAATTTTCACTTCGAACGAGCGGAGCGGCGAGGTGCGCGCGCGCTGCTGGTAGCGGTCGGAACTGGACTAACGAGTGACGCGCCGGCCGCCGATAGCAACTGGCGTACGCGCCGGCGTCGCCTCCCCGCGCGTCGCGCCCCCTCGCGCGCCGAGTTATTTAGGATTATGTCATGGCTAAGGAATGCAATTTCTACGAAACAAGTTACAAGATTTGTGTCTAAAAATAGATTTTCCTGGAAGCGCGAACGCCCTAATTGATTTTATGTAAGCGTTCTGATTGGTGGACGAAAATTGTAAATATTTTAATCTTGTTTTTTATTGGTGATTAGTTTTAAGCCTGTTTGTATAAATTGAGAGTGCATTTCCATTAAATTATTATTCGACTCTTCGACATGAAGCAATAAGTGGTTTCTTTACCAACCTGCTCGCAGTACACCGTTACAGTGGTGACCACCGACGCTGGAAAAAAGAATAATCAAGAATAATCAAGAAGCCTGAAACTATGGCCGAAAAAGAAGCCACCGACGTGAAAATCGCCACGGAATCCAAGCTCTCCGACCTGGCAGCAATTTCTGTCCAGTCGAGGCTCCTTCCGTTCTGGCGCACCGTTCCAAGAGCGTGGTTCTTCCAGTTTGAAGCAGTCGTCGATCCTCTCAAGACTTCAGATGACCAAAAGTACCGCTACGTCCTGTCGAAGCTGGAACCGGCAGATCTACAGCACATCACCGATCTTCTGTACAGTCCACCGGCAACCGGAAAATACGAAGCTGTCAAGAACCGGCTGCTCACCGTATACGAAAAATCAGAAGTCGAGAATTTTCAAAAGCTCATCAGCGGCCTAGACATCGGGGACCAGAAACCCAGCGTGCTGCTCCGAAAAATGCGAGAACTTAACAACGGACTTATCACAGAAGAGGGTCTGAAGATTGAATGGCTAAATCACATACCAGCCCACTGCCGCTGCGTGCTCTCCGTCAACAAAGAGTCCTCGCTCGATACCCTCGCAGCGATGGCAGACAGGATGATGGAGTACGCTGGGAGCACGTCCGGAAACACCGTAGCAGCAATTTCACACCCAACCCCTCCAGCAGCACCGTCTAACCAGCCAGCATATGCAGAAATATTGTCAAAGCTTGAAAAACTAACGCTAGAAGTAGCGGAACTGCGAGCACGGGAGTCCACGCGCCAAACACCTCGTCGACCATTCCAAGGACGCTACCGTTCACGTTCTCAGTCAAGATCATCATCAGCACGTGTGAAGCCTGGCGACCCTACGTGGTTATGCCGATACCATCACAAGTTTGGGAAGAACGCAAGACGCTGCGAGTCACCGTGCGCTCAACGTAACAAGACGTCGGAAAACTAACATCAACACCGACGGTGGCGGACGTCGGTGTTCCCAAGAACAGCAACCGCCTTTGTGTTCATGATCGCGACACACACGAACGTTTCCTCGTGGACACTGGCGCGGACATATCTGTTTTGGCCGCAACATCAAAAATGAAGAGAAAGGTCGCAAATACCTACAAGCTCTACGCGGCGAACAACTCACCTATAAATACCTACGGAGAGAGAACTATCAAGCTTAACCTAGGACTACGGCGCTGTTTCACATGGACATTCATCATCGCTGACGTGAAGACATCCATACTGGGGGCAGACTTTCTTCGTCATTACAAGCTCCTAGTGGACCTTCACAAGAAGAAACTGATTGACGACGAAACCAAACTCACCATCGACGCCATACAAATATCGACAAAAGCTGAGTCCATTCGCATCGTGAGTTCCGATCAGCAGTACCACGACATTTTGAAGCAATATCCTGGCGTACTGCGACCCATGTCTTTGAAGCAACCAGCCAAGCACGACGTCGTACATCACATAGAAACAACAGGTCCTCCGCTCTCCGCTCGCGCCCGCCCTCTACCGCCCGATAAATACAAAGCCGCAAAAGCCGAATTTGAACGGATGGTGGAACTTGGCATCTGCAGACCATCGAAAAGTCCATGGGCCAGTCCTCTACATGTCGTTAAGAAGAAAGACGGCGGACTTCGCGTGTGCGGCGACTACCGAAGATTAAACTCAGTGACGCAACCGGATCGCTATCCTATTCCGCGAATTCAAGATTTCACGTACTCACTCAACAACAAGAAAATATTTTCAAAACTTGATCTCAAGATGGCATACTACTGGATACCTATGGCGAGCAAAGAAGACGCGCAAAAATCAGCGTTGATCACTCCGTTCGGTTTATATGAGTTCACATGCTTAACTTTCGGGCTTCGAAATGCCAGTCAAACATTTCAACGATTCATGCATCAAGTTCTCCGAGGCATAGAAGACTGCTTTTGTTTTGTTGACGACATTCTCTTATTTTCCGAAGACGAAGAAAAACATCAGAAGCTTCTCCATCAAGTCCTAGAACGTCTCGACAAATACGGCGTCACACTCAACGTCAACAAATGTCAATTCGGAGTAGAAACGATCAACTTCCTAGGCTACGAAGTCTCCGCCAGCGGAATAAAACCTACGAAGGAACGCATCGAATCAATATCTACGTATCCGAAACCGAAGACTGTCGTCGAGTTACGTCGATTCCTAGGCATGATTAATTTCTACCGAGACTGCCTACCACATCAAGCCGAACATCAACACGAACTCAACAAGTTTCTTCACAACAAGAAAAAGAATGACAAAACGCCAATAGAATGGACACCAGAAGCTAACGAAGCCTTTGGAAAATTGCCGTCAAAGCATCACCGAAGCAACAACGCTAAGCTACCCTGTTCCTGGCTGCGAACTCGCTATCATGACAGACGCCTCTGATCACAGTTTGGGTGCAGTACTTCAACAGAAGGTTGAGAACCACTGGAAACCGTTGGCATTTTTCTCGAAAACAATGAGTCCCACGCAACGTCGCTACAGTGTGTACGATCGCGAATTATTAGCTATGTACACAGCTGTAAAGCACTTCAGGAGATTGATCGAGGGATGCGAAGTCACGATACTCACCGATCATAAGCCTCTCTCTTTCGCACTCAGTAGGCCAGCGAGCAGTAGCGACACGCCTAGACGCGAGCGACAGTTACATTTCGTATCACAGTTTTGTTCGAGAATCAAATACATCAAAGGTGAAGAAAATCCAGTTGCCGACGCCCTATCACGCATCGAAGACATCCAGAGCCCAAGCATCTTAGACTACAATCAACTCGCAATAGACCAGAGCAACGATGAAGAATTGGAGAATTTGAAGAAAAAACCTAACTTGAAGTTTGCCGAAATAACTCTTCCCGGACTCGATCGACCAATCACGTGCGAGCTATCCACTGCATCGCCCCGGCCGTACCTACCTAAAGCATACCGCTTTGCTGCATTTAAAGCGCAACACGGTCTATGCCACCCTGGAGTACGATCGACCCGGAAACAAGTAGCATCGAAGTTCTTCTGGCCAGCCATGAACAAAGAAGTAGCAACATGGGCAAAAGCTTGCATCAACTGTCAACGCAGCAAGGTGCATCGCCACGTCGTCACTCCTCTGGCGGAATTTCCACCTTCTCAACGTTTCGAGCATATACACATAGACGTCGTGGGTCCGCTACGATTATCCAACGACTGCAAGTACTGTGTCACCATAATAGACAGATGCACCAGATGGCCTGAAGCTGTACCGGTTCAAGAGGTCACCGCAGAAAGTTTAGCGAAGGTTCTCTATGAGAATTGGATCATCAGGTTTGGCGTTCCAGACCGCCTCACAAGTGACCGAGCCCAGAGCTTTGAATCGAGGCTATTCAACACGCTACTGAAGAAATGGGGAATATCAAGAATACGTACAACCAGTTACCACGCGCAGGCAAACGGCAAGGTCGAACGACTACATCGCACACTAAAAGCAGCACTCATGGCAAGAGGCGCATCGACAACCTGGACAGAAGAGTTACCCACTGTGCTACTAGGTCTACGTACCGCGCTGCGTGAAGAAGATAATCTCAGCCCTGCATTGATGACCTACGGCGCAGCACTACGAATACCATCTGATTTCTTCGTACCTACAAAGTCGAATATTGAAGATGCGGACTACGTACGACGCCTCTGTGAAACAATGAACTCCTTAATACCTACACAACGCGCGATGACATCATCAAGACCTACATTCGTGCACAAGGACCTAGCTACATGCACGCACGTTTTCGTACGGAACGATACAGTCAGACCACCATTAACACCGCCGTACGACGGACCCTATCAAGTTTTGAAGCGCCACGAAAAATATTTCAAGATACAGTTACCCCTACGAACAACTGTGATATCATTGGATAGACTCAAGCCTGCCTACATACTAAACGAAGAAGACTCAAGCGCAAGCGACAAGAATACTACATTAAAAAGCAAGAGCTCGAGTTCAGTGAACCATGACCCAGTTACCAGCGGAACACAGAGTACGAAGGCAACGACCGGCTCAATGAACCCGGCTCAAGCGAGTGTACCTACACCCTACGTCACCACGAGAAGCGGACGCATCGTGAAAAAAAATGTACGCTTCGCTTGATGGGGGATACTGTGCCTACCTAGCACATATTGGTAATAATACTTACGATACTTACGCTGACGTCATCCGCAGCTCACCATTTCCCGCCAAAAATACCTTTTGTATATACCATACCTTTTCCAAATACCTATTTACCTATTACCTATTTATTTACCTTTTTTTACAAATACCAGGACAGTTACCATGTTACCGATCCCCATTAATATTACCGGGGATCTACCTCAATTACCGGGAGCAAGGAAAGGAATAAGAGAGAAATAAGTACACAAGGAATTCACTTTATTAAAGGAGAGAAATAAAACACAGATTGTATGTAAATAACTTTTTATCGACATCGCTTGTTTCTATACGAACACCATGGATATGGAAGGTGTGAATTTGCCCTGAAAAGGACAAGAGCTCACGTGGTGAACGTAAAGATGTCGTTTCTTCGTGTAGCAACTGTAACAGGAGCAAGCAGAGTTCATTTCGGAAAAAGGAAAATTTAGCCTCGAAAAAGGCTCCTCAATGAACCAATCTGCACATTTGTGTGATCATCGACGACACTGAAAGAAAACTCACCTGAGAAGAAGTCACCAGGAAAAATTCTTCAAGTTGGCGCCATCTTTCGAAAAAAACATCGCGGGAATTTTCACTTCGAACGAGCGGAGCGGCGAGGTGCGCGCGCGCTGCTGGTAGCGGTCGGAACTGGACTAACGAGTGACGCGCCGGCCGCCGATAGCAACTGGCGTACGCGCCGGCGTCGCCTCCCCGCGCGTCGCGCCCCCTCGCGCGCCGAGTTATTTAGGATTACGTCATGGCTAAGGAATGCAATTTCTACGAAACAAGTTACAAGATTTGTGTCTAAAAATAGATTTTCCTGGAAGCGCGAACGCCCTTATTGATTTTATGTAAGCGTTCTGATTGGTGGACGAAAATTGTAAATATTTTAATCTTGTTTTTTATTGGTGATTAGTTTTAAGCCTGTTTGTATAAATTGAGAGTGCATTTCCATTAAATTATTATTCGACTCTTCGACATGAAGCAATAAGTGGTTTCTTTACCAACCTGCTCGCAGTACACCGTTACAGTGGCATCAACTTTATATGGATGGATCGAAAACTGTTCAGGGTTCAGGGGCAGCTTATTATGATCCGAAGCAAAAGACTTTTGGAAAGTTTAGGACAAATTCTAATGTTTCGATAATGACTGCAGAACTCTTAGGAATTTTTGAAGCTTTAAAATACGTTAATACTATACAAGAAACCAGAATAGTTATTCTTACTGATGATTCGAAGTGCCATTCAGCATTTAGCTCGATGCGCCTCTGGCCACAGAGGTGTTGTGATAGCTTTTTCCATTCTTAAAATGCTGAATGACCTTCAATCTAGGGATGTTAATATAAAGATTCAATGGATCCCTTCTCACATTGGTCTTGTTGGAAATGAATGTGTGGATAATTTGGCTATGTCTGCAATAGAAGATGGCATTGATGTAACAGTAACACCATCCTTTTCTGAAATAGGGTCGATGTGCCGGTTGGCGGCCTTTTAGTGCTCATATCAAGTTTAGGACATCAGAAAAAAATGTTACAACCTTAATATAGTTATGTTCACTATGTTAGATCAAAGCCCATATAATGAAGTTTTTGTCTTATATACTGTTTTGCGCTTTGAGCTATTAGTTATTTTTATTTTTAATTTATTCCGGAAAAACGTTAAAATTTCAGTTAGCGGCCTCAAATTTCAGTTTTCGGCCGTGGGATATCCTATTAGCGGCCACTGCATTGAAATGGTTTTAAAATGAATTTATAAGTCTAAAATTATGTAAATAAAAACGCTTTTTTGAAAGTGATTATTTATTATAATAATTATAGAATATCCAAATGTCATTTAAAAAAACACAATCAGGATAATTTACGAAAGTTAAAACACTATTGGATTAGTATCAATTAAATTGTACCCATAAAATTAGTTTCTTTGATATTAAATTTGCACTTATATCTCTCTTAGGAACTTCAAGGCTTAAGCTAATCTAAAGCTATCAGTCATCATTTTTATTATGCTTATAACCTTTAAGTTTATCTAAACATATCACATCTAATTATTTTCTTAGTAGAGTAGCAATTTTTATATTTCTGTTCTTAATTTTACAATCATATTGATAGCCATCATAATCTTATATTTTCTATTTTTAACGTAATATCACTTTATTATGTTAATTTTTGGCTCCATTATTTGTGTTTGAATACCTAACGTTAACAAGCTATGCTTCATCATCGTCATCATCATTTTTAAAGCAGCAGTTTGCCATTAGATATCAGTAAGACAAGCATTGCATTTGAATGGTTTGTCTTGAACATCTTCATATTTCAGTCCTACAAAGTCGGTACATCTTAAATGAAACCATTGAGTGCAAAAGTCACAGCCAATATTTTTTTCAGTATCTTCCTCTGTGTCGCTTATTAAAATGTCTTCGCACAAGGCGCATTTAATTTTTATCTTTTCGTTTTCTTTATTAGATTTCATTGGTTTTAATGCATTTCGCCGTGAAGCTTTTCTCTGTGTCAAACGATCTTTTTCCTGTCTTTTCATTTTCAGGTTTTCTTGTCTTTTTTTTCTCGCTTTTATTTTCTCTTTCTTTATATTTTCTTTGTCTTCATAAAATTTACGCCAAGCCTCAGAAGAAATTGCAGATGGAGTAGTGCGCACACGTGTCGTTTTCTGGACGATCGTCTTTAAAGTTATTAGGTTTCCCTGTATCTTTCATAGCTTTTTGAACTGTGTCTAGAAGTTCCACTTTTTTAATGGGGAAACCGCACTTTGCTATATTGACAAGCCAGTTCACAATTTCTTTTTCCCCTTCATAGGATAGTACGGGTTCAGGCCCAGGCTTGTTAAGCGTATCGGTTCTTCTGCCGGCTATCCTATCCTGCAATGTTGTTCTAGGTACTCCATATTTACGACACACTTGTCTGACGGACATCTTTTTGACTCTAACGTCATTTAGTGCCTGGGTTAATAATTCTTGCGAATATTTTCGAATTCTTTTTTTCTTCTCCTCAGCCTTTGGAGAAGCCATCTGGGAAAAATAATATTTTATGCAACAATTGATCGAAAACGAATTATAAATTTTATGTCAGACAGCTAAAAAAAAAAAAGATTCATAAGTGTAATAATAAAAATTTAAATGACCCCCTACATAAATAAGCTAGACAAAGAGCTGACGATATAAACTCTGTTTTTCTTCACTATAGGGCATCGATCGTCATCTATCTAACACCTAATTATCAAGACCATTCTAATAAACCCAAACACACTATATCTGTTACTGAGAGATTCAGCCAGCAGACTACTTGATGCTGCAGAAGGTTTTCAAAATACCAATAAAGTAAACCAAATTTAAATCAATCGGACCTGTGAAAGTTGGTAAGACCCTTCAATTAGGAACTGACCTGATGATCTTCGGACTCTGAACAGATCTTCATAAATTATAGTTAAAATTTCAAGATAGTTAACTATGATAACTCATTCAGCTTTCAAACAGAAAAGACCGCATCAAAATCGGTCCATTCAATTTACAAATTTAAACTTTGTAGTTTAATGGCCGAAAACTAACACCGATATTCAATTTTCGGCCACATGCTTTCCATACAATTTTAAGTCAGGCCGCGAACTGGGGTACCGTTTCATCTATGTTTTGGTTTTCGGCCACCCCCAAAATGGTCTTCATTATTAATTCTTATTCTTAATGATAACTACATAAATTGACGGCCGCGAACTAATAGCGAAGGTCTTTGCATCAGGTACAATATTAAAAGAAAGAGTCGTGAGATATATTATTTCATCACTTGAATAAAAAAGATGAAAGTGTGGAAGACTTGATATACCACATTGCGGCCCCTAGGCCGCAAACCAAAGTTTTGAAAAAATTTAAATTTTAGATCGCGGCCCCCATCATAATTGTTGTTCTGTACAAAATATTCAAAAAACATGTTAGGAGAATGTTAATAAGTTATTTTAGGAGTGTATTACATACCTATTAATATCACTTATTTAGAAAAACAACACATTGCTTACCTTGGAGTGAAACGCACGGCACTACTTTTTTTTATAATTTTCGCAGGTTGCGTCACCTCCGATTGCCTCCGCCGAACTGAACAAATTCCCTTCATTCACTCGAAAATGTTACCCGACCAAAAATGTTGTCATATACAAAGCAAACATTTTCAAATGTCTGAATAAAAATTTCATTTGGAAATAGTATTTCTAAGAGATATTCTCTCAATTTTACGGCATCGTGTACACATAAAGGCCGCCAACCGAAGGTGGCCGGCTAACCGGCGCACTGACCCTATTACCAAAGTTCAAAAAATCTTGTTTTAGTCTGTGGAAAAATCACTTTGACATCAAGTCGGTTGAAAAAGGAATATGGTATAAAAGCATTCAAAATAATATGCCTTCTATTGTTCCTTGGTTCATTTATTCTCGATTAAACCGTCCTTATACAGTTGCTGCTTTTCGATTACGGTCTGGACACGTTCCTTTGAGAAAGTTTGCATACTTAATGAAAAAAGTAGATTCACCAAATTGTTTATCGTGTGGTAAGCTGGAAGATATGCAACATTTATTAATGGAATGTGTTCATAATAGTGATTTGAGAGAACATGCTCTGTCTCTATTAAATCTCAAAAAGTATGATATTAGGATTTTGAATAGCATTTTGGCTGAGCCGGAGGACCGTTCAGCCAGAATTCTATTTAATTTTTATATAAAACTAGCTTTTGCCCGCGGCTTCGCTCACGTTAAGTTCGATTTTTCAAACCCTTATTTTACCCCCATAGAGGTTGAATTTTCAAAAATGGTTTCTTAGCGGTTGGTTAGTTCACGTTAAGTTAGACTTTTATTGGTAAAAGCTTTTGCCCGCGGCTTCGCTCACATTAAGTTCGATTTTTCAAACCCCTATTTTACCCCCATAGAGGTTGAATTTTCAAAAATGGTTTCTTAGCGGTTGGTTAGCTCACGTTAAGTTAGATTTTTATTGGTAATTAAAATCCAACCTAAGGCGATTCGTATCTCCGTAAAAAGCCAACATACCAAGTTTCATGGATATTACTTGAAAACTAAATTTTTTCCCTAATTTTTTATAACTTATAAGTTATAAAAATTAGGGAAAGGTTCCACATGTAGAAATTGTTTAAAATAAAATTGAAAATGGAAAATTCGGTCTGTCGAGCTGGGATTCGAACCATCGACCTTTGGCTGTTAGGCGACTGCAGAAGCCACAAGGCTACGGAGACCCATTATTGTACTGCGAAAATACCGAACACAATGCCAAATTAATTAATCGAAAGGAACTACGTTCCATCCGGGTGTCCCTTGACACCTCTCAAGTTTTTTATACAAATTTTCATCCCCTATTTGAAGTGTTTGGGGGGGTGGAATTTTAAAAATTTGCGAAACACGTATTTCTTATTTTTTTATCGAAAGCCCAAAAATTAAAGTTTCATGGATATTACATGAAAAATAATTTGATAAATGACGGACTTTTATACAAACTTTCAACCCCCATTTAACCTTCTTGGGGTTGGAATTTTCAAAATCCTTTCTTAGCGGACGTCTACGTCATAATAACTATCTGTGTGCAAAATTTCAGCCCGATCCGTCCAGTGGTTAGAGCTGTGCGTTGATAGACCAGTCAGTCAGTCAGTCAGTCAGTCAGTCACCTTTGCCTTTTATCGACCGAGCGAAGCCAAGGTCTTTGAGTCTACTTGAGTGAATTTGCACTTGTCCGTCCGTCCGTCCGTCCGTCCGTCCGTCCGTCCGTCCGTCCGTCCGTCTGTCAGAGCCTTATAACTTCTGAATTACTGAACGTAATTACTTCAATTTTAGATATAATATGTAAACCGATGGCCTCCAGCCGAAAATGGCTTAAAAAGTTATAAAAATCTTTATTTCAGGGGGGCTCTCATAGAAGCGAAAGCGACGAAAAAAAAATTTTTTTGCTTTTCATAGGGTTACAGTACGTCATTTTAAAGATAATTTGGAACAGAGTACAAAAGTATTTTTTTTTTAATTTTTTTCCTAAAATTGACGAAATGGGGGGCTTTCAAAGTGGAGATTATATTTGACCTCACAACGGAATAACCATTGAGAGCTGGGGCTTGAAAGTTTTATAATTTTAGCGTAATATCATGTACTTGAACAACAAATACTAAAATTAGATAAATGTAATAAGGAAACTAAATTATTTAACTTTTAATGAGCAGCAACAACAGAACTTCACAATGATGTCAATAGATGGCGCTCTCATCTCATATAGCAAATGCAGCTTATATGTAACATAATATATTCAATTAAAATTATTATTTATAGTCTAGGCAATGAAGCTAGTGGACCCCAACATCAATTCCTCAGGCGTCGAAACATAATATTATTCAATTAAAATTATTACTTAGTCATTTAGCAAACATCAATAAAACTTCACGTTGCAGTTTGTTTTTACATGTTTTCTGATCGTGTCGATAGTTGACGCTGTGTACAAGTAATTTAATTTGAATGTTCCAAAAAACTATACCTAAGTTTGATTGAGGCCTTGAGGATTTCACTATAACAGTTCCCTAACCTTTACGGGCTACATATGTTAAGTTAGTTGACATTTTCTGTCAACTTTGTTATTACAAACCTCTACGGGACAACTAAAGGTGAAAATGACATATGGGATGTTAGGATTGTATTTAGGGGCTACCTACGTAAAGAGACTTCTACAAAGGGGATGATTTAGGTATGGTTGGTGAAAACGGGCATAATAATAATGTCAATTTTGATCGTCATGTATCTATTGAATGTATAAGTAATTATGGGAAACCGTTACCGCGAGGTCTCAGTTCGGGGCGAACCACTAGTATATTTAGATGTATGAAAAATAGATTGTCAAATGATACTTTTTGAGCAATGGGTATTGGAAATATTAATTGTAATATAACTAAGTATAAATTGTTAATTATGTAGTAAGTATTAAATTTTGTTCTGAAAGTATATGTTACATGTACGATAGGGCTGACATATACTTTATATTGTATAAAAGCCCTTTACAATAAATAAAGATTAAAAAAAAAAGATTTAGTATACACTATGACATTACATACTAAGGTTATACACACTACACAGCATCTTGGGACCCCAACGACCATCAGCTCTTCAAACTATGTGGCCCGCCCATTTCCACTTCTGTTTCGCGACTCGCTGAGCTATGTCGGTGACTTTTGTTCACCTACGGATCTTCTCATTTCTGATTCGATCTCGCAGGGATATTCCGAGCATAGCTCTCTCCATCACTCGAATTTTCGAATACTGGAGCTAAAACACATAAGGTAGTCTTTGCATTGTTCAATGTGTTCATTGAGACAATGTCTTGAAGATGCTCTGGTGTCTTAGTGCAACATACGTAGGGTTTGTGTGGCATTGCGTTGCTCCTGTTCTACTGTACAGTGGGAGAGGCACATTGTAACATTTACCGCAGATTTTTTCTGATGTGGTGGATTAACACATAGGCTACATTTTATCCCAGAAAATTAAGGAGTTTCCGCGAGAATTAAAAAACTTGATCCACGCGGAAGAAGTCGCGGGCATCATCTAGTTTTAAATCACACTAACATTATGAAGACTAATGTTTGTGTATGTGCGTGTGTGTGTGTGTATGTATGTTTGTTACTCTTTCACGCAAATCTACTAGACGGATTTGGCTGAAATTTGGAATGGAGATAGATTTCACCCTGGATTAACACAAGGGCTAATTTTCCGGGATAAAAATCCCGGAAAATTAGTCCCGGAGTTCCTGCGGGAATTGAAAAACTTTAATCCACGCGGACGAAGTCGCGGGCATCATCTAGTTTTGAATAAAATATAATTTTACTAACCACAAAATAAAAAGAAGTAGGCAATCTTTTTCTTTAATTCTAACAGAATTGCAACATTCTTTCAGGCCTACCACATGTGCAATAGTGATGATCTACGCCTCTTCTGCAATGGATACTATGCGGAGATATTGATCATGGACCCATTCTCCTTAGAAATACTCTTCTCTTTGAGCTCCAAGATGAACCCGGATTGGATATCGGCTTTGCATGTGAGTTTCTCTTTCATTTTACAGAAAATTCAGATGAATCTGTTAGCATTGGGAATTTGGCAGTATCCTGCAGCCTCAGAAGGAACCTGGATTTCAAGGATAAAATCTATGATCTAAATATAGATTCACAATCAGCAGTGCCTTAGAAGTTCCCTGCAGCATCAGGATTGAGAAGTTGGGACCCAGAAATCAGTTACGTAGTATGTACTTGATACATATAGTGCGTTTAAGAAATTAAATATCACATGATTTAACGGTGAAGGAAAACATCGTGAGGAAACCTGCACACCTGAGAGTTCTCCATAGTGTTCTCGAAGGTGTGTGAAGTCCGCCAATTCGCATTGGGCCAGCGTGGTGGACTATGGCCTATAACCCTTCTCTGAGAGACCTCGCTCAGTAGTGAGCCGATGATGGGTTGATAATGATGATGATGATGATGACACATAGTATTAACAGTTTTAAAATCCCCATAGCTTAAGAATTTAAATTAAAAATGATTTTCTGAACATGTCTGTAGCTGCGTCTTATATCCTCATGTATAAAACTGACACTTTATTATCAATTATTATTTACCTATTTACAGGTAGCATATTTTACGTATATTATATTGGCATTGATTGAAAAAAATGAGTATTTGAATATTAGCATCAATTATGCCTTAACATGGGTAGCCTAAGTATGTCACGCTCTCTTAAACATTTCTGTGGTGGTGTCGTGTGGTGCGGGTTGTTACGTTCCCTCAAATATGGTTGAGCGAAGCAACGGCTGGGTCATGAGTCATGCTCGTGAACGGGTTCCACCAGCGGGAATGGTGCTGCTTTCTGTCTGCCCGTCTTAACGTGTTGAATTATAGTTAGGTATGCTTCTGTGGAATTCATTGTGGAAATACTGCATACATAGCATAGTATCTATTGAATTGTAGACTTGTTTTGAAAAGAACAACCGCCGAGTTTCTTGCTGTTTCTTCTCGGCAAGTAGGATATTCCGAACCAGTGGAAGACTCATCGACGATTCAAAAGCACTTGTAAAAAGTTTATTTGAATAAATAGTTATTTGTGTTATATGGGGCCAAAGGAATTTTTTGCCTCGAGGGCAACGATGTTATATTTCCCTAGATTCACCATCAACGCGTCAAATACGGCACGGTTTAACTGCTACTAATAGTAGCAAGTTAGCTCAGTCGCGCGTTATTTCACAAACCGAAAGCATGCCTTGGTGCTCCGTAAAAAAATTTAAAAACAGTCCAAATTATATCAAAAAACAAGATGGAATATCATACTTTCGATAAGAAAATATTTTGTTTACATTTATATTCCACTACATTAACAATATAATCACGAAATGTTGCTTAATTTAATTAATTTGTCATGAAAATAACAATATTTCTGCGGCGCAGCTATCACAGTCACACATACCGCGCGAGGAAGAGAACGCGATAGGCACGTCTGAGCAACATTGATTCAAGAATATAAATGGAGTAGTTTATTGTTTTTTTTTTATTATTATTTTTTTAACGATTTTTTGTTATTAAACATTTAGACGTACTAATGCAAAAAGGATCCAACTGTCAAACATTAATTGTCTTTTCTATTTGACTCCTTGAAAAAAATCGGCACAACACGTATTCAGTACCTATTAGACTTAAAAGACTGTAATTTTATTAATTATGTTAAGACAAAATAAAAAGATATTATTATAAAGACAAATTTTAATGTACAATAATTATTATTGTGTGTAAATAATTATATAAAAAATTGCCACTCCACTTCGGAACTATTCTTACATCGATGTAATCCGGTAAAAATGAATGTTCATCGGGTGATTTGCAAAACGTCGTACGTGTGGCACATTTATTACAAACTGAACCTTAAAATTCCTGTCATATGGTTGGTTATTGTTGACCCGGTTAGTGTCTTAGTGTATTTTATCTATAGTGTGTTTGTAGTGACTACATGGACAATTTTGGCGTACGAATTTGTAGGTGATGCTGCTTCCATGCTATAATAGTTCCATGCTCGAGGGCGTTATTTTGAATTCAGAGCGAAGTGAAGGATTCTAAAGTAGAATCCTGAGCGTAGCGAGGAATTCAATATACGCCGCCCGAGAACAAAAACTTTTGGCCCCGAATGGCGCACACTATTTTTCATCATTACCTATGAGAAAAAGCTAGGAGTATCAACCTACTATGTATAGAGTATAGACATTACCAATACGTATATTGAACGTTTAAATAAAACACAAATACATTTTTATGAAATAATTAAACATTAATATTTATGTTGAAAGTATGGGCGTATATATCTAATCGACAAAGATCACGTGACTTATCGAAGACAACAGCTTCTCAAACATTTTTGAATTTCGACACATTTTTGAATTCTCTCTTCTGATTGGTCCGCGTTAGTGCTTTAGTATGCTAAAGCACTAACGCGGACCAATCAGCAGAGAGAAATGAAAAGTCCCATGGGGTTAAAATTAAATTTTGCTCCCGCTATCCTCTGAAGCCAATATTCGTTTTTCGAATAGGTATGATGAAAAAAACATTTCTATTGTATTCTTTTCTATTGACAATAATTATATTGATAATTATTAAACAAAATTGGTGTGCAATTAATTTTTTTGGAATATGTATTAATTTCAGGTATTGCGGCCATCTTCAAGAAAAGACGATGTTGTTCTCGCGATATCTATAACCGGTACTGTAAAGGTATGTTGATTGTTGATATTGTTCATTGTCTGTTAGGTTCTGTTTTGAATATAATACTTTTGGCTACTATCTCAAACCCTTTAATTTTAATCTCGTTATTAATTTGTATGCTGCCCTTTAGCCCTCACTTTTTATAATTTTCTCACCGCTTACTTTATTTTCTGCACATTATTCCCTTTAACTCCTATCTTTTAAGCTATTGCATAGCTTTTATCGCAGGCTTTGAACTAGGACAAACAATTTGAGCGCGACGACCGAATCAAGAAATTCCGTAACGAAAATAAACCTAACACCGTCGTTCAGTAAGCGTTCAACATTTTAGAGGTTCACAAGTAGCTCTGTTTGGTGCAGTGAGCGAGTGGCCGCTTTCTTTATCGTATGGTGTATGATGTCTCATGTTCGAATCTCACTCGCGAAGTAGTGACAGTGCGCTTTTCTTGTTTGTTTGTTTTTTAATTATTTTTTTGCATAATTTTTATTATGCAAAAAAAAATATTGCATAAATATTATAATTGCATAAGTTGATAAAAAATGCTATGCAATAGCTTTACCGCGGCAGTCCCCGAGTGCCACTTAATTTTATGCCTAGTTGCTTTCCCCTCATTCCTTCTTTCTTATTCTGGCCACTTCTTTAACCTTTTTCTCGTTTCCTCTTTCTCACCTCTTGCCCTGACTCTATTTTAGCCCCTAATTTTAACCCTTCCTGATCTAGCTATTTCTTTTGATGCTAAAATTTAATTTTATCATAGTGAATTTATAAATATTACTTGCTTCAACGGTGAAGGAAAACATCGTGAGGAAACCTGCACACCTGAGAGTTTTTCATAATGTTTTCAAAGGTGTGTGAAGTCTGCCAATTTGTATTGAGCCATCTCGCTCCATTGAGCTCGTGGTGGACTATAACCCTTCCCTGAGAGTAGACCTGCGTGCAGTAATGAGTCGTTGCTGGGTTGCTGATGATGATGATGTGATGATTAACTTTGCTCATACTTTACTCTTAGAGTTATAATTTTGTTTTATATTATAGTTCTCTCTCTTATCTTAGTTTGAGTAGCTTGGACAAAAAGGAGTGAAAGTAAGAGTAAAAGAGATTCAGCAATTTTCGTTGAGAAAATTATGTAAAAAATATTGGTTGTTGAAACTAGAACTAGTTCGCGACACATCCGCTAACCACAGCGCGCACGCGATGACTGGCGGGCGGCGGCGGGCGCTCTCTAGTCACAAGCCAATGCTTGTGCCGATCGTGCCTCTCTATCGCTTGTTCCGTGCTCTCGCTTGCACGCCCAGGCTCAGGCGGAACGTGACACTTTTTCGTGCGTGCAGCCGGTGTTCATCGATTTATAAAACGTTATCACGCCAAAAGATACACACAGTAATTGAGAGGTTATAGGTGCATAGGCCTTAGGCTGTAGAACAACTGTATGTCTAAACTCTAAAGTATCAAACATGTTTTTTACAAGCTTTTATTTAGCTTGACCAGTTTGTTTGTTTGGGTCTAATCTTGCAAGATGAACCCACTTCCCGTTTTCTGATCGAGCTGAAATTTTGCATGTACTACGCGTTCGTTTGAAGTTGAGCCCTGCACCATAGAGTAAAGTAATCGACGTAGTCGTAATTCCTAGTTCCATGCCGACAGTGCGGACACAGTATAGGATATGCAGTAGTTTGACACCTTTGATCTAGTGGTACTACGCGTTACAAATTTCCCCTAGCTCTCTCGCGCTTCCCCGTACCGCAACTCAAGTCAGACCCACTTAGTAAACCGCTCGCGAAGCACCGCTTATTAAAAATAAATTTCAATTTCAAATTCAAATTATTTATTTGCACAGATTGAGTAGTACAATGGTGTTACACTATAATAAAAGTCCTTACAATCTGCCGGATAGGCAAGCAAAAATAATATTTAATAATAATTCTTATTCTAAGTTTACGTGTTAAAAGTTCAATTTATTAAATTGAACTTTGGATATTAGGAGTTTTGGTAGGTTTGGTATAAAAAAACTAAGAATGTTGTACATATCGTAAAGCATTAGAATAATAAACACTTTTTTTTATATTTTTTTATTATTTATACCAATTCGAATTCAATATTCATAGTTAAGACAAGTCAGCTAGTACTTGATAAATAAAACAATAGATTAGTAGATTATTAACCAAGGGGATAAAGCAGTGTCTTCTGTCGCGGGTGACGATTTAAATCGCGAGCGTAACGAAGGACTGGAGGTTTACTCCCGAGCGTAGCGAGGGTGTTAAAAACTTAAATCACGAGCGAAGCGAGGGATTTAAGACGAGTCCTGAGTGTAGTGAGGGATTTAAGTTCACCCAAGACTAAGACAGCTTTATCGCCGAGGAAAATACTCTACTTTTCGTACCATTCGCGAAAAAATTAACACAATAATAATATGAGATAAGCATTTATTAAAAATAATGACAATTAAAAGTAAAAGTTAACATTCGAAACATTGGTCCAATTATTGATAGAGAGAGTTACATTTTTGTTTGGGTACATTTATTGTTGATGAGTTGATTTGAGTATTTCTCTGTTCTTGCGTCTGAGCATTTGCACTGATGGAATCCGACAATAGGGTATTTGACTACTTTTAGAAAATCATCTTAAATTGTTGTTATTGCTATGCTGAAGCTAACAAAACGTATATTTCGGCATAACTTTCAGTATTTTTCATAAAAATCGAGAAATAAATTCAAAAAAATAAATTGCCGCCGAAACGTTCCATTTGCTCCCATGACGTCACAGTTCACATTTCAAACAATGACAATTCCACAGCCC
The DNA here is from genome assembly GCA_029955525.1 of Oeneis ivallda. Lineage (NCBI taxonomy): Eukaryota > Metazoa > Arthropoda > Insecta > Lepidoptera > Nymphalidae > Oeneis > Oeneis ivallda. The sequence goes on from JARPMR010000028.1 coordinate 4,301,125, forward strand.
ATAGGTGGTGTGGACTGTGACGTCATTCGAGATCACGGAACGTTTTCGATCACGTGACCATGGCCGGAAATATAGCAATTTTATTTAATGTTTTCTAATTAAATAAAACTTTATTTTTAGTTTTGTCGTATGGAATAATGTTTTTAGATAATAATCTTTTAGGATGACACCAAATGAAACGATATTTTTAACATAGTCAAATACCCTATTCACTGTCACTGTCGCTTTGATTTAACATCGTAACGTATTTTTAGAACATTAACTTATTTATAAAAATAAATTAAAATAAACTTAACGTTTATGTATTTGAAGAAAACAAAAACGCGGCAAATTCCTAGACTAATATTTTTTTGTCGGAAAAGCAAAGGCATCAAGCTCATACGGCCTCGTCGGTTTTCGTAATTTTATTTAATAATCATAACTGCATAATAAATGCGTATTCCTTTTTCAAAAAGATGTATAATGCTTTATATACAAACTCAATGGTGTAAACACAGATGTAGTTCAGTAAATTTCGGTAAGTATTCCAAATTTAAATCACATTCTCCCCCTAGAGGATGAATGAAATTCAGTACAATTTTCTTTCCCTGTTTTTAACAGATTAAAAATGACTATTGTTATGTTCGCTTTTTGTGGCACAGAATGTCACTTTTTTGAGCAAGTGGTACGAAAAAACTATTATACTGCATCTTTTTATATTGCGTCTTTACTGTGGGCCTGACTTGAGGTGCGGTGCGGGGAAGCGCGAGGGGTGAAGATTTCTTTACTCTATGGTGCAGGGATCAACTTTAAACGAACGCGTAGTATGTGTAAATCGGATGACAATGCAATATTATTGTGACATGGAGTTGATCTGATGATGGAGACGGAAGATGGCTATCGGAACTCTGTAATAAAACGACGTAACTCCATCGAGTTTGGGCTCGTTTGATTCGTCATAACAAGTACTCTGATCCTAGATGATAGCCAGAGTCTAATGATGTAGCTACTAAAAGCTTGCATTTAAAAATAATTTTTTTAATTTACACTTGTTTATTTTCACTTCTCCAGGTCTGGTCACTCCTCGGCCACGAGAATAAGCAATCCGAACCAATATACGAGAACGAATCAAAACAGATAAGGTGTCTTAACGCACTGTCGCTCAACTGTTGCGCTTACAACCAACGCACAGTTCTGATCGTGTGCGCTAAGTACTGCCAGATATATGACGCGGGTAAGATCTATATGTATTTCAATAATCCTTCTTCTTCTTCTTTATCAACCTGTAGACGTCCACTGCTGGATAAAGGTCTCCTGCATGGACTTCCACAGGCTTCGGTCTTGCGCCGCTTGCATCCAGCGGCTCCCTGCGACTCGTTTGATGTCGTCGATCCACCTGGTGGGGGGTCTCCCAACACTGCGCTTCCCGGTGCGGGGTCGCCACTCCAGCGCCTTGGGACCCCAACGACCATCAGCTCTTCGAAGTATGTGCCCCGCCATTTCCACTTCAGTTTCGCGACTCGCTGAGCTATGTCGCTATATAACTAGCTATATAATCCTTACTAATATTATAAAAGCAGTGATAGCCTAGTGGTTAGGACTGTGGTCTCCTATTCGGGGGTCGCAGGTTCGATCCCGGGTACGCACCTCTGACTTTTCGGAGTCAAGTGCGTTTAAGTATCACTTGCTACAACGGTGAAGGAAAACGTCGTGAGGAAACCTGCACACCTGAGAGTTCTCCATAATGTTCTCGAAGGTGTGTGAAGTCCGCCAATTCGCATTGGGCCAGCGTGGTGGACTTCAGCTTATAACCCTTCTCTGAGAGGAGACCTCGCTCAGTAGTGAGCCGTTGATGGGTTGCTAATGATGATGATGATGATATTATAAATGCGAAAGTGTGTTTGTTCAATCACGCCGCAACAGAGCTACGGATCGAAGTGAATTTTTTGCATGGGTATATTTGAATACCTGGAGAGTGACATAGGCTACTTTTTTCTCGAAAAATCAAAGAGTTCCCGCGGGATTTTAAAACTAAATCCACGCGGATGAAGTCTCGAGTATCAGCTAGTTGGTAATAAAATTGGTATACTAGTAAGTCACAGTCAAGGCTTTCATACATTTTTCTAGGTGACTTCTCTGTCCTATGCTCGATTCAAGCTCCGTCCGGCGAACGTTGGATGTCCGGAGACTTCCTGGCTCCAGACAAGATCCTGGTATGGTCTACTGAAGGAAAGGGCTACCTTTACAAACTGCCTGCCAAGTAAGTTTCCATGTATCTCACCACCGCACTGAATTTAAGATTTTTTTCAAATCATCAGTTCCCAGTCAAAAGCTATTGCTAGGTCCAAAGATTTTAGAAACTTTAACACTGATTCATTAATCTTTTTGGAACGTAGTTCCTTATCGCGCGGTGCGGAAGGGGGCTAGACGGAAAAAATAAAGACAAAATTGAACAGACACTCGACACTGATCGACACTTTTTTGAAACCGACACTTTTTTGAATGTGAATTTGGCATTGTGTTCGGTATTTTCGCGGTACAATATTGAGTCTCCGTAGCCTTGTGGTTTCTGCAGTCGCTTAACAGTGAAAAGTCGATGGTTCGAATCCCAGCTCGACAGACTGAATTTTCCATTTTCAATTTTATTTTAAATAATTTCTACATGTGGAATTTTTCCCTAATTTTTTATAACTTATAAGTTATAAAAAATTAGGGAAAGGTTCCACATGTAGAAATTGTTTAAAATAAAATTGAAAATGGAAAATTCGGTCTGTCGAGCTGGGATTCGAACCATCGACCTTTGGCTGTTAGGCGACTGTCGAAACCACAAGGCTACGGAGATCTAATATTGTAGTGTGAAAATGTTAACACAATGCCAAATTAATTAATCGAAAGGAATTGCGTTCCATCCGGGTGTCCCTTGACACCTCTCAAGTTTTTTTTTCTAACATTAGACAATCATCTGAGCACATAATGCCTACGTTTAGTTCAGTTTTGCTCACTTTAAAAATAATATGTGTTGTGATCAGTTGATATGTGTTGAAAACGCTATTTGTAATGCAGGATACTTCGTATTTAATTCGCATTTTAGCTCTTTTCTTAATAACTTCTGAGCCGATTTTCATTACTCAAGTCGATATCTGACAGAACAGAGGCATAAAAAAACCTCTATTTTCGAAATTCTTTTATACGAAGGCAGCTTATTTGTTGCATGTGTTTGTTTGTGTGCATTTAAGTGAAGTATGTTCAGTTAAATGATTGAGTGAATATGCGAGTGATGACCGATGAATGAGTAGATGAATGAGTGAATGAAATACTGATATCTAGCCTAAGGGGTTGTATCATTTTGGGCCAGGTACTTGTACGGTATACCAAAAAATTAGGATTAAATTATTGACCGAGCGAAGCGAGGTCTCTGAGTCTACTAGGTGAATTTGCTCTTGTCCGTCCGTCCGTCCGTCCGTCTGTCAGAGCCTTATAACTTTTGAATTACTGAACGTAATTACTTCAAATTTAGATATAATATGTGAACTGATGGCCTTCAGCCGAATATTGCATAAAAAATTATAAAAACCTTTATTTCAGGGGGGCTCTCATAGAAGTGAATGCGAAGTAAAAAAAAAATTATCGCGTTATATAAAATTGTAACATATCATATTAAAGATAATTTCGAACCGAGTACAAAAATATTTTTTTTTTATTTTTTCCTTTAAAATTGACGAAATGGGGGGCTTTCAAAGTGGCGATTTTATACGCTCGCTTGAAGACGCTCTCTAGCAAAATCCGCTACGTATTTTCAACCTGTTTTATTTTTATTATTTCACTTATATCCTGTACTTGAACAACAAATACTAAAATTATATGAATATTATAAAGAAACGAGATTATTTAATTTTTAATGGGCATCAGTAATTCATATAGCATCAACATAGCTTCACAATAATGCTAATAGATGGCGCAGTCATTACATTAGGCACTATTCCATGGAACTAGGAGATTACGACTACGACCTATCCCAAAAACAGTTTTGCGTCGACCATTATTATTTAGTTACATAATAATATAATACCATATTATTCAATTAAAATTATTTTTAGTTAAATATCAAACTTATTGAAGTTTGATATTTAACTAGACAATAATTTGATGATTTAGGTATGTTTGGTGAAAACGGGCATAATAATAATGTCAGGTTTGGTCGTCATGTATCGATTGAATGAATAATCATGGGATATCGTTACCGCGAGGTCTCAGTTCGGGGCGAACCACTAGTATAAATTGAAATAAAATATGCTTTTTTAGGGTTCCGTACCCAAAGGGTACCAACGGGACCCTATTACTAAGCCTACGCTGTCCGTCCGTCCGTCCGTCCGTCCGTCCGTCCGTCCGTCCGTCCGTACGTCCGTCCGTCCGTCTGTCAGAGGGCTATATCTCGTAAACCGTAATAGATAGACAGATGAAATTTTCACATATTATGTATTTCTATTGCCGCTATAACAACAAATAATAAAAAAATTAAATTAAAATGGGTAGGTGGGTAGATGGAAATTTTTTAATTTAATTTTTTTAACGGAACCCTAAAAGAGCGAGGCCCGACTCGCACTTGGCCGATTTTTGTAGTATTACAGTGAGTAAGAGGTACAAATATAAAATTGTTAATTGGGTACATCTGTAGAATGGCAACTCCCGGAGTGCATTCATCTGCTTCTGTTGTCTATGTTTGTAATGGCATTACTCATCTTATTGTCATTTCAACTGTCAAACGTCAATTGCTGCAGGGCGACCGGCTAAGAAATATATCAATCATTAAAGGACAGCATCAATGTCAAAACATGGTTTTGGCTCCACGTGTCATTGATACAGTCCTTAAAGGATCGTTGAGGACAAAAAAATGTTTTGACATTGATGCAGTACACTATCGATACAATTTTTCTATGAACATTGCTGAAAATTGGTTCCACGTAAGACTTTTGAAGGAAGATGTCGTTTATGGACTACGACAAAAGTTACGTCAAACTAGGCTTTCATTGATACAAGCCGTGAGGTGTTCTTAACGGTGACATAAGGTGTCCACTAATCGTTTTACTACTCATATTTTCTGTTAAAGTGTTTTAAAAAGCTTTATTAAATAATTTGTCAAATTAGCAAAGCAAGTAGTATTTTAAGAAGTATGTTTAATGTTAAAATCATTGAAGAATAATTTTTAGATTTAAAGGTTACTTTTTGACATTTTCGTATGTTTACGGATAGTTTAAAGAGCATGGAACTAGGAAATACGACTACGTCTAAGTAAAGAGTAATCTCTGGTTTGCCGTCTGAAAGTTTGATACGAAGTTTAAAGTTTAAAAATCTGAAATCATAAAAATAGTTTGGTGTTTGGGTGGCATCAAACTCGCAGTTGTTATCATTGTTGGATTAATTAACGTAGTCGTAATTCCTAGTTCCATGAACTAGCCGCATAGGGTATGTACCTACATAGGTAGAACGTATTACTTATGGCCATGGAATTATTATGTACGTTGTACGTAAGTACATAATAATTCCATGCTTATGGCACATAAGTATTATTCAATAATAATTTGCGCCTGGGTAAATTCTGTTTGTGATGCGGGAATAAGTTTTTTAGGTGTTTGTGTGTACGAAGTACCATCCTACTTAAATAAATATTGCGTATATTATTTGCAGATATTAAATATTTAATTCAAGAGCAATTATTATTAGCTATGGCAATTATTAATTCTTTCAATTGGTATAACGCAGTCAAATAAGGAAGACTGCTATAGCCGTATAGTTTGCTAGATTATCATAGATGTTCAAATTAGTCGGATTATACGTATGACCCACCACTATAGTATCGATAGTCACGTGATAGTCACCTGATTGCGACCTATTGCTACACTCCTGAAAAAGCTTACGCGGTACCGGTTATAAGGACTGTAACGATAACGATCCATAAGGATATTTTTGGATGTGAGATGTGAGACAATAGTTACGTGGTCGGGCTGCTGGTAGTCACATGTCAATTGCTGTCAATTGTGGTTATTTTTTATGTCAAAAATCATCATGACTTATGTAAGTACGTGTCATTTTCAAAAAGAACGCCATGTTGTTGCGCTTTATTCTGCACATTAATTTCGCATTGTACCTCGTAAAAGGGACCTTTTAATGAGGAATAAAGAAAAAATAATCACTATTTCATGACCCAACATTTTGAAAGACTGTACAAAGATCTGGCCCAGGCTCCATATATAAGTATTTGAAACAACCCCTTTGGTAGCTTAAAGGTGAAGAAAAAGACAAAGATCTTCACGGAGTGAAGAATACGAATATGTACTTACTTCGATCAATAATGTACAAGTTTATACAATTCCATACAAATTATACCACGATACATAATACAGTACAGATACAGAAAATTCACTTCGCAAAATCATTTAAATAAATAGGAACAGACAATAAAGTGCAATTCAGAGGTGCGATTATCTATAATATATATCTATATATCTATATTTAATGTTATTCCATTGATCGCAATCGTGTTCGATGACAGCGTCAAATTAAAATAAACCATAACAGCATTGAATTAGAGCTCAATTTCGTGTATGCATTCTTATACGTTTAGGTATGTACGATACGCTCCATAACGCTCCACGTTAAAATCGGTTGTACTGAATTTGTGACTTTAAATCAATACAATCAAGGATTATTTTACTTTGACGCTAATGTCATCGAAAACGATTACGATCAATGGAATAACATTAGACAACAGGAAGTCGCACAGCGCTAACTTACCTACAGTCATATTCACCTAGAAATTGCCTCTCTATCTAACGCGTAACTCTTATCCTTTCGCACTATGTTAGCTCATTGAGTTGGCCCGTCCGGACGGAGCGATGCCGGGTACCTTTATCCCTAAAATGCGCAGCGCGTTAGGCCTGATCTAAGGCCAATGTAAGTAGGTATAGATTAATTATTGATCGAAGGTACTGCCGCACTCAGAGTCGCTAATCATTACTTAACGACGAGATCTTGGATTTTAGAAATTTTCTTTCTCAGAAGTTTGTATATTAATGACAATTCAGTAATAGATTTAATGATTAATTAATTAATTACTCATTAAATAATATAATTTAATACATGCGGCTGAGTGCGGTAGTTTATCACAAGTCAATGATTCATTAATCATAATTTAAGGAATGACTCTGAGTGCGGCAGTTAGTATACATAATAGTTTGCTAGATCTAGGAGTTAGCTGTGTTTCTTGACAGTTCAATGGCTAAATGATACGTTTTTTTTATAGCAAACTGCGCGGACGAGCTATCAGTAGGTCAGCACATATTTGTTGTTAATGTTGTAATTGTCGCTATTTTGTTTTTAGCTTCATGCTAGCCTAGGATAGATTCAGACTGCAAGTTAACTGTGAACTGCAGTTTGGATTTGCAGTGACGAAGTGTATTATTTTTATTAGTTAATTTGTTCAATAGAATATTTTTGTTTGTTACGGTAAATCCATTGTACTTGTTATACCAGGCTAAACCAAATCCTTGCTTACTCTTTAAGCATGGACTTCTTGTATAGATTTCAGTAAGACCACATTTATATTACAATGAAATGACGATTACAACAACGCAGTCTTTGTGAAACAAAATATTCATTTCTGTACATCATAATTTTTAATTTTTAATCCAAAAGGGCTCGTGATTCCTCAACTACGCCTCAAAACAGTCCGAAAATCATTTGTGGTAATGGGTGTGACGTTCTATAATAAATAAATCTATCTATCTAATACCTTTAAACGAACAATTCTTGTATATGTATATAATCTGAATCTCGGAAACAGCTCCAACGATTTTCATGTATGCGTAGTATATTGGGGTTTCGGGGGCGATAAATCGATCTAGCTAGGTTTCATTATTAGAAAACGTCGTTTTCAGGCAATGAAAAACCCCTACATTAGAATACGAAGGTAAATTTCGCCATCATCTATAAAGATCCAATAGCTCAGTTAGGAAATCCGGCGGTCCCGAAACCAGTAGCCTAAGCACGAATATTTTCACTATCGAATAGTTAACGTAAAGTTAACGCCGACAAGATACTTTGTATGAAAACGAGTGCACCGCCCGCACAGTGCAACGCCTGTTTTCATACAAAATATCTTGTCGGCGTTAACTTTACGTTAACTATTCGATAGTGAAAATATTCGTGCTTAGGCTTCAGACGACCCCGGTTCGAGTCCAGACGATTATTTTTTCCCCTATGAATTTTATTATTATTATTTTTTCTAAATATATAATTTCCAAAAAACACGATTTACCAAAAAAAAAAAAAAACGAGCAAAGCTCGATCACCCACTTAATATTATATATTTGCAATACAACAAAAAGTGACTTGTGCTATCCCGCTAACACTAGCGGACACCATCATGAGGCGTACGAAACCACTATTCTCGAGTATTTTTTGCAGTAAAGAAATTATTAATGTTGTAATTTATAAAAGTGGTCGAACTGTCCTAGCATTGTATTTAGTTCAGTTGCGTATAGCACATCATATTAAAACCCCCATCTTTTATTTTTTGTTTGTTGAACAATTTACACTGAGTACCCTATTTGTATTTGTAATTGAAATGAGGCTAGATCATATTTTCAGCTTTATCAATTTACTAGCTTTTGCCCGTAACTTCATCCATGTCACTCTCCGGTAGGGCTGACATGCGCGCCACGAGAAAATTTTGTCTAGTCATATGGTCATAGTCGTGAATCTCTATGGGATATCACGAAAAAACGTGAACAGTGAAACATGGGCGTATGTCACGCTCTCTTTAAACATTTCTGTGGTGGTGTCGTGTGATGCGGGTTGTTACGTTCCCTCAAATATGGTTGAGCGAAACAACGGCTGGGTCATGCGTCATGCTCGTGAACGGGTGCCACCGGCGGGAATGGGGCTACTTACTGTCTGCCCGTCTTAACATGTATTGAATTATAATTAGGTATGCTTTTGTGGAACTTCCCCTCATTGTGGAAACACTGCATACATACCATAGTATATAGATACAATAGTGTATTATAAACTTGTTTTGAAAAGAGCAACCGCCGAGTTTCTTGCTGGTTTTTCTCGGCAGGAAGAGCATTCCGAACCAGTGGTAGACTCATCGACGATTCAAAAGCACTTGTAAAAAAGTTTATTTGAATAAAAAGAAATTCTATTCTAACGGGAAGACAAAATTTTCTCGTGGCATGCACCTTAGCCCTACTGGTCTTCATTCATAGCAATACAAAATCACGTCGATACATTGCTCCGTTACTACGTGATTGAAGGACAAATAAACACACATTCACATTTAAAACGTTAGTAAGTACGCTGATTTTGAAATTATCGTTACTTATACTTCCGTCACGCCCTAAGGTATCCAGTGCCTAGCGCCCAACGCGTACCAGTGGAACCGAGACGCAATGTCTCTTAATGTAAATTAAAATTCCGCTTCATTTCCCTCTTGCTTCCATATCCGTCTATACTTTCTCTTCCACTCCCTTTTGCTTCCATATCCGTCTATACCTTCTCTTTTGCTCCCTTTTGGTACTATATCAGTCTATACTTTCTATTAAGCTCCTTTTGACGTGATAACGTCATGAATCGATGAACACCGGTTGCACGCACGAAAAAGTGTCACGTTCCGCCTGAGCCTGAGCGTGCAAGAGAGAGCCCGGAACAAGCGATAGAGAGGCACGATTTGCCCAAGCGTTGGCTTGTGACTAGAGAGTGCGCGCTGTGGTTAGTGGATGTGGCGCGAGCTAGTTCTAAAACTTCTTCTTCTTCTTGATCGCGTTCTTCATTTCTGAAGGTCGTGTCCGTAATTCAGGTTTTTCGTAACGGTGGTCACTAAAGCCTTCAACTCCTGTCGGTCCTCAGCCTTCCTTATTGCGGTCGTAAATGGGAGGCCAGTGAGTGTCTTGATCTGGTCCGACCAGCGGCTAGGTGATCGGCCGCGAGGTCTTTTGCCCTCCACCTTGCCTATGACTATCAGTTTGTCTAAATTACTGGGAAGGCGTCGGGCAATGTGGCCAAAATACCCCAAGATCTTCTGATAGCAAATTGTGGACAATCTAGTGCCAATGCGAAGTTGCTCCAGGATAGACTTGTTTGTCCTCTTAGCTGTCCACGGTATGCGAAGCATTCCTTCTCCAACACCACATCTCAAACGCGTCAATCTTTTTTCTCTCTGCCGCTCGGATCGTCCACGCTTCAGAGCCATAGAGGAAGATTGAGAAGACTAAGCTATTCACGAGTCTCTTTTTAGTTGTATTAGAGATCTTCCTGCTTTGCCAAATTCTAATTAGTTTGCTCATCGCACCTTTGGCTATTTGAATTCGTCTTCTGATATCGAGTTCACTCTCTCCCTTGTCCGATAGAAAAGATCCGAGGTACACAAACTCGCTTACGAACTCCAAATCTGAAAGTTCGCCAGTCCTAGCGAGTTGACCGGCCCTGTCGACTAGCATAACTTTTGTTTTTGCTTTGTTAATACTAAGTCCAACCAGTCCACTCTCCAGTTCTAGTCTGCGGAACAGTTGAGCTAGTTCCTTTTCAGATGATGCAAAGAGTGTGGTGTCATCCGCGTATCTCAGGTTGCTGATTTTAACACCTCCAATGGTAATTCCTCCCTCCCATCCATCTAGGGTTCTTCTCATGATATATTCTCCATAGATGTTAAAAAGAATGGGAGAGAGAATACATCCCTGCCGTACTCCCTTTTTCGGCTTGAAAGGTCCAGAGATAACGTCGTTAACTCTGACCATGGACTCGCTTTCTTGGTATAGGTTTGCGACCAGAGCTATGAGATGTTGGGGTACGCCCATTTCTCGCAGTATTTTCCACAGACAATCCCATTGCACGCAATCAAATGCTTTTGAGTAGTCAATGAAGCACATAAACATAGGCACGTTAAATTCTCGGCTCTTCTCAATTATTTGCCTCACGTTCACAATCTGTTCCCTTGTGCCTCGTCCTTTGACAAATCCCGCTTGTTCTTGTATTTGCGACTGAAGAAAAGACTGTAACCTACTGTTTAGTACATAAAGCATTATCTTGCTGGCATGTGATATAAGTGCAACTTTGCGATAATTTCCACATGTTCTTGTTGATCCTTTTTTGTGCAACGGGATGACCAAGGATTTTTTCCAGTCTGTGGGCCAGATTCCGGTTTTCCATATGAGATTGCATAGATCAAGTATTATCTTTATACCTCGTTCTCCTAGGCGCTTTAACTCTTCGGCGAAAATATAGTCTCCTCCGGCCGCTTTATTGTTTTTAAGCTTCCAAATTGCACTCCTAATCTCAGATTCAAGAATCTCAGGTTCCTCACAATGGTCTTCTACTTGATCTACTGCACCTGCTGTTTGTGTTGCAGAATGTGCGTACAGACCCTCACAGTATGATCGCCACCTTTCTGTGACTTGATCAACTTCGGTCAGCAATGTACCTTCATCATTTTCTATGGCCCAGGTTCTTGGCTTCAGCTCTCGAGTAATAATCTTTATTTTGAGAAATAGATCCTTCGTGTGAAAATGTTTGGCATGATCCTCAATATCTTGACAGATAGAGTTCAGGTGATCATTGTAGTCTTTGCGACACATGCGTTGTACCGTCGCTGATAGTTCTTGATATTTTTCATGCCTAGAGTCAACATTGCCTACAAGAAGTTCTTTCCGGTCTTTAATAAACTTCCAAGTCTCCTCCGTAATCCATGCTTTCTTTGGAGCATCCACCCTTGTTCTCTGACCCTCTTTACGCGATGAAAGTATGATGTCTTTTATCTTGCTCCAGTTCTGGTCGACATCAACACTGTAGTCGATGGTGAAATCTGTCATATTTCTCTCGATGCAGTGGCTAAATACTGAAAGCTCACCTTGATCCGGTCTTTTTTGTGGTTTGTGAATTATGCGAGAGCATTTCTTCAGCTTCAGCATCATTTCTGCCACTAGTAATTTGTGATCACTCCCACAATCTGCTCCAGGGTAGGTTTTTGTATTGCTAATACAGGATCTCCATCTCTTAGCTATCGTGATGTAGTCTATCTGGTTTCCAGCCCGGTCTCCTGGCATTACCCACGTATAGAGTCTCCTCGGGTGATTCTTGAAACATGTGTTCATGATTGTGAGGGAGTTCTCAGCGCAGAATTGTAGCCACTTTTCACCCCGGTCATTCCTCTCTCCAAGTCCATATCTTCCGACAACTTCTCTGAGGTGATTGTCATTAGTAGTATCTCCTACTTTTGCGTTGAGGTCGCCTATTAAAAGTGTAATATCTCTCGACGGCAACCTTTTTAGAGTGTCGTCGACTTGGTTGTAGAATGCCTCAATGACATCCTCAGTTGACGCTGATGTGGGTGCGTAAACGACTACCAGATTGACGCGACATGGCCTTGTGTTGATTCTTAGGGTTATAATGCGGTCACTCACTGGGTTGTATCCTAGCACCGATTTGTTAATGTCGGGCGCTACAGACACGGCAACTCCATTCTTACTCTCGTCTTCGGGACCAGAGAAATATACAGTATATCCAGTTGGTGTTGTATAGAATCCGGAGCCTCTCATATGAGTCTCAGTAAGCCCTAATATTTTCAGACCGTAGCGTTGTTGCTCTTTATCCATTATCTCCTTTTTCCCGGGCTGTATCATGCCTCGGACGTTCCAGGTTCCTATCTTCAACTTCTTCCGAAGATGTGCACGCTGGTTAGATAATGTGTCACCAGTAGCATTCTGTTCGCACTGCGCCTGGTGAGTCGCAACAGTGTGTCCAGTAGCACATTTCACACCATGCGACCTGGTATCGACATGGCGCCTTGTTGCCGGGTCGCATTTATTCACTCTCTTTATATTGTTCTCTTTCATACGGATTTCTTGGGAAATTAGTGCAGTGGTTTCCCCTTGCCTTCTGCACCAGATTTTTTAGGGTTTATTAGACCCAAGGTCACTGAAGACTCATCCAGCTGGTTGCCCAGCCGGGTTTATGGATATACCGCCATTGGTCGGTCGCCAGAGCCTCGTCCGTTTCCAGCAGGGGGCACCGCGGGCAGGTGAGGTTGACAGTTGGGGCCGATCAGATGTAATTATCGTTCTCCCCCTTACCCCCCATTATCGTTCTCCCCCTTACCCCCCTAAGTTCTAAAACAATCGTTCGTAAACTGACTTTACAGACAGCCAATTTTTTTGGATACCGTCGTCTATACCCTCTCTTTCGCTTCCTTTTGCTTCCATATCCGTCTATACCTTCTCTTCTGCTCCCTTTTGCTTCTATATCAGTCTATGCTTTTTATTAAGCTCATTTTTGGATACCTTCGTCTATACCCTCTCTTTCGCTCCCTTTTGCTTCCATATCCGTCTATACCTTCTCTTTTGCTCCCTTTTGCTTCTATATCAGTCTATGCTTTCTATTAAGCCCCTTTTTGGATACCGTCGTCTATACCCTCTCTTTCGCTCACTTTTGCTTCCATATCCGTCTATACCTTCTCTTCCGCACCCTTTTGCTTCCATATCAAGCCAAGTCGCCTCCACTTCCGTCTCCGCTTATGCTTCCACATCTATGTCTGCTTCCACAACTGTGCCTGGTTCTGTTTCCAAATCCGTGTCTGCTTCCGCTTCCTTCTCCGCCACTGCTTCCACAGCTGTGTCTGCTTCCGCTTCCTTCTCCGCCACTGCTTCCACATCTGTGTCTGCTTCCGAACCCGCTCCCACTTCCGTCTTCGCCTCCGTTTCTAAATTTTAACTTATTGGCAAAATGCTATCTAAGCCTACTACTACTTCTACTATCGTGATACGTGACTAGAAAAATGACCACAGTGAAACTTAGGGTTGTCAGTAAACGCACATTTTATTACAGTTCAGTGCCAGACCACAAGGGTTTTCACGGCCCTACCGTGGATCACGACAGCCCTACGCTCTTCGGTATACTCGCCCATCCGGATAATAAGGTTTGTAAGAATAAATTTATAAACTCATATCAAAAATTCCGAAGCCAGCGGGATTCGAACCCACATCTCTTGGGAATCGCGCCCGAGTGTGTTAGCCTTTTACACTATAGCCACGGTCGAACTACACGTCAGCATCGAAATTAGTGATATCTACTTTTTCAGTTTAAGCAACTGTTAGCGACATCTAGTAGCAACACGTTACAGTTGATCAACTTTCCAAGACTCCATATTGCAATGGAGCTCATTAGGAACTAGAGATGCCACATTGCTTTTTACTACTTTTTTATTTTTATTAAAGTGTTAACCTACACTTAAGGAAATATCAGAATTTTATTTATAAACACATCAAAAATTCCGAAGCCAGCGGGATTCGAACCTACATCTCTTGGGAATTGCGCCCGAGTGTGTTAGCCTTTTACACTTTAGCCACGGGCGAACTACACGTCAGCATCGAAATTAAAGGGTCTTTGGAAAGTAGATCAACAACTGTAACGTGTTGCTACTAGATGTCAACGCCTAAGTTCATCAGGGATAATGTGGGATTCTAATGGTGAAAGAATTTTTCAAATCGGTCCAGTAGTTTCGGAGCCTATTCAATTCAAACAAATAAACAACCAAATATCTAGGACAGCCATGGATAAGTTGCAGAAGATATGGAGGAACCGTAATATAACAAATGCCACTAAGACCCGGCTACACTAGCGGCACGCTATGATGGCCGGTTTGACGTTTGTCCGCTCATGAAGTTCCGTATTAATTGATAACGACTTTGAAGGAAATAATTGTATTACTTTATTGACGATAGTGATGTGCAGAGATTCATAAATTTTATCGAATGTAGTTTTAGGTTTAGGCCTCAAAATTTATTTATTAAATTGATTTCTAAAATGTATACAAGTGTAGAAAAATCAGTTTGCACCATTTAAGGGGTGAATGTACTTGTGAATATGAACAATTTTCACTATGTGGACAAACCTCTGAAATCGCAAAAAAAATATCAGCTGTTTCATACAAAAGGTAAAATTTTTATTTTTATATGATATATACCACAACTCGGCATTTGGTTTTCTAAATTGAAAATTTTTAAAAATGGAATCTAATACGATCGTCACATAGGATCGCTGGCTAGCACAACTACTACCTCCGGCAAACTCGCGTCAATGCTCAATGCAAAACAAAGCAGTTTCGAATTGACGTTGCTTCGAAAAGTATAAACTGTCAGTGCAATGCGATTGTGATATAGTTTTGACCTGGCTTTGGATTTCAAATATTGATACTGCATTACTGTTGACCCTTGCTCGTTAATTTGGACTCTGTTCAAGCCCTTTGTTGTGGATTTCGTCGATATGACCGAACGTACGCAGAGAACTGTTCTAAATAGTCAGACACGTGAGTTCGTAATACGCCTTCGTAACTATTTCGATCGTGAAGCTCAAAATGGAGGGCCAATTTTACCTATAACGTCAGTGGTTGAACGCGTAGCTGATGCGCTTAATATTGGACAACGAACTGTTAGACGGATAACTAAAAAAAAATATGGCGAGACTGGCACAGAAGAAAATAAACTTCACACACCAAAAAAGAGAAAACGAGCAAAACCAGTCGTAGGCATCGATAGCTTTGATGCCGATGCTATCCGAAGACATGTTTACGGCTACTATTTACAGAAGGAGTATCCAACAAGAAAAAAGTTGGTGCATTCACTAAAGGAAGCTGGATTATTCTTCGGTGGGGAAAGTTCTTTAACGAAGATTTTGAAGACCATTGGATTTCGATACAAAAAATGTAACAAACGCAAAATATTGATGGAAAGATTTGATATAGCGATGGCAAGGTATACTTTTTTACGGCAAGTGAAAGAAATCAAAAATTGGCAAAATGTTGTGTTCTTGGATGAAACATGGCTTAATGCTAACCATACTGTAGGCCGTTCTTGGAACGATGACACAGCAGCATCTACTTCCAAAGTTCCTGTAGGAAAAGGATCGCGACTTATAATTTGTCACGCCGGAACCATCAACGGGTTTGTCGAAGGTTCTCTCATGGCTTTTGCGTCAAAAACCACTGGAGACTATCATGAAGACATGAATGGAGAAAAGTTTACTGAATGGTTTACCTCAATGTTGTGTAGCCTCCCTGAACCATCTATTATAATTATGGACAACGCCCCATACCACTCGATGCAAATTGACAAGCCACCTGCCCAATCCCAAAAGAAAGCTGATATCGTCGCATGGCTTCGTAAAAATGGCGTAGATGCAAACATGAATATGTTAAAAGCGGAATTAGTACGTCTTTTAAAAGAAAACAAACCAACCAAGATCCGATACGTCATTGACGAAATAGCATTAGAACATGGGCACAGAGTTATACGGTTACCGCCTTACCATTGTGAGTATAATGCGATTGAGTTGGTGTGGGCTCAAATTAAGGGATATGCTGCAAGACACAATACAGAACCCCCATTTACCACAAAAAAAATGCTAAAATTATTAGAAGAAGCTTGTGAACATGTGACTAAAGGAGACTGGGAAAAGGTTGTGAATAGAACTGTTAAATTAATAAGGGAAGATTATGAAAGAGATGTGAAAATAGATAATATTATAGAAAACGAACATATAATTATTAATGTAGGTGATGATAGCAGTGACGACAGTGAAAATAGTAGTATGGACGAATCTGATTAATTATGGCCTTTTGTGGCACCTTTTTTGGTATCTTTTGTATTCATATGTTTCTTGTGTGCATATAAAGTATGTATATTCATTTTCATTCAAATATTCAGTTCGTTCAAATAAATTAAATAAACATATACATTTTTGTTTTATTAAACCTATTTAATCAGGTACAAAAACAAAACTTAATTGTTTTTTGTTCGAGAATAAATTGACATTCCACATCACTATTGTAATGTGTCAAACCGGCCATCATAGCGTGCCGCTAGTATAGTTAGAGCGCTTGTGTTCGCCATATTCCTCTACGCTTCGGAAACGTGGACCCTGCGAGAAAGTGAGAAGAAGAGAATAGACGCTCTCGAGATGTGGTGCTGGAGAAGAATGTTGAGAGTGTCCTGGACCGAATTCCGGACCAATAAGTCCATTCTCGAAGAACTCCGTATCAAGCAGCGTCTGTCCTCTATTGTGCAAGCTAGCATACTCACTTTTTTTGGTCACGTTGAACGTCTAGTGGTCAGGGAAGAGTGGAGGGCACTAGAGCACGTTGCAGATCGCCTAATAGATGGACAGACCAGGTGAGGGCTGCGATGGAGGTCCTGTTGCATGAATGCACAAGAAAGGAAGCTGTTAGAGAGGAGTGGAGGCGTATTGTGAAGCGAGCCACAACACCAAAGTGACGACCACGACCGCTCTGTCAAGAGCGTATCGACTGAGAAGAAGAAACAAACAAATCTTTCCTCTTTATAATAATATTAAGTGTGGATTTAATAATTTGCTTGTTTCAGTTGCTATCGTGCCCTCCAGCGATGCGTTTCATACTAACGTCGGTGGGAGGCAAGCAAAGGCGGCTGCTGCTGAGGGGAGATTCGCACGGGGTGGTGTCACTGTGGAATGTCGATGACGCGGCGACGCCCCAACCCGGCCAGACCGCTTGTAAGGGACTTTTTGAATTAATTAATTTGCAAGAAAAGGTTAGATTTTTTAAAAAATTTAATTAAGGACACCCAACAGGCTACAAAATAACATTAGAAATTAAAAATATAAGAGAAGAGGAAATGTGCACTAATGTAGACCCACTTAGACCTGTAAGTGGGTCTACATTACTGCACATTTCCTCATTCATATATTTATATTTCAATCATCATAAATAAACCTTTATTTATTTATTTCAATTGCCACAATATACACTAACAGCTTACCCAAAACGTGTACATGCAAAATCTTAACTAATTACATACTAATTTACAATTAATTTAAGACAATCAATTATACAAAAAAAAAAACAGTTTTCTATCGTCTATTCAAAAAAGAAAAAATAGCCTTTGAAAAAACGGCTTCTTTTTAAAAAAATCGGCCAAGTGCGAGTCGGGCCTCGCTCTTTAAGGGTTCCGTTAAAAAAAATTAAATTAAAATATTTACCCATGGAAATATTTTAATTTATTTATTTTATTTTATTTATACAACTTTATTGCATACAAGATCAAAAATATAAAATAAGTAAAGAAACAATTTAATACAAAAGGCGGCCTTATCACTAATAGTGATCTCTTCCAGGCAACCTGTACTAGAGAACATTATGCACTGAGAGACGGGGTATCGCAATAAGTGCATAGGAATACAAAACCATAATAATTATTAAACATACTTACATATACACTAATAGATACAAACTATACCAAATACATTAAAATAAGAATATATTCATATATACAACACATACATAATAATATATAAAGATATATATATATATAATATATATATACATATATATAAAATATACATACACTATGAATATACTTATCATAAGTATGACACACAAACATGTTATTAGTACCAACTCAATTTTAAAGCTTGGAAAGATAGTGTTGCTTGAGACGGCTTTTAAAAACGGTCAAAGATTGAGCTCGTCTAATTTCAGCTGGGAGTTCATTCCACATCACAGCTGCTTTTTTAGTGAAAGACTCCGAAAAACAACACGTGTTACCTTTGAATATTTTCAGACGATTATCGGAAAGGGAACGCAGGGTGTAGTTATAAAGAAAAGAGTTAAGGAATTTAAAGCGCTCTTTGAGATAGGGTGGTGACCAGGGATGATAGAGAGTAGCATAAAGGAGAGAGAGGACATGAAGATTTCGCCGGTACCTTATAGGAAGCCAATTCAACTTTTACGATACTCGGAGACGTGATCGTACTTTCTGAGGCCAAATATAAATCGGATGCACAAGTTTTGCAATCGCTCCAATTTATTTAGCAGTTCTTCGGTCAGGTCTAGATAACAGGTATCAGCGTAATCTAGGATGGGAAGAAGGAGGGAATTAGCTAGCATAGTCTTTGTTTTGACCGGTAAGAGATTTTTCCACCTTTTTAGACATCCATAAGCTCCAAAGACTTTTTTGCTAATAGCTGCTACCTGCGGTTTCCAAGATAGATTGCTGTCAATAATGACCCCAAGATTTTTTACGGTTTGACTGTATGGCAGTGCAGAACCATCAAAGATCACTGGTGGCAAAGAGGCATAATCAAGTTTTGAAATTTGCCTGGAGTTACCTATTATTATAACCTGAGATTTGCTTGCGTTGACCAGTAGCCCATGAGATTTACTCCAGTCGCGGACTACATTTAGTTCGCAGTTTATGGTTTTAATAGCGTCACTGATATGTTCAACCGAAGTAGACACGTACAGTTGGAAATCATCGGCATAAAGGTGATAAGGCAAGGAAAGAAAATCAGTGGCAGTGTTTATGAAAATGGAAAAAAGTAAAGGAGATAGAACGCCACCCTGCGGAACACCAGCACTGAGACGACAGTACGATGACAGTTTTTCTTTGACTCGAATGCATTGCGAGCGATCATACAAGTAGGACTGGAACCAACTAACAGCATCCGAGGAAATATTAATGGATTTGAGGATTGCTAATAGGATTTCGAAGTCAACAGTGTTAAACGCATTTGAAAAATCAAGCAGTGACAGAATTGTCACCTGCTTATTATCAATCGCGATCCTAAAGTCATCACAAACCTTCGTCAAAGCCGTAACAGTGCTGTGCCCTCTACGAAAACCAGACTGAAAAGAGCTCAGTATATTGTTTTTAGAGAGAAACAATGAGAGTTGGGAATGAACAATGCGCTCAAGTACTTTAGATAAGAAGGGAAGAATGGAAATAGGACGATAGTGAGAGAATAGAGTTGGATTGGAGATTTTGGGAATAGGTATAACTTGAGCAACACGCCAGACACTT
The DNA here is from genome assembly GCA_029955525.1 of Oeneis ivallda. NCBI lineage: Eukaryota > Metazoa > Arthropoda > Insecta > Lepidoptera > Nymphalidae > Oeneis > Oeneis ivallda. The sequence goes on from JARPMR010000028.1 coordinate 4,320,984, forward strand.
GGAAAGCTGTGTGACGAAAGGGAGAAGTTCAAAAGGTGGGAGAGTATGTGCAAAATGTTGTCTAGACTTAAAAGTATCATCTTGCGGCTTTAATTTTTTTAATTTAATTTAATTTTTATTATTTGTTGTTATAGCGGCAATAGAAATACATAATATGTGAAAATTTCACCTGTCTATCTATTACGGTTTACGAGATACAGCCCGCTGACGGACGGACGGACGGACGGACGGACGGACAGCGTAGGCTTAGTAATAGGGTCCCGTTGGTACCCTTTGGGTACGGAACCCTAAAAACACGTCGGCATCCGGGAATTGGTCCAGCATTTCGTTCAACTGTGAAACCACCCTGTGGGTGGGAGCCGCCCCGCAGCGCGTCCGCGCCTGCTCACCCGCCGTCAGCAGCCGCGGCCGACGTCTCGGGCCGGACGCTCCCTCTGCACAGTTTTTCATTGCCCGAATACACTGGTAAAACGACGATTTTTAAAAATCAAACCTAGCTAGATCGATTTGTCGCCCCCGAAACCCCGTGCATAATCTATATGTCGCCGCGGAGGCTAAACGGGCTTCAACCTTTAAACCATTCTCCCCGATTTTTATTATTAATTAATTAAGTTTAATCATTTATTTATCATTTAATCATTTATTTTTCCCAAAATTACAAATGATTTTATAACAGATTTGAACGATGATCCCGCAGAAGTATAAACTGTGTTGCGGTGATCATCGCCCTCCTCGTCCATTAAATAAAAGATTTATAATATGTAATTATTACAAAGTACAAGCAAAATGATATACTTACTCGTATTAAATAAAATAAAATTTAGAAATTTAGAAAAAAGACAAATTTTAAAGTGTTAGATTGTGGTTGTAGATTGTTGACAGTGCATGTGCGTGTTTGCAATGTATTGGGTGTCAGGTAATTGGTGTGAGAGGTGAGTGTGTTTGGGTGTGAGTGAGAGTGAGTATGTGTGTGTGTGTGTGTGTGTGTGTGTGTGTGTGGGTGTGTGTGTATGTGTGTGTGTGCGCGTGCGCGCGCGCGCACGTGTGTTTGTGTGTGTGTGTGTGTGTGTGTGTTTGTGTGTATGTGTGTGTGTGTGTGTGTGTGTGTGTGTGTGTGAATGTTAGTGGAGTAGTGTAACATTTATTGACTCAGCTTTACAAGGACTTCCGTTTCATCATAAGTGAGGGCTCGAAGCCATTCTGAACACTTGTGTTTGCATTTATCTAGTGTTAACGGATATATATTTAGTATTTTATTTGCTCGATTATATATTAAGCCACCAAAATAAAAATAATGCCGACCGGCAACAGCGGTCCGGCGAGGTCTGTGGGCGCAAACCATATGAGTTCTCCGCTTCATAGTAAATAGGTTAGGATCGTAGGTCAGTTCAGAATGTTTGCGTAGCACCGTATGCAAGATGAACAATTGCCGGACTGTGAGCAGCTGGCAACTAGAATATAGCTCAGCAGTAGGAAAGAGTATGGGCTTACCGAGAATTACTTTTAAAACTTTAAAAAGTTTAAATTTAATCTTATTATTAATATCCAAATTGTGCAAAACAAGTGAAGGAATAGTTAATTTACTTTAAAAAGGACGAGTTTTTGGTGTAAGTACTTGTTTGTTTCCTAATTATCTTCATGTAAAGATTTTGCTATCCAAATTGCTGTAAAATTAATGCTTAATTATTATGATGATTTTAGAAGTCATTTTTATGTGTTTAAACTATTATTTACTCGTCCATTAAATAAGTAAGCATTTAACATGACTGTTACCATCCAATCGAATGCAATGCCGCCCGACCAATAGGAGCAAAGCACGTGGAAGGGCTCACGCAGCTTGCATTCGATTAAGATGGCGTATTTTTCACATTAATTTTTGGGCACTTGCCAGCGATAGGTTGTAAGGGGAAACTCTTGTCGATTTGAGTATTCAATAAAATCAGAAGTCTAGGTTATACCTAGGCTTCATTTTGTAGTTTAGTTTTCAGTGCTTTTGAGTTGAAATTGTTACTTGCAATATTCTTGGATAAGACGATTTAATTATTAAAAACTAACTTGTAAATTCATTGTGGAATTTTCCTAGCTTAAACTATTGTAATAAAAACAGATCGTGATAAGTGAACTTACGGTGTTTTCGTTAAAATTATAATCAACGCCTAAAAATAGCGTGGTGTTTCTTTTAGTTCCTTTTGTGGGTATCGAGCCAAGTCGAGACAAGTTGTAATTTTAAAACTACCTACTTATTTTATTATTATGGATTTAAATATTAGGATAATTAACTTTGATTTCCTATTTTGAATTAGCTTTCGCTTTAGATATTGACTTTCGTTAAAATGGATAGTGATTGCAGAATCGGTGACCCATGTGAGGTCAACGATTCTGCTCCTTTTAAAAACACTGGCGAAACCACTTCGCCGACATATATATATAAAAGAAAGTGGTGTTAGTTACACTATTTATAACTCAAGAACGGATGAACCGATTTGGCTGAAAATTGGTGGAGAGGTAGCTTAGAACCAGGAGACGGACATAGGATACTTTTTATCCCGTTCGACCGCGTTTCCGTCAAGTCGCTATAAAACGTGGTATAACAACTAACAATGCCGCGAGCATGACGATCAAATGTTTCCTGCTACAAAGCTACGGATTGACGTGATTTATTGGATAGGTATAGTTTAGAACCTGGAGGGTGACAAAGATTTCCCGCGGGATGTTATGAACTAAATCCACGCAGACGAAGTCGCGGGCATCAGCTAGTAAATTTCATAAAAATCGTTGGAGCCGTTTCCGAGATTCAATACATATATTGATACAAGAATTGAACGTTTATAGGTATCAGATCTAAAATTTTCCTTATTTTGTTGCCAGCTCACGCACCGATCGTCCTAACGAGTTTGGAAATGGCGTGGGCAGAAATGAACCCTAGTCCCGTGGGCATACTGGATCAGTTCAGCCACCCAGAGGAGCCAGGTAAAAAAAATTGCATACTTTTATTTATTTATTAGGTCAACAACTTCCATACAAAAAAGTCTAAAATATCTTATATCTGTAACACAGTTACTGGTATGTATGAAAATTACAGGCGTAATAGAATAGAATAGAAATATTTTTTTATTCAAATAAACTTTTACAAGTGCTTTTGAATCGTCGATGAGTCTACCACTGGTTCGGAATGCCCTTCCTGCCGAGAAGAACCAGCAAGAAACTCGGCGGTTGCTCTTTTCAAAACAAGTTTACAATACAATAGAGCGCAGGTATCCTCTCAGAGAAGGGTTATAAGCCACAGTCCACCACGCTGGCCCAATGCGAATTGGCGGACTTCACACAACTTCAAGAACATTATGGAGAGCTCTCAGGTGTGCAGGTTTCCTAACGATGTTTTCCTTCACCGTTGATGTTTAACTTCTTAAACGCACATAACTCCGCAAAGTCAGAGGTGCGTACCCGGGATCGAACCTGCAACCCCCCGAATAGGAGACCACAGTCGTAACCACTAGGCTATCACTGCTAATATTCTATTCTTCTTCTTAATCAACCGATAGACGTCCACTGCTGGACAAAGGTCTCTTGCATGGACTTCCACAGGCCTCGGTCCTGCGCTGCCTGAATCCAGCGGCTTCCTGCGAGTTGTTTGATGTCGTCGATCCACCTAGTGGAGAGTCTACGCTGCGTTTCCCGGTGCGGGGTCGCCGCTGCAGCACTTTGGGACCCCAACGACGATCAGCTCTTCGAACTATGTGCCCGCCCATTTCCACTTCAATTTTGCGACTCGCAGCGCTATTTCGGTAACTTTGGTTCTCCTACGGATCTCCTCATTTCTGATTTGATCTCGCAGGGATACTCCGAGCATAGCTCTCGCCAAGCATAGCTCACTGCTAAAATTTATCTTTCCATTACAGAAGTCAAGCTGACAGCTTCGATATACCTCCTGGCAGCGAACCGTCTGGTGGTCGGTCGCGAGGATGGGTCCATTGTGATAGTGAACGCGACGCACACGGTCCAGCTGCAACTGCTGCACGGAAACCATCAGCAGCTGGATGGTTAGCTGTTTTTTTAAATATATTGATCACAATTTTTTTAAGCTGCATAGCTTTTATCGCAATTCCGTAACGAAAAAGGAAGTGCCAAAAAGTATCTACTATCAGTTGTCAACTCACTAATTTTAGTTCCTCGGACACTCTGAACTGTTCGCAGCGCCAAAATGGAGTCAATCAAGTAGGTCGAAAAAAATATGACAACAGCCTGCCCAGTGTTAATCATAGATTAATTATATTGATTTTTATTTAAATATACATATTAGTAAATATGTTTTGATTTTTATGATTTTCTGTTTCAGATTTACCATTACACCAACTCTTACTAGGCCACAACGGTAGAGTTAATTGCCTACTCTATCCACACCATGTTCATCATAGGTATGTATTTTATTTAATTGTTTTTAACCAACACCAAAAAAGGAGCAGGTTCTCAATTCGTCGGAATCTTTTTTTTATGTATGTTCACCGATTACTCGAAGACACCTGAACCTATTTGGAAAATTCTTTTTTTTTTGTTTGAAAGGGTATACTTCCCAGGTGGTCCCATGTGAATTTTATCGAAATCGGTTGAAAGGTTTAAAAAAATCAACAGTAAATTATATACTTTGTAGTGGCACGAGCGTTTGAATTCGGTTTTAAAAAAATATGTATTAAATTATACCAAGATATGATTATACAGACATAGATATTTAATGAGAGCAGTGATAATACTGTGGTTAGGACTGCGGCCTCTTATTGGGGGGTTCTCAGGTTCAATTCCTCTTTAGTACCTCTGACTCTAACGATTCCATAGGGTGTCACCGCTTATAACGAATATAATAGAATAGTAATATTTTTTATTAAGTATAATTCAAAATAAGCAGTGATAGCCTAGTATAAGCAGTGATAGCCTAGTGGTTAGGACTGTGGTCTCCTATTCGGGGGGTCGCAGGTTCGATCCCGGGTACGCACCTCTGACTTTTCGGAATCAAGTGCGTTTTAAGCAATTAAATATCACTTGCTTCGACGGTGAAGGAAAACATCGTGAGGAAACCTGCACATCTGAGAGTTTTTCATAATGTTCTCGAAGGTGTGTGAAGTCCGCCAATTCGCATTGGGCCAGCGTGGTGGACTATGGCCTATAACCCTTCTCCGGAAGGAGACCTGCGCTCAGTAGTGAGCCGTTGATGGGTTGCTAATGATGATGATGATGATAATTCAACACATGTTAAGACGTGCAAATAGAAAGTAGCCCCATTCCCGCCGGTGGAACCCGTTCACGAGCATGACGCATGACCCAGCCGTTGCTTCGCTCAACCATATTTGAGGGAACGTAACAACCCGCATCACACGACACCACCACAGAAATGTTTAGAGAGTGCGTGACATTCTTAGGCTTAGGCTTTTTATCTTAAACCCAGGTACGACAAATCGCACTTGGTCTCCGGCGGTATAGACTTCGCAGTGTGCCTGTGGGACCTGTTCAGTGGCTCCCTCTTGCATCGGTTCTGCGTCCACGCGGGGGAAATCACGCAGCTGATTGTCCCACCACTTAATTGTAGCGTGAGTAAAAGAGTTTTGCTTCTTTTTAGGCTTCCGTACCAAAATGGTAAAATGGAACCCTTATGGTGAGACTTTCTCCGTCCGTCCGTCTGTCACAGTCGATTATTTTAGTCACTATTAAAGCTATCGACACAAAATTTGGAATAGTTATATAAAATTGTGCCCCAACATCATTGGAATAAAAAAAAATCGAAAATTATTTTTAGTTTAATTAAAAAAGGGGAAATCGGGGTTGTGAAATTTCAAAGTAAGATAACTATCCGACCAAAAACATTTACATGTAAAAGGTTGCCAAGACTCGCGAGACCAATATGGTTCGCACTGTCAAAAAGATATCTTCATCAGATCTCATGTAGAGCCAATGCTTCTAACTCTACACGCTTTAAATCTACAAGCCCTAACTTCACAAACTCTACACGTTAGTCAAAATACGTAGCTTGGCCGCAAATTAAAGGATCCATTTGAAGCGCCACATTTGACATACGAGTGTCTCTGGAACTAATAATATTGCAAATAGCGCACCGAACTCAATAATTAATCGATGATTTCATAGATAATAATAATAATTATTCTATGTAATAATTAATCTGTGAAATCATAGATTCATTAGGGAGGTCGGTGCTCCATTTGCAATATTATTAGTTCCAAAGATATTTGCATTTGCTTACAGCGCCAAAATGGCGTCAACCAAGTAGTTCCAAAAAAACATGACACCAGCCTCTCCAGTCTTCAGTCAGGGTTACAGTTTTTAAACATTTTACAAGTTTTTATTTAACTTGCATTGTATGTATGTATATTTAGGTCAAATCTTGCAAGCTGAATTAGAATCACTTCCCTGCTGAAATTTTGCATGTATATGTAAATCTGATGACAAGGCAATATTATTATGACATGGAGCTGATGTGATGATGGAAGCGGAAGGTGACTATTGGAACTCTGTAGTAAAACGACGTAACCCCATCGAATTTGGGCTCGTTTGATTCGTTTTGACAAGTAGTCTGGTTCTAGATGATGTCCAGGGTCTGATGTTGCTTCTTGCTAGTACTAGTTCGTTTTTTAAAAATATTTTTTTTGATTAGTAATCATTTAATTGTTATTCTGTATTTCAGCCTCGGATCCAGAAATGCATTTGCTCTGTCGCTTCAGATCACAGCGTCACATTATTGAGTAAGTATATTTTATCGACCGAGCGAAGCGAAGGTCTTTGAGTTAACTAGAGCGATTTGCACTTGTCCGTCCGTCCGTCCGTCCGTCCGTCCGTCTGTCAGAGCCTTATAACTTTTGAATTACTGAACGTAATTACTTCAAATTTAGATATAATATGTAAACCGATGGCCTCCAGCCGAAAATGGCTTAAAAAGTTATAAAAATCTTTATTTCAGGGGGGCTCTCATAGAAGCGAATGCGAAGTAAAAAAAAAAATATCGCGTTACATAAAATTGTTACGTATCATTTTAAAGATAATTTTGAACTGAGTACAAAAATATTTTTTTTTTAATTTTTCCCTTAAAATTGACGAAATGGGGGGCTTTCAAAGTGGCGATTTTATACGCTCGCTTGAAGACGCTCCCTAAGAAAATCCGCTATGGATTTTCAAACTGATTTTATGTTTTTAGGTCACTTATATCCTGTACTTGAACAACAAATACTAAAATTATATGAATATTATAAAGAAACGAGATTATTTAATTTTTAATGTACATCAGTAATTCATATAGCATCAACATAGCTTCACAATAATGCTAATAGATGGCGCAGTCAGTAACTATTCCCATGGAACTACGAGTTACGACTAACGACCTATCCCAAAAACAGTTTTGCGTCGACCATTATTATTTAGTTACTTATTATAATACAATAATTGTATTGTAATTTTTTTTGTACCATATTATTCAACTAAAATTATTTTTTAGTTAAATTTTAGTTAAATATTGTTTATTTTCTATTCGCGTCGATAGATGACGATTTGTACAGATGCCCGTAACCCGGTTTCACTCGTTAGTACCTACATAATAATTCAATGTTTTCACTAACGTTCCCTAACCTTTACGGGCTACCTATAAGTTAGGTGATTGATGTTTTCTGTCAACTTATTTATCACGATCCTGTACGGGACACCTAAAAGGATATTGGGACGGATGTTAGGGGATGATTTAGGTATGTTTGGTGAAAACGGGCATAATAATAATGTCAGTTTTGGTTATCATGTATCGATTGAATGAATAATCATGGGATACCGTTACCGCGAGGTCTCAGTTCGGGGCGAACAACTAGTAAATATGTTACGGTAAATGTGATAAATGTGATAATTATTAATAATTTTCGGTAATTATTAATAATTACCTCACCATTTGGTAAATTTGATAAATACTATGAATTTCATCACTTTTATCGGTTTCTAGCTGATGCCCGCGACTTCGTCCGCATGGATTTAGTTTTTAAAAACCCCTCGGGAACTCTTTCATTATCCGAGATAAAAAGTAGCTCTCCCGGTCCGAGGAACCACTACTACATCCATTAGTCTATACCCATTATAGTGACTTGACGGAAACGCGGTCGAACGGGATAAAAAGTATCCTATGTCCGTCTCCTGGTTCTAAGCTACCTCTCCACCAATTTTCAGCCAAATCGGTTCATCCGTTCTCGAGTTATAAATAGTGTAACTAACACCACTTTCTTTTATATATATAATAGATTATTAATAATTGACTGTTGTCTTTGGTAAAAGTGATAAAACAAACGAGAAACAATCTGACAACCCCTCTAAACCCCACCCGACTCCTTTCTCCAGCCACCTTTAACTTCACCAACAGTAAGGATTTACGGGTGCAAGTATTCCTACGTTGTTATAAAAAAAATAACAACGAAAGCTGTGATGAACCTAACTAAGGAGGATAACTAACGTAAGGATTTCTGGGTAAAAGCATTTCTGGGTGGTTCTAAAAGTGGCCAACCGCACCAAAAGTAAGGATTTCCAGATGCAAGTATATACGGGCGGTCCTAATGGTGCCGCCCAAAGTCAATATTTTGATTCCTCGTACCTAGACTTATTAGAAAATACTAGCGATATTTCGGATAGGGACCGAGCCATTAAGCATAAACTACATCATGGAGATCTAAGTTATTGCTCCTCAATCCTGATGCTGCAGGGTACTGCGGTACTGCCCACTCAAACTGCGGGGATTTAGAAATTGTCGATTACGAATTGATATTGTAGCTACTAAGCATAGACTACATCATGAAGCTCTAGGTTATAGCTCCTCAATCCTGATGCTGCAGGGTACTGCCCACCCAAACTGCGGGGATTTAGGAATTGTCGATTACGAATTGATATTGTAGCTACTAAGCATAGACTACATCATGAAGCTCTAGGTTATAGCTCCTCAATCCTGATGCTGCAGGGTACTGCCCACCCAAACTGCGGGGATTTAGGAATTGTCGATTACGAATTGATATTGTAGCTACTAAGCATAGAATACATCATGAAGCTCTAGGTTATAGCTCCTCAATCCTGATGCTGCAGGGTACTGCCCACCCAAACTGCGGGGATTTAGGAATTGTCGATTACGAATTGATATTGTAGCTACTAAGCATAGACTACATCATGAAGCTCTAGGTTATAGCTCCTCAATCCTGATGCTGCAGGGTACTGCCCACCCAAACTGCGGGGATTTAGGAATTGTCGATTACGAATTGATATTGTAGCTACTAAGCATAGACTACATCATGAAGCTCTAGGTTATAGCTCCTCAATCCTGATGCTGCAGGGTACTGGCCACCCAAACTGCGGGGATTTAGGAATTGTCGATTACGAATTGATATTGTAGCTACTAAGCATAGACTACATCATGAAGCTCTAGGTTATAGCTCCTCAATCCTGATGCTGCAGGGTACTGCCCACCCAAACTGCGGGGATTTAGGAATTGTCGATTACGAATTGATATTGTAGCTACTAAGCATAGACTACATCATGAAGCTCTAGGTTATAGCTCCTCAATCCTGATGCTGCAGGGTACTGCCCACCCAAACTGCGGGGATTTAGGAATTGTCGATTACGAATTGATATTGTAGCCACTAAGCACATAGAGTCTATATCATGGAACTCTAGGTTATAGCTCCTCAATCCTGATGCTGCAGGGTACTGCCCACCCAAACTGCGGGGATTTAGAAATTGTCGATTACGAATTGATATTGTAGCTACTAAGCATAGACTACATCATGAAGCTCTAGGTTATAGCTCCTCAATCCTGATGCTGCAGAGTACTGCCCACCCAAACTGCGGGGATTTAGGAATTGTCGATTACGAATTGATATTGTAGCCACTAAGCACATAGAGTCTATATCATGGAACTCTAGGTTATAGCTCCTCAATCCTGATGCTGCAGGGTACTGCCCACCCAAACTGCGGGGATTTAGGAATTGTCGATTACGAATTGATATTGTAGCCACTAAGCACATAGAGTCTATATCATGGAACTCTAGGTTATAGCCCCTCAATCCTGATGCTGCAGGGTACTGCCCACCCACACTGCGGGGATTAAGGAATTGTCGATTACGGATTGATATTGTTACCACTAAGCATAGACATCATGGAGCTTCAGGTTATCACAAATCCACAAGTTTTATTCACGAAAACAACACCACTTTGCACACATGCTTTCAAAACAAATGAATGGTAACAAATGACGCGTTATTTGCCTTGCCCCCGCAAGTTGTCACAACCCCTTACCGCCTCTGTTTATCGAAACAAAATAATGCTAAGTATAAGTAAACCACTGTAAACTTGGAATATGGAACTTTAATATGGAACAATCGCATGATACATCATAGGAATGTTCGAATAAAGAATGTTCTGATAATACAGAAAGTTCAGATCAATTTTAATGTGTGTTTTTGTATTGCCTGTTTTCGATTATGACATGCGAATAATAAATAAAAAATAGTAAAGACCCTTGTTTAAATTTATTTTAGTTTGTTAATTAGATCACTGCATCGGTAATTCCATCGCATCGTGTATACCAGAACACATCACCCGGCCCAAGCCCTATTAGACCATAGCGATGGCCAAGTTAACGACGGTTTACTTTTAAGCGAATGTTATTTTCAAAAATTTATTAAATTTACCAAGAGTGAGGTGTAATTATTAATAACCACCGAAAAAAGTGAATAATTTATTACTTTTACCATCAATCTTGGTAATTATTAATAATTTTCAATTAATCACATTTACCGTAACATATACCCATTATCGAAATTTTTTGAAATTCAGAAAGGTTGCTTTACAATCGTAGTTTATGTACATATTTATGTATGTTTATGTAGATTTGTTGCATTTGAAATGGTTGAATGTTCACTGCCATACCCTTGGACCAGCTGTGAACGTCTATCAGTTGATAAAGAAAAAGAAGAAGTTTAAAAAAATGTGTGAGTGTCGTGGAACACTCGGTTGGAACGAAGTTTCTTTTAATAATAAATCAATAATAAAAATAAATAAAATAAAAAATAAAAATAATAATCTGAAGTCAGAATTGAACCTCTGAACCGATAGTTTCACTCCGTCGTTTAGCCGGTACGCCATCAAAGCTATGACGGAACGTGTGTTATAAACGAAGGCAACACACAAAGGTCGGGTCGGAAAATTTTTTACACATTTTTTCACTTTTTTTTTTCAAGTCCGTACCGTCCGATAAGGTACTTCGGTCCAAAATCCGCCATCTTCAATTTGTAATGACGTGACATTTACCCGTGACAGGTCTCTCGGAGAGGAAGTGCGTGACGCTGGCGTCCCGCCACCTGTTCCCGGTGGTGACCATCAAGTGGCGGCCGCTGGACGACTTCATGGTGGTGGGCTGCAGCGACGGCACGGTGTACGTGTGGCAGATGGAGACCGGCCATCTGGACAGAGTGTTACATGGTGTGTATGTTTGTGTGTACTCGTGACGCCACCTGTTCCCGGTGGTGACCATCAAGTGGCGGCCGCTGGACGACTTCATGGTGGTGGGCTGCAGCGACGGCACGGTGTACGTGTGGCAGATGGAGACCGGCCATCTGGACAGAGTGTTATATGGTGTGTATGTTTGTGTGTACTCGTGACGCCACCTGTTCCCGGTGGTGACCATCAAGTGGCGGCCGCTGGACGACTTCATGGTGGTGGGCTGCAGCGACGGCACGGTGTACGTGTGGCAGATGGAGACCGGCCATCTGGACAGAGTGTTATATGGTGTGTATGTTTGTGTGTACTCGTGACGCCACCTGTTCCCGGTGGTGACCATCAAGTGGCGGCCGCTGGACGACTTCATGGTGGTGGGCTGCAGCGACGGCACGGTGTACGTGTGGCAGATGGAGACCGGCCATCTGGACAGAGTGTTATATGGTGTGTATGTTTGTGTGTACTCGTGACGCCACCTGTTCCCGGTGGTGACCATCAAGTGGCGGCCGCTGGACGACTTCATGGTGGTGGGCTGCAGCGACGGCACGGTGTACGTGTGGCAGATGGAGACCGGCCATCTGGACAGAGTGTTATATGGTGTGTATGTTTGTGTGTACTCGTGACGCCACCTGTTCCCGGTGGTGACCATCAAGTGGCGGCCGCTGGACGACTTCATGGTGGTGGGCTGCAGCGACGGCACGGTGTACGTGTGGCAGATGGAGACCGGCCATCTGGACAGAGTGTTATATGGTGTGTATGTTTGTGTGTACTCGTGACGCCACCTTTTCCCGGTGGTGACCATCAAGTGGCGGCCGCTGGACGACTTCATGGTGGTGGGCTGCAGCGACGGCACGGTGTACGTGTGGCAGATGGAGACCGGCCATCTGGACAGAGTGTTATATGGTGTGTATGTTTGTGTGTACTCGTGACGCCAACTGTTCCCGGCGGTGACCATCAAGTGGCGGCCGCTGGACGACTTCATGGTGGTGGGCTGCAGCGATGACAGGTTTTTAGGGTTGCTAGTTTCAACGGAATCAATTGTGTCCACAGGTACAAGCGTCCAGAGGTACAGCACTTGCCCATATAAATTCGAAAATTGTTACAAGACCATTCTTTTACCACCACTATTCTCTTTGTTGCGTTACACCGCGGCTGCAGTGTAACAGCGTGTTCTTGCAGAGAGACCGGTGAAGGAATAAAGAAACACAGACTGCAGTGTCTAATGGTAGTGGCATATATTACGTATTTACAAGGGTCTTATATACTAATTAAAATTATAAGTAAAAGGTGGGAGAAGTTGGTGCTCAGATATTATGTACGTGCGAAATTTGCTGATTAATATTATTATAAGTTGTTGAAATAAATTACAAGGTAATTATCGCGGAATTAAAATATACCAGGTATGTATGGTCACGTCCCGTACGTGCCATAGATATTCCCCCCTTTAGGGAAAATATGACGTATACATGAAAAGGGAAGAAAAACTACTACTAATTAACATTGTTGAAAACGAACTGTAGGACGAGATATGCGTCCTGAACGCGTAACCTTCTGCTGTTGAATCTCTCTGTGATCTGTTGCTATGTCACGTTTGTTGCTGTTGTTACGCTCGTCGATCTCTTCGTTCATCAGAAATGCTGGCTTAATCCGGTCTATTGATACGTTGTATTCTTTGCCGTCTCGTTCAATGGTGAAGACTTTATCGTTTCGTCTGATTACACGGAAAGGTCCCTCATACGGAGGAGTTAAAGATGGACGTAGTCTATCGCACCTCAGGAATACGTGCGTACAGTCTGACAGGCGCGGGTGGACGAAAACGTTTCGATTTGAACTCTCTCTTTGCGGAATGTTCGTGGCTCGACTTATGTTTTCTTTGATGTCTTGAACGAATTCGGGGTATGTGGTCTCTGTCTTGTCGCCGAAAAAACTTGCCGGTAACCGAATATCTGTGCCATAAACGAGTTCTGCGGCGCTATAGCCAGTATCTTGTCGATAACTGGAACGTATGCCTAATAGAACTGATGGCAATTCTTTTGTCCAATTCGCTGTGTTTGCACGAGCCTTTAATGCTGTTTTAATTGTCCTGTGTAATCTCTCCACTTTCGCGTTTGATTGTGGGTGGTAAGGTGTGGTCCGGATCTTCTCAATTCCCATTAATTTTGGGAGACTTTTGAGTATCTCACTCTCCATCTGAAGCCCCAAATCTGACGTTAAATGGATAGGGGTCCCGTACCTGCAAATCCATCCTTCATACACCAATCTGGCTACAGTGGTGGCTGTAATATCAGATACAGGAAAAGCTTCTGGCCATGACGTGCATCGATCGATCATCGTTACTAAATACCTTTTGTTTTGTGATGTAGGTAATGGTCCGACGATGTCAATATGTATGTGCGCAAAACGCTGTGCAGGCATAAATTTCCCGAGTGGCGATACTGTGTGCCTATGCACTTTTGATAGTTGGCATGGTAAGCACGAATCGCACCACTGATTTATTTCTGTGTTCATGCTAGGCCAAATGTAATTTCTTCCGATTAATTTCCTTGTCGTATTTTTGCCCGGATGGCTGAAGTTGTGATAGCTGTCAAAAATAGTTCTTCTAAGTTGCTTCGGAATGTATGGTCGCGTAATTCCGGTAGAAATGTCGCAATAAATCTTGCTATTTGTATTGGGTACTCGCGTCATGTATAATGACCTATTTTGTTTGAGTCGCTGTAGCTCGATGTCACCTTCTTGGTATTTTTCTAGCACAGAATAATCGATAACGGTGGGTAACGTAATAGTTTCCACAACTCGAGATAAGGCGTCAGCCACTACGTTGTGATTCCCGCTTACGTGCTGTATATCGGTGCTAAATTGTGATATATAATCAAAATATCTTATTCTCCTCGGAGTGTCATCTAGTGACGGCTTCTTGTCGAAGGCGTGCACCAATGGTTTGTGGTCGGTGTAAATCGTAAAAATGCGACCTTCTATCAGTCGTCGGAAATGTTTTACCGCCATATAAATTCCGAGTAGCTCTCGATCATAAGTTGAATACTTGACTTGCGTATCCGATAAGGACTTTGAAAAATATGCAATAAGTATCCATTTTTGCTTGACCTTTTGTTGTAAAACTGCACCGACGCATTTTAAACTAGCGTCGGTCATTATTGCGATCGGTGCGTTTTCATCAGGAAATGCTATCGTTGCAATATCACGTAAATCTTTGCTTGCATTGTTGAAAAGCACGCTCGGCCTCTGCGTTCCACTTAATCAGCGTATTATCGTTTTTCCTTGAATTTATTAAAAATATGTTGAGTGGAGCTTGATGATTGGCGGATTGCTTGATTGCATGTCTGTAAAAGTTGACCATGCCCAGGAAACGACGAAGTTCCTTCACAGTTTTGGGTTTGGGATAATCGATGATTGCTTGAATTTTTTCTTGTGTTGGTTTCATTCCTTGGCTCGTTATATGATAACCAAGAAAATCTAGTTCTTGTTTGGCGAACTCGCATTTGTTCATGTTGATTGTAATACCATTTTGTTGCAATCTCTTGAAAACTGTTTCCAGATGTTTGTAGTGTTGTTCTTCGGACTTGCTTGCGATTAATATGTCGTCGACAAAAATGAAAACGTAGTCTAAATCTCGGAATATTGAATCCACGAATCTCTGGAAGGTCTGCCCTGCGTTACGTAAACCGGAAGGCATCCTTAAAAGTTCGTATAAACCGATCGGTGAAACGATCGCGGTTTTCTCGGGTTCCGCTACTGGTATAGAATGATAAGCCTTCCGCACGTCGATTTTGCTAAATATGTTTTTCCCGTTTGCGATATATGTAAAATCCAGTAACCTTGGCAACGGGTATCTGTCTGGAACAGTAATCTTGTTAAGGGCGCGGTAGTCACCGCAAGGTCTCCATTCACCATTCTTCTTTTTTACCATGTGCAATGGACTGGCCCATGGGCTACTGGATGGTCTGCAAATTCCCATCTCCATCATCTCTTGAAATTCTTTTTTAGCGATTTTGTACTTGTCAGGAGGAAGTGGGCGAGCTTTGGCGCATACTGGAAATCCTTCCGTGATGATGTGATGTTGAACATTGTGCTGCGTAGGTCCTTTCATTGAAGTTGGCCTTGTAATACTTTCGTATTTTTCTAGTAATTGTTTGAGAGGAGCGGATAAGTTGTAGTCGATGGAGCGGACGGACGGAATATTTACTCGTATAGAATTCATTGGTTTCTTGATTTCAGTCGTTTTGTCGATTAAAGTTTTCTCGTGTATGTCTACCAAAAGTCGGTAGTGGTCTAGGAAATCAGCTCCTAATATAGGCATCTTGACGTCGGCAATAACAAAGGTCCAGATGAATGGGCGGCGTAACCCCAAATTTAGGGTTAGGGTTTTTTCTCCATATGTATTGATAACGGTTCCGTTGGCGGCAAATAATTTTAACTCGCTTGCCTTTTTTGAGCTCTGTGATGGCTTTGAAATGACTGAAATGTTCGCCCCAGTGTCCACGAGGAATCGATAACCACTGTTTGAGTCGGTAATCGTTAGGCGATTTGAGGGAAGAATAGCACAGAGTCTCGCCGCACGCTGTGCTGAATCTAGTTTTCCGAATGTTTGTTTACCCAAGAACAGGGTTTTTCACACTTTCGAGCTTTTTCTTTAAAGTTTTTATGATAGTAACAAAAATTGCTACGTAGTTCCGATCGTGAATGCAGGCGTGAACTTGACCTAGGTCTATTGTACCGAGGTTGACTAAAACTGCTGCGTCGATGCATTGTTCGCGAGCGGTCATTGCGTAGCGCTGCAATTTCTAACTGCATCGTTGCAATTTGTGACGTCAGTTGGGTGATTAAATTAATGTCAGCTGATGCCGAAGACGATATGTTCGTATTGCAGCGGCTGTTCTCGTAGATGCGATCAGCCATTTCGCTTAGCTTGTCCAGTGCCAAATTTTCGGAAATCGCTAACACGGAGGTTACGGATGGAGGAAGTTGTCTCATCCATAATAAACGTAGTGTGTCGTCATTAATCTTGCCGCAGCCAGCTTCTTTCATTTTTCTTAATAGTTGAGATGGCTTTTGATCTCCGAGGTCCATCTCAGACAAAAGCTTATGGAATCGCCGATGTTCGCTTTCTTCATAACAGCTGATGAGTCGTTCCCGGATGCAGTGGTATTTGTTCTCTGAAGGCGGACTCGTTAAAATGTCGCTGACTTGATGGATGACGTCTTTTGGTAATTTTGATACGACCGCGTTGAACTTGTATTCATCGCCTTGTTTCTGCGGAGCCACAATTGCGTCAAATTGAGAGAACCAAAGACGCGGTGAATCCGTCCAGAACTGCGGAATCCTCTCTGCTATTGAGATTGATGCCACTAAGTCTGTGCTGCCGTTGAGTTGTTCGTCTGTATTGTTGCCAGCGCCGAAACCTTTGACAGGTGTTTGACGAGCCATGTTGAGACGAAAAAATGTGACTCACAATGATGAGGATGTCTTGATGTGTTGGCCGATCTCGTTGGTTGGTTGGACACGTTGGGTACGATCTCGTCGAATGATGACGTCGGATAACTCGGTTGAGGATCACTGCTTCGTACGTCGGGAAGCAGAATCACGTTGAGGTTTTTCACGGTCGGGAGCAGAATCACGTCGGTCGAGAGCAGAATCACGTCGGGGTCACCACTGTTGCGTTACACCGCGGCTGCAGTGTAACAGCGTGTTCTTGCAGAGAGACCGGTGAAGGAATAAAGAAACACAGACTGCAGTGTCTAATGGTAGTGGCATATATTACGTATTTACAAGGGTCTTATATACTAATTAAAATTATAAGTAAAAGGTGGGAGAAGTTGGTGCTCAGATATTATGTACGTGCGAAATTTGCTGATTAATATTATTATAAGTTGTTGAAATAAATTACAAGGTAATTATCGCGGAATTAAAATATGCTATGAGGTATGTATGGTCACGTCCCGTACGTGCCATACTGTTCTTAAAGTATTTTCTTTCTAATATTCCCTTTGTCTTCTACAGGTATGATAGCGGAAGAAGTCCTCGCGGCTTGTGACGAGACCCTGGAGAATGAACTGGGCGGCGCCATTACCTCTGGCACCGATCTGCAGGGGTTGGCCAACCCTGCTTTGCACTTCTTTAGGTCAGTGGTGTATGCTTACACACACACACACACACACACGCACACGCACACGCACACGCACACAAGCGCACAAGCGCACAAGCGCACAAGCGCACAAGCGCACAAGCGCACAAGCGCACACAAGCGCACACAAGCGCACACAAGCGCACACAAGCGCACACAAGCGCACACAAGCGCACACAAGCGCACACAAGCGCACACAAGCGAACACAAGCGCACACAAGCGCACACAAGCGCACACAAGCGCACACACGCACACACGCACACCGCACACCGCACACCGCACACACCACACACACCACACACACCACACACACCACACACACCACACACACCACACACACCACTCACACCACTCACACCACACACCACACACACACCACACACACACCACACACACACCACACACACACACCACACACACACCACACGCCCCACACGCACCACACGCACCACACGCACCACACACAACACACCACACACGCACCACACGCACCACACGCACCACACGCACCACACGCACCACACGCACCACACGCACCACACGCACCACACGCACCACTCGCACCACTCGCACCACTCGCACCACTCGCACCACACACACCACACACACCACTCACACCACACACACCACACACACCACTCACACCACACACACCACACACACCACACACACCACACAAGCGCACACAAGCGCACACAAGCGCACACAAGCGCACACAAGCGCACACAAGCGCACACAAGCGCACACAAGCGCACACAAGCGCACACACGCACACACGCACACCGCACACCACACACACCACACACACCACTCACACCACTCACACCACACACGCACCACACGCACCACACGCACCACACGCACCACACGCACCACACGCACCACACGCACCACACGCACCACACGCACCACACGCACCACACGCACCACACGCACCACACGCACCACACGCACCACACGCACCACACGCACCACACGCACCACACGCACCACACGCACCACACGCACCACACGCACCACACGCACCACACGCACCACACGCACCACTCGCACCACACGCACCACACGCACCACTCGCACCACACGCACCACACGCACCACACAAGCGCACACAAGCGCACACAAGCGCACACAAGCGCACACAAGCGCACACAAGCGCACACAAGCGCACACAAGCGCACACAAGCGCACACAAGCGCACACAAGCGCACACAAGCGCACACAAGCGCACACAAGCGCACACAAGGCACACAAGCGCACACAAGCGCACACAAGCGCACACAAGCGCACACAAGCGCACACAAGCGCACACAAGCGCACACAAGCGCACACGCACACCGCACACCGCACACCGCACACACGCACAACACACACCACACACACCACACACACCACACACACCACACACACCACACACACCACACACACCACACACACCACACACACCACTCACACCACTCACACCACACACACCACACACACACCACACACACACCACACACACACACCACACACACACACCACACACACACACCACACGCCCCACACGCACCACACGCACCACACACAACACACCACACACGCACCACACGCACCACACGCACCACACGCACCACACGCACCACACGCACCACACGCACCACACGCACCACACGCACCACACGCACCACTCGCACCACTCGCACCACTCACACCACACACGCACCACACGCACCACACGCACCACACGCACCACACGCACCACACGCACCACACGCACCACACGCACCACACGCACCACACGCACCACACGCACCACACGCACCACACGCACCACACGCACCACACGCACCACTCGCACCACACGCACCACACGCACCACTCGCACCACACGCACCACACGCACCACACGCACCACACAAGCGCACACAAGCGCACACAAGCGCACACAAGCGCACACAAGCGCACACAAGCGCACACAAGCGCACACAAGCGCACACAAGGCACACAAGCGCACACAAGCGCACACAAGCGCACGCAAGCGCACGCAAGCGCACACAAGCGCACACAAGCGCACACAAGCGCACACAAGCGCACACAAGCGCACACAAGCGCACACAAGCGCACACAAGCGCACACAAGCGCTCACAAGCGCACACAAGCGCACACAAGCGCACACAAGCGCACACAAGGCACACAAGGCACACAAGCGCACACAAGCGCACACAAGCGCACACAAGCGCACACAAGCGCACACAAGCGCACACACGCGCACACACCCGCACACACCCGCTCACACCCGCTCACGCACCACACACGCACCACACACGCACCACACACGCACCACACACGCACCACACACGCACCACACACGCACCACACACGCACCACACACGCACCACACACGCACCACACGCACCACACGCACCACACGCACCACACGCACCACACGCACCACACGCACCACACGCACCACACACACAACACACACCACACACACCACACACACCACACACACAACACACCACACACAACACACACAACACACACAACACAACACACCACACGCACCACACGCACCACACGCACCACACGCACCACACGCACCACACGCACCACACGCACCACACGCACCACACGCACCACTCGCACCACTCGCACCACACACACCACACACACCACACACACCACACACACCACACACCACACACACACCACACACACCACACACACACACACCACACACACACACACAACACACCACACACGCACCACACGCACCACACGCACCACACGCACCACACGCACCACACGCACCACACGCACCACACGCACCACACGCACCACTCGCACCACTCGCACCACTCGCACCACTCGCACCACACACACCACACACACCACACACACCACACACACCACACACACCACACAAGCGCACACAAGCGCACACAAGCGCACACAAGCGCACACAAGCGCACACAAGCGCACACAAGCGCACACACGCACACACGCACACCGCACACCACACACACCACACACACCACACACACCCACACACCCACCACCGCTTGAATCCAGCGGCTCCCTGCGACGTTTGATGTCGTCAGTCCACCTAGTGGGAGGTCTGCCAACACTGCGTTTCCCTGTGCGGGGTCGCCAATCCAGCACATTGGGACCCCAACGACCATCAGCTCTTCGAACTTTTATTTACGTCGTATGTGTGTATTTTATACGTACTCGTATAAAATATTATAATTGTCATTAAACCACGAAATAATAAAATCTTTTTTGGTTGTTGTCAGGGGCTTACGTCACCGCAATCTGAACGCGATGCGTGCCGCCACACAGCGCGGTCTTGCGGCGTTGCAGGCGACGGATCGCAGCGGGAACGCCGGGCCTCTCGCCGAACCTGCCCGAGCGCGTAGGGCTCCGCTCACCATCCAGGGCTTCCGCTCCAACCCTGCGGGTAAGTTACGAACACAAATTATACCACAAATATGGTTGAGCGCAGCAACGGCTGGGTCATGCGTCGCGGGTATCAGCTAATTTTGTTATAAACTAACGGTCCTTAAATTTTTTTTTTCGGATTGAGTATGCTGTTGGCCCTAATGGCCGCTACAGCGTCACCGGACGTTGGGGCGAGCGCGAAGCGTCGCCGGGGGAGTGAGCCCTAGGGCTCGAAGACATCGGGGGGCAACGTCTTCCTAAGGGCGCCTCCTGTGAGGCTCGGACCTCGGCTTAGGATGACGTTGGGAAGAATGGGAGGAGTGGCTGGACTAAGTTAGACACTCGTACACTCCTCCCATTCGTCCCGTCCAAAAATTTTTATACGGTGACATAAACATGAACCATATAGAGAAAACTTACGTTAGCGAAATCGAAGTCAGTACAGTGACATCTACAGTAAGTCCAACGAGTCGAGATCCTACATATAAACATTGCCCGACGACAGAACAAAATAAAGTCTATCTCTTTCTATCTTGTTTGTTTGCTATCTGCCGCACGGCTCACGGATACAATGCTCAAGGTCAAACGAGGCTATAGAAGGGATTGAAAACATTCGGATGGCCATTTGATTTTGTAGTTTTTTAATCTATTTCATTCCGTGTCCTAAAGCGCTCAGGGTGATACATAATTTCGTTCGTTCTCTGTTATTTCCTGTTATTATTTTCGCTTTAATTATTGTTACCTGTTCTGTTAACTGTTACTGGTTTTATAGTTATAGTTATTTGTTGTATTGGTTTTTGTTTTTGTTATTTGTGGCTGTTAAAATCTAGTTGGCTATGATGGAACCTCAGCCAAGCACTTCAAAAGGAACACCCACAGATTTTAATTCCCCAAAGAAAAAAAGGCCAAAGGTACGTACCTAACTACCTACTTATTACAAAGATAGCCTACCTTTAACTAGCTAACTTTAACTAACTAAACCAAATTGAATTTCGTAATGCCTTAATAATGGGTTTATTTAAATACACATTATATTACCTTTTTTTTAGAAGACGAGTTTCAGTGTTTTTGAAAAGAATATGGTAATTAATGCTTACAAATATATGAAAGAGACGTGGCCAACTGATATGTACCCATATAACAAAGATATGGTGAAAAAAACGGCTGATATGTTGGGCATCAGCGTTCCATCGGTCTATAGAATCCTTAGAGATTATAGAGAAAATAGCCAAATTACTCCACCTATCACCACAAAAACCAGACCGACTTTTAGTGAAAAAATCGATGATTTTACAAGATCGGCTATGCGGAGAAAGGTACATTCATTTTTTATAAAAGGTAAACTGCCTACTTTGAAGAAGGTACTAAGTGAAATCAATGAAGACGATACTCTACCAAATTTTAAAAGATCAATGTTTCATAAAATATTGAAGCATTTAAAATTTAAGTATATCAAAAGGCAGAGAAATAATGCAATAATTGATATAGACGATATTATATTATGGAGGCGAAACTATTTATATAAAATGAAAGAGTTTAGAAAAAAGAATCGACCTATTTATTATATGGACGAGACATGGGTAAACGCGGGTAAGTAAATTAAGTTAAAAAATTCACTATATCCAGGTTCAATATTTTAACTGACTTAAAAAACAAGAGTGTATTAAAATCGACATATCTCGAGTATGTATGTAATTTTATTGTTATTAACATACGACGATCTTTTAAGGCTCATCACTATTTCTTATTGTCTTACCTATTTCGGATTTTTCAAATTCCTTTCTTAGATGATGCCTACGTCATCGAGCTATCTATATTATGCCAAATTTCAGCCCTATCCGTCCAGTAGTTTGAGCTGTGCGTTGATAGATCAGTCAGTCAGTCACCTTGCCTTTTATATATATATATATATATATATATATATATATATATATATACATATATATAGTTTAAAAACACTCAGCGCACGCAATGCGAAAAAATATGAATCACTTTATAAAATCTTTAATATTGTTTTCAGGCCACACCGTCAATAAGACTTGGGTGGATCCCACTGTTAAGTCTAAACATCAGGCATTTTTAGATGGCCTTAGTACTGGGGCAAAAAATCCTACGTCAAAGGGCCGACGATTGATCGTAGTACATATCGGAAACGAGGATGGATTTGTAGAAGGCGCTAGCTGGATTTTTGAATCCAAAGGCAGCGGTGACTACCACGAGTCTATGGACGCTGTTCATTTTGAAAAATGGTTTAATGAGGTATTGCCTAAGTTAGGCGATAATGCAGTGGTAGTCATGGACAACGCACCCTACCACTCAAGGCTTCAAGAAAAAGTCCCTAATTCAAATTGGCTGAAAGCAGCAATTCAACACAGGTGTTTGAGTCGGCAATACATAATTGTTTATATGAGCAGGTGAGTTCTCAATTGTCTGACGCGCAGCACGGATTTCGTCCTGGGCGGGGAACGACTGGGAACTTGCTGCATCTTATGACGCGATTGGTGCCAGCAGTAGATGCAAGGGTACAAGTAGATGTAGCTTACTTTGATTTTAGGAAGGCATTCGACACGGTCGATAATGATGTGCTACTGGCAAAGCTGGCCCGTGTTGGCTGTACGCCGAAGACGCTTGCTTTCTTCGCTAGTTACCTGCGGGATAGGCGTCAGTACGTTGACTGCGGTGGACACCGGTCACAGCCCTACTATACAAGGTCAGGCGTCAGTCAGGGCAGCAACTTAGGACCTCTCCAATTTATCTTGATGGTAAACGACTTACCGGAGGTGGTTACTGAGTCGACGTGCCTGTTGTTTGCTGACGACCTGAAATTAGTTAGGGAGGTGGGAGATATTTTACATCATGACGGACTACAGAGGGACATAGATGCAGTCAGCAGATGGAGCGAGCTGAATAAACTTTACTTTAATGTCTCCAAATGTTCCGTCATGACGTTTAGTCGCGCGCGTGACCCGCGCCACCATCAGTACCAGCTCGAGGGGCATCCGCTACGGCGGATCAAGGAAGTTAGGGATCTCGGTGTCCACTTCAGCACGGACTTGAATTTCCGGCAACATATAGTTAAAGTTTCTAAGAAAGCGTATCAAAATTTGGGCTTTATGTTGCGTCAAACGAATGCATTCACCAACGTCAAAGCGTTAAGGGTTTTATATGAAGCCCTTGTGAAAAGTCACTTGGAATGCAACGCAATTATATGGTCACCGAGTGAGACTAAGTACAAAATAATGTTGGAGCGAATTCAAAACAAATTTTTAAGGTTTTTGTACAACAAATTGTATGGAGTGTATCCGGGATATCCATTGGTATATCCTACTCTGTTCGTCATGGGTATGGTGGGATATAACAAACTGGAGGTACGGAGGGAGCTATCTCTGGCGACGTACTTATTTAAGGTGCTACGGGGTAAGCTGCACAATCCGGCTGTCCTGCAGGAATTACGGTTATGCGCACCGAACGAGAGCGTGTCGCGCAGACGCAGGCCGCCGCTGCTGGCGCAGTCGCGCGCGCGCAGATGCTTGCTGCAGCGAGCGCAGCTGCTTGCTGCAGCGAGCGCCAATCACACGCGCGATTCGCACGCTCAACATCGTATCGGAGCAAGTAGATTTGTTCAGTTGCTCGTTGAGCGAGTTCACAAAAGTTACTATATATATTCTTTGTAAATAATATTAGGTTAAAGTTGATTGTAAGTAGTTAATATAAGGTAGTTATTAATACATAATTATTAGGAAGTTTCTAAGTCATTTATAATTATAACTTATCTGTCGCATTAGGTTAATCCTGTAATGATGGATTAAGTTATTTGTAAATAAATAAATAAATAAATAAATAAACAGTGGCTTAAAAATAAAAATTTCAGCTTTACTGAAAACAAGATAAAGTTAGAGCTTTTAAAAAAAGTTAAAGAAGTAAAAATTCTTTATAAAAAGTATGCTGTAGATGAATTAGCCAAGCAACAAGGAATAGAAATATTGAGGCTACCTCCTTACCATTGCGAGTTGAACCCAATAGAATTGATTTGGGCCGATGTAAAAGGATATGTCGCTAAAAATAACACAACTTTTAAATTTAAGAGAGTCAAGGAGTTACTAAATGAAGCAATTGGGCAAATCACGTCTGAAAAATGGCGGAAATGTATAGAACACGTTAAGAAAGAAGAAGAAAAGTTTGGCCAACTAGACCATGTAGTAGATAGATATCGTAACTGATAAAACACTAATAAAATAAATGTTACTGATTCTGATTCAGACTCAACAGATTCTGAGAATTCAGATTCTGAATAAACATTTTAGTAATAGTAATCGTTGATATTTAATTTCGTACTCATCACCCATCTTCCAAACCCTCAATCATTATCTGTCTCCATATTTTTCCAATCTTATTTATCTGTCTCCAAAAGGAACGGTATCTTAAGTTGCATTATTTGTATGGATAAATAAATTGCACCATATTGAATTTTTTCTATTCATTAAGTAGACCTTTGGGTCTTGATCATCTTTTGCCAGAAAACAACTCTTCTATCTTTTATATAGACACTGACGAAATTTGTGTGGCCGCCATTTTGAATCCACCATTTTGGAATTTTTTTAGTTTACTGCCAATTGGATGAAGTTTCGAGTGACTTTTGTTCGAGCACCTCCCACTACCCTGGCCCTATATAACCTGGCCATGCTCCTCACCCATCTTCGAAATCCTCAATCATCAGCTCTCTCCATATTTTAGCTCCGAATGAATTTTGTTCCTCTATACTAAACCATCGGTGAAAAGAAAGAAATTCATACAAACTTTTACAGGAGAGGTGATCAATGAGTGAGTCAGTGAGTCAGTCAATCAGTGAATCAGCACGAGCAGCTATATAGTAGTAATTATATAAGATTTAATACTTCTTAAATAATATTACATATCAAAATATTTTATTTTACATTTTCCAAATTACTGTAAGTAAAAATCGGCCAAGTGCGAGTCGGGCCTCGCTCTTTTAGGGTTCCGTTAAAAAAATTTAATTAAAAAATTTCCATCTACCCACCTACCCATTTTAATTTAATTTTTTTAATTAAATTTAATTTTTATTATTTGTTGTTATAGCGGCAATAGAAATACATAATATGTGAAAATTTCATCTGTCTATCTATTACGGTTTACGAGATACAGCCCTCTGACAGACGGACGGACGGACGGACGGACGGACGGACGGACAGCGTAGGCTTAGTAATAGGGTCCCGTTGGTACCCTTTGGGTACGGAACCCTAAAAAGGTTACAAAACCCTGTAGGTTTGTTTATATGTAGGATCTCGACTCGTTGGATAGACTTTAGTTTGTTGACTGTTGGGAGTTATTGTACTAAAATTTGCACAAAACTGGGAACTGATAATAGAATAGAAAACTTTTTTATTCACAGCAGCAGCTTTCCGAACCGAGACGTGTCATAAGAGCCACAAGTTGGCCTGCGTGAAATATATAATTTTGAATTTGAATTTATTCAAATAAACTATTTTATAAGTGCTTTTGAATCGTCGATGAGTCTACCACTGGTTCGGAATGCCCTTTCTGCCGAGAAGAACCAGCAAGAAACTCGGCGGTTGCTCTTTTCAAAACAAGTTTACAATACAATAGATACTATGCTATGTATGCAGTGTTTCCACAGTGAGGGAAAGTTCCAAAAATTTATAGTACTTAAAATTATTCAATACATATTAAGATGGGCAGATAGAAAGTAGCTCCATTCTCGCCGGGCGGCGGCACCCGTTCACGATTAAAAGTGTAAAGAGTAAATAAGGTTATTGGTTCGTGAAATACTGTCTCAAACCCGTTATAATCCTGCATGTTTTGTCCAACAGACCCGGAGAGTCACATCCTGTTCTTCGATATCGAAGGCCTGATCGTGGAACTGCTCAGTGAGGAGTATTCAGCCATGAGTCCGGCCAGTCTTGAGGTCAGTGCTTTTAGGGTTTCGTACCATTTCTTAATGAAAAAGTTGCATTGAATTATTCCTAAGTTATTAAGTTCCTAAGTTAAGTTTTTGAATGGTTTGGCGGATAAAGGCTAGACAAAAAATTTGTAACAATTTTCCGTCACGAACCTTGTTGCTAGGTGTAAGAATTTTCCGTCACCGCTCTTGCTGTCTTCATTTATTATACACATCCCATCAATGATTTGAGGGCGCAGCGGTAAAAAGAAAGAGTGAAATTATAGGTTCGGGGGTCGACTCCTGACTTCAGATCATGTCTTTGTTCTTTTTTTTTTATAATTTTGGAACGAAGTTTTAGAGAAGAGAAATTCTAAAAAAATATTTTTGGCAATATTTAGTTACGCCATCTATTTGGGCAGCGTGAACTTGCTTTAATGTCTGTTTTTTTACGAGACGGTTCTAACATGTACCGAGAGATGGCGTTGCTTCTAATAAAAAGTTTATACGATTATCCATAGCGCGTATGCTATTGGCTGTGCTCAGTCATAGGTGCGCGCTTATTTATTGCGAGATGGTTCTAAGATATGGCGAGAGATGGCGTTGATTCTAAAAGGTGATGTTTTCATTATTAGAAGATAATATTTTTATAACATTGTTAAAATAGGTACCGTATCTATCTATTACCTTCAAACGAGCAATTCTTGTATATATAATCTGAATCTCGGAAACAGCTCCGATGATTTTCATGAAATTTAGTATGCAGAGGTTTCGGGGGCGATAAATCGATCTAGCTAGGTTTCATTTTTAGAAAAGGTCGTTTTATCCGTGTTTTCAGGCAATGAAAAACCCCTTATAATACAATATCAAATCTCGGGCGGTCCCGAAACCAGAAGACCCCGGTTCGAGTTCAGACGATTATTTTTTCCCCTATGAATTTTTATATTATTATTATTAATATTTTTTTCCAAAAACACGATTTACCAAAAAAAAAATCGAGCAAAGCTCGGTCACCCAGATATTGCAAGGAATTTCCTTCCAACCGAGTCTTCCACGACACTCACGCATTTTTTTTATCAGGCTGCTGGGCTAATAACAAGCGAATATATGAAGGTGGCAGCTCTGACGCAGTCCGCCAGCCCTGATGCTGCGAAAAGGATATCCGGTAAGACTACTCATCTGGTCTTCTTCTTTATCAACCGATAGATGTCCAATGCTGGACAAAGGTCTCTTGCATGGACTTCCACAGGCCTCGGTATTGCGCCGCCTGTATTCAGTGGCTCCGTGCGACTCGTTTGATGTCATCGGTTCACCCAGTGGGGGGTCTGCCAACACTGCGCTTCCCGGTGCGGGGTCGCCACTCCAGCCCCTTGGGACCCCAACGACCACGAGCTCTTCGGGCTATGTGCCCGCCCATTTTCACTTCAGTTTCCCGACTCGCTGAGCTATGTCGGTGACTTTGGTTCTCCTACGGATCTCCTCATTTCTGATTTGATCCCGCACACTCCGAGCATAGCTCTCTCCATCGCCCGCTGAGTGACCCTGAGCCTTCTTATGAGGCCCATAGTCATATTGCAAATTCTTGATATGATCTCATGACAAAGTACGCCATACTTTAGATGTGAGTTTTTGTACACCGCCACTTATATTATAAATGCGAAAGTGTTTGTTTTGTGGTTTGTCCTTCAGTCACTTACTGGAGGAGCAACAAATCAACGAGATTTTTTGCATGGGTATATTTGAGGGTCTGAAGATTAAATAAAGTATGTATCTATAGGAATAGGTATTCCTATAGCTGAGATCTATAGATAGTACTCGGCTTTGCTCAAGACTCAAGATAGAGTTAAAATGAGACACAAATATCATCATCATCATCATCATCAGCAACCCATCAACGGCTCACTACTGAGCGCAGGTCTCCTCTCAGAGAAGGGTTATAGGCCATAGTCCACCACGCTGGCCCAATGCGAATTGGCGGACTTCACACACCTTACAGAACATCATGAAGAACTCTCAGGTGTGCAGGTTTCCTCGCGATGTTTTCCTTCACCGTTGAAGCAAGTGATATTTAATTGCTTAAACGCACTTGACTCCGAAAAGTCAGAGGTGCGTACCCGGGATCGAACCCGCGACCCCCCGAATAGGAGACCACAGTCCTAACCACTAGGCTAATAGACACCATAGACATAGACACAAATATGTTCTTGAGTCTAAGCTGAGTGAGAGTGCCATCTAGAGATCAGCCCCCGATTGTCTAAAGAGTTGCCGATCAAAATCTTATTCATTTAATGGCATTAGCGTTAAAGCAAAATAAACCATAACGGCATTGAATTAGAGCTCAATTTCGTCTATGCATTCTCATGCGCTTCGGTATGTACGATACGCTCCATAAACCTCCATGTTAAAATCAGTTGTACTGAATTTGTGACTTTAAATTAATACAGTCAAGGAATATTTTACTTCGACGCTAATGCCATCAAATGAATAAGATTTTGATCGGCAATTTTTACACTATCGCACCTCTGACCCTAGAGAGTGATAAAGGATAAATTATATCCCGGAAAAACAGGCTTCCCGTGGGATGTTTTAACTGACTCCACGCGGGCGAAGTCGTTGGCAAAGGCTAGTTTATAATTACAAATTTTCACACATGCTTACCGAATCGGATAGACTTCTTTGGCCGAGTGAAAGACAAGGCCGGAGATATGGAGCGCCTTTTGAAAGAAAAGGACAAACATGGTTGGTATTAAAGGATTTATTCTCCATAGATACAATCGCGTGTTAAATTTTTTGCTTCATTACCATTTTCTTGAAAAACTGCGGGGCTTATTTTGATGCGGTGTTTAGGTTCCGAAAAAAAACTGCACACCTATATAGCATTATTTTGTTGTTCGTCTGTTCGTGTGTCAAGACCCTTTTTCGCAGAAACGGCTTGAGCTTTTGAGAACGGCTTGAAACTTAATTAAAAAAAAAATGATAAAACTAAAGAAATTTTTTTTTTTAAATTATCAACATACAAAAATATGAACAATTTTTTCTTATTAGCACACGAGAGACCACTTAGGTTTAAATTGTATAAATGAATACAAAGGTCTCTTAGTGCTGTGAAAAGGAGATTGGCGAATTCCATAGAGTTTCTGACCCAGACGAACTGAACCGTGGGCCCACGTTCACGAATCAAAGTTCTCATGCTTGTTCTAGTTCTTGATCCCCATCTTCTAAAAATATCGGGTTTACACAGAAAAATACTCTGAAAAATATTAATTAAAATTAAATGATTTCTGAATCTGAACAGTTTTTAAAAATGCTGGATCAAAATTCACCAACCTCCTTTCAAGTTTCTAGTTTAACTCAATGAAAAGTTCATAAAAAATTTCCAGTGAGGTTTCTGCCATTAATTTAAATCTAGGCTCATTATAATTTTGTAATGTTGTTTTAAAATGAAAAAAAAAGATAACCCTTCCTTTTGGCTTTGTTGTAATCGGGTAAATAATTCGCTTCAATCCCTAGAGGGTAAAGTATACACTTTAGTCCCCCTACGCTATTAATAGCTATTTATGCAACTGCATCGTAATGAGGGTCATTTTAATTCGAGTGCTGTTTTTTTATCAAAATAGACATAATTACATGCATACAAGATTTTATCTACGACAAGGAAAATAAAATCATTAACAAAATTACGTCGTCTTTATAATTTTGTACTTTCACTTACAATTAATAAAAAAGTCAAATCAATTCAAATTGTACAAGTTGCAAAAGTAATCCGTTTGCCACGAAAAGTTTTTTTTTTTAATTTTTTTAGGTTTGATATTAATATTGAGTGGCGGTACCAACCATAGAGTGGGTTGGGTACCAACTTTAATATATTTATATGAAAGATACAAAAGTGCCAGAACTCAGACCCTCTTAGCTTTAGGTATCCTATTTAATGAAGATAACCATTTTGATGCAGCTCCCATACAACGAGCTGCATCGAAATGAGAAGCAACACCGAAAGTGGTTCAATTGATTCAGCTGTTCAATTCGAAATTGGTACTTTTCGATGCTGGAGTAGATAATACACACTTTTAGAGCATGAGACGACCTCCCTGGCGCAGTGGTGAGCGCTGTGGTCTTATAACTGGGAGGTCTCGGGTTCGATTCCCGGCGGGGTCAATTTGGGAATTTATAATTTCTGAATTGTCTCTGGTCTGGTCTGGTGGAAGGCTTTCGTTGGCCGTGGCTAGTTACCAACCTACCGTTAAAGACGTGCCGCCAAGCGATTTAGCGTTCCGGCGCGATGGCGTGTAGAAACCGAATAGGGGTATGGGTTGAATTTTCACTGCCATACCCCTTCCAAGTTAGTCCGCTACCATCTTAGACTGCATCGTCACTTACCATCAGGTGAGATCGCAGTCAAGGACTATCTTGTCATCGAATAAAAAAAAAATGAGGTGAAAAAGATGTTTTCTCCAGGTATCCTGGCGAAGATGAAGGAAGGCGCGGAAACGATGCAGACAAAGTTGCAGGCGAAAGCTGACCAGATCAAAGCTCACTTGGAGACTAAAGGTAAGTGCTAGGCATCAAACTATACAAATTAGAACAGATGTTTCTGACAAACTCCACTCCAAACGTAGGCTCAAAACAACCAATGAATATGTGAGTCATTATCATCATCAGTAACCCATCAATGGCTCACTACTGAGCGCAGGTCTCCTCTCAGAGAAGGGTTATAGGCTATAGTCCACCACGCTGGCCCAATGCGAATTGGCAGACTTCACACACCTTCGAGAACATTATGGAGAACTCTCAGGTGTGCAGGTTTCCTCACGATGTTTTCCTTCACCGTTGAAGCATGTGATATTTAATTGCCAAATCGCACATAATTCCGAAAAGTAAGAGATGCGTGCCCGGGATCGAACCTGCGACCCACCGAATAGGAGACCATAGTCTTAAACACGACTATCACGGCTTATAATATATGTGAGTGCCATGTAACTATTTTCTAGTACCTACTGGTACTGATGATCACGTTTTTGATGGTTATTGTGATGAATTATGACATCCTTTTACAGCACAGTACGTCATTTTTTAATAACTTTATCGAGAGCTCGTCGTACTAACGCGACTATACTGCGTAATCGGCCTTCAAAGGCTCACTAAAAGTAGCTTATCACCGTCGACTATTGCTCTTCTAAGCGTAACAGTTGGCTGGTGCTAGGTATAGGTTTCTAAAAGGGCAGCCGGATGTATGATTTTGATTATTTGATTATTTTTAAGGAAGCAAGGATTTAATCGTAAAGTCTTATCTATTGCAGTACCCGGCGATATATATTGCACATCGGCCTTTGGAATAAAACGCTATTCTATTCTAATTCTATTCACAGTTCGACTGCATTTTTATATATGTTACGTGATGTGCTCGCCGATTGTGAAGAGATTTCAGTAATTACTACTTGAATTTCTGGCTAGCTTTCCTTGCAATAGAATAGAAATAGCGTTTTATTCCAACAGCCGATGTGCAATATATATCACCGCGTATTGTACTCGTTATATGTTCAGTATAACACATTATCCTGCAAAGCTGCAAGTAAACAAGTAAATATACAATGACTGCTTAATTATCCGAGCGCGGGTTTTGTATATTTAGCCCTCAAGGTGATCTACATTCATAAATAATTTGTTCAATTGATAACTGTGAACACACGGCTGGAGAAAACGTCGAGCGTGTTTGACTATAGACTTCGCAGAGTAACCTTATTGATGATTTATATTGTTGTTTTGGCAGATTTTCAATACAAAAACTGTCAGGACGTCCTATTTTATCCTCGATTATAATTTATAAGTTACCTACTCGGCATTGGTGAAATTGGTGCTTCGTTTGTATCAGTTTTAATATAATTTAGCTCGTTCTTGCTAACAGCATTTCTAACGCTCATTTAGGGGTGGGTCACCCTTGTCATTTAGGGGTATGAAAAATAGATGTGGGCCGATTCTCAAATCTACCCGATATGCACACAAAATATCATAAAAATCGAATCAGCCGTTTCGGACGAGTTTGGTAACAAACACCGCGACATGAGAATTTTATATACTTGTTAGAAGTAAGTATATAATATACATAGTATATACATATAGTATATATAGTATCGGACGGATCGGGCGGAAATTTGGCATACAGATAGCTGCTATGACGTGGGTATACGCTAAGAAAAGATTTTTGAAAATTCAGCTCTTACGAGTAAGGGGATAAAATAGGGCCTGGAAAAATAGAACGTAATGTGAGCGAAGCCGCGGGCAAAAGTTAAAATAGCTTGTTACCTATTACATGCTTTAATAGTTTGTTATTACAAGCTTTAATAGCTTGTTATTACAAGCTTTAATAACTTGTTATTATAGCTCATCGAGTCGCGAAGCTGACATCTAATAGGCAGGGCATATAGTTTGAAGAGCTGATGGTCGTTGGGGTCCCAACGTGCTGAAGTGGCGACCCCGCACCGGGAAGCGCAGTGATGACAGACCCCCCATAGGACCGACGACATCAGATAAATAATAGTCGCTGGGATCCACTGGATACAGGTGGCACAACATTGTGCTCTGTGGCAATCCTTTCAAGCGACTTAAGGCGCTGTGTTCAGTCACGATCTTCATTCGTGAGCCGAATCACAAGCCGAATGAAGATCGTCTTATTTAAAATCTATGGGTCATAATATTATGAAAAAAAAAACTAGTAATAATTGATCGTATTTCTGGCCTGATGGCTGTTTCCTAAAAACGATAACGCAAACTTTTCTCGATAGAAAAAAATTGGAAAGTTGACTCTGCAAATACATAAAATCCTATCGTTCTCTGTTATGCATACATTTATTTTGATAAAATTAAGTACAATTGTTTTTCATATCTTACTACAACAAATGGCTGTTTTAGATTTTATTTATACCCATAGATTTTAAATAAGACGATCTTCATTCGGCTTGTGATTCGGCTCACGAATGAAGATCGTGACTGAACACAGCGCCTTAAATCCAGCAAATGACATCTATGATGATGAATAGAATAGAATAGAATAGAATAGAAATATTTTTTATTCAAATAAACTTTTTACAAGTGCTTTTGAATCGTCTGGCTCTACCACTGGTTCGGAATGCCCTTCCTGCCGAGAAGAACCAGCAAGAAACTCGGCGGTTGCTCTTTTCAAAACAAATTTACAATACAGTAAATACTATGCAGTGTTTCCACAATGAGGGAAGTTCCAAAAATGCATACCGACTAACTTCTATCCTAAGATGGGCAGACATAATGCTTGATGATGATTGCTTGCACGAGTTTTCATCCGTATTTTTGAACTCACAAGAGCCTACGCCCTTCCCAAGGCAAGGCAGTCCAGATTCAAGTAAACTACATAGTTATCTTAACTCTCCTATTTAAAAATAACCTTTACTGCGTTTGATGATAAAGTTCAAATTTCCTTTTTATGAATATGTGAATAACTTTCGACATTTCTATAATAATAATTTTCTTTGTCTTCAAGCGAGTAAGGAAATAGTTTTAATGCATACCTAAATTATAAATCAATATATATTATTTATTTTATTTATTTATACAAATTTATTTCATCAAAAAATATACATGTAAAGAAATTAAAAAATTTTATAAAAATGTTCATCATCATTCATCATTATCAACCCATCATCGGCTCACTACTGAGCGAGGTCTCCTCTCAGAGAAGGGTTATAGGCCATAGTCCACCACGCTGGCCCAATGCGAATTGGCGGACTTCACACACCTTCGAGAACATTATGGAGAACTCTCAGGAGTGCAGGTTTCCTCACGATGTTTTCCTTCACCGTTGAAGCAAGTGATATTTAATTGCTTAAACGCACTTGACACCGAAAAGTCAGAGGTCGAACCCGGGATCGAACCTGCGACCCCCCGAATAGGAGACCACAGTCCTAACCACTAGGCTAAATGGCTAGGCTAATGTCACTATACCTATATCAAATGTTACAAACGTGAAGGAAAACATCGTGAATAAACCTGCACGCCTGCGAGTTTTCCATAATGTGTGTGTGTGTGTGTGTGTGTGTGTGTGTGTGTGTGTGTGTGTGTGTGTGTGTGTGTGTGTGTGTGTGTGTGTGTGTGTGTGTGTGTGTGTGTGTGTGTGTGTGTGTGTGTGTGTGTGTGTGTGTGTGTGTGTGTGCATAAACCTCCTCTGAGAGGGAGACCTGCGCTGAAATGGCAATTTTTATCTATCAAACCTTTTTCTTTGCTGAAATAAGATATTTGTACACCAATGCAAAGCAACGGCTGGATCATGCGTCATGCTCGTGAACGGGTGCCGCCGGCGGTAATGGGGCTACTTTGTGTCTGCCCTCTTAACATGAATTGAATTATAGTAGGTACTTTTTAGGGTTCCGTACCCAAAGGGTGCCAACGGGACCCTATTACTAAGCCTCCGCTGTCCGTCCGTCTGTCAGCGGCCTGTATCTCGTAAATCGTATTAGATAGACAGTTGAAATTTTCACATATTTTGTATTTCTGTTGCCGCTATAACAACAAATAATAAAAATTAAATTAATTTAATTCTTTTTTAACGGAACCCTAAAAGAGCGAGGTCCGACTCGCACTTGGCCGATTTTTTTTTGAACTTCCCCTCATTGTGGAAATATTATATTTTATTCTAACAAAGTTGCATAGGTTAAATCGGCTTGGCATTCAGCTGCCCACAAAATAGTATAAAAAAACTTCATCAATCATCATCAATAGCCTATAACAGTCCACCGCTGGACTAAAGGCCTCTCCCAACGGGAGGGTTTGCCCATAATCACCACGCGGGGCAGACGGGTTGGTGATCGCAGTAGATGGTATTAATAGCACAGAGGACGCTGCTGCCCGTTCTCCGTTAAAGAATAGAATAGAAATGTTTTTTATTCAAATAAACCTTTACAAGTACTTTTGAATCGTCAATGAGTCTACCACTGGTTCGGAATGCCTGAATGAATTATTTCTATTATATATATATGAATATTAATATATTTATGAAATATTTCTAATTATAATTCAACACATGTCAAGACGGGCACACAGAAAGTAGCCCATTGCCGCTGGTGGAACCCGTTCACGAGCATGACGCATGACGCGTTATATTCCCTTAGTCGCCTCGTACGACACCCGCGGGAAGAGCAGGGGTGGTGACAACTGTATTCTGATCTGCCGTCACCACACGGCACATAAAAAACTTATTACAATGTAATAGCTTCATAATAATATTGTAAAATGATTATTATACGACTGCCTGAAAAAAGGAGTATATTGTTTTTTTGAAAAGAGCAACTGCTGAGTTTCTTGCCGGCTCTTCTCAGCAGAATCCGCTTTCCGAACCGGTGGTAGAGTCATGACTTGTCATAAGAGCCACAGGTTGGCCTACATGAATTGAATTAAAATTAAATCTTTGAATGAACTAAAAAAATCAATGAAATTGTAAAACTGGCGGTCCTATCGAAATATTGGTAAAAGCTGTAATATTCTTCACTGCTTCTTCAAAGAGGAGCCACGAAGGGAGGGTTCCTTAATTCTTGGATACAATCTCTTTTTAATTTCAGACAGTATTTGTAAAGTGCGAAATGATGAGAACAAAGGCCCACTAGATTCTAATTCCTCATCTCCTGATTCTGAACTCCTAGGTTCTTTATTTAATTTGTAACTGATCTGATTTGCATCTTGGTGTATGTATGCTTTTGCGGCTTTTATAAGATTTGGGGGCTTTATTCGGTTTTTTTTGTTTTGTTTGTTTTGTTTGCTTGGTTTTGGTCTACATGTTCGACGTTTTCGTTTTCTAACTAATTTTGGTGACTGTTTCTTATTTGCAACCTTTTTATATCCAGACAATAGTTTTCTTTTCCGCTCCCGTGGCTTGTTTCTCTTACTTCTTCTTGCAGTTAGATTCGGTGTCCCCTTGCCAGCCGTTTCGTGCCCCAAGATATTCGGTGTCCCCATCTTCTGACCGGTGATGTTATCGCCTATCATCTTTACATTGTCCCCTGCATGACCCTTTATTGTTGCTACTGTCTTTTCTCCACTTTTTAAACCATCATTAGAATTAATTTGCAAATTGGTTTCTTTTATTGATTCCGAGTCTGAATTGTTTATACATGAGAAGGTGATTGCTGTAAATTAAAAAAAAAGTAATCAAAGTTTCGGGTTTATCGATGGGACAAATTTAAGTGTCTAAGTCTACTTGGTTGGATTTGCACCTGTCCATCTGTCTGTCAATTTGAATGTCTGTCAGAACCGTATAACTCTTACACTTCATCATCAACCCGTCAATTGCTCACTACTGAGCGCAGGACTCCTCTCAGAGAAGGGGATCTTAAACATAATAATTACTTTAAATTCACAAGTAATATTTTTAAAGAATGTTGACCAAGCTAAACTTAACTTATATTCTCTTCTATCCTCCAAATAAGCGAAAAGCTTGACGATAGTGCAACGGGTGGGCGTCGAACCTGCGAACTTTCAGTTTTCAGTCCGCACCCTTAACCGTTGGGCTATTGAGGAATCTGTAAAACGTAAATCTATGGCCAAAGCCGCTCAAGACATTTGTGTTTGTGAACTGATATATCACGACGTAGGACATGAGGTCGAGAGCGAAGCGAGCGCTATAATTTTTGACCAACAGACTGGAAAAACACCTAGGCTGCAAGCTTTAACTGTTTCTTAATTATTTACGTACCTTTTTTTTAAACAAGTAATATAGACAATACTTACCAAGAACAATAACCTTAACTCGTAGATTCCTCATTGCAAGTCGATGTATTGCGTATTGTAAAACTCAAGATATACTAAAACATTACTCAATTAAAACCCAGCTTGTACAATTTATAAAACGTGTAGATTATAATTTCATTTATATCTAAATAATTACTTTGTCGTGTTTCGAAACTTGATTGCACTTGAAAATATTTTGTTGAAGTTGAATGAAAATAGTACACGTGCTCGCAAGTTCATGCGGAAAATTTTCGAGAACACACATGGGACACACCCCTTATCTTCGAGGTTTACCAATCGAAATATCAGAAATAGTTATGGTCAATAGAAGTTTATTTTTATTTTATTTATTTATTTATACAACTTTATTGCATACAAGGTCAAAAAATATACAAAATTATCACTAATAGTGATCTCTTCCAGGCAACCTATACTAATGTATACTAGAGAACATTATGCACTGAGAGACGGGGTATCGCAATAAGTGCATAGGAATACAAAACAATAATAATTATTAAACATACTTACATACACTCTAATAGAATCAAACTATACCAAAATACATTAAAATAAAAATATATTAATACATACAAACACATACATAATAATATATATAAAAAATATACAAACACTATGAATATACTTTAATCTCAACTGAAATATTTATTTATATTCCCGTAGCTTTATCATTACTTTTTAAAATAATTCTGTTTGTAAATGTACACTCCGTCCTCTGTAAAACTTACTAGGAAGTCTAACTTGGTCTCCACGATACAGGTTACCTAGTGTGGAGACCACAAGCAAACGAGACGATGTAAAAATGCATTTTGAAAATAAAGATATTTTATTTTATTTTATTTTTTTATTTTTATTTTATACTTATCATAAGTATGACACAAACACGTTATTAGTACCTACCCTATTTTAAAGCTTGGAAAGATAGTGTTGCTTGAGACGGCTTTTAAAAACGGTCAAAGATTGAGCTCGTTTAATATCAGCTGAGAGCTCATTCCACATCACAGCTGCTTTTTTAGTGAAAGACTCCGAAAAACAACACGTGTTACCTTTGAATATTTTCAGACGGTTATCGGAAAGGGAACGCAGGGTGTAGTTATAAAGAAAAGAGTTAAGGAATTTAAAACGCTCTTTGAGATAGGGTGGTGACCAGGGATGATAGAGAGTAGCATAAAGGAGAGAGAGGACATGAAGATTTCGCCGGTACCTTATAGGAAGCCAATTCAACTTTTTACGATACTCGGAGATGTGATCGTACTTTCTGAGGCCAAATATAAATCGGATGCACAAGTTTTGCAATCGCTCCAATTTATTTAGCAGATCTTCGGTCAGGTCTAGATATCAGGTATCAGCGTAATCTAGGATGGGAAGAAGGAGGGAGTTAGCTAGCATAGTCTTTGTTTTGACCGGTAAGAGATTTTTCCACCTTTTTAGACATCCATAAGCTCCAAAGACTTTTTTACTAATAAATAGCTGCTAACTGCGGTTTCCAAGATAGATTGCTGTCAATAATAACCCCAAGATTTTTCACGGTTTGACTGCATGGCAGTGCAGAACCATCAAAGATCACTGGTGGCAAAGAGGCATAATCAAGTTTTGAAATTTGCCTGGAGTTACCTATTATTATAACCTGAGATTTACTTGCGTTGACCAGTAGCCCATGAGATTTACTCCAGTCGCGGACTACATTTAGTTCGCAGTTTATGGTTTTAATAGCGTCACTGATATGTTCAACCGAAGTAGACACGTACAGTTGGAAATCATCGGCATAAAGGTGATAAGGCAAGGAAAGAAGATCAGTGACAGTGTTTATGAAAATGGAAAAAAGTAAAGGAGATAGGACGCCACCCTGCGGAACACCAGCACTGAGACGACAGTACGATGACAGTTTTTCTTTGACTCGAATGCATTGCGAGCGATCATACAAGTAGGACTGGAACCAACTAACAGCATCCGAGAAAATATTAATGGATTTGAGGATTGCTAATAGGATTTCGAAGTCAACAGTGTTAAACGCAAATCAAGCAGTGACAGAATTGTCACCTGCTTATTATCAATCGCGATCCTAAAGTCATCACAAACCTTCGTCAAAGCCGTAACAGTGCTGTGCCCTCTACGAAAACCAGACTGAAAAGAGCTCAGTATATTGTTTTTAGAGAGAAACAATTAGAGTTGGGAATGAACAATGCGCTCAAGTACTTTGGATAAGAAGGGAAGAATGGAAATAGGACGATAGTGAGAGAATAGAGTTGGATTGGAGATTTTGGGAATAGGTATAACTTGAGCAACACGCCAGACACTTTGAAAGCTGTGTGATGAGAGTGAGAAGTTCAAAAGGTGGGAGAGTATGTGCAAAATGTTGTCTAGACTTAAAAGTATCATCTTGCGGCTAATACATCACAACACATCTTGCAGTCAGATCAGATACCATGATGCCACCCATGGTATCTGATTTGACTGCAAAGATGTGTTTTTTATTACATCAGGGCTTACCTCACTAAAACGAAACTCAGAAAAGCTTGGTCTAGGTCGTGAATTAATGGAGGAGAGGGTCTGGGATTTATTATGAATATTAGTTCCAACATTAGTGAAGTGACAGTTAAGAGCGTTGACATCAACATTATGTCCAACACCCCTATGTTATTTACCAATGCCCAACGTTTCTAAGAATCTCCACACCTTTAATGTACTTTTACCATCCACTGAAGCATGTATGAAATTGCGCTGAGCATCCCTGCACATCTTATTGCAACGGTTGCGCAGACGTTTATACTTAAGCAAATTTGCGTCTCTTGGTATTTATATTTTACAGGAAAAACAAAGCAGTGTACACTTTCCTGTTGTCGTGTCGTGTCGCGACACATACACTCGAAGTGTGAAAATTTCAAATTGAGATAACTATACCGAGTGGGGTATCATATGAAAGGGCTTTACCTTTACATTCTAAAACAGATTTTTATACATAGTTTTTGATTAATCGTGCAAAACGTCGAAAAAAAGATACCCCCTCCCCCTCCCCTTATCTCCGAAGCTTACCAATCGAAAAATTAGAAATAATTATGGTCAATAGAGGTTTATGTATATTTTACAGGAAAAATAAAATCATCGCTCTAACTAGCATAGTTTTTTTGATATTAACAATAACCTCTTCAAATAAAGTTAACGATTAATAAAAACAAAAAAATATGAATTAGCAAATTAATATACAGCAGCAAATTAATATGAGAAAATTAATATACATATAATAATCGTTTTACTTAAATACTTTTACTTCTGGAGTACAGAACCCTCGGTGCGCGAGTCCGACTCGCACTTGGCTGGTTTTTTTTTTTTACAGAAATTGCATTCTGTGAAAATTTCAAGTCTCTACTATTACGGTTCAAGAGATTACAGTCGTTAACAGACGGATGGACGAACAGCGGAGGCTTAGTAATAGGGTCTCGTTGGCACCCTAACCACGCAGACGAAGTCGCGGGCATCTTATCATCATTTAGTATTAAATAAGAAACAAACTGCTTTTTATAATACTTTATTAAACTGTTTATCTACACTTTAAATTTCCGATTTTTTTAGATACATATCCAAAAATTCGAGGCTGGCAGAGATTCAAACCCACATCGCTCGGGAATCGCGCCCTGAGTGTGTAGCTTTTACTCTACGGCTACGTTCCATCTGCCAGCCAGCGCCGAAATTAAACTTTAGTCTTAGATTAAATACTCATAGATGGGTTTCTAACAAAGTTCCGCTGCAAACGTAGGCTCAAAACAAGCAATGAATGTGTGAGTGTCATTTAATTATTTTCTGTACTGGTACTGTTAATTACGTTTTTGAAAGTCGTTGTGATGAATTACGACACCCTTTCACAGCACAGTACGTTATTGGAAAGAAGTTCTTATCGCGCGTTGCGAAAGGCGGCTAGACGGAAAAAGTGTCGTTACAACTTTTGGTCTTAAAAATTAAGACCAAAAGTTGTAACGACACTTTTATTTGATGGCCTAAAAATATCTCATATAATAATTTCAACGAATTGTGCATCGCTCCCCTGGCGCAATTGGCTCGCGTGCGGCTGTTAACCGAAAGATTGGTGGTTCGAGCCCACCCGGGGACGCGCAATTGTATTTTCATTTTTTATTTTATAAAATTATTTGAATTTTTTTAATATTTTATAAAATCGATATTTAGGCTTCCCTGGGGTCATTTTGATTTTTATCGATAAAAAAATCATGATAAAAAAATGTATACCCGTATAATTATTTTCTTTATACCTCGAATAGAACTTGAAATTAATATTTTTATAATAATAACTTCGTTCCTATCTGGTGTCCCACGACACCACACGACTTTTTTTTAAATTATTTTCTGCGAGCTCGTCTCACTAACGCGGCGATATTGCGTAGTCGGCCTTTAAAGGCATACTATAATAATTTAATATCAAAAATTCTTTTTAAAAACCGACTTCAAACACCCGCGCCACTACAAAGTATATAATTTATTGATGATTTTATTTAAAAACCTCTTGACCGATTTCGATAAAATTTAAATGGGACCACCTGGGAAGTATAATACCCTTTCAAACAAAAAAGAATTTTCCAAATCGGTTCAGGCGTCTTCGAGTAGTCGGTGAACATGCAT
This sequence comes from Oeneis ivallda, assembly GCA_029955525.1. Classification (NCBI taxonomy): domain Eukaryota; kingdom Metazoa; phylum Arthropoda; class Insecta; order Lepidoptera; family Nymphalidae; genus Oeneis; species Oeneis ivallda. The sequence goes on from JARPMR010000028.1 coordinate 4,363,368, forward strand.
AAAAAAAAGATTCCAACGTAAAAATGTCTTATCACGGCGTCGACTATTGCGTTTCTAGGAGTATTTATTCTAAGACTTTAGTTTTGCATTTAAATATATTTATTTGATCCAGCTTAACCAGGTTTGCCAAATGTTAGCTTCAAATTGTACCCCAACCCACTGCCATTAATCGGTCCGCATTTTAACCACCCGTTCTTTGTCAGCATTTTAAGTTCCCTCATTCCCATACCGTTTCCTTCGAGCTCTTTCTCTATGTATTTGTGAAACTTGTCCGTCATTACCTTTATTTGGTAGTTCACTTGGTCGTATAGATCTGCTTGTATTTTTTGTGCATAATTTTTTATATTGTTGGCATATGCATGTTGGACGTGTAGGGTTGTTATTGCTGGAAAAAATAATTAATTAATTATTTAGGTTCAGGCCTTGAAAAGTTCACTGAAACTTCTAAAAAATACTAAAAGTTCAATTTTTTAAAGCATTGCGCATCCTTATACTATCATTTCTAATAATATAAATGCGAAAGTATTTTTTTGTTGGTTTGTCCTTCAATCACGGAACAACGGATCGACATGATTTTTGTCATGGGTATAGTTGAAGACCTGGAGATTTACATAGGCTACTTTTTATATAGGAAATACAAAAAGTTCCTGAGGAATTTTAAAACCTAACTCCACGCGGACGTAGTCACAGGCAAAAGCTAGTTAGTATCTTTAAAAGAGTTGTAATGTAGCTAGTTGATCAGGTTTAGGAACACACCATCGGAAAAATCCGTGAGCGCAGCGAGCGTGAAATCTTCACCCCTAAACTACGCTACTATTGGTACCTAGTTTATTAGGGCGAGCGGAGCGAGACTTAGTTATCACTATCCCACAACCTGAGCATTTTGTGGTACACTTTACTGAACAACTATCACGCCTATAGATTTGTGCTTTAACATAGTAATTTAACTTCATATCCAGATGTGTTATCTGTCAAAAAAAATATAATTTTATAACCATTAACTTAAACATTATTATCCGTTAGAAAAACTACGCGAGCCCTCACAAAGCTCAGTTTTTTGCTAGTAGTTCCTAAATCCCCACAGTTTAAGTGAGAAGTACGTATTAATAAAAAAATCTTACCAAATAAAAGTAAAAGGTTACTCAAATGCATTTTAATTTTTAATTGCTTTTAACAATACAATCTCTAATACTAAGCTCTTATAAAGTGGACATTGTTATTTTTTATAATTCGCGAATATAATTTCTTATTTAATTAATCGCTTGATTAAAATTGTGTTCCAATCAAGTTCAAATGTATTCTAATTAACAAATTTTAAGGTGTGGGCACACCTACAATGACTTAGATTTTAGACATTTGCGTATTTTAATACGAAAGTTTTGACACTAGTGGGGAAAATTATTATAGCTTCATTAGCGCAACGCTTACGATAAGATTTACGCTACATTTGGAGAAAAATGGGATATTATTCATGATCAGAATGTATCTTTAAGAAAAAACCGGTCAAGTGCGAATCGAACTTATTCGAATTATATTATTACTATTATATATAATTTTCAACTTTTTTATTTTTTTGGAATTTTTCCTTTATTTGTGCTGTAAGACCTTGCTTTTTGCCAAAGGACGGACGGACGGATTACTTTTTAAGCCCCGACGCAAAAAGAGAGGGGTGTTATAAGTTTAACGTGTCTGTCTGTGTATCTGTGTATCTGTCTGTGGTAGCGTAGAAGCCAAACGGATGAACCGATTTTCGTTTAGTTTTTTTTGTGTCATAGATAATTTTATCCCGAACACTTTCTTAGCCATGTTTCATGAAAATCTGTTCAGCCGTTTGAAGATTATCAGCTCTTTTCTAGTTGATTAGGGGATCTGACTAACTTCCTTATGTCCGATCGATTCGAAATTTGGTACCGTGTTACTTCAATGATATTGAAAGTATATGGTAAGGTAACCATGACCTGATCAGCCGTTTGAAGATCATCAACTCTTTAATAGTTGATAAGGGGATCTGACTACCTTCCATATGTACTATCGATTTGAAATTTGGTACCGTGTTACTTCAATTATATTGAAAGTATATGGTAAGGTAACCATGACCTGATCAGCCGTTTGAAGATCATCAGCTCTTTAATAGTTGATGAGGGGATTTGACTACCTTCCATATGCCTTATCGATTCGAAATTTGGTACCGTGTTACTTCAATGATATTGAAAGTATATGGTAAGGTAACCATGACCTGATCAGCCGTTTGAAGATCATCAGCTCTTTAATAGTTGATGAGGTGATCTGATTACCTTCCATATGTCCTATCGATTCGAAAGGTACCGTATTACTTCAATGATATTGAAAGAACATGGTAAGGTAACCATGACTTTAAATATGACATGTTAGAGTAAGGTTTAGATTTCGAAGGTGGGTAATTAAATGGGATCAATTAGGCTCTGACTAACAAATCACTGCGCTAACAAATCACTATAAATATCTTCCTAATATTTATACCTACTTTAAAAAGGACTAAATAAAAGTAAAATTAAAAATTTTAAAAACCCCCGACACAAAAAATAATCTCTAAAAACTAACAAATAATATTTTATACCTATAGATATATAATTATTATCGTCACATATATTATGTAAGTTCAAATATTTTTATTTTCCAAGTGTCGTCGTCGCGTCGGGGGACCGCTAAGTGAGAAAAACAGGTGTAGTCGCAGATTGCAACAAAAGAATTTACTCCGAAAAATTCGCAAAATCGACACAACCGTCAACGTCGTCTGCCCTCACGTGTCGCGCGCGACATTACGTAGAGCGTAGACTATATAATATGCATGAAACTTAAGATCGCTCGTACCTAAATGTAATTCGTAATAATTAATTAGCTGTTGTTGGAAAAATACTTTACTTTAACTTTAACTTTAGCGGTCTCCCGACGCGACGCGACGACGACGTTTGGAAAATAAAAATATTTGAACTTACATAATATATGTGACGATAATAATTATATATCTATAGGTATAAAATATTATTTGTTAGTTTTTAGAGATTATTTTTTGTGTCGGGGGTTTTTAAAATTTTTAATTTTACTTTTATTACTTAGGGTTCCTTGTTTACAAGGGAACCCTAAAAAGTAAGTGAAATGTACTCTACCACCACAACCATTACTTATTTACCCTTACCCTTAATACTAATTACGAGTAAACCTCCGCTGTCCGTCCGTCCGTCTGTCAGCGAACTATAACTCATGAACCGAGAAAATCGGTGGTGACACACGGACAGACCGACAAGAGAGTGATCTTATAAGGGTTGTTTTTTTACCTTTTGCGGTACGGAACCCTAAAAATAACGTTATAATTGGGTAAAAATAGAGAAATGGTTTCAACAAGATCAAATTTATTTAATTCATTATCCACCTCATCCGAACCTTTAACTAATTATTATTATAGAGGAAACCAACCCACTTGGGCTTTTGCCCTTCGTCTTTATTCTTTCCAACATTTGGCAGACTCTTTACCAAATCCTTGTAAGCCTTCAAGGGTAACGTCAAAAGCATCGCAGATTCTATTGCGTCTACCTGTTTTGGTTTAGGGGCGGCTATGTTGGCCGATAGTTTGCTCGGTCTCTCGTAGCTTTCACTATTATCATTATCATTTTCATCTGTGTAAAATACTGCTCTGTAAGGTTTTCGTTTTTGAGTTATTCGTGCGAGCGCGAACTGAAGAACTATTGCTGTTAACACTGTAACAAAATTAATAACTAAATTAAGGTTAAATTGCAAGGTAATTCGATTAATCTTATTGAAATTATCATTTATATCATAACTAGCTGACCGCTGCGAACTTCGTACCGCCTACTTATCTTCTATATAAATAAAACAAATAAACTATCCCAATCCAAAAACACTATCCTAATTTTTAAGTTGGACCAAATTACAGATAGTTACGAAGTTTGATAAAAATCGGTTAAGTAGTTTAGGAGTCCATCGCGGACAAACAACATGAGAATTTATATATATTAAGATTAAGATTTAATTCATTGACATGTTAATAATTAATGACATTATGTACAAATTATTTGCATGCCATTGTATGGCTGATTGTAGCTTGGTATCTGTTAATTTTATGAAACATCCATTATATATATACATGCAATCTTGCAAATAAAGGAATTATTATTATATTATTATTACAAGTGTCTTATCAGGGTCACCCAGCGAGCGATGGAGAGAGCAATGCTCGGTATATCTCTGCGAGATCAAATCAGAAATGAGGAGATTCGTAGGATAACCAAAGTCACCGACATAGCTCAGCGTGTCGCAAACTGAAGTGGAAATGGGCGGGGCACATAGTTCGAAGAACTGATGGTCGTTGGGGTCCCAAGGTGTTGGAGTGGCGACCCCGCACCGGGAAACGCAGTGTTGGCAGACCCCCCACCAGGTGGACCGACGACATCAAACGAGTCGCAGGGAGCCGCTGGATTCAAGCGGCGCAAGACCGAAACCTGTGGAAGTCCATGCAGGAGACCTTTGTCCAGCAGTGGACGTCTATAGGTTGATAAAGAAGAAGAAGAAGATTACAAGTGTAAATTAAAAATTTTATTTTTAAATGCAAGCTATTAGTAACTACATCATTAGACTTTGGATATCATCTAGGATCAGAGTACTTGTTATGACGAATCAAACGAACCCAAACTCGATGGGGTTACGTCGTTTTATTGCAGAGTTCCGATAGCCATCTTCCGTCTCCATCATCAGATCAGCTCCATGTCACAATAATATTGCATCGTCATCCGATTTACACATAAATGCAAAATTTCAGCTCGGATCAGAAACCGGGAAGTGGGTCTAATTCATCTTGCATAATTATTATTAAAATCAGATCTTTCAATCATCAATCAAATCAAAACAAATCTTTCGACCAGTGTCGCAGACAGGTTATTGGGCCCAGGGTATTCATTTAAATTACGTCCTTAAGCACATATTTTTTTGCCCGTCTTAACATCAATTGAATTGTAGTACTTTTCTTTTTTTTTTTTTTGAACTTCCCCTCATTGTGGAAATATTATATTTTATTCTAACAAAGTTGCATAGGTTAAATCGGCTTGGCATCCAGCTGCCCACAAGATAGTATAAAAAACTTATTACAATGTAATAGCTTCATAATAATATTGTTAAATGATTATTTTGAAAAGAGCAACTGCTGAGTTTCTTGCCGGCTCTTCTCAGCAGAATCCGCTTTCCGAACTGGTGGTAGAGTCATGACTTGTCATAAGAGCCACAGGTACACAGCTACGTGAAATAAATAATTTTGATTTTTTTTTAATTTTTTTAATAATGACATACTTAATAATGTGTATGTTTATTCTTTATTGATCTTTAAGTAATGACATTTCCGATTTTCTAAATATTTTTTACTAGCGGTCGCCCGCGACTTCGTCCGCGTATAATTTGTGATTTTCTATGAGATAAATTTTCCCGCTGCAAGAAGCCTATCAAAAAAGTCCTACCGCTATTGTAAATAAAAATAAAAATCATTAAAGCTTTTCCTTTCAAATTTCGTCCCCTATTTTACCACCCATAAGAGGGGATTTTTCAAAATAACCTATACAGGTTTTTATTATTTACAGCTAGTCACCTAAATCCCGATTTTCAAACCTCAAACTTAAACTTTCAAATTAAAACTTTCCTGTATAAACTATCATCCCCCATTTTACCCCCTTAGGGGAGGATTTTCTCAAAATCGTTTCTTAGCTGACACCTACCCTCTAGAAAGAACCTATGTTCCAAATTTCAAGATTACAATAATAATAATCAAAACTTTCCTATAAAAACCGTCATCCCTTATTTTACCACCCTTAAGGGGGGATTTTCCAAAATAACTTCTACAAATCTTTATTATTTAAAGTTAGTAATCTAAATGCCGATTTTCATATGTCTAACTTCAAAAACTTTCATATAACCATCGAAATTCCATTTCACCCCGTTAGGGGGGATTTTCTCAAAACCGTTTCTTAGCTGACACCCCCTAGAAATAACCTACATTCCAAATTTCAAGTTTGTAGGTTTTATAGTTCCTGAGATTTCGTGATGAGTCAGTGACCTTTCGCTTTTATAATATGTATAGATTATCCTAATTATTTAAATGTCTCAAGGTAAGTAAACTATGTGTGATGAATAGCTAACTTTATTTAACAATGTAGTGTTACATATTCAGTCCTGACATTCGAAAGCGCTTTTGTGAGTCTGAATCGAAAGAAAAATTAACAATAGTCAATTTAAGTACGCCTTTAAGTGAAATGAGAAATCAAATTGGTATAGTACTTACTCATCGACCGAGCGAAGCGAAGGTCTCTGAGTTTACTAGAGCGATTTGCACTTGTCCGTCCGTCCGTCGGTCACAGCCTTATAACTTCTGAATTACTGAACGTAATTACTTCAATTTTAGATATGATATGTAAACCGATGGCCTCCAGCCGAAAATGGCTTAAAAAGTTATAAAAATCTTTATTTCAGGGGGGCTCCCATACGAAATGGGGGGCTTTCAAAGTGGAGATTGTATTCGAGGCTAGATTTCTAAAACCACTTTGTTTTAAAACTTGAAACTTACTCATAATTTGAGTTATATTCTGTACTTGAACAACAAATACTAAGATTAGATAAATATTATAAAGAAACGAAATTATTTGAGTTTTAATGGGCATCAATGTTTTTAACAAAACTTCACTATACTGTTACTAGATGGCGCTGTCTTTAATATTGTAAATATGCATCCCATCCACGAAAGCAGATGACGATTGACGTCATCAGATTCGGCGCGTTTTAATTACAATATAATATAGTTAAAACTACTTTATGGGAATTATGGGATACCGCGAGGTCTCAGTTCGGGGCGAACCACTAGTATAAATACGAAATTGTGTTTATTAGTTTATTCCTTAATCGTGATTTTTTTTTGCATGGGTATAGATAGTTTAGGACTTGGAGAGTGAAATAATATGTTTTAACGGCAACTCTCTGTTTTACCTTTTATCCCAGAAAAACAGCGTTTCCGCGGAAGTTTTAAAACCCAATTTGGCACGTACGGGACGTGACCATAAAGCAACTCTTTTTTTTTTTTTTTTTTTTTTATTCCATGACAAGCTAGTCCTTGACTGCGATCTCACCTGATGGTAAGTGACCATGCAGTCTGAGATGGTAGCGGACTAACTTGGAAGGGGTACGGCAGTGAAAATTCAACCCATACCCCTAATCGGTTTCTACACGCCATCGTGCCGGAACGCTAAATCGCTTGGCGGCACGTCTTTGACGGTAGCATATTTAATTCCGCAATAATAAACCCTGTAATTTATTTTCAACAAACTTACAATAATATTAATCAGCAACTTTTGCACGTACCTACATAAGATCCAAGCACAAACTTCTCCCACTTTTATTCATAATTTTATTTAGTATATAAGACCATTGTAAATACGTTAATATATGCCACTACCATCAGACACTTGCAGTCTGTGTTTCTCTATTTACTTCACCCGACGTCTCTCTACAAAGAACACGCTGTTACACTGCAACCGTGTAACGCAACACCCAATTCCGCGCGGACGAATTCGGGCATAAGCAAGTAGAACATATATTAGCCGTGACATATCTATTTAGAAATCTGGCTTCAGCCCCCCGATTGCCTAAAAGTTGCCGATTAAAACCTTATTCATTTCATGGCATTAGCGCCAAAGTAAAATAAACCATAACTGCATTTTATTATAGCTCAATTTCGTGTATGCATTCTCATACGTTTAGGTATATACGATACGCTCCATAACGCTCCATGTTGAAATCGGTTGTACTATTTGTGACTTTAAATCAATACAGTCAAGGAATATTTTACTTTGACGATTTTGATCGGCAATTTTTAGTTAATCGCCACCTCTGGTTCAAAAATTTGCAGCGGTTTTAAATTAAATCTTACCAAATTTCAATAGTAACACGATATTCATATTAGAGTGTTTAGGTAATTGTCCGTTGGTTAAATTGCATATTTTTCCTAGTTTCGTTAGTTTTCTACTTTTATTAGCTACGGTAGAAAATATGTACCTATGTGAAAATGTTAAATTGTTTCCTCATTATACGCTTTTTTATTTTGAATAGCTATTTTGTTTTAAATTTAATTGTCTTGATATATCGTGTCATTATCTACAGTTAGGAGAATTCCATTTGAGCGTTGAATAAAAGAATTCAAAATTCAAAATTATTTATTTCACGTAGGCCAACCTGTGGCTATTATGACACGTCATGACTCTACCAACGGTTCGGAAAGCGGATTCTGTTGAGAAGAGCCGGCAAGAAACTCAGCAGTTGCTCTTTTCAAAATAATCATTTTACAATACTATTATACAGCTATTACATTGTAATAAGTTTTTATACTATCTTGTGGGCAGCCGGATGCCATGCCGATTTAACCCATGCAACTTAGTTAGAATAGAATGTATTAAAATCCTTATCAACAATTCTTAATTAAAGTATTCTACTTCAAATAAGAAAAAAAAAACAGATTAAGGATCAATTTCAGTAACGTAAAGTTAATAATAAGTCTTATTTGAGCGTAAAGGGGTTGTTTCAAATATATATGGAGCCTGGGCCAGGTCTTTGTACAGTCTTACAAAATGTTTGGAGTCATGAAATAGTGATTATTTTTTCTTTATTTCTCAAGTCCTTTTTACGAGGTACAATGCGAAATTATTTTGCTAAATTAAAGCTCAACAACATGGCGTTCTTTTAGACAATGACACGTACTTACACGAGTCATGATGACATTTGACATACCAGCAATTGACAGTCATTACAAACATAGACAACAAAAGCAGATGGATGCACTCCGGGAGTTGCCATTCTACAGATGTACCCAATTATCAATTTTATATTTGTACCTCTTATTCACTGTAATACTACAAAAAAGCATATTTTATTTCAATTTTTATGATTAAATACTATTTTTTGGTATAGCGTACAAGTACCTGGCCGAAGATGAAACAACCCTTTTCATATTTTGACAGTATTCTCAATACAAAAACTGTCAGAACGTCCAATTTATTTCTCGATTAAACGTCACTCGACTTTGGTAAAATCGGCACTAAATCAGAATATACATCAGAATATATTATTATTACCTAGTTTTATCTAATGCATTTGAAAATGTATTTTATGAAATCAAACGAATTAATTTAGTAACATGAAAGCATGTAGTTAATGTTCTTGAAGGTGTGTGAAGTCCGCCAATTCGCATTGGGCCAGCGTGGTGGACTATGGCCTATAACCCTTCTCTGAGAGGAGACCTGCGCTCAGTAGTGAGCCGTTGATGGGTTGCTAATGATGATGATAATGACGTAGTCAATTATTTGCGTTTGTGTACATATCAAACTAAATATTGGCGCTCTTTATTTTTATGTGCACCCGTAATTGAGTTTAATCCTGGTTTGACTGTGGGTAGCGCAAGGTGGGCTAAATACATCAGAATAAATATTTAAAAAAATATCGGCTTGGTATTAGTTATCTTAAATGCTTCTATGAAACTAAAATTGGTGGTGAATGAGAAAAAATGCATGAATGTTATTTTCGTCAATCTTTATTTAATTATTCATTGTTAACGTTTTAAATAATTTAAGCGCAGTGTAGGACGCCCTCCTGCTCGCTGGACCGATGACCTTAAGAAGGTGGCGGGAAGCGGGTGGATGAGGAAGGCGGAGGAGAATATTTTTTTTCGACATTTTCCACGATTAATCAAAAACTATTATGTATAAAAATAAACAAAAATCCGTTTTATGATACCCCGATACGCGTTACAGTTATTTTACTTTGAAATTTCAAACCCCCGATTTTCCTCATTTTTTAATTAAGCTATTAATGATTTTTGATTTTTTTTATTCCAATGATGTTGGGTCACTGTTTTGTACAAATATTCCAAATTTTATGTCGATAGCTTTAAGAGTAACTAAAATAATCGACTGTGACATACGGACGCAGACGGAGAAAGTCTCACCATAAGGGTTCCATTTTTACCATTTTGGTACGGAACCCTAAACATGGCGCCCAAAAACAGTATTTTGACAACAACGTCTTTCCGACTCAATTTACGATAAAAATAGTTATGTTTAAAAATAGTTATGTTTATAAAAAATTGTTATGTAAACTATTGATTTTACAAAGAAAAAGTTATAAAACTTTTTCTTTATAAAATCAATAGTTTTCAGCGTATGAGCGCCGCAAAGTCCACTCCAATAGGTACGCTTTTTGGCAAAGTAACTCATTCCTACACCACGATTAGATAGAGTAACTGGCGCGTTTTTTTGTGATATCGCCAGTGGGCCTAATCCACTTGTAATAATTTATTTTATTTAAAATGAAAATTCGAAAAGAGCACGTCGAAATCTAAAAAATCACCAATCTTCAAAACTCTCCGAAAACTTTCCAATTAAAACTACCAAATGACTGGGATTTGGGTCCAAAATCCCTCAGTGCCTGAAGACTCAAGTCTTCGAACAGTGCGTGTTGCCAGTGATGACTTACGGATCCGAGACATGGTCGCTAACTATGGGCCTCATAAGAAGGCTCAGGGTCACCCAGCGAGCGATGGAGAGAGCTATGCTCTTGCTCGGTATATCCCTGCGAGATCAAATCTGAAATGAGGAGATTCGTAGGAGAACCAAAGTCACCGACATAGCTCAGCGTGTCGCGAAACTGAAGTGGAAATGGGCGGGGCACATAGTACGAAGAGCTGATGGTCGTTGGGGTCCCAAGGTGTTGGAGTGACGACCCCGCACCGGGAAACGCAGTGTTGGCAGGCCCCCACCAGGTGGACCGACGACATCAAACGAGTCGCTGGGAGCCGCTGGATTCAAGCGGCGCAAGACCGAAGCCTGTGGAAGTCCATGCAGGAGACCTTTGTCCAGCAGTGGACGTCTATAGGTTGATAAAGAAGAAGAAGACTGGGATTTAATGGCTATGCACTGTAAACAAAATTAGAAGATCTAATTACGTGTATTTCCAAATAGTGTCTATAATCTATTTTTCCAACGATGAGGCAAAAAGAATGATTGAGCTTCGAGAATCTTCTCCGCCCCGTGCTAAACATTTTTCTTCGCCCTATGTTCAGCCCTTCTTCACCCCTTGCTCAATAACCTTCACCCCTTGCTCAACCTTCTTCACCCCATGCTGAATCCTCTTCTTCACCCCTTGCTCAACAATCTTCGTCCCTTGCTCAATTTTCTTCACCCCTTTATTAATAACCTTATTCTTCTTTCCTTGCTTAATAGCCTCGTCCACTGCTAATCCTAGAACTACTTGTGCAGCGATCCTTATCAAGAAGGGCACAAAAAAGAAGAGTTTCTTTTTGTCTCCGAGCGCGTGCTTTTTATAATTGGCTATTGCTTTTGTAATATCTTTTTCCAACATATTTTTATAAGTATTTTGATTTTACAAAGGAAAAGTTGTAAAACTTTTTCTTAGTTTCAGCGAAAGAGCGTCGCAAAGTCCACTTCAGTACGCGTTTTGGCAAATTAACTCATTTCCACACCACGTTTTGATAGTGAGTGGCGCGTTTTTTTTTCTGTGATATCGCCAGTAGGCCTAATACACTTGTAATACTAAGTGAAAATTCGAAAAGAGCACGTCGAAATCTATAAAATCACCAATTTTCAAAACTCCCGGAAAACTTTCCAGGTAACCCCTGACTAGGCTATTACAAGGTATTATTATTGGTTTAGGTAGCACGAAATCTATAAAATCACCTATATAACTGCCAAATGATTGGCTGCTAATGCTGAACTTCAGTTAACAGTAACTGAAGTTATTGTGTTTTCAATTACGAGGGCAGATTGGTTATAAACAAAATAGGGTATTTGACTATATTAAAAATATCGTTTCATCTGGTGTCATCCTAAAAGATTATTATATATAAACACTAGCTGATGCCCGCGACTTAGTCCGCATGGATTTAGTTTTAAAAAATCCCGCGGGAACTCTCATTATCCGAGATAAAAAGTAGCTCTCCTGGTCTGAGGAACCCCTACTACATCCATTACTATACCCATGCAAAAAATCGCGTCAATCCGCTGTTCTGTTGCGACGTGATTGAAGGACAAACCAACAAACAAACACACTTTCGCATTTATAATATGAATCAGTAATGCTTTATTATAACACTTTTTATAATTGTCAAATTTTTTACAGGTGCGTTTTTGTTATACCACGTTTTATAGTGACTTGACGGAAACGCGGTCGAACGGGATAAAAAGTATCCTATGTCCGTCTCCTGGTTCTAAGCTACCTCTCCACCAATTTTCAGCCAAATCGGTTCATCCGTTCTTGAGTTATAAATAGTGTAACTAACACCACTTTTTTTATATATATAGATTATTCCATACGACAAAACTATAAAATAAAGCTTTATTTAATTAGAAAACATTAATTAAAATTGCTATAATTCTGGCCATGTTCCCGAGATCGAAAACGTTCTTGAATCTCGAATGACGTCACAGTTCACGCCACCTTTGGGCTTTGGAATTGTCATTGAACTGTGTGTGAAGTGTGACGTCATGTAAACAAATGGAACGTTTCCGCGGCAATTTATTTTTTGAATTCATTTCTCGATTTTTATGAAAAATACTGGAAATTATGCCGAAATATACGTTTTGTTAGCTTCAGCATAGCATTATTAACAATTTAATATGATTTTCTAAAAGTAGTCAAATACCCTATTATGTAAATGAAGATCTAAATTACGTGTATCTGCAAATAGTGTCTAATCTATTTATCCAACGATGAGGCCAAACAAAAATTATTCGTCTTCGACAATCACCGGCACATCAACATCCGCACCGTTCTCAATAACCTCCTTCGCACCCTTCTTAATCTCCTTCGCACCCTTGTTAATAACCTGCTTTGCACCCTTCTTAATCTCCTTCGCACCCTGCTTAATAGCCGCCTTCGCACCCTGCTTAATAATCTCCTTCACTGCACGTGTTATAAGCACTCGTGCAGCGATCCTCACTGCAGTTCCAAGAAGGAAGGGCACAAAAAAGAAGAGTTTCTTTTTGTCTCCGAGCGCCTGCTTTTTATAATTGGCTATTGCTTTTTTAATTTCTTTTTCTAACATATTTTTGTATATCTTTTCGGATACAAGAACCAGTAATTTTGTATTTTTTTCTGTTCGACTTCTCATCACCTCCAAAACGTCCTGAGAATTCCCGCCATTTTGTGTTATGACGTCATGAGGCATAAGTCCATCGTAAGGTTTCACTGAGTGTATAGAATCAGGATTCATCGAATCCTCACAGAATTCGTTTCCATGTTTGTCTTGTAGACAATGTTTGGAGTTCAGCGTCGCTTGCAATGTGGTTGGTGCCAAGTTGAAAATTAAAGCTGTGAAATACAAAGGTATGTTGATTGTTTATTTAGTTTTATATTATACAAGATGATGCCCGCGACTTCGTCCGCATGGATTTAGTTTTTAAAATCCCTCGGGAACTCTGATTTGCCGGGATATAAAGTAGCCTGTCACTCTTCAGGTCCTAAAATATACCCATGCAAAAAAACACGTCGTCGATTCCTTGATCCGTTGCTGCGGGATTGAAAGACAAATCAACAAACAAACAATAGTACATTGTTCTACGAGGGGTGAAAGTGACCCATTACTTACGAGGGCGTCATTTGAGACACGAGGCGAAGCCGAGTGTATCAATACGCCCGAGTAAGGAATCGTACTTTCTCCCGAGTGATACACAGTGCTTTATACTACACCTACGAGGAAAATAACTGGCACATTTTTTAATTATTGAAGTTTAGAGGTACGCAGGCTACTTTGGAGGTACGCAGGTACTTTGGTGATACGCAGGCTACTTTTAAGGTACGCCAGCTACTTTAGAGGTACGCGGGCTACTTATGAGGTACGCCGGTATACTTTAGAGGTACGCAAGCTACTTTCGTGGTACGCAGGCTACTTTGGTGGTACCCAGGCTACTTTTAAGATACGACAGCTACTTTAGAGGTACGCCGGCTACTTTAGAGGTACGCACTTTAGAGGTACGCAGGGTACTTTGGAGGTACGCAGTCTACTTTTAAGGTACGCCAGCTACTTGAGAGGTACGCCGACTACTTTAGAGGTACGCAGGTAGCCTTCGTACCACCAAAGTAGCCTGCGTACCTTTCAAGTAGACGGCGTACCTCTAAAGTAGACTGCGTACCTCTAAAGTAGCCTGCGTACCTCTAAAGTAGCCTGCGTACTTCTAAAGTATTGGGCGTACCTCTATGGTGACTAGGTACTTTAGAGGTACGCAGGCTACTTTTAAGGTACGACAGCTACTTTAGAGGTACGCCGGCTACTTTAGAGGTACGCCGACTACTTTAGGGGTACGCAGGTAGCCTGCGTACCACCAAAGTAGCCTGCGTACCTCCAAAGTAGCTTGCGTACCTCTAAAATAGACGGCGTACCTCTAAAGTAGCCGGCGTACCTCTAAAGTAGCTGTCGTACCTTAAAAGTAGCCTGCGTACCTCCAAAATAGCCTGCGTACCTTCCAAGTAGCCTGCGTACCACCAAAGTAGCCTGCGTACCTCTAAAGTAGACGGAGAACCTCTAAAGTAGCCGGCGTACCTCTAAAGTAGCTGGCGTACCTGAAAAGTAGCCTGCTAAGCCTGCTTACCGCAATTTTTTTTAGTATTTGTATTACTGTACTAATTTTGTCAAAAATTAAAAAAAAGCAACCACGTATGTAATGGATTTTCATACAACTTTTCAGCCCGCAAAAGCAAGTAAGTAATGAAATTTCATACATTTTTTCAGCCCGCAGATTTGTCTCCACGTAAAGACGTATTTTCTTTCTCGCTCTTTCTCGATATGACACAAATCAGATGGTACTTTCCGAGCAGGTGTAGTATAATAGCTATTTATGCAACTGCATCGTAATGAGGGTCATTTTAATTCGAGTGCTGTTTTTTGATACGAGGCTTGCCGAGTATCAAAATAGGATAGTACGAGAATTAAAATGACTAATTACGTTCAGTTGCATACAAGATTTTATCTACGACAAGGAAAATAAAATCATTAAGAAAATACGCCGTAGGCTCAATAAAGTAACAAAAAGTAACTCCGTAAGCCGCCACCAGCTGCCTGTGGCGCCTCTGTCAACAAAAAGTAACTCCGTAAGCTGCCACCAGCCGCCTGTGGCGCCTCTGTCATATGAACGGTACAAAAGTGCCAGAACTCAGAGCCTTAGCTTTAGGTATCCTATTTTAAGAAGATAACCATTTCGATTCAGCTCCCATACAACGAGCTACATCGAAATGAGAAGCAAAACCGAAAGAGGGTTCATTTTGATTCAGCTGTCAAATTCGATATTGGAACTTTTCGATGCTGGAGTAGATAAACACACTTTCGCGTTTATGATATTAGTAAGGATTGTTTTAAGCGCGATGCAATGAATATACATATTCTATTCTTAGCTTACCAGTTAATATTAAATTCATGTTTTAGAATTTTCTCAAACCAAGTTAAATCACTCAGATTTTAGCACGAAAAATGAGTCTTTCAATTTTTGTCAAGGTAGTGAGCAAATAAAAGAATCTTAATTTGATAATTATTTTACAAATCGATATTTTCAGGGTTCCGTACCAAAATGGTAAAAATGGAAACCTTATACGACTTTCTCAGTCCGTGCGTCCGTCCGTCAGTCGTTCACAGTCGATTATTTTAGTAACTATTTAAGCTATCGACATGTAATATGGAATAATTGTACATAATAGTGGTCCAACATCATTGTATTAAAAAAAAACGAAAATCATTTTTAGTTTAATTATGAAACGGGGAAAATTGGTAGTTTGAAATTTCAAAGTCAGATAACTACACCGAGTGGAGTATCATATGAAAAGGCTTTACTTGCATATTCTAAAACAGATTTTATATTTATTTTTATACATAATAGTTTTTGATTAATCGTGCAAAATGTTGAAAAAAATATCGTTCCCCCTTATCTCCGAAGTTTATCAATCGAAATATCAGAAATAATAATTTTTCAGGAAAAATAAAACCAACGCTGTAACTAGCATAGTTATTTGATATTAACAATAAACCTCTACAAACAAAGTTATGACTGTTCACCATTTTAGCCCGTAACTATATTTAATTCAAAATTGTCATGTATTCATGTTGGTAGTTCAATAGAAATAAATAAATTTCATATCACAATCAAATTAGTTGCTTTCCGAACAATGATTTGATGACAATTAATTCTAGAGAAAAATGATTGACTTGAGGATTCAATCTGGGAGAAGTCTTTCTCGGGCGGTGTTAATTCTGTTGTTTACAGATTTTTTACCCTTTAATAAATCACCGTACGTGCGGAGATGTTGATTTTAAGGATGATTATACGAGTCTGCCCGCGAAATTCAAATTTAATTTGGTTTTTCGCAATTTGTAAACTAATACGACAAACTAGGCTTATGGCATTCTAATTGCGACAATGGCAGTATCATCTTCACAGGTTTACATAAAAATCTTTACTTGAAAGTGGCCAGTTTAAGAAATTAATCAAAATACTGAGTTGGACGTGAGTTACTCACAAATTAGTCGATATTTTGATTAATTTCTTAAACTGGACACTTTCAAGTAAAGATTTTTATATAAACCTGTGAAGATGATACTGCCATTGTCGCAATTAGAATGCCATAAGCCTACTTTGTCGTATTATTTTACAAATTGCGAAAAACCAAATTAAATTTGAATTTCGCGGGCAGAACTGTGTCTTCCACCTTAAGTACTAACTTTATCTGGGGACACGGTAGTGTACCCGCCACGATGAGCCAAGTGAAGCGCAAGGGCACTACCTACCTTTTCTCGAAGCGGTTCGTCGGTTTTTTGAACCCTCAATAGTTCTTATACTTTAGATTTAATGATATCTAAAAAAAAACCCGATTTCGTCAAGACTCAGTCACTGATCGAAATTCTTAGGGTACTTCCCGAAGTCCTAGACAGCTGGGTATATAAGCTAGTATTAGAACACAAACAACAAAAAAAAATTATAAAACTTGAGACTTTTACCCCCCCAAGTCTACCCCTTAAACTAGGGGACGGAAGGCGGAAGAAGTGGTTTTGGGAACTCTGTAATAAAACGGCGTAATACCATCAAGTTTGTGCTCATTTGAAAATTATTGATGATACATAAAAATTATGTATTACATGATTAAAGTACTTTATTCTCTACAAAAAAGTCCGCAAGGGTCCATCATAGTTAAGTGACAATAGCAGCTTTTGTGTTCTAAAATTTATTAGATCGCCGCCGGTAGAAACAAAGGTATTGGTTACATTCGTATTATGCATTAATTCTTCCCTACTAATATTATAAATGCGAAAGTATGTTTGTTGGTTTGTCTTTCAATCACCCAGCGACAAAGCTACGGATCGACGTGGTTTTTTGCATGGGTATATTTGAGAACCTGGAGGGTGATATAGGCTACATTTTATATGGGAAAAACAAAGAGTTCCCGTGGGATTTTAAAAACTAAATAAATTCACGCGGAAGAAATCGCGGGCATCAGCTAGTTATATGTGAAATGGTTGTGAGGATGGGTGCATGGCTGTTTGTTACTCCTTCACGCATCAACGAATGAAACGATTCCATTTTATTAGGAATATCTGGGTGACCGAGCTTTGCTTGGTTATTTTGTTTTTTTTGGTAAATCGTGTTTTTTTGGAAATTATAGATTAAAAAATAATAATAAAATTCATAGGGGAAAATATAATCGTCTTGGACTCGAACCGGGGTCTTCTGGTTTCGGGTCCGCCCGACTTTATACCGAGCTATCGAAAATATATAAATGATGGCGAAATTAACCTTCGTATTCTAATGATATTGTAAGGGGTCTTTCACTGCCTGAAAACATGGATAAAACGACCTTTTCTAAAAATGAAACCTAGCTAGATCGATTTATCGCCCCCAAAACCCCCTGCATACCAAATTTCATGAAAATCGTTGGATCTGTTTCCGAGATTCAGATTATAGATTCAGATTATTATTCGACCGAGCGAAGCGAAGGTCTTTGAGTCTACTTGAGTGAATTTGCACTTGTCCGTCCGTCCGTCCGTCCGTCCGTCCGTCCGTCTGTCAGAGCCTTATAACTTCTGAATTACTGAACGTAATTACTTCAATTTTAGATATAATATGTAAACCGATGGCCTCCAGCCGAAAATGGCTTAAAAGTTATAAAAATCTTTATTTCAGGGGGGCTCTCATAGAAGCGAATGCGAAGAAAAAAAAAATTTTTGCGTTTCATAGGGTTACAGTACCTCATTTTAAAGATAATTTGGAACAGAGTACAAAAGTATTTTTTTTTTTTAATTTTTTACCTAAAATTGACGAAATGGGGGGCTTTCAAAGTGGAGATTATATTTGACCTCACAACGGAATAACCATTGAAAGCTGGGGCTTGAAAGTTTTATAATTTTAGCGTAATATCATGTACTTGAACAACAAATACAGAAATTAGATAAATGTAATAAGGAAACTAAATTATTTAACTTTTAATGAGCAGCAACAACAGAACTTCACAATGATGTCAATAGATGGCGCTCTCATCTCATATAGCAAATGCAGCTATATGTAACATATTATTCAATTAAAATTATTATTTAGTCATTTAGCAAACATCAATAAAACTTCACGTTGCAGTTTGTTTTTACATGTTTTCTGATCGTGTCGATAGTTGACGCTGTGTACAAGTAATTTAATTTGGATGTTCCAAAAAACTATACCTAAGTTTGATTGAGGCCTTGAGGATTTCACTATAACAGTTCCCTAAACTTTACGGGCTACCTATGTTAAGTTAGTTGACACTTTCTGTCAACTTTGTTATTACGTACCTCTACGGGACAACTAAAGGTGAAAATGACATTGGGATGTTAGGATTGTATTTAGGGGCTACCTACGTAAAGAGACTTCTACAAAGGGGATGATTTAGGTATGGTTGGTGAAAACGGGCATAATAATAATGTCAATTTTGATCGTCATGTATCTATTGAATGAATAAGTAAGTATGGGAAACCGTTACCGCGAGGTCTCAGTTCGGGGCGAACCACTAGTTATATATATATATACAAGAATTGCTCGTTTAATTTTATTAGGATAAGCACATAGGCTATATTGTATCCGTCGCGGGTAGCATCTAGTTTTGATATATTTTACTTTTAATCAAGCAATAAATATAATATCATAATATTATTCAAAGATTACCAGATAATAGTAAATTCATCTTAGTATTTTCTCGAATCAAGTAAAATTACTTCGATTTTTCAGCAAGACAGTCAAATAGGGACTATTCAAGATTAGTCAAGGTACGCGGAGTTTAGTCGGTATTTTACAAAGCGGTAATTTTTTTTAATTATTCTAATCAACGTTTTTAATTGGAGACATGTTTTTTTTGCGGGATTGTTTTTTTATAATTTCGTATAACTCTTTATTTGTCGCTTTCAAGCACTCAAAAATTGACGTTGCAGTTTAGGAAAGTCTAAATAATTTAACTCAGATTTAAGTTAAATTTCTACAACATGAATTTGATTTTAATTGGTAAGTTGGTATGATCGGAGTATATCTTGCGAGATCAAATCAGAAAAGAGGAGATCGTTAGGAGAAGCAGAGTCATCGAGTCACGAAACTGAAGTGGTACATAGTGCGTAGAACCGGCAGGCGTAGAATCTAAAAATCGGCCAAGTGCGAGTCGGACCCGCACACGATGGGTGGGTCTGTGCCATCGTATATGGTTCAAGACCAGCCTCTCTAGCCAAGTTACACTTCGTTGTATCTATTCTCTTTCTACGTTCGTTGTCACTTTAAGTTTTGGCTAGGGCTAGACCAGATGGCGCTGCAGCTGATCAAAGACTAGAAATATTATCAATACACTACTTATACAAATAGTGTATTGATAATATTTCGCGGCATTTTGTATTGTTTTTTTTAGAATTTAAAACATTTATAATATGTCGTGTACGTATGCATGTTTTAACGGTTTGATTTGGTTTGAAATAGCTGCGCGGACAGATGCGCGAATTAATTCCTGACTATCATCATTTCATCATCAGGCCGGCCGTTTACGAAATTCTTGTGTTATTGTTATTATTATATTTTATAGATCTATTTTATTTTTCAATTTTCCTACTAATATTATAAATGTGAAAGTTTGTGAGGATGTATAGATGGATGGATGTTTGTTACTCTTTAACGCCACAATGAATGAACCGATTTGGCTGAAATTTGGAATGGAGGTAGCTCATACCCAGCATTAGCACATAGGCTATCCCAGAAAATTACTTATTATTTTTAGGAATTAAAAAACCTTAATCCACGCGGATGAAGTCGCGGGCATCATCTAGTTCAATATAAGTATTAAATCCATAGCCTTTTTATCATTCAACAAGCAAAAATATGTGGTGGAAGAGCCACACTTGTAAGTCCAGTAGTGGACTTATATCGGTTGGCAAAGAAGAGGAAATAAAATACACATTTTATATTATGTTTTACAGCCATCATATTCAGTTTTGTACAAAACACTTTGCAAGCAACGATAAACTCCAAATATTGTGACGAAGACAAGCATGGTAATGGAATCTGTGAAGATATGATGATAAATTCGGATTCTGTTGCCTTAACGAATCGTTATGATGAACTTGCGCATACGTCTCGTGACGTTATGAAAATAAATGGTGGCATTTCTCAAGACTTCTCTCTCGATGTTAATAGAAGACGACTACAAAATGATAAAAAAGTACTACTTCTTGTATCGAAGAACGTATACAGAAATATGATGGAAAAAGATGTTGAAAAAGCCAAATATGCGAAACAGACATCCGGAGGCAAACAAAAACTTGGTTTCTTTTGGAAAGTATTGAAAAAGGCTGCTAAGATGGCAGTTGAAGTAACATTTGGAAAAATAGTAGAGAATACAATTGATAAGATTGGATAGAAACAAGCTTTGTATAGTGGAAGTCCATAGTAGCATGCACAAGGAACAACTAATTCATTTTTCTGCCACTCGTCAAACAGAAAAATATTTTTCATCATACCTATTCGAAAAACGAATATTGGCTTCAGAGGACAGCGGGAGCAAAATTTCATTTTAACCCCATGGGACTTTTCATTTCTCTCTTCTGATTGGTCCGCGTTATAGTGCTTTAGCATACTAAAGCACTAACGCGGACCAATCAGAAGAGAGAATTCAAAAATGTGTCGAAATTCAAAAAATATGTTTGACAAGCTGTTGTCTACGATAAGTCACGTGATCAAATTTGTCGATTAGACATATACGCCCATACTTCCAACATAAATATTAATGTTTAATTATTTCGTAAAAATTTATTTGTGTTTTATTTAAACTTTCAATAAACGTATTGGTAATGTCTATACATACTCAATACATAGTAGATTGATACTCCTAGCTTTTTCTCATAGGTAATGATGAAAAATAGTGTGTGTCATTCGGGGCCAAAATTTTTTGTTCTCGGGCGGCGTATATTGAATTCCTCGCTACGCTCAGGATTCTACTTTAGAATCCCTCGCTGCGCTCGGGAGTCTACTATAGAATCCTTCACTTCGCTCTGAATTCAAAATAACGCCCTCGGGGAACAAAAAATTCCTTTGGCCCCATATAACACAAATAACTATTTCATCTCCCCATCTCGGAAAGAGTATTTTTGCTCTTCGATATCGGAGTGTAAAAGCCGTTTTTATCCTCTAGAGGATAAAGTAAATTGAATTTAGAACATCGATGTGCACTAAGTTTGTGAATTCAAAACAACATTAAACCTATTTACTTCTACCTCCATGGTGCCGAATTTATCATACAACCTTTTTTAATTTGTTAAAAACTCAGACTTGGAACCTTCTTGGTGTACTTTTTTTTAATTTGCTTTGCGCGCGCCATTTTCTTTTCACGTCATATTGTTTGAATGGGGAGATGAAAAATTACGTGTTGCACTCGAGTGCAAAGATTTTTCACCTCGTGCTCTTTTGATTCCCTCGCTAACGCTCAGGATTCTAATTTTTGAATCACTCGCTGCGCTCGTGATTCAATTTTAGAATCCTTCGCTTGCTCGGTCATCAAAACTGAGCACGCGGTTAAAAAGCAACTTTGCACTCTTGTATAACAAATAACTATATCTACTCCAGCATCGAAAAGTTCCAATTTCGAATTTGACAGCTGAATCGAAATGAACCCTCTTTCGGTTTTGCTTCTCATTTCGATGCAGCTCGTTGTATGGGAGCTGAATCGAAATGGTTATCTTCTTAAAATAGGATACCTAAAGCTAAGGCTCTGAATTCTGGCACTTTAGTACCGTTCATACGACAGAGGCGCCACAGGCGGCTGGTGGCGGCTTACGGAGTTACTTTTTGTTACTTTTAATGATTTTATTTTCCTTGTCGTAGATAAAATCTTGTATGCAACTGAACGTAATTAGTCATTTTAATTCTCGTACTATCCTATTTTGATACTCGGCAAGCCTCGTATCAAAAAACAGCACTCGAATTAAAATGACCCTCATTACGATGCAGTTGCATAAATAGCTATTATGGTACTACCTGCAATTAAATTGGGTATTTGACTGTAGTCAAAATGTTGATATTCATTATTTATAATCGAAAATGTAACATGTAAGAATAACATTTGTAAAAACAGAAAATAAATCTGTCCAAAAACAAATAAGTTATAGAGCTTTGAAGTTTCCTGTTACACAGTAAGAGCGCTAGTGAAGTGTGATGTCACAATTCACCAGCTCTATACACGCTTCTTAGAAAATTTCGTTTTAGAAAGAGACAGATACAGTCACAGTAAAACAGCTTATAAATCCGAGACTAGTAAAGATATTTAAATCCAGCTGCCCACAAGATAGTATAAAAAAAAATTATTACAATGTAATAGCTACATAATAATATTGTAAAATGATTATTTTGAAAAGAGCAACTGCTGAGTTTCTTGCAGGCTCTTCTTAGCAAAATCCGCTTTCCAAACCGGTGGTAGAGTCATGATGTGTCATAAGAGCCACAGGTTGGCCTACGTGAAATAAATAATTTTGAATTTTGAAAAAAGGGAAATGACATTGTTTTATACTATTTAAAAACGTTATTTTAAATAAATGAAAAAATATCAGTCAAATGCCCAATTGCTAATTCACACTACTACACGAGCAGAAATAGCACCACACAAGCCCTCTAAAAACACTCTATGCGCAATTCAATCCGATACCAGTATATTGTCAGGAAATGCTGACTCTACAGTAAACAAACTTTGACTGAATTTTTTTATTTAAGTATTTAAAAATAACGTTTTTAAATAATAGAAGACAATGCCATTTTCTTTTTTAAATATCTCAACTAGTCTCGGAAATATAGAGCTTTAAAGTTGCGTGTTAGACTAAGAGAGCGCTATTGTGTTGTGATGTCATAACACAAAGCTCCATACACTCTTCATAGAAAATTTCGTTTTATAAAGAGACAGATACAGTCGTAGTAAAACCAAGGTAAAACACCTTATAACTTATTTGTTTTTTGACCCATTTAATTTCTGTTTTTACAGATGTTATACTTACATGTTACATTTTCGATTATAAATAACTAGCTGATGCCCGCGACTTCGTCCGCGTGGATTTAGTTTTTTTTAATCCCTCGGGAACTCTTTGATTTTCCGGGATAAAAAGTAGCCTATGTCACTCTCTAGGTCTTCAACTATACCCATGCAAAAAATCACGTCGATCCGTAACCCTGTTGCAGCGTGATTGAAGGACAAACCAACAAACCAATAAACTAACAAACCAACAAACAAACACACTTTCGCATTTATAACATTAGTAAGGATGAATATCAACATTTTGACAACAGTCAAATACCCAATTTGCGAAGTTAGTCATCTGAAATCATTGCTTAATTACATGTACTTCGTAAGTAAACTTAACAACGGCTGCGCGAATTTTATTTAAATAAAAATTCTTTTCAAAAAACCGACTTCTAACGCCACTACAAAGTATAAAAATAATTTTAGTTTGTCCACGTTTGTTGAAGTCGGGCGGGCCTAAATACAAACTATGAAACCGATGCGCGACGCTACACAATATGAGAGACTCGTTTGTAGAAGTCGAGCGAGCATCGCGAGTCGGTTTCATAGTTTGTATTTTAGGCCCGCCCGACTTCAACAAACGTGGACAAACTAAAATTATTTTTATACTTTGTAGTGGCGTTAGAAGTCGGTTTTTTGAAAAGAATTTTTATTTTAAGCTTTTAAGTGTAGTAGTATCCTATGATTGAGGAGCTAGGACCTGGAGCTCCATGATGTAGTCCATACTTGTTACCTACAATAATAATTCGTAATCGACATTTCCTAAATCTCTTTATTTTAGGTGAGCAATATCCCTGCAGCATCAGGCTTGAGGAGTTGAAGGTGAACATTTTTATGGGACCATTTCGCAAACATCCTCTGTCGATTAAAAAAAATTCACGCGAATCGGTCCAGTAATCACGGAGAAATCGGTGGACATACATAGAAAAAAAAAAAAAAGATACCGGCGAGAACCTCCTCCTTTTTGGAAGTCGGTTAATAAATGCTAGGCTTTTCAGCAAGTTACGTAAAAGATATTGCTCTTTTTAGACTTATCATTGTACAGTTGTGGCTATGTTTAAAAATGTTGTCTACAGTTGATCGCGATCACTTCTAATTCGCCAATACTCTGTCGCTGTTAGCTTCAATACATTTTCTTTCATTACAATACATTACACAGCGAGAGTAATCATAAATTTAGCGAATCACCACAGTTGGTAATGTAGCAATGATTGACGCAGCTTTTCCTCCAATCTACCAGCTGAATTAGTACGACTTAGTTTAGTTATCCTTAATGTTCCCATACGTAGCCAAAATTCCATGCCGCAAGTGTTTACAAGTATATTCGAAAGACTGCTTGGGCTATAGGTTTTCTGATTGAGCGGATGATAGCAAAATAAGTTATGATTTTCCTTGTGGGACGTAGTAGAGTGAAAATTAAAAATTTTGTTGGCAAATTGTTTGTATTAGCATTTATATTGAAAGTTATACGTTATTGTCTCTGACAGTAGTTTTTTGTAGCAATCAGAGAGATTGTTAGCGGGTTATAATAACAACAGTCTTGTATCAGATTCAATGTATCGTTTAAAATCTAAAAGATACTTAAGTAATATGAAATGTTTAGTATATTCATTTACGCTTATATGCTTCAATCTCTGTTCTGTTAAAATTATTTATATTAAAATAGCAATAATTATGCT
Source organism: Oeneis ivallda (assembly GCA_029955525.1). NCBI lineage: Eukaryota > Metazoa > Arthropoda > Insecta > Lepidoptera > Nymphalidae > Oeneis > Oeneis ivallda. The sequence goes on from JARPMR010000028.1 coordinate 4,388,678, forward strand.
ACATATCACAGTTTTATTTTCAGCGTCAATTTCATCAAAGTAGCTGAAAGTAGTTCTTTGTAGGCCTTCCATATTACGCTGCTTGTATCTAGCAGTTCTCTGCGACTCATATTGGGAATGATAAATAATTAAAACAACGTTTTTTCGTTACTACAAACATTTTATTTACAAAAACGGGTGATGGGTGGTGTGTATAAAAATGTGGAAAACAATATGAAATTACAACCGATGTTTGTAAAAAAAATGTTATGTGTTTATTTACAGCACTTTGGCAGTGATGGCATGAGATTCACTTATTTACAAAGAGAGTTACTGAATGAGACCTTTGTATTTCTTGTCCGTTGAGCGAAATTCGGTTAAACTTGTTTTATACTGAGAACGGTACTCTTACCGACAAAGTTTTTACCCCTGTCAGTAAAAGTAGTACAAGAGTGTCCCCGACGGATAGCAAATCGGTCGAGGTAACTCTCATACGGTATTTCCTAAATTAACATCACTAAATAAACAAGATAGTTATATTTAATCATGTTAACTTTTACATCACTAAATAGGCGAACTATTTTGTGACGTTAAAGCTTAGCAACACTAAATAGATCGACTAGTCAGTGAGTTGTGATCGGTAACCGTTTACCAAGCGCGGATTCCGTGGGGGTAGGCACCGTAAGCGGCGGCTAGGCCAAGAGGGGCACCAGCGTAGGCCAGGGGAGCGCCGGCGTAGGCCAGGGGAGCGCCGGCGTAGGCGAGGGGAGCTCCGGCGTAGGCACCGACTAAAGCGGCACGGGCACCAGCAAGGTTTCCGTCGATGGCGGCGGCCTGGGATTGCGCAGCGGCTACAAGGTTCTGGGAAGCGGCAACGTTGCCCCAGTAAACGTTCTCGTTTATGTTGCGGTTGGTTTCAGCGGCCTGAACGAAGGAAAATATTATGGTCATAGTTTTATTATCAAAAAGGAGAGACTTATTCATGACATAAAGATCATGACTCTCATACTGGGATCTGTAGAGTATGCGAGACTAAAGTATTTCCTGACTCCTGACAAATGTCTCATTTTAACTTTGTCTTGAGTCTGAGCCGAGTTAGATAGTGATCTATACATTTTAGTGTCAATATTAAAAGAAAGTAGTCACTATCTAATTTTTCACGCACGTCTTTAGATTTTGATGGCTAGTCAGTCAAAAAGTCGGCGACTGTCGCGTTGATGTTTGACGATGTAGTTACCTGACGGACTGCTTCAGAGTTGTATTGGATGGCGGCTTAGCGACAGTAGCGTCGATGCCTGCTACAGTTGCGTTGATAGGGACGACTGTCATGTTGATGTTTGTCGGTGTAGTTACCTGACGGACTGCCTCAGTGTTGTATTGGATGGCGGCTTCAGCGGCGCGGGCCTGGCCCTCTCCGATGGCGCGGACGGTGTCTCGCGCCGCGACGTTGGCGTTGATGGCCGCTGCCTGGACGTCGCCGGGGTTGGCGCCGACTACCAGGGGGGCGAGGAGGGCGCTAGCCGAAGCATAGCCGAGGAGGGCAACGAAAGCGATCTGTTAAAAAAACAAAATCGGACCACTCTGTAAAAAGTCGAACATGAATAAAAAATATAATTTAATCTATTTTTCCTAAGCGGTCTTAAACGGTAAACAAGCGTTTTCTCGTATAAATGCGTAAGCGACGCGCTAAGCACGATCTTACCAAACACTGACGATGAAACCGCGCTACAAGTTAAATCCCAAGCTTAAGAACTTCGTAAGCGCCCGGCTACATTCGTCAGTTACACGTTTCTCAGAATTGTTTTCTGCGATTAAATAAAATCTAAAAATAGCTCCTTTTTACGTCGCGTTGAAAAGGAGAAAGCAAGTTGAAATAGAGTTGAAGTTCGTTTCAGAAACGTTTTCGTAAGATAAAATTATGACAACTTAAAAAGTATGTAAACTGATCTTGAATTGATAAATGAAAGTTGAAACCATGTAATAATTGTACAATGTGTCAAATGAAAACGATTTTCTCATAGATTTGCACGGCTGATTGGGATCAATTAATTAAGTTCTTCGTTCTTGTTTTATAAAATAAGGATCCTTTTAAATAATCCTTCCGTTGTTCTTTGAAAATAAGGATGTTAAATAATCTAATGATAGTTTAATTACCTATATTATCTTTTATTCGTATTGAGGGATGTGATCAATTGAATTGTATACAGGCAATTTTGTTCATATTTGGAAATTTAATTGATCAATTGACCAATTAAATTTCCAAATATGAACAAAATTGCCTATTCAATTATCAAAATTATTACGCACCTATTGTTACGCATTTGTTAAGGTAAATAGATAATTGTTAGGTAGGCTTTTATTATCGCTTGTAGTATTTATGTAGATCATTCTATTAACGTGAGGGATTTTTAAAAAACGGGCTACTTTTTCGTCAATTTCTAGCTACCAAGTTGAGATTAACTCGTAGCAGGATCATTAATTTATTTTTTAAATTTTTATTGTCTAGTAGTTTATGGGCAAAATATTTAACGTCAGATTAGTCTTAACTAATTCAAGAGACATTAATTAATTTAGACCTGCGCTCAGTAGTGAGCCATTGATGGGTTGCTGATGATGATGATGATGATAGTATAAAATACGCCCATCCATCTTAGCAGCGGTAAGAAGTAACACTACCGTCTTTACACCGTCCTTGACTCTATCGCGAGATAATATTAATGAATAATTATTGCATAATATTGTTATTTGATGTTCTTTCTTTTATAAAGAAATCGCCTTTTTATCCTTTGAAGGGACATTTCAATAAAAGAATGATAATTTCATTTGTCGTTAATAATTTTCGGCAAGATTCTAAATACGAGCTACAAATGTTGCTATAAATAAATTTATAGCAACTTTTGTAGCTCGTTTGCGAGACAACCGTCGTCATTGGCAGTCTAATTGCTTCCGAGAGGATATACTTATGACAGGTTTTTAATATGATTGCTACATTTAATATTTATTGTAATTACTTGTACGCTTACTTTTTAATTTTATAATATCCGTGCTCCTAAGAACTGGTGCAATAATTTAAGTTGCGATTTTACTATGATTTTTATTAGTATCTTTTATATATGTATACTTTTGGACCTCTTTTTTAAAGAGGATATATGGACATATGATGGAGGACATATGAAACTCAAACCATAGGCTGTACTATTCCACCATATTTTCCAATTTTTTTTTAGGAATTTTGTATTCAGTCTACCACCCGGTTCGAAATGTACCTTTTTCCTGACGAAAATTATTTTATATTATTTTATATCATCGAAAATTATCTTACCCAGCTTTTATTAATTTAGTCAAGTCAATATCTGCGTTATTTTAAATTATTGTAACAATATTATGTGTACTGACTCCCGACTTTGAAATAAGGTAACGTGACCTTGTACTCATATTCTACAACCATATTAGGTCACAGAGTTATGAAATAGTCCTCATTTGGTGGTCACATATCCATTTCAAACATGCTACGGGTCCTGCATCCATATTAGTTGCATTATATGACTGGCTAGTCACCTCGGCTTTGTCTGCTTGGGAAGTAGGGACATTTAACTTTGTATTGATGACAATTGAAATAAACTCTATTGACTGTATTTTTTTAGGTTTACTTAACTGAGGAATTTTAATGTTTTGACAGATTTTCATTGCAAAAACTGTCAATACGTCCAATTTATTCTTCAGTTAAACGTTACTCGGAGTTGAATACTACGACTAAGCGCCTAGTCGTAGTATTTTATTTAGGCCTTTCATCAACCATGGAATAAGTTCTATCGAGAGTAAATTAGCAGTTATTCCAAGAAATCATTCTTGGAACACACACACTGGAAAGTGAAAAGTGTTTTTGTTAGTTGGTTTGTCCTACAATCACGAAACAACGGAGCAATGGTAAAGTTGACTGTACGATTAATTGACTAAAATAATGTAATTGACTATATAATTTGGAAATAAATGGTTATTTATTTGTTTATTATAGTTGAGGACTTGGAGAGTAGCATATAGGTTTCCTTTTATCGCTGAAAAACAAAGGCTCCCGCGGGAATTTTTGAAAACCTAAATCTACTCGAACGAAACCATAGCCTAATCTGGGATTAAATGAGTAAATCACTACTATTTGGTTCCTCTACTACTCTCTAAAATAATTCTCGAAATTAAGAGAGTTTGGTGAAATCGGGTCTGTGAAAAACACGTGCTACCTTTTACCAAACCACTTTGAAATTATTAAGTTTAAATTGATTTCGCATTATGTTTTATTTGTGATATTTTTAAATTGGCGTGTAATTGACACGTCTGTGCTTTATTCTTTGAGAGTGTGTGATCTGTTGATCAAATCTTTTAAAATATTATTAAAGTTTCAAAATATCATAGTATTGTTTTACAAAAGAAACGAAAGAAAGTGTTTTAACTGTAAACAAAATTTTATCTTCGTTTTATTGCAACCTGACATTTTCAACCAGAAACATTCAGGTTCTTTTTTACAATATCTTATTGTTTTACGTGTTATTTCTATGATAAAGCTTGTAGGTAACTTCTGTTTTTCTGTTTTATATGAGTAAGTCTAGAAAACGCCTTTTTGCTTAGACTTAAGTATAAGAGGAAAGCTTTGCCCAGGCAAACCAGCAAGTTCCAAGCATGACAAAACCCTAATACTTCGATAAAGTGTATCGTTATACACTTAAGGTATGTGATAGGTACTTCTCAATTTGTATCACGTTACCGAATCTTTGACATAATAGTAATAGGTATATTCTGAATTAATGTGAAGCATCTATACTTTTATTCTTTGATTGCGACCTTGACCACCAATAGCAAGTATGCAAAGCGCGTAAGTGAACGTGAACTGAACCAGTTTGATAAGATCTCTCGATCCATCTCAGTCACGACTCTTTTACGCTTTATTACTTTAGAGATAAAGGTGATTTTTGTCTGACACGACTATTTTATATGCACTATTGTTGATGCAAAAAAAGTTCTTCGTAAATGGTTGATATAGATACGTATGGCGAAATCAAGGCACTTTACCGTACTTTTTTTACAGTAAATAGGGTAAACGTTTTTGGTAAAATATTGTGAACTGTAAAGTACACTAGCATAACGTTAATTTTAAATTGTAATTTGTTGTTAAGTAACTTAGCCACGTTGTTAATTTGTCGAAAATGGATAGAATTTTTTGACAAAAACTTAAATAAAACTTAAAAAAATAATTAAAAATAAACCAATAGATTAGATTACTTATGAAAATGGTTGCTACAGAATTTAGGTAATTATATTCGATAAAAAGACTATAAAAATTAAGAAAATCCAAATAAAATAGCAATTAGGATATTAAATTTAATGATGAAATCCTTTGGTTTGATGTCGAATAAATCAAAATAGAATTTTTTTGAATCACAGATCCTTGCACCACAAAATTATAACATGGAAAACGCCATCTGTTAACACTGTTTAATTTAACTCCTCATAAAGTGGTACCTAATTTAAATTAAGTCCATATAAACCCCATAAACCTAACCCTTTAAAACAATAAAAAACTAAGAGAGAAAGTTTAAAATGGAAGCTCTGAAGACCAAAGAAAAATTTAGTTCTTTTTAAAGTTTGGTTTAATGGTATCCCATCACAAAAAAAATATAAGTCCTTTCATGACTGAGTTTCCCGCATTAAAAAATTAGGTTCTTATAATGTCTTAGATACTTTAACTTGTTAACACACCCACAAAAAATAGAGAGAAAATTCGGAAAATTCGGAGAAAAATGGAAGCTCTAACGACCACAAAAAATTATGCGAAAATTAGGGTATTTTTGGAGTCGCAATTCCAATAGCCACGTTGGTATTTCATCACAAATATTAAGTTTGACGAGTTCCCTGAGTTTAAAAAATTAGGTTATTTTCATGTCGAGATCGCGTTTCACATGTTATAATTTGTTTTCAAATCGTTATCTGATAAGATTAGTGATATCTTACCAGAAATCTCATCGTGAACTTCTTTGTCAGACTACCCGAGAGCTACTGAATGCTATCCTGGTGCTGCAGAGGTCTTTTATACGTCTCGTGAGTACATTGAAAGTGCCCGTAGTCATTGCTGCTGTAAAGTACCTACTTACCTGTTTTGTTTGTGGCATTTAAAAAAATATAGAGGCGATCCATATTGGAATATTGTTGCTATGTCAAGTTGTACAAGTGACAGATGATATTGTCACGGCTCTTTTCTCTTAATTGGCTCGCAAAAGGTTGTTTTTTTTAACCGACTTTAAAGAAAGGATGTTCTCAATTCGACTTATACTTATTTTTAAATATTTTTTGGCAATGTTGCTCCATGATAACTTCGTCAAATGAACCTATTTCAATTTTTCTTTTATACGAAATGACATACCGTCAGGTTAATCCCTTAAAAGTGAAGATCTGATGAATATCTTCGGTGATGGAAGACGGAACTCCTCAATGAATAAGAGCAAATCTCTCGCGATCAGAGAATGTGTAGATTGATCCTTTGAAGCTTCACTAAAAAGCTCAAAATAAAAATTGCGTTTGAAGCAAGTTTGAAGTCGGTTTTTTAAAAAGAATTTCTTTTAATTTCCGGATCGGGTTGTTGGGTTGTTTGTTTGTTGTTGGATTTTTTCTTTCGATGAGAAGATAGCCCTTGACTGCGACTTCACCTGATGCCTGAATGTGAGTGATGATACAGTCTAAGTCGGGGTTTGTTTTAAATCTATATATATAAAAGAAAGTGGTGTTAGTTACACTATTTATAACTCAAGAACGGATGAACCGATTTGGCTCAAAATTGGTGGAGAGGTAGCTTAGAACCAGGAGACGGACATAAGATACTTTTTATCCCGTTCGACCGCGTTTCCGTCAAGTCAATATAAAACCTCTGGTATATCAAAAATGCATCTGACATGGAATAAAAAAACGAAAATGACAGTGGAAGAACAAAACGTAAATGACAGCTAAACGTAATTTTGTATTTGGTTAATTACTTTGAGTAATAAACCAACACAGGAGAAGACTTGACGCGCGTACCCCTCTGTAAGTTGGGTATGAGCAGTGGTCCTACTCGTTATATAAAACTGTTTGACTCGAGTCACGCGCCTGTCAACTACGTATGGTTAGCGGGGAATGAGCTCCGCTATAAATGCCGAATATGAGAGTATTTTCTTCTAAAAAAAATATTTAAAACATCCAGTTTACTAAAGGATAACATTTATTTACTTCTGATGTATTATTTTATCCAAATAATGCAATACTTATGCAGAAAACTTAAGAAAACTGTCGATCTGAAAATGTTGCTACTTAATCGTACATGAAATAATTTGGGGAAAATATTGAAAATTAATCTTCCTACTTACTATTCGTTTAGAGAACTTTTTCATGAACTGCATTATAAATTGATCCCATAGAATTAAAATCACGATAGAATAGGAAGGGGTGAACGACTAATTTATAAGCTTTAAGTAAAATAAGACTAGATATATAAATACGAACTTTGATCGTCTGTGGGATTATCAAATAATGATAAAAAATTCTTTCTATAAAACCGACTTTAAACGCCACTACAAAGTATAAAACAATTTTAATTTGTACATGTATGTTGAAGTCGGGCGGGCCTAAATATAAATGATGAAACTAATGCGCGACGGTAGCCCAACTTTGCCCGATCGGTGTATGAAGTCGGTTTTTAGGGTTCCGTACCCAAAGGGTACCAACGGGACCCTATTACTAAGCCTACGCTGTCCGTCCGTCCGTCCGTCCGTCCGTCTGTCAGCGGGCTGTATCTCGTAAACCGTAATAGATAGACAGATGAAATTTTCACATATTATGTATTTCTATTGCCGCTATAACAACAAATAATAAAAATTAAATTAAATTAAAAAAATTAAATTAAAATATTTCCATGGGTACATGGAAATATTTTTATTTAATTTTTTTAACGGAACCCTAAAAGAGCGAGGCCCGACTCGCACTTGGCCGATTTTTTAAAGATATTTTTTTTACATTATCGACCGAGCGAAGCGAAGGTCTTTGAGTTAACTAGGGCGATTTGCACTTGTCCGTCCGTCCGTCCGTCCGTCCGTCCGTCTGTCAGAGCCTTATAACTTTTGAATTACTGAACGTAATTACTTCAAATTTAGATATAATATGTAAACCGATGGCCTCCAGCCGAAAATGGCTTAAAAAGTTATAAAAATCTTTATTTCAGGGGGGCTCTCATAGAAGCGAATGCGAAGTAAAAAAAAAAAATCGCGTTACATAAAATTTTTACGTATCATTTTAAAGATAATTTTGAACTGAGTACAAAAATATTTTTTTTTTAATTTTTCCCTTAAAATTGACGAAATGGGGGGCTTTCAAAGTGGCGATTTTATACGCTCGCTTGAAGACGCTCTCTAGAAAAATCCGCTATGGATTTTCAAACTGATTTTATGTTTTTAGGTCACTTATATCCTGTACTTGAACAACAAATACTAAAATTATATGAATATTATAAAGAAACGAGATTATTTAATTTTTAATGGGCGTCAGTAATTCATATAGCATCAACATAGCTTCACAATAATGCTAATAGATGGCGCAGTCAGTAACTATTCCCATGGAACTACGAGTTAAATTCAATGTTTGATAAATAATTCAATGTTTTCACTAACGTTCCCTAACCTTTACGGGCTACCTATAAGTTAGGTGATTGATGTTTTCTGTCAACTTATTTATCACGATCCTGTACGGGACACCTAAAAGGATATTGGGACGGATGTTAGGACTTAGGATTGTATTTAGGAGCTACCTACGTTAAGAGACTCCTACTTAGGGGATGATTTAGGTATGTTTGGTGAAAACGGGCATAATAATAATAATGTCAGTTTTGGTTATCATGTATCGATTGAATGAATAATCATGGGATACCGTTACCGCGAGGTCTCAGTTCGGGGCGAACCACTAGTTATTTTAAGCTTTTTTGTGTATATCTCTGATCGCGAGCAATTTGCTCTTAATCATTGAGTTCCTTCCTCCATCACCGAAGATATGAATCATCTTCTCTTCACCTTTTAAATAGGCCCAACCTTATTATGCGTTCTTTCAAAAACAATTGAAATCGGTTCAGATTTGACGTAGTCATGGAGTAACATCTAACATTATATCAACAAAAATTTATATGGGAACCACCTCTGAAGTATGCCCTACTAAACAAAAAAAAATTATCAAATTCCATTCATTATTTGGCGGAATAATTGGGTAACAAATATACAAAAAATTCAATTTGAGAACCTCCTCCTTTTTTGAAGTCGGTTAAAATGATTGCATTATTATAACGATCGCAATGGTGTCTGATTGGCTGGTACTCTCCCACTATTGTTTAAAATGCATTGATGCAGCTAGAGCTCCATAAACTCAGCGAACTCATAAAATTAGTTTTTTTACTCAATTATTTCAAAAGTTATAGGTATATATTTCCATATAACCAGTGTGATATAATTTTCTAAATATATAAAATGAAAAGGTGACTGACTGACTGATCTATCAACGCACATCTACTATGACGTAGGCATCCGCTAAGAAAGGATTTTTACAAATATAATACAAAAAATAATGAAAACGAGACTAAAAAATTGTTTAATAATAATGATAAGTTCTACGTAAGTCTTTCTTACTCGAAAATTAGGACTTTAATTTTATGAAGTCGGCCACACCGCAATAAAATTAGGGCTGGACAGCAAGATTTCATATGCCGATATTGGTGGGGGGATTGTATAAATTATTTATACCGAGATATTTTTATCGTCTTACTAATGGTTCATTGACAAAAAAAAATATTTAAATTCTATACATATTTGGTTCATTAAAACTTGGCAATTGAATTAAAGTACCCATACTTCTTATTCATCCCGCTAGGTTTACCGGAAAGCTAAATAGCTTGGCGGTGTTTTATTACAGATGGGGTGGCCACTATAGCCATGGCGGCAGCCTAGCATTACAAACAAATATACACTTCGTTCAGATGAAGTAGATGAAAAAAATAAGCCTTCCAAGTAAAGTATGTAGGTACAAGTTTTAACTTACCAATCATAACTTTAAATATTTTTTTTTTAGGATTCAGTTTTTACTTTTTATGTTTCCTCCATACTGGACTGAGAGAATATTATTCAACGCTGGAAAACGATCTTGTAAATCGAAAAAGTGAACTTTAAACCAGAGCCAATAACGTTTTAAAAAATCATAACAGCTCATAATAAGCTATCAGGAGCAGATTTTTTTCAAAAAGCATATTTTTTAATGTAACACATCAGATGATACTAATTATATAATTCTAAAGTAGAATTACTTTAGTTTTATACATTAGTTTTATATCAATTTCGACTAATAGTTTTTCAATTTCAAGAAGCAATGTTGCTGTAAATTGGTATTTGAAACATATGAAACCACGAAATAACTCTAAACTCTGAAATGCTAATTATGCTGTATTTATTTTTAAGGAAACATGATGTAGTCCTAACAGTTTGTACTTAATATACTTTTTAGAAATAGATACACCGTAAATTTCGCTTTAAACATAAATAAAACAAATGATGTTTCATTAAAATGCTGTATGTTTATTTAAACAAGATTACTTAAAAAATCAATGTGTTCAATATTAATACCCACTACGTATTCAAATAAAAATTAAATGTCTCTCAACTTAATAAACAATATTATTAAAAACCTATGACAAAGTACAGCACTCCCTGGTGGCTTATAACCTTAAATCATAACTAAACAGCTGCTCTAAGGTGATATACTGTGGTACCTACAGCATGCTTTCAGCATGAGATTGAGAGTATAGTGACGGAGTAAATACCTTGGTATCTACAAAATCTGTTAATAATCAGATAATCCTAAGTCCTAACAGTAGGTACACCTAAGTGCACTGCACTGCTAAAAAGTATTGATAACTTTTTTGAAGTATCTGTATAATATTGAAAAATAGATGATGTCTTAGTATTTACAGCATTTTTGAGTACGTTGAAAAATATGAATAACAAAAAAAAATATAATATAAACATGCAGAGAAGGTCAACATAGTATCTTAGAAAAATAATGTCATAGGAAAACGAAAATCCGACAATCCGACGCAGTATCTTTTTCTTCCAAATATATAAAAAAGTCATTTTGTTATTTTTCGAAATAAGCTAGATCGCTTTCCAACGTCAATATAGTCCAAAGTTTCTAGCTGTATCTTTACGCAAGTACTAAAAGCCTACAAAGAGTCAATCTAATAGCAAAGGCATATTATGACTAAAATAACGGCAAGAGCCTCGTTTCCTAGCGCTTCTATATACCTACCATGTTAAAGATCTCGAACAAAAAAATTTACTCTCGAATAAAGTAACTCTGTTGTAAATAATTATTAGAAAAACTTATCGAAAGTCGATAATCGATAGTGTCAAATCCCTAAAATGCTTACACAAATGATGCGATTGTTTCATGTAATGATAGAGCGTCCCTGTGTGTGAATGTGATAGTGTGCATATACTTTAAGGTAGTGTTTGCTAATTATATTGTGTGCGTGCATAGCGACGTGATGGAAAAATGCAACTGTAGTAAGCAAGTTTTCATGTGTGCTACCTCGCCCCCCACCGTAATTGACAGACTTTTTTGCGAATAAATTAGGGGTCAATTCCTCTCCTGTGTTGGTTTATTACTCAAAGGTTAATTATGGTAAAAACAATTATAAAAATTATAGTTTAACGTACCTAATTGATAATATCATCAGTAATATGTTTTCTCTTTGAAACATCATTAACAATGCCGCGAGCAAGACGATCAAATGTTTCCTGCTACAAAGCTACGGATTGACGTGATTTATTGGATAGGTATAGTTGAGAACCTGGAGGGTGACAAAGATTTCCCGCGGGATGTTATGAACTAAATCCACGCAGACGAAGTCGCGGGCATCAGCTAGTCTTAAAATAAACTCATGTTTCGTGTCGGTTTATTTGTCTGTTAATTGATCTTTTTCTTCTTCTTTTTAATTATTAACCAATAGACGTCCACTGTAGAAGAAAGGTTTTGTTGCATGGACTTCCACAGGCCTCGGTCTTGCGCCGCCTGCATCCAGCGGCTCCCTGCAACTCGTTTGATGTCGTCGGTCCACCTAGTGAGGATCTGCTAACACTGCGCTTCCCGGTGCGGGGTCGCTACTCCAGCACCTTGGGACCCCAACGACCATCAGCTCTTTGAACCATGTGCCTCGCCCATTTCCACTTCAGTTAAATAATCTTAGGACCCATTTTACTATTATCAACCGACTTCAAAAAAAGAGGAGGTTATCAATTCGTCGGAATCTTATTTTTTATGTATGTCCACCGATTACTCGAAGACTCCTGAACCGAATTGGAAAATTATTTTTTTTGTTTGAAAGGGTATTCTTCCACTTCCCAGGTGGTTTCATATAAATTTCATCGAAATCGGTCGAGCGGGTTTTAAAATATCAAGAATAATTATATATTTTGAATAGTATCGCGGGAATTTGAAGTCGGTTTTTTAAAAATAATTTTTTATATTAAATTATGATAAGTACAATATTTTATCTTACAAATCGTTACAAAAGTTCAGACTTTCAGTTGGTGCAGAAACTATTGTTTTCGTTGTAGTAGGTAATTATTCTGTTAGTCATGTCTAGTCGCTCATAACTCTGTGGTCACCTGATGATAATGTAGCGGAGATCAGCTAGGTGGAGCAGGAAGCTTGTGCTTTGAGGTGCCGAATGAAAAAACAATGTGTCTCGGAATACCACGTGACATTTAAGGTGCAACCGCCCCGCGCGGCCGCCTGTCACACCGAAGCGAACAGAGGGTTTTGGGAAAGATTAAAAAAAAATTAAGACGGCGTATACTACGACATATAAAGCAGTGATAGCCTAGTGGTTAGGACTGTGGTCTCCTATTCGGGGGGTCGTAGGTTCGATCCCGGGTACGCACCTCTGACTTTTCGGAGTCAAGTGCGTTTAAGCAATTAAATATCACTTGCTTCAACGGTGAAGGGAAACATCGTGAGGAAACCTGCACACCTGAGAGTCCTTCATAATGTTCTTGAAGGTGTGTGAAGTCTGCCAATTCGCATTGGGCCAGCGTGGTGGACTATGGCCTATAACCCTTCTCTGATAGGAGACCTGCACTCAGTAGTGAGCCGTTGATGGGTTGCTAATGATGATGAATGATGATACTACGACATTAATTGCAACGCAATTATGTCTGTTTCGTTCTCACATCATTAAACGATTTTTTTGACGTGATAACGTCTTATAAATCTATTAACACCGACTGAACGCACGGAAAAGTGTCACGTTCCACCTGAGCCTGAGCGTGCAAACGAGAGCGCGGAACAAGCGATAGAGAGGCATGATCGGCTTGTGCCGCCCGCCATTCATCGTCTATGTTATGACGTTATCACTGTAAACTATCGTCCGTAAACCGACTTTACAGACAACCGATTTTTTTTTTTTAACTTAAATATTGTTAAAGGGTTTTTGGATCTCTGACTAAAACAATCGCATGTCGTTTTAAATTTCGCAAGCTCAATGAAGGGATAGCAAAGACTAGGTTGGGAAGGAACACTGCTGCGTGGAGTCAGGGTGATCAGATTTTACTTTGGGCGCGCTATTGTCGTGTTGGCGTGTCGCTCGTTTCATCGGGGTTGGCATTAGCTAGCATTCTAAAGATGTTGGAATTATTGCATATGGCCAGACCGCGTTGTGATCGGATCCCTATCAAGGTGTGTTATATTTAGTTTCTTGGTTTGTCCTTCAATCACATAGCAACGGAGAAACGGATCGTCGTTATTCATTGATATAGTGAGGACCTGGAGGGTGACACAGTTGACTTTTTATCCCGGAAAACCTAAGGGTTTTCGCGGGAATATAGTAAAATTTCTAACTCAACGCTGACGAGGTCGTAGACCAAAATTAGTAAGTTATATTCCACGATACTAATCGATGTCGATACTGATCGTTTGGAATATGCTACAGTGTGTTCTGATCGTTTTTTAACTCTATAAAATGAATTTGGCCATGTGGATGTTTTAAAGCCACAACGTGCTGTCATTTTATTCGCTTAATGAATTAATTCGATCCATAAGTGTGTAACTAGTAGCTAAACTACTACTGTAGTAGTAAGTACTAGCCTAGGGGATAAGACTCCTGGCTCCATTTCGGGGGGTTCCGAAGTTCGATCCCAGACACGCAACTCTTTTGGAGTAATGTACTAACTTTATTGTTTTAAAGGCGAAGGAAAACATCGTGAGGAAACCAGTACGCCTGAGAGTTCTCCATAATGTTCTCAAGGCCAGCGTGGTGGACTATGGCCTAAACACTTCTCATTCAAGAGGAGGTCTGTGTCCGGCCAGAGATGGATTGAGATGAAGGAATAAGTCTAACATACAACACAGATCAACCTACACTTCAATGTTAAAGCCTAAACAATTCAAAGAAAAACCTACAAAACCTCTAAAACATATATGATCATAGCTCATACCATGTAACCTGATAACATAAATAAATAAAATATGAACATATTAATCCTATATAAATTATGACTCGTTTTTTTGTTGAACATATACGAGACATATAAGGTACATGGAGAGCATGTAATAAAATCGTTAATCAGTTACACTTATGTTTTTAATGTTGTTTATAGACCGAGCGAAGTGAGGTCTCACGACTGTACTTGGGTGAATTTGCACTTATCTGTCTGCCTGAGTGATTAATATAACTTTTATGAATGAAGTAAAATTAAACAAAAATGCGTGAGTGTCGTGGAACTTTCGGTTGGAACGAAATTAAATAATACATTAATAATAGTAAGTAATAAATTATTAATAAAAATAAATAAAATTAAAATTAAAAATAATAATTCGAAGTCAGGATTCGAACCCCCGAACCGACAGTTTCACTCCTACGCTCGTTCCGCCACTCCACCAAAGCTTTAATGGAAGGTGTGTAAAAAACTAAGTCACCGAGTGTCGTGACGGTAAATTCTTGCACTATTAAAAGAGTTCTTTTTAACGATACCCCATGTGGTTTCTTGTGATGTCTTCTTGACAGGCCGAAGTCTGTCGTGGTACGGGCCTCGAAACCGAGCCTCTGCCCGGGCGTGTCCTCTCATGTAATATTGACCACCTGAACTGTTTGTTCCTTGCCTGGTCATAGTCTAAGATCCGAACATAACATCGACCTTCACCCATCTGTTTACCGAATGAAACATTTTTTTTATAAAATTCCATACATAGACAAATACGTCTTGTATGTATTGCCTATCAAAATATGTTCATGACTATCATTAATTAAAAAAAATATTAATTAAATTTTTGTAGCGAGTTTCAACGAAGGCGTCGCTCGCAGCCACTATGCTCTATCCTTCTTTATTACACTAAATAAGCTCGGATTTCTCTCTTGCGCAACTTTACTTGCTTTGATTTTTAAACTTTAAATCCTGGCAATAGTGTTTCATGAACGGTTTATTGCAGGCAATACTATACCATCGCCTTTGTTATTAAATAATCTTTTTTTATATATATATTTTGATTGGTAAACAAGTGGGTGAAACTCGCTACAAAAATTTAATTAATATTTTTTTTAAATTAATGATAGTCATGAACATATTTTGATAGGCAATACATACAAGACGTATTTGTCTATGTATGGAATTTTATAAAAAAAATGTTTCATTCGGTAAACAGATGGGTGAAGGTCGATGTTATGTTCGGATCTCGTACTATCAAGCGTCGACCTTAAAGTTTGCTCAGATTGGTCTTGGCTGGTGACAGATTCGGTGGGTGCAGTTAGGTATCCGATTAACCGCTGTCATATCTGATGGCTGGTGTCTCATATTCAAATTCAAAATTATTTATTTCACGTAGGCCAACCTGTGGCTCTTATGACACGTCATGACACGACCGGTTCGGAAAGCGGATTCTGCTGAGAAGAGCCGGCAAGAAACTCAGCAATTGCTCTTTTCAAAATAATCATTTTACAATATTATTATGTATATATTACATTGTAATAAGTTTTTTATTCTATCTTGTGGGCAGCTGGATGCCAAGCCGATTTAAGCCATGCACCTTTGTTAGAATAGAATAGAATATAATATTTCCGCAATGAGGGGAAGTTCCAAAAAAGCGTATTACAATTCAATTCACGTTAAGACAGGCAGACAGAAAGTAGCCCCATTCCCGCCGGTGGCACCCGTTCACGAGCATGACGCGTGACCCCAGCCGCTGCTTCGCTCGACCATATTAATTGAGGGAACGTTATCTGGTACGCATATCCGGTCATATCTGCTGATGCCCGAGTTGGGAGTTACACCGAGCGTCCGGTGGTTTTGCTTGGAGCGGGGCTATTCCATGGAGGTGTTTGCATGCACTTGTTCCTTGGCATGCATGTGTTACGTCCCCTCAAATATGGTTGAGCGAAGCAATGGCTGGGTCATGCGTCATGCTCGTGAACGGGTGCCGCCGTTGGGAATGGGGCTACTTTCTGTCTGCCCTACTTAATATGTATTGCATAATTGTAAGTAGTATGCATTTTTGGAACTTGTTCTCGTTGTGGATACACTGAATACATAGCATAGTGTCTATTGTATTGTAAACTTGTTTTAAAAAGAGCATCCGCCGAGTTTCTCGCTGGTTCTTCTCGTCAGGAAGGGCATACCGAACCAGTGGTAGACTCGTCGACTGTTCAAAAGCACTTGTAAAAAAGTTTATTTGAATAAAAAGTATTTCTATTCTATTCTTGTGTCCGCGCGAGTGCTAGCGAGGTAGAGGACGGACAGATAAGTGCAAATTCACCCAAGTAGGCTCAACCGCACTTAGCTTGGTCGACAAGGTCGAGTTTAGATACCCATCATCTCAATTGTAGCGTATCGAATGGCCTAGTATTAGGTTTCCTGCGAAATTAGAGCGTGGTTTTTGGCACACAGATAATTATTTAATTACTACAAAATACTCGATATCACATGATTTAACTTTATCTGTCGTGAATGTCATTTAAACTTAAGACTCAAATTTTCTGCTTGATTCTATTTAATGGACTCAATGCTTAATATTAAGCAAAATTAGCGGCCATTATTAAAGAACTGGTTTTTCAAACCTCATCCAATTTTACAGTAAAATAAAGATTTTATATTTGAAAAATAAGTTGTAGATTTCCATTTCCTTTCTTCAGCACATCTATGATCTATGCATTTGACGGCTAAACCACAGAAACTCCAACTTATCTGTATTATTATTGTATAAGCAAAATTTTTTCTCTCGCACGCGGTATTAGAAACACATCAGTACAAACATTAAAAACGGCGATGCCGCATGTGTACAGGAATTGTGAAGGAGGTTGGCGAATTTTGACCCAGCATTCTTAAAAACCGTTCAGATTCAGGAAACATTTAATATTAAGAAATATTTTTCAGAGTATTTTTCTGTATAAACCCCATATTTTTAGAAGATGGGGTCAAAAATGTAATTATTCACAAGTACACATTATAAATAACCGTTACATGGCAACACAAGTGAATATCTTTTTTCTCCCAACTTTATTTAATAGACTTTGATTAATTTTTTTTTAGTCTGGTTTACTAGAACAAGTATGAGACGTTTGATTGGTGAACGTGGGCGTTCAGTGTTCAGTTCAGTTCGTCTGGGTCAGAAACTCTATGGAATTCGCGAATCTCCTTTCAAATTAAACCCGGGAATCGTACCCGAGACTCTTTTTACTTAAAGACCACACAACGCGCTCACCACTGCGTCATCCCTGGCGTCATTAAGTACTAAAGTCATATTAAAATAGAATAGACTAGTGGTTCGCCCCGAACTGAGACCTCGCGGTAACGGTATCCCATGATTATTCATTCAATCGATACATGATAACCAAAACTGACATTATTATTATGCCCGTTTTCACCAAACATACCTAAATCATCCCCTAAGTAGGAGTCTCTTAACGTAGGTAGCTCCTAAATACAATCCTAAGTCCTAACATCCGTCCCAATATCCTTTTAGGTGTCCCGTACAGGATCGTGATAAATAAGTTGACAGAAAACATCAATCACCTAACTTATAGGTAGCCCGTAAAGGTTAGGGAACGTTAGTGAAAACATTGAATTATTTATCAAACATTGAATTATTTATTTATTATGTAGGTACTAACGAGTGAAACCGGGTTACGGGCATCTGTACAAATCGTCATCTATCGACTCGAATAGAAAATATACAATATTTAACTAAAATTTAACTAAAAAATAATTTTAATTGAATAATATGGTACAAAAAAAATTACAATACAATTATTGTATTATAATAAGTAACTAAATAATAATGGTCGACGCAAAACTGTTTCTGGGATAGGTCGTAGTCGTAACTCGTAGTTCCATGGGAATAGTTACTGACTGCGCCATCTATTAGCATTATTGTGAAGCTATGTTGATGCTATATGAATTACTGATGCCCATTAAAAATTAAATAATCTCGTTTCTTTATAATATTCATATAATTTTAGTATTTGTTGTTCAAGTACAGGATATAAGTGACCTAAAAACATAAAATCAGTTTGAAAATCCATAGCGGATTTTCCTAGAGAGCGTCTTCAAGCGAGTGTATAAAATCGCCACTTTGAAAGCCCCCCATTTCGTCAATTTTAAGGGAAAAATTAAAAAAAAAATATTTTTGTACTCAGTTCAAAATTATCTTTAAAATGATACGTAACAATTTTATGTAACGCGATATTTTTTTTTCTACTTCGCATTCGCTTCTATGAGAGCCCCCCTGAAATAAAGATTTTTATAACTTTTTAAGCCATTTTCGGCTGGAGGCCATCGGTTTACATATTATATCTAAATTTGAAGTAATTACGTTCAGTAATTCAAAAGTTATAAGGCTCTGACAGACGGACGGACGGACGGACAAGTGCAAATCGCTCTAGTTAACTCAAAGACCTTCGCTTCGCTCGGTCGAATATAAATGTTTTTTATTCAAATAAACTTTTTTACAAGTGCTTTTGAATCGTCGATGAGTCTACCACTGGTTCGGAATGCCGTTCCTGCCGAGAAGAACCAGCAAGAAACTCGGCAGTTGCTCTTTTCAAAACAAGTTTACCATATAGTAGATATTATGCTATGTATGCAGTGTTTCCATAATGAGGAAAAAGAGAATTTACAGGTTAATCATTACCTAATGTCTCATGAATCGCTGGAACGAATTATATCTACGCTTTTTGTCATGCCAATTGTATAATATGCTTTTTTCATGAGATTAGTTTTAACTGATTTCTTAAACTTGTGTAAAGTCAAGTCTAAGATCGACTGTGGAACTTTATTATAAAACGTCACGCCCATTCCCACAAATGTCAAATGTGTATTAGTTTAAGTGTTCCATAGTTTCCTGTTACGCTTAGCATATCTGTATAGGAGTTGATGTTACTCAGCGGTGTAACGGCCGGCTCTACGAACAATGAGCTACATAAACAACGTCACACACTTGCTACAATTTAATTACACATTCACTCGTCAATAGTTGTCGATCGCTCGTCGGTATGAGGAAGCAGGGCGATGGAAAGTCTGCGAATGGCAAGGATGGTAGGAAATCATGTGCACGTATGCCAACAGGTGTAAATATGTTGACTTGCTTTACATTAACTTTAGGTTAGCTCAAGTCCAGATTCCCAGAATTAAATCCTTACTAATCATACTAATATTATAAACTAGCTGATACCCGCGTGGATTTAGATTTTAAAATCCCTCGGGAACTCTTTGATTTTCCCGGATAAAAAGTAGCCTATGTCACTCTCCAGGTCCTCAACTATGCCCATATAAAATGGGCAGGCATAGTTGAGCCCTGATGCAAAAAATCACGTCGATCCGTAGCCCTGCTGCGGCGTGATTGAAGGACAAACCAACAAACAAACACACTTTCGCATTTATATATTATAAATGCGAGTGTGTTTGTTGGTTTGTACTTCAATCACGCCGCAATAGAGCTATGGATCGACGTGATTTTTTTACATGGATATAGTTGAGGGCCTGGAGAGTGACATAGGCTGCTTTTTATCGCGGAAAATCAAAGTCCCCGAGGGCTTTTAAAAATTAATTCCACGCGGACGAAGTCGCGGGCATCAGCTATAATTATATATGCGAAAGTGTGATTGTTTGTAAGGTGTGTGTGTGTGTGTGTGTGTGTGTGTGTGTGTCTGTGTGTGTGTCTGTGTGTGTTCGTGTGTGTGTGTGTTTGTGAACACGGGTAGCATAAATATTTCACGCACTCTTTAAACATTTCTGTGGTGGTGGTGGTTACGTTCCCTCAAATCAAATTAACAACAACAACAACAACAACAACAAATATGGCTGAGCGAAGCAACGGCTAGGTCATGCGTCATGCTCATGAACGGGTCCCACCGGGCGGGAATGGGGCTACTTTGTAGAGTACGATCTATAAGAACTCAGCCCGAGACTACCACCAGACGGCAACTCTCTGAATGGTGTTCGATAAAGTCGTACCTACCCTTATTCTAATTGCCGAGTTTCTTGCTGGTTCTTCTCGGCAGGAACGGCATTCCGAACCAGTGGTAGACTCATCGAAGATTCAAAAGCACTTGTAAAAAAGTTTATTTGAATAAAAAACATTTCTATTCTATTCTATTCTAAATACTCAGACGGCGCCTATAGGCCCCATGATAGAGCAACTAACGACAAAGGTATGCTGTACGAAATGACACCACCCACGAGTTGACTCCGCGTCTCACGTGCCCGAACGAAGGTTCAATGAGACTCGGATCTATCGAAGCGAGAAATTGATCAATATGTTTTATTGATAGGCATGCCAATTATTGCTATACACAACTATATGTTCGAGGTACTAGAAATTTTTATACCTTACTAGCTGATGCCCGCGACTTCGTCCGCGTGGATTTAGTTTTTATAATCCCGCGGGAACTCTTTGATTTTCCGGGATGCCTATGTCAAAGAATTCACGTTAATCCGTAGATTTGTTGCAGCGTTATTGACGAACAAACCAACAAACAAACACACTTTCGCATTTATAATATGTATTAATAAGGAAGAATTATTACTACGATACTAATGTAACCAAACTTTTTTTTTACCGGCGATCTTATTAAATTTTAGAACACGAAAGCTACTATTGTGACTTAACTATGATAGTTAGATATATTTCCTGCAGGACTTTTTTGTAGAAAATAATGAGTACTTTAATCATGTAGTACATAGTTTTTATGTATCATCAATAGCTTTCTCAGCGCACGCCAAATAATGCATTTTATAGGCAAAATTTTACTACTTTGGGTTACAATATTGCAATTTTCTTAAGGATCTCTAATTATTTTGAAAATAACTTATAACCTATGTTACTTCCTGATAATGTAGCTTTCTATTGGTGAAAGAATGGTTACAATCGGTCCAGTATTTTCAGAGCCTATTCGGTACAGTTTTTGCAATTCACGAAGGCGAGTGAGCTTTACTCGTGGTTACTTCGTGTACATGCTCATTGCATTAGTGTGCGTGCCTGTCAAAGCCTAGGTGGGAGCGGGCAGGCGCGAGCATTGCGCTCGCTCACACTTATACAGATACGACACACACACAACCATAAGTCAGTCGCCCTCGTGAATTGCAAGAACTATACAAACAAACAGAAAAATCTTTGCTCTTTATTATATTAGTATAGAAGTATGATTGCAGTGGTCAGCAGGCAACACTGCAAGGACCGCGCCTGCCACCCTCGCAACGGTCCCCCATTATTTCATCAGCTATTTTCGTTGTAGACGACCTCTACTACGCCCGGTGCGTTGCGGCTCTGTCTCCATTGCTTTACGGCTTTTCAGGCGGACAACTTTAAAAATACTGTGTTAGATTGTAAAAATAGCATCCTTTTATTTATTGAAACTAACTACTAACTTTTAACCGCGGCTTTACTCACGTTAAGTTTGACTTTTCAAATCCCCTTTTTTTTGTTGTTGAATTTTCAAAATCCTTTCTTAACGGTTGCCAACGGCATAATACACGTAGCTATCTGTATGGCAAATTTCAGCCCGATCCGTCCAACAGTTTGACCTGTGCGTTGATAGATCAGTCAGACAGTCAGTCCTTTTCCATTTAGTTATATATTTAATTATCATCATCATCATTATCAACCCATCGTCGGCTCACTACTGAGCGAGGTCTCCTCTTAGAGAAGGTTTATAGGCCATAGTCCACCACGCTGGTCCAATGCAAATTGGGGGACTATATTTAAATTAATTAAGTAAATGCTTTGACTCTTTTTGTCAGCGAAGGCGCGGGTACGCCATTTTGCGCACCATCTTGAATTATATTATTACATATATTTATGCTGGTGCTTTTACATTTTCAATAATTAACACCGTTAAAATATCTATTGATAGTATTATTTTTCAGAAAAACTGTTTTGCGACTAAATGGTGATAAAACTAAAAACTCATGGTTGTGTCGTCCTATACTCGTATGTATAAGTGTGAGTGAGCGAGAGCTTTCTCGCTCCTGCCCACTCCCACCTAGGCTCCGACAGGCACGCACACTTACACAATGTGTATGTGCACGACGCAACCACAAGTAAAGCTCACGTACGCTGCTGGTGAACTGCGAGAACTATAACTGATGACGATGGAAACAGTTTAGTACATTCCTTACTAGCTCGCAATTAATATATTTACTTACTATCATTAAACACGATGCCCTCGTGTGATAGAATATAAAGCTTATATATTTTTGAGTATGCGACATTTACTATAAAAGTTGTTTATATACTACTTTTACTTATTACTAGCTTTTGCCAGCGTCTTCGTCCGCGTGGAGTTAGTTTTATAATTATCCTGCAGGAAGCCTCTGTTTTTCTAAGGTAAAAGGTGGTCTATGTCACTCTCCAAGTGGATGCAGAAAATTACGTCGAGCCGTTGCTCCGGTTCTGCGTGATTGAAGGACAAACCAACCGACAAACATCCAATTTATATTTGTAGGGACTACTGTTACCTGTACTTAGTAAATCTAATTGATAAACATCCAAGGTTCTCTTTTTTTTCGAGGTAGGCTTGCGCTTGACGACAATCAGTACTGGAAAGCACTGATGAGGTCTAGGTTGGAGCGCGCTTGCCTAGAAAATGTCTATTCACTTTTGCCTCCATTGACTCCATTTTGGATTTGATTGACGCTATTTTGGTGCTGTAAGCATAGATACGAGTGTCTCTGGAACTAATAATATTGCCGACCTCTATAATCAATTTATGATTTCATAGATTAATTAATATTGACCTCTTTAGTCCTGTTAATATCCTACTAATCCAACTAATATTATAAATGCGAGAGTTTGTGAGGATGTTTGGATGGATGTTTGTTACTCTATAACTCCACAACTAATGAACCGATTTGGCTGAAATTTGGAGTGGAGATAGATCATACTCAGGATTAACACATACTTTTCGTCCCGGAAAATTACAGAGTTCCCGCGGGAATTAAAAACAATCCACGCGGGCGAAGTCGCGGGCATCATCTAGTATTATAAATGTGAAAGTTTGTGAGGATGGATGGATGGATGTTTGTTACAATCTCACGCCACAACGAATGAACTGATTTGGCTGAAATTTAGAATGGAGATAGCTCATACCCAGGATTAACACATAGGCTACTTTTTATCCCGGAAAATTTGAGTTCCCGCGGGAATCAATAAACCTTTAATTCAAGCGGACGAAGTCACGGGCATCATCTAGTTAAAATATGATTTCGTATAATTAATGTATAATTTCATAAATTAATTATAAAATAAAAAAATAATAAATTAATTATAGATGTCGGTGCGCCATCCTTACTAATATTATAAATGCGAAAGTGTGTTTGTTTGTTGGTTTGTCCTTCAATCACGCCGCAACAGGGCTACGGATCGACGTGATTTTTTGCATGGGTATAGTTGAGGACCTGGAGAGTGACATAGGCTACTTTTTATCCCGGAAAATCAAAGAGTTCCCGAAGGATTTTAAAAACTAAATCCACGCAGACGAAGTCGCGGGCATCAGCTAGTTTGTAATATTATTAGTTCCAGAGACACTCGTATGTCAAATGTGGCGCTTCAAATTGATCCTTAAGCTGCCATTTGTATAGGGACAGCCAGTCCAGTGTTACTCAATTTATAGAAATCTGTGGTTGAGATGAATGAGCCCAAAACAATCAATTTGCAAGGAAATTATGTTTAAACACAAAACGTATGCATTGACGGATTCTTAGCGTGCCAGGTTACAAAACTATATGCCCCAGTCACCTGGTTTTGCGTGGTACGTGAATAGAAATTGTAAACAAATGAATCACAATCAAAAAATGAAAGTGATATTGATTGTTTGGCAAATATCCTAGTAGGGCTCACACAAGAGTAAATCAAAAAATTAAGTGGCACTCGGGGACTGCCGCGGTAAAGCTATTGCATAGCATTTTTTATCAACTTATGCAATTATAATATTTATGCAATATTTTTTTTGCATAATAAAAATTATGCAAAAAAAATTAAAAAACAAACAAATATTCCCGACATACTCGTATGATTACTAGTGTATTTAAATGTTTTATGTATGTGATAATATATTTATGGTCTAAACTCTAAATCAGGGGCTCCCAAAGTGGTCGATATCGACCCCTTGGGGTCGAAATCGGTTTCCTAGGGGTCGACATAATAAACGAAAACTGATTTTGGGGTTCGATGAGGTCTAAAAATCGACCCCTATTAATTAACACAAGTTCTTATTTGAATCTTTCAAGATACTGTTTAAGTTGTGTTACGTGTGTCAACTTTTTATAAAAATGACTAATATTTTAGTAGAATTGTACTATTTACTTAAATTGTATAAATAGGTAATATTTTTAATTACACTTGATGTTTATTGAATGTTATGTATATTCATTTAATTTTGATGAGAAAATGATGTCAAGTTTACTCACTTAACCCACCGCAAAGTATTTAAATTGGTAAGTATTTTGTATCAATAGGATAAAAACTATAGAGATAAGATTTTTAATAAGATATGGGGGTCTGAACTCTGAGGTATCAGTTCATTTTGGAAAAGGGGTCTCTTGCCCAAAATAGTTTGGCAATCCCTGCTCTAAATGATAAGTATACTTGACATCCTATTACCCTTCTTAATCTGCCCCGTTGGCCCAGTGATTGGCATGTTCGCCTGCAGATGACGAGGACCCGGGTTCGATTCCTGAGTAGGGCCTAAAAAAATGTATTGTTATTCTGTCAAGAAATTCTCAGTACTAACCCGGAGTTAGGAAGTTGGCGGTCTTTTCACCCCCGATACCTCGGAGAGCACGTTTAGGCTGAAATTAGACGATGTTCATTCATCTTTCATTTTTGCTAATATTTTTTTGCGAAAATGAACCCTAAGGCCCTTAGCCCTAAGGGCGCATTTAGACGGATGGCTCCTGGCTCTTAGAAAGCAAAAATCTCGAAAAATTAACCGTAGAAAATTCACCCTTAGGGCAAATTAAGACGGTTCATTTTCGTAAAAAATTTCGCAACGTTGAACGAAACTCCGTCTAATTTGGGCCTAAATCCGTCGGTCTTGCGACTGATCTCTCTCCGGTCGTGTCCGATTTGCGTCCCATTTGACTATGAAAATGTCGGAATAGAGAGTGTACCTGTGTTGCGCACATACTTGAGCATTATAAAATCTCCCGCGCAGATGGAAAATTGGTTTTAACATGCTTCATATTGGTTTTTCCGTATAAAAAAAAATTGGTTGTCTGTAAAGTCGGTTTACGGACGATAGTTTTACGTGATAACGTCATAAAGGCGAAACATCCGCTAACCACAGCGCGAACGGGATGACTGGCGGGTGGCGGCAGGCGCACTCTAGTCTAGTCACAAGCCAACGCTTGGGCCGATCGTGCCTCTCTATCGCTTGATCCGCGCTCTTGCTTGCACGCTCAGGCTCAGGCGGAACGTGACACCTTTTCGTGCGTGCAGCCGGTGTTCATCGATTTATAAGACGCTATCACGTCAATAATGTAGCTTAAGTCACCTAGGCCATAGTAACAAATCGATTGACACCTCATTCATCAAAACCGGCTCAGTAGTTTAGGCGCTACGGTGGAACATACGTAAATACATACATACCTACATAGACTGCTAAAATCATAGCCCTTCCTTTTGGCTTTGCCGTAGTCAGGTAAAAAGTATCGTAAGTCTGTCGCTTCTCAAGTTCTCACACAAGCTATGTCCTTGCCAAATTGCGTTATTAAAGTATAATTTAATAAATTTAATAAATATAATTTAATAAAAGTATCGTAAGTCTGTCGCTTCTCAAGTTCTCACACAAGCTATGTCCTTGCCAAATTGCGTTATTAAAGTATAATTTAATAAATATAATTTAATAAAAGTATCGTAAGTCTGTCGCTTCTCAAGTTCTCACACAAGCTATGTCCTTGCCAAATTGCGTTATTAAAGTATAATTTAATACAAAAAAATCTTTTTAAAAACCAACTTCAATCGCCCGCGCTACTACAAAGTATATATATTACTGTAGATTTTTTTAAAAACCGCTCAACCGATTTCGATAAAATTTAAATGGGACCACCTGTGAAGTATCTTGATATCTTCAAATAAAAAAAGAATTTTCCAAATCGGTTTAGGCGTCTTCGAGTAATCGGTGAACATACATAAAAAATCGGCCAAGTGCGAGTCGGGCCTCGCTCTTTTAGGGTTCCGTTAAAAAAATTAAATTAAAATATTTCCATATACCCATGGAAATATTTTAATTTAATTTTTTTAATTTAATTTAATTTTTATTATTTGTTGTTATAGCGGCAAAAGAAATACATAATATGTGAAAATTTCATCTGTCTATCTATTATGGTTTACGAGATACAGCCCGCTGACAGACGGACGGACGGACGGACGGACGGACAGCGTAGGCTTAGTAATAGGGTCCCGTTGGTACCCTTTGGGTACGGAACCCTAAAAAAGATTCCGACGAATTGATAACCTCCTCATTTTTTTGAAGTCGGTTAAAAACGTTCAATAAACATGCAATCTGGTGGACTGCAGTATGGATATACAAGTGGCCTCCACAATATTACCGTCGTCGCCCACAAGCAATTAAGCCTATTACAATATCAATTTGTCCGCTACTATGTAATTAGATTTGTGGTATGTAAAAGCAAACAAGCTATTATAATTTAATATAAAAAAATTCTTTTTACAAAAACCGACTTCAAACGCCCGCGCCACTACAAAGTATATAATTTATTGTCGATTTTTTTTAAAACGCTCGACCGATTTCGATAAAATTTATACTGAACCATCTGGGAATGAAGCTCTTTAGAAACAAGAGATTCCACATTGTTTTTTACTATTTTTTTATTTTTATTAGTTTTAAGCTACACTTAAACCAAATATCCGAATAAATTTTAAATGCCAGCCGGCCCCGAAATTTTTGATGTGTTATCAAGATTTATTCGAAACTTTATTTTAATTTAGCAAAGAAGAATGAAAACAACAAACACGATTTTTTATAAGTCAATGGTCAGTTTAATAAACTAAAATATAGCCTCTAAAGCGAAGGCAAACCGGCGCGTCCAGCTTGCGTCTGCGATCGCGTCTGCGATGGCGATCAGTTGCGACGAATGAATTTGTACTGACTCGTATAGACCGCCGCGTCCCATGATTGGTCGAGGCGTCCCGCCGCTGCGTCTGCACGCTGCCTCCGCGATCAGATCGTGCTTGCTGAGTCTGCACGCTGGACGCAACGTTTATTTCGTATATTTATAGTGGTTTTTAAGCTTATCGGATACAAATACAGAACCAATAATCAACAAAAACAACTATTGTTTACTTTATGATACTTCACATGGATGTAAAATATCTTAAAGTCAAACAAATTATTCTGAAGTATTCTGGAGAATATGAAAATAGTAGAAAAAAGTTTCTTCGTCTTCTGCAATAGCCATTAGAAGTAACATTTCTTAAGATTCGCTCAATTCGTCTCCAAATATCTTATAATTTCTAATCCCGCTTCCTGCTACACCGCACGATTGACGACACGGACGCTGGGTAGATAGCTAGCTTGATGTGAACGACTTTTGGACGCGCACAGGACGCTTTCGTGCACGCCATCGCAGACGCAAATTGAACGCGCCGGTTTGGCCTTCGCTTTAGATCTTTAGTTCACTTAACTTTCTTAATCATTAAAGCCGGTTGGGAAGGGGATGCTGGGATGCTGGTAAATGTTGAAAAGATTGAGAAAGAGGTTGTTTCAAATATTTATATGGAATCTGGGCCAGGTCTTTGTACAATCTTTCAAATGTTTTTCAATGTTTGGGGTCATGAAATAGTGATTATTTTTTCTTTATTTCTCATTAAAAGGTCCTTTTTACGAGGTGGAATTCGAAATTATTTTGCAAAATAAAAGCGCAACAACATGACGTTCTTTTTGAAAATGACACGTACATACACGACTCATGATGACATTCGACATGAAAATAACCACAATTGACAGCAATTGATATTTGACATACCAGCAATTGACGTTTGACAATTGAAATGACATTAAGATGACGTAACATCATTATAAACATTTGGAGTTGCCATTCTACAGATGTACCCAATTATCAATTTTATATTTGTACCTCTTATTCACTGTAATACTACAAAAATCGGCCAAGTGCGAGTCGGGCCTCGCTCTTTTAGGGTTCCGTTAAAAAAAATTAAATAAAAATATTTCCATGTACCCATGGAAATATTTTAATTTTATTTTTTTAATTTTATTTAATTTTTATTATTTGTTGTTATAGCGGCAATAGAAATACATAATATGTGAAAATATCATCTGTCTATCTATTACGGTTTACGAGATACAGCCCGCTGACAGACGGACGGACGGACGGACGGACAGCGTAGGCTTAGTAATAGGGTCCCGTTGTTACCCTTTGGGTACGGAACCCTAAAAAAGCATGTTTTAATTCAATTTCTATGATTTAATAATATTTTTTGGTATAGCGTACAAGTACCTGGCCCAAGATGAAACAACCCCTTTAGGCGGGACTGTAGAATATTGGTGCAACGGGCGGTTGGAAATTAAATCCTGATATTAAAGACATAAGCGTTTGGGAAGCAGATTTGATAGCTTTCAAAGCATCTTCGAGTTCTGCCATCTCACGAGTTACATCTTTATCTCCAACGGTGTTTTCCTTCATAGCATTTGCGGGCATTACAGCTTCCGTAGATTCCATCTGCAAATCTTCGTTTTTAACCTCAGTTGCTTCGCTTTTGGTGTTTGCTATTTCATCACTTTTAACTTCGCTTTTGATTTCTTTCTTTTCTTCGCTCATCATTTCAGTAGCTTCAGTTTTGGTTTCTACGTTTGCTTCAATACTAACAACCTCTTGAGCAACTCTGCTGGCGCTCAACCCATCAAGTATAGCCGCAGCGATTTGCGCTTGGTTAAGGGCTTGCCATTTCTTCTCTTCGGCAGCCCATAAGGCTTCCTCTTCTTTCTCTCTTGCTAGATCATTTTCGTTGAGAATCACTTGATTTTGGTTCTCCACTAATAGTTCGGCTACGTCTTTAGATTCGTCAGTGAGGATACGAGCCTGATTAGCTAATTTAACCTGTAGAAAAAAAACTGGTATCAATATTTTTGAATATAAAACATTCTTGTGCACACCAACGCAAGCGCTCTATCTATAACGAGCTGAGGTCCACTGAAGTCTGAACGCACTACTGACCGATACGACGGAGACACAGACATAATTCCCGTAACTGGTCAGGTACCGAGACTTGTACCTCTCTCTAGGCATGTACCACAGACAATTGCCTGAACCGATTTGGAAAATTCTTTTTTTGTTTGAAAGGGTACACTTTTCAGGTGGTCCCTTTTAAATTTTATCGAAATCGATCAAGCGGTTTTTAAAAATCAACAATGGCGTGTGAAGTTTATATTAAAATATTGTAAGTATACAAAAAAACAGGATCAAATGAAGTGGACAAAATGTGTGAAGTAAATAAGTAGGAATTAAAAGTCTGAAACATGCCACCAACTTGAGGCGTTTTTTGCATAGCCCTATTTTATATAGGCAGCTGCTAGTGTATACAGAAATATTATGGCACCAGCCAGCCTAGCATGCCCGTCGAAGTGATATCTCGCGAAGAGAGAGAGATATTGTCGATGTAAACTGATTTCTCGTTTACTCTTTTAAACTACAAAATTCGAGAAAATGACGTCGCCAATCGCCATTTTAGAGTTCGTAGAGAAAAATAGAGACAGTAATTTTATCTCTACTTTTGACGTAACGAGACAAAACATGGTGTGCAAGCATGTTAGTTTCGATAGAGATAATACGAGAAAAGGGGTAGAAAAAATTTTCTCGCGCGTGCATGCTAGGCCTGCTGGAAACATTTCCGTACGGCGTGAATCGTATGTTTCTCACAGGCGTTATAAGCCACATGTGGTTCACATAGATACATACACGTTCACATACCTACACAAACGTCATGCGTCTCTTGTGTAGGTACATTCGGCTGCAAAAGCCCATATAGAAAAAGCGAACAAGTTGCCTTTGCATGCAGTCTGTCACTCACACACTTACTGTAGTATTGAACTGAAATCGTTTGAACCTTATATTGTTGACTTAAGGTTGATTATTGATAGATAATATTTGTTTGTGTGAGTGAGCATGCGAGTGATACATAGCATTGCTTGCGCACGGTTTTAGCCTTTAAGCTATGTATGGACTTTTGACGTCGACTATACATAAAAAGTTACCTGAGCATCTATAGCAACAGCTTCGATGTCTCCGGGTGGAATCGTCGGCGATATAGATGTAGCTCCGTTTGAAGTTGGCAGCGTGTATGGATAGGGTGCTATGATAGAGGGCCCTGCGCACACGCAGGCGATAAGGGCTGTTAGGACCTGAAAAAAGATATTGCATAGAAGCATCTGACGACCTCCCTGGCTCAGTGGTGAGCGCTGTTGTCTTATAACTGGGAGGTCTTGAGTTCGATTCCCGGCGGGGTCAATTTGGAAATTTATAATTTCTGAATTGTCTCTGGTCTGGTCTAGTGGGAGGCTTTGGCCGTGGTTAGTTACCACCCTACTGTCAAAGACGTGCCGCCAAGCAATTTAGCGTTCCGGCACGATGACGTGTAGAAACCAATTAGGGGTACCTACCTATATGGGTTGAATGTTCACTGCCATACCCCTTCCAAGTTAGCCCGCTACCATCTTACACTGCATCGTCACTTATCATCAGGTGAGATCGCAGTCGAGGACTAGCTAGCTTGTCATCGAATAAAAAAAAAAGAAAAAAAAGCAGGCGTTACTTTTTTTTTAAAGAATATCAACCTAGTTCTAGCTTGTGTCAGGAGTGGGTAAGACATTAGTGCAACGGGTGTGATTTGAACCTGCGACCTTAAAGTTTCCAGTCCGCACCTTTAACCGTTGGGCTATTGAGGCTTCGACACTTTGCGGAAGTTCATGATTAGCAAGAAAAGGTTAGAATTATTTTTCTATAATCCGCCAGCAGAAAAATCTGTATGGTCAAACATGCAGTAACAAGCTAAGCACCGCTCACCTTCCCAAGCAAGCTAGAAAGCAAAGTTCCCAAACAAGCAATGCCGTCACCATTAGTGACCACCTAAAGATATTATTTTTGTTTTTTTTAATCGATAAGATAGTTCTAGACTGCGGTCTTGCCTGATGGTAAGTGCCGTTGCATTATAAGATTGTAACGGGCTAACTAGTAAAGGGTATAAATTAAACCCATATCCCTAATCACAAGAAGTATCATTTACTTTATTCTGTTGTTACACTCACATTAATCGAAGTATAACGCTCAGAAGCGCAATAGTCGACGCGGTGATAAGCTATTTATAGTTAGTCTTGAAAGGCCGACTACGCAGTATCTCGCGTTAGACTGGGTTTCCACGGCGCGGTTCGCACCCGCGCCCGCATCGGTTGCGGTACCGCTAGTACTGCGCCCGCCGCGGGCGCAAACCGCGGCGTGGAAATTGAAACTTCATTTTCCATACAAATCTGCATTCTACGGAGGCCGCGGGCCCGCAACGGCTGTGGGCGCGGGCCGCGAACCGCGCCGTGGAAACCCAGTCTTAGTACGACGAGCTCGCATAATATTATTAGAAAAACTTGAGAGGTGTCAAGGGACACTCGGATGGAACGAAGTTCCTTTCGATTAATTAATTTGGCATTGTGTTCAACATTTTCACAATACAATATTAGATCTCCGTAGCCTTGTGGTTTCCACAGTCGCCAAACAGCCAAAGGTCGATGGTTCGAATCCCAGCTCGACAGACCGAATTTTCCATTTTCAATTTTATTTTAAACAATTTCTACATGTTACATGTACATGTGGAACCTTTCCCTAATTTTTTATAACTTAAAAATAAGTTACATGTAGAAATTATTTAAAATAAAATTGAAAATAGAAAATTCAGTCTGTCGAGCTGGGATTCGAACCATCGACTTTTAACTGTTAAGCGACTGTCGAAACCACTAGGCTACCGAGATCTTATATTGTACTGTGAAAATAATGAACACAAAGCCAAATTCAAATTCAAAAAGTGTCGGTTTCAAAAAAGTGTCGATCCGTCTAGCCCCCTTCCGCACCGCGCGATAAGGAACTACGTTCCAAAAATGACGTACTCTGATGTGAAAGAGTGCCATAATTCATCACAATAACCATCAAAAACGTAACTATCGGAACCAGTACCAGAAAATATTTTACATGGCACTCAAACATTCAGTGGTGTTACTTTCCTGATAATTTAGCTTCCTATTGGTGAAAAAATGGTTAAAATCGGTCCTATAGTTTCAGAGCCTATTCGGAACAAACAAACAAAAAAATCTTTCCTCTTTATCGACCGAGCGAAGCGAAGGTCTTTGAGTTAACTAGGGCGATTTGCACTTGTCCGTCCGTCCGTCCGTCCGTCCGTCCGTCTGTCAGAGCCTTATAACTTTTGAATTACTGAACGTAATTACTTCAAATTTAGATATAATATGTAAACCGATGGCCTCCAGCCGAAAATGGCTTAAAAAGTTATAAAAATCTTTATTTCAGGGGGGCTCTCATAGAAGCGAATGCGAAGTAAAAAAAAAAAATCGCGTTACATAAAATTGTTACGTATCATTTTAAAGATAATTTTGAACTGAGTACAAAAATATTTTTTTTTTAATTTTTCCCTTAAAATTGACGAAATGGGGGGCTTTCAAAGTGGCGATTTTATACGCTCGCTTGAAGACGCTCTCTAGAAAAATCCGCTATGGATTTTCAAACTGATTTTATGTTTTTAGGTCACTTATATCCTGTACTTGAACAACAAATACTAAAATTATATGAATATTATAAAGAAACGAGATTATTTAATTTTTAATGGGCGTCAGTAATTCATATAGCATCAACATAGCTTCACAATAATGCTAATAGATGGCGC
This sequence comes from Oeneis ivallda, assembly GCA_029955525.1. Taxonomy (NCBI): domain Eukaryota; kingdom Metazoa; phylum Arthropoda; class Insecta; order Lepidoptera; family Nymphalidae; genus Oeneis; species Oeneis ivallda. The sequence continues at coordinate 4,422,164 of JARPMR010000028.1, forward strand.
AGTCAGTAACTATTCCCATGGAACTACGAGTTAAATTCAATGTTTGATAAATAATTCAATGTTTTCACTAACGTTCCCTAACCTTTACGGGCTACCTATAAGTTAGGTGATTGATGTTTTCTGTCAACTTATTTATCACGATCCTGTACGGGACACCTAAAAGGATATTGGGACGGATGTTAGGACTTAGGATTGTATTTAGGAGCTACCTACGTTAAGAGACTCCTACTTAGGGGATGATTTAGGTATGTTTGGTGAAAACGGGCATAATAATAATGTCAGTTTTGGTTATCATGTATCGATTGAATGAATAATCATGGGATACCGTTACCGCGAGGTCTCAGTTCGGGGCGAACCACTAGTCTATATATATAAACTAGTAGGGCGCGTGGGTGCGCGGCCCGCAAGCGGACCGCGGTTTTTCTACTCTTCAAGTAGACTGTCAGGCCCTGATAATTTTAATCAAAAAAACACTCTTCCATCTTTTATACTCTCCGAGATAAACCATGACGAAATGTGTATGGCCGCCATCTTGAATCCGCCATTTTGAATTTCTTTTCAGCTCACAACCAATTGGATGAGGTTTCGAGTATTTTTTGTTTGAGCACCTCCCACCTATCTTCAATACTCTGGCCGTGCTCCTCACCCACCTTCCAAACCCTCGATCATCATATCTCATCATTTGTCAAATGGGAATTCCTCTATAAAAATAAATTTTGAAAAGGAACCGTATCAAAGTCTTGCATAGTTCCCAACTTCTAGTCTTCTCAATATTCGCCATAATATATTTTGTATGGAAAAAAAAAATTCCGCCATCTTGATTTTTTTTTCTATTCATCAAATAGACCTTTGGGTCCTGATCATCTTTTGCCAAGAAACCACTCTTCCATCTTTTAAACTCCCCGAGATAGACACCAACGAAATTTGTATGGCAGCCATCTTTTTTCCGCCATTTTGAATTTTTTTTCAGCTCACTGCGAATTGGATGAGGTTTCGAGTGACATTTGTTCTAGCACCCCCCACCTATCTTCGATACCCTGGCCGTGCCCCTCACCCGTCTCCGAAATCCTCAATCATCAGCTCTCTCCATATTTTTCCTCCGAATGAATTTTTGTCGTCTATACGAAACCATCGGTGAAAAAAAAAATTTTCATACAAAATTTTTCAGGAGAGGTGATCAATGAGTCAGTGAATCAGCACGAGCAGCTATATATATATTAAAGAAAGTGGTGTTAGTTACACTATTTATAACTCAAGAACGGATGAACCGATTTGGCTCAAAATTGGTGGAGAGGTAGCTTAGAACCAGGAGACGGACATAGGATACTTTTTATCCCGTTCGACCGCGTTTCCGTCAAGTCAATATAAAACCTGGTATAACAAAAATGCATCTGACATGGAATAAAAAAACGAAAATGACAGTGGAAGAACAAAACGTAGATAAATGACAGCTAAACGTAATTTTGTATTTGGTTAATTATGGTAGAAAATTATAGTAAAAATAATTATAAAAATTATAGTTTAACGTAATTGATAATATCATCAGTAATATGTTTTCTCTTTGAATCATCATTAACAATGCCGCGAGCAAGACGATCAGATGTTTCCTGCTACAAAGCTACGGATTGACGTGATTTATTGGATAGGTATAGTTGAGAACCTGGAGGGTGACAAAGATTTCCCGCGGGATGTTATGAACTAAATCCACGCAGACGAAGTCGCGGGCATCAGCTAGTAATTTATAGTATAGACTTACCAGTTCTCTCATATTGGCTCAATCAGTTATCACTGATGTGCTTCTGATGTGTAACTTACTTATACATGGGTACTGTTTTTATATTCCGTGGTAAATACGAAAGGTTGAATTCGTTTACTTGAATATAAATAAAATAAAACTTTTCTAGGACGAGTCAGATTCTCGTAATATACCTATGAAATGAAACAAATAGTGTTTTGGCTAAATTGTTCGCCAGCTATAAATAAAACAGCTATAATTAAAACAGTGATAGCCTAGTAGTTAGGACTGTGATCTCCTATTCAGAGGGTCGCAGGCTCGATCCCGGGCACGCACCGCTGACTTTTCGAAGTTATGTGCGTTTAAGGCGCGGTGTTCAGACACGATTAAATTATAATGGAAATATTAAAATTATAACAGTCGCAATAAATAAAATCTAAAACAGCCATTTGTTGTAGTAAAATATGAAAAACAATTGTACTTAATTTTACCAAAATAAATGTATGTATAACAGAGAACGATGGGCGTTTATGTATTTGCAGAGTCAACTTTGCAATTTTTTCTATCGAGAAAAGTTTGCGTCATTGTTTTTAGGAAACAGCCTTCAGGCCAGAAATAAGATCAATTATAACTACTTTTTTTTTCATATTATTATGACCCATAGATTTTAAATAAGACTATCTTCATTCGGCTTGTGATTCGGCTCCACGAATGAAGATCGTGTCTGAACACCGCGCCTTAAGGAATTAAATCACATACTTTAACGGCGAAGAAAACATCGTGAGAAAACCTGCACACCTGAGAGTTCTTCGTAATGTTCTTGAAGGTTTGTGAAGTCTACCAATTCGCATTGCAAGCGTGGTAGACTATGGCCTATAACCCTTCTCTGAGAGGAGACCTGCGCTCAGTAGTGAGCCGTTAATTGTTTTCTCATGATGATGATGCAAGTGAATGTTGTTAAGATTGTTATTCTTTCGTTCCAGGTATGTGCTGTTAATCCCATAGACAATAGTTAATATACGAGTATATTAAGGTAAGACTTGATTATCACTTTTAATACAAACTTACGTGTATTTATAGTTACACAACATATCCAGTCCTTCTGCGGAGTTTAACCGTCTGTGTGCTCTACTAGTCTCAAAAACTACTGTACGGATTTTCATACTGTCTCACCAAGAAGAGCTTGACCAGGACCTAGATTCCTAGAACAATGTCAAACCGACGAATTTAACCGACTTCCAAAAAGGAGGAGGTTCTCAATTCGGCCGGTATCTTTTTTTTTTTCTATGTATGTCCACCGATTTCTCCGGGATTACTGGACCGATTCGCGTGATTTTTTTTTTAATCGACAGAGGATGTTTGCGAAATGGTCCCATAAAAATGTTGACCTTCAACTCCTCAAGCCTGATGCTGCAGGGATATTATACTCACCTAAAATAAAGAGATTTAGGAAATGTCGATTACGAATTATTATTGTAGGTAACAAGTATGGACTACATCATGGAGCTCCAGGTCCTAGCTCCTCAATCATAGGATACTACACTTAAAAGCTTAAAATAATAATTCTTTTCAAAAACCGACTTCTAACGCCACTACAAAGTATAAAAATAATTTTAGTTTGTCCACGTTTGTTGAAGTCGGGCGGGCCTAAAATACAAACTATGAAACCGACTCGCGATGCTCGCTCAACTTCTACAAACTAGTCTCTCATATTGTGTAGCGTCGCGCATCGGTTTCATAGTTTGTATTTTAGGCCCGCCCGACTTCAACAAACGTGGACAAACTAAAATTATTTTTATACTTTGTAGTGGCGTTAGAAGTCGGTTTTTTGAAAAGATTTTTTTTTACTTTGACGCTAATGTCATCGAATACGATTACGATCAATGGAATAACTTTAGACAATCGCAGAGATCGCAGTTAAGGATTATCATGGAAAAAAAACGTGGAAGAAAAAGCCACCCGTGCGAAGCCGGTGGCGTCAGTTGGTTTTTTTCTATACATATAATAAAACAGAAACGAAACCAATTCTGTACATGAAATAGATTCAAAAAAGGGTTTTTGCTTTTAATTGTGTTCAAGATACAGATATCAAAACAGAAGCTAAATTTTTTTTGTCTGTTTGTCTGTCTGTTTGTTTGATTTCTACAAAATTTTATACCTTGGTAGCTTATTACTCGGGTCAACATCTAGGCTACTTTTTATCCCGGAAAATCAAGGAGTTCCCGAGGGACTTTAAAAACTAAATCCACGCGGACAAAGTCGCGGGCATCAGCTAGTATTTAATACAACTCAATGACCACATTCCTATAGAACACGATACTGCCACGTGCTTACTGCCAATACCTAGATAACTGCACATTCTTACACATTTTAACTGCCTCGTTGGTCTAGTGGTTAGCATGTTTAACTGCGGATGACGAGGGCACGGGTTCGATTCTCGGGTAGGGATTTTTCTGTCAATAAATTCTGAGTACTGCCCCGGAGTAAGGAAGTTTAAGGTGTCATCCCTGTGACGACTCCCAGCTTACATGCTTCGTGGTCACGTAAAACTATCGCGTCGGTTATGTGCTTTATCTCCCTCCGATCGTGTCGGATTTCCGTCCCATCGGACTATGAGAGTGAGGGAATAGAGAGTGCATCTCTGTTCGCACACTTGCGCACTATGTTTTCTCCCGTGCAGATCGCTTATCTCCGTGAAGATTGACCGCGGCGGTGGTATTCGGTCAAGATGAATTTTCAATAGATACATTTTAGGTTATGTCTTTTACACACATTTAGCAATCATGTCCTACAAATAGGGCTTGCAAATATTCGAAAATTTTGTTATTCGAATATTCGCCTTTTTTTCGGGTATTATTCGAATTATTCGAATAATATTCGAATAATTAAAAAAAATCAAAAGATGTTATAATAATTATGTTTTTAATTGCCATTGCTCTGAATCAAAAACTTACAAAAGTTAAAAAAAGATTTTTAACGTTGATAGAATACAAATAGGTAATTAATCAGTATCACAAGTTAGGAAATTGGACATACCTAGCTGGACTGTGTCCCAGGTACATTATATACTAGTCCACAATGTCAAGTGCAGTATTCTTAACGAAGGTGGAGTGGAGCATGAACATTGGACATGATTTTCATCTTGCTAATGTTCATCTTCAGGCCCAACGCTGAGAAACCCTGCTAAAATCATTGAGCACTGTATTAACGTCGCTCAGAGTCTCTGCCATAACGACTATGTCATCGGCAAATCTATTCACCGTTTATGTTGATGCCAAGTCCGTTCCAATCCAGAAGCTTAAAGACGTCCTCCAATGCAGCGGTAAATAGCTTCGGGGTGATTGCGTCTCCCTATCATACTCCACGCTGCAAGTGGATTAGTCTGGTCGTGTATACGTACTGACATAGTGGCGTTTTCATACAAGCACGTCAACACTTGGATATACCGGTAGTCAATACGGCATCTCTGCAGTGACCTCAATACAGCCCAAGTTTCCACCAAATCGCAGGCTTTCTCATAGTCCAAAAACGCTAAGCAAAGTGGCCGGTTATACCCTTCCATCTTTTGTATAACCTGCCGCAGCGTATGAATGTGATCTATGGTGCCAAAGCCTTTTTGGAATCCGGCTTGTTCGGGGGGCTGGAAGTCGTCGAGACGATTCGTAATGACTCTCGAGAACAACTCATAAACGTGACTCAGCAGCGAGATGGGTCTATAATAATTCTTCAACATGGTATTATCACCCTTTTTGAAGAACAGAACCACCACGCTCCTGTGCCATGCTTCGGGCGGTCATTCAGGCCTTTACGTCTGTTCTAGACGATTTAAACATTGTCTCGGAGGCATTTTCTCCGGTGACTGTGGAGACCGATCCGTGAGCGATAGTTACGTCCGCACTTGCTGCAACAAAACCCGATGAACACAGACGCAGTCCCGGCACTGGAACGACTTCTTGCTCTCCTGTGCGCTAACACTTTAAACCAAGCATCGTCGTGAACCCTACATCCCTAACCCACGCTTTTCCTCCAACCGTTCCTGTCATCCGCCAGCTTCTCCCAATTCTTGTGCTTTATGATAAAATCGGTCATGTCTCTCTTGGCGCAATCTTTAAAGCACAGCCGTGGTCTGCCCGCGTTTCTCTTCGCATGTGCTACTGCGCCAAGAAGTACTTGCCGAGGCAGGCGAGATGAGTCCATTCTATGAAAGTGTCCCAGCCAACGTAGGCGTTTTTGCTTTAACAATGCAGTAAGGCTGAAAGACTCAGTACGTTTCAGGACGTTCTCATTAGTCTCCCTATCTCTCCAAGTGATGCCCAAGATTTTGCGTAAGCAGCGCATATGAAAGGCGTTAAGTCGGCGTTCCTGCTTCGCATATCATGTCCACGTCTCTGCTCCATACAAGAGTGTAATTAGAACACATGTACTGTAAACTGTCATCTTTGTTTTAAAAGTGAGATGTTTATTGCTTCGGGCGGTATACCCTCTTGAATGACGGAATTGAACAATCGCTGAAAAATCTTAAGTACCGGTTTTCCACCCGCTTTCAGGAGTTCCGCAGTGATTCCGTCATCACCAGGCCTTGTTGTTCTTTAGCTGCTTGAGAGCCATACTAATCTCTTATAGGCTGACGTCGGGGGTATCTTCGGTAGAGTGTCGGGGGTCAGTTTGGCTCTGGGATCTTTGGCCAAATCTTCAACAGGTTTTTGAGAAAGAGATCAACATCCGAATCCAACTCGGCTGTGCAGCATTTGGGAAGCTCTGAGATGTCCTCTCGTCCAAAATCCCTCAGTGCCTGAAGACTAAAGTCTTCAAACAGTGCGTGCTGCCAGTGATGATTTACGGATCCGAGACATGGTCGCTAACTGAGGGCTTCATAAGAAGACTCAGGGTCACTCAGTGGGCGATGGAGAGACCTATGCTCGGAGTATCCCTGCGAGATCAAATCAGAAATGGGAAGATCCGAAGGAGAACCAAAGTCACCGACATAGCCCAGCGAGTCGCGAAACTGAAGTTGAAATGGCTGGGGTACATAGTTCGAAGAGCTGATGGTCGTTGGGGTCCCAAGGTGCTGGAGTGGCGACCCCGCATCGGGAAGGGCGTTGTTGGCAGACTGACCCCACTGGGTGGACTGACGACATCAAACGAGTTGCAGGGAGCCACAGAATTGCTACAGCCACAGTCAGGTGCCCGGCCGCAGGTCGGGCACTTAGGTTCCATTTGGTCAATATACCTAAGTTAAGCCCAATACAACCAAAGGGCACCTGACTGTTCATGTATAACTCTAACCTAACCTAACTTTAGATTTTGGCAAACATAGTACTTGTTAGGCATAAGAAACAGAACTAAATACTTCAATTTGCCGCGGCATTACATAACAGCGAGCGTTTCTAAACTGACGACGCCGTATGTAAACGGCGGAATCACACAAAATGCCTGCGACATGCACATTAATATTCCGAGTTTGGCTTTCAGAAAATTGGTCGAATATTCGAATATAGCAGATTTAATATTCGAATATTCGGACAAGCATAGTATTCGAATAATTCGAATATTCGAATATTCGAATGCAAGGCCTACCTACAAAGTAGGTACTATCGATCTATTGTTTGCATAATTACATTGCTTATCACTATGCGTGAATCGAAAGGCTTTATACACTGTTTGAACTTATTATTTTTAATCTTTCTTCGCATGGCAAATGATTTTTTATTATTATTAAATTAGTTAATTTAATAATAATAAAAAATCAAAAGTAATAATAAAAAATCTAATTAAGTTACCAATTTTTTTTATTTATCTTCTTCCTTTTTACAAGCTTTTATTTAACTTGCAATGTATGTACATACTACGCGTTCGCTTCAAGTTGAGCCCTGCACCATAGAGTAAAGAAATCTTCACGCCTCGCGGTACCCCGCACCGCACCTCAAGTCAGACCCACAGTAAAGACACAGTAAAAGAAGATGCAGTATAATAGTTTATCTATTAAGTTTTATTTATTAAGTACTAGCTGACCTGTCTTAACTATGAATATTGAATTCGAATTGGTATAAATAATAAAAAATATATAAAAAAAGTGTTTATTATTCTAATGCTTTACGATATACAACATTCTTAGTTTTTTTTAACCAAACCTACCAAAACTCCTAATAACCAAAGTTCAATTTAATAAATTGAACTTTTAATACGTACACTTAGAATAAGAATTATTATTAAATATTATTTTTGCATGCCTATCCGGCAGATTGTAAGGACTTATTATAATGTAACACCATTGTACTACCTACTCAATCTGTGCAAATAAATAATTTGAATTTGAATTTGAAATTTATTTTTAATAAGCGGTGCTTCGCGAGCGGTTTACTAAGTGGGTCTGACTTGAGGTGCGGTGCGGGGAAGCGCGAGAGAGCTAGGGGAAATTTGTAACGCGTAGTACCACTAGATCAAAGGCGTGAAACTACTGCATATCCTATACTGTGTCCGTACTGTCGGCATGGAACTAGGAATTACGACTACGTCGATTACTTTACTCTATGGTGCAGGGCTCAACTTCAAACGAACGCGTAGTATGTATGTTTATGTCAAATCTTGCAAGATGAATTAGAACCACTTCCCGGTTTTCGATTGATCTGATATTTTGTATGAATATGTAAATCAGATGACAATGCAATATTATTGTGACATGGAGCTGACCTGATGATGATGCCGGATGGTGGTTATGGCAACTCTGTAATAAAACGACGTAACCCCATCAAGTTTGGGCTTGTTTAATTAATCTTGACAAGTACTATTTGGTCCTAGATGATATCCAGGTTCTGATGATGAAGCATAAAGATGTCTATGGACACCTAATCTGTAATAAAACGTAAACCCATCGAGTTTGGACTCGTTTGATACGTCTTGACAAGTACTCTGGTCCTAGACAATATCCAGGGTCTGATGATGAAGCATAAAGATGTCTATGGATACCTACTCTTTAATAAAACGTAAAACCATCGAGTTTGGACTCGTTTGATACGTCTTGAGAAGTACTCTGGTCCTAGACAATATCCATGGTCTGACGTAGCCAACTACTAACTTACTAACACTTGTTTATTTACTTTATTTTTATGTATTGTAACCTTACATAGAAACGTGACATTCATTCGTAAGCGCTTTTATAATCCTAAACCGAAGAAAATTACATACAATACAATGCAACAGTTTATATTTGTTAAATAAATTCAATTTCCAGTTACAATTTCCTCACAATAATGTAATAAACAAGCAAACATCCATTAAATTACCACCAATCAATAACCAATTTTCAGTACCAATAAACCGAGCAATTGTTATCTATAATAGGCATACCGAATCAGATCATAATAGGCTCAAATATACTTTATTACCCATTTTATTTCGATGCCTATTTCCGACAGTTTGATTGATAAGAATTTTACACCTGCCCCCCTAGCCATATTACATATCTATTGTCGTATCTATTCTTTTTCTATGATCGTTAACGCTTAAGACCAGGAGTACCCAAAGTTTTTTAGCACGCCTCCCTTCTCAAAGGATAGGAGGCGTGATAAAAAGCTTTAGGAACCTCTACTTAAGAAGAAGCTATCTTAGAAACGATTGATTGGTAGCCAAGTCGACACAACGTTCTTGATTGCTCCTTCGCTCCACGGAATAGAATTCACGCTACACGCTTGTATATAATATAACATACACGCTTACGCACACGAATACACGCTTCCTCTAAAGCAGGAGTTCCCAAATAATAATAATAATAATAATAATAAATTCGTTTATTTGCTTTAAACATGGGTTACAAATAGGTTACAGATAGGTTACAAAGATTTGTGATTCCGAAACATGTTTTGCCTTATAGGCGTGCAAATATTAAGGTTTCATTTCGTTTACATTAAGGTATACCCATTATTTATGTCAAAAATTGAGATGTCAAGCTGTAAGATGTCTGTCTTTTAATTAAATTTAATTTTAAAGTAATCATTAATTTCATAAATATTATCATTTAATAATTTATTGAACATGTAATTTTTAAATCTATTAATAGTCATAACCTTAATATAATCTGGCAAATAATTATAAATTTTTATTGCCATGCAATAGACATTTCGCTGATGGACAGTCAATCTTTGTCCTGGTACTATTATCTTATGTAGTTGCCTTCTGCTACGATCACAATTATTTTGTTGAGGAAACAATTTAAAAATTTTTTTCACAAATAGACAAATCTCATAAATGTACAGAGCTGGTAGAGGCAATATCTTCTTTTTTTTAAAAAGTGGTCTACAGCTATCAAGATATTCAGCACCACATAATGCCCTCATACATCTTTTTTGTGCCCTAAAAACTCTGATGGCGTTGACTGAATTTCCCCAAAGAATTATTCCGTATCTTAAAATAGACGAAACATAAGCATGATATGCAACAGTAGCTGCTTTTTCTGAAACAGTTATTCTAAGCCTTTTTAGTATGTAAGTAAATTTATCTATTTTTGAACATACATTATCTACCTGTGCTTTCCAGTTACAATAAGAGTCTATAGTTACACCTAAAAAAGTTGCTGTATCCGTTTCTTTGATATTTACGCCATCGAAATTAATATTGATTTTTATACTAGCACTATTATATGTCCGAAAGTGAATAAATTGGGTTTTGCTAAGATTAATGTTTAAGCTATTGTTTGTGAGCCAGTTAGTAACATCTTTAAGAGCTTTGTTTGTTTCTTTTGCAATCATTTCTTGGTCATTAGCTTTAATAACTATTGTTGTGTCATCTGCATATTGGACACATTTTTGATTTACGGAGAGTGGTAAGTCATTAATATACACTAGAAAAAGGAGTGGACCAAGTATACTCCCCTGCGGTACGCCTCTAGGATTAACTCTTGGATTTGACCTAAAGACCTTTTTGTATTTTCCCGAAAGGTTCATTATTTCCACATATTGTTGTCTATTTGTGAGATAACTTTTAATCCACTCATAAGTTGAACCTCGCATTCCGTAGCTATATAGCTTGTTCAACAGAACCTCGTGTGAGACTGAATCGAATGTTTTACTCATGTCTAATAATAGGGCTACAGTAATGTTTTTATTATTTAATCCCTCAGTTACGCATCGCATTAAATCAAAGCAAGCTGTGATAGTAGAGTTATTTTTTCGGAACCCATATTGGTTCGGATGTAAGATATCATGCTTTGTCAGGAAGTTGTATATTTTATCATGAAGGACTTTCTCAAAAATTTTGGAAAGCACTGGTATGAGAGTAATAGGTCTATAGTTGCAGATATCTGTTTTTATACCTTTTTTAAAAATAGGTTTTACTACAGAACATTTTAACTTATTGGGAAAAATGCCTTGCTCTAGCGACAGGTTAATAATGTGACATAAAGGTTTACAGAGATATGGTGAACATATTTTAAGAATTCTCGTATTAATGCCATCGTATCCTGTTGACTGTGTGTTTTTGAGGTTTTTTATGATTTTATATATATCTACATCTATTACCGGGGTTAAAAATAAGGATTCTAAGTTTTGTGTAATATTATATGATTTACATGGTTTATTTTGTTGTACTATATTTGTGAAATACTCATTAAATTTATCTGCTATATCTTTAGGATTAGTGTAAATGTTATTAGCTATGCATATTTTATTTATTGCCTGATCATTAGGGCTTTTAATATTTGAGGTATTCTTTATCACACCTCCTGTCCTCTCAGAAGGGAGGCGTGATAAAAAAAAACTTTGGGAACCCCTGCTCTAAAGCGTTAACGATCAAAGAAAGAGAATATATACAACGAAGTGTAATTTGGCTAGGCCAGGGAGGCTGATTAAAGCCCTTTTTAGGGTTCCGTACCCAAAGGGTACCAACGGGACCCTATTACTAAGCCTACGCTGTCCGTCCGTCCGTCCGTCCGTCCGTCCGTCCGTCCGTCCGTCCGTCTGTCAGCGGGCTGTATCTCGTAAACCGTAATAGATAGACAGATGAAATTTTCACATATTATGTATTTCTATTGCCGCTATAACAACAAATAATAAAAATTAAATTAAATTAAAAAAATTAAATTAAAATATTCCCATGGGTACATGGAAATATTTTTTTTTTAACGGAACCCTAAAAGAGCGAGGCCTGACTCGCACTTGACCGATTTTTAATTATAAGATTCTAGTAATTTAACCAGTGTTTTAGCAGTGGTAGCCTAGTGGTTAGGACTGTGGTCTCCTATTCGGGCGGTCGCAGGTTCGATCCCGGGTAGGTGAAGGTAGGTCAACGGTGAAGGAAAACATCGTGAGGAAACCTGCACATCTGAGAGTTCTTCATAATGTTCTGGGAGGTGTGTGAAGTCCACCAATTCGCATTTGGGCCAGCGTGGTGGACTATGGCCTATAAACCTTCTCTGAGAGGAGACCTGCGCTCAGTAGTGAGCCGTTGATGGGTTGCTAATGATGATGATGAAAAATTTAACAGCAATGATAGTCTAGTGCTAGGACTGCGATCTCCTCTCGGGGGGTCTCGGCTTTGATCCCGGTCACATACCTGTGATTTTTCTGAGCTATATTCCTATGCGTTTAAATAATTACATATCATATGCTTCAACAGTGAAGGAAAGCATCGTGAGGAAACCTGCACGCATGAGAGTTTTCCATAATGTTCTCAAAAGGTTCTAATCTGCCAGTTCGCATTTTCTTTCTCCTTTCTCTGAGAGAAGACTTGCGCTCAGTATTGAGCCGGGTTGCTGATGATGATGACGGTGATGAAGAACTTTAAGGAGCCCTTTTATAAAATTCTTGTTTAAAGCTTTCCCTTATTATCAAGCACCTCAATCAAATTCATCGCAATTTACTTTTGTAAACTTTCACATTGACAGCTACTTAGTGAATTTTGTGTGTTCAATATTGTACGTGTCTATGCCGATGATTTATTCTGCCTTTGTATTCAGCAAAGGCATACTTAAATCATCAGCATCAGAAACGTGGCTTAAATGTTATTAGAGCGCACTTGCCCAGAAAATTATTATTAACACTCGTCTAGAAGGTACTCAATAATAAAAATTACCGTAACTTTAATTATTACAATTTATTAGTCTTTCATTTTCTCATATTACCACACGTGGTTAACAGCTATAGCAGGTTGGTAGACGTTTGGAATAAAACCTACAGGGAATGATTTGTAAGCTGCTTGGTAGGAGATAGGAGCAACGTATGGGTGGAAGTTAAAACCTGGAGGGACAGCGATAGGCGCTGAGAAAACTGATTTGTAAGCCGCGAAAGCATCTTCAGCTTTAGGTGCCTCAGGAGCGGCAGCTTTTACTTCGACAGTATCATCTTTCTTCTCCTCTTCTTTAATTTGAGCTTCCATTAGCTTTTCGGCTTCATCAGCTTTCATTTCCATTTTCGCTTCGGTGGCTTCACTCTTAACTTCAGTTTTAGCTTCAGTGGCTTCACTCTTTACTTCAGTTTTAGCTTCAATGGCTTCACTCTTTTCTTCGGCTTTATCTTCACTACTTTCTGCTTTAACTTCACTAGCAGCTGCAGCTGCTGCTAGTTTAGCTTCGGCGATTTGCGCTTCGTTGAGAGCTTGATTTTTCTTCTCCTCTTCAGCCCAGAAAGCTTCTTCGGATTGCTCTTTAGTTATGTCAGTGGCCTCCATAACTCCTTCGTCAATGTTTTCGGCGGCTTGCTCTTGCATTTCTCTCGCTTGATCGGCGAGGAGTTGGGCCTGGTCGTTGATTTTAACCTGTAGAAATAGGAGCCTACTTGTAATACCTTTGATAAATGAATCAACTCCCTCAATGATGATAAAGAGCGTTAACGTTGAGTTACAAAATTATAAGTAGTTGTTAGTTGAGTTAAGTACGCTTGATCAAAGGGTTTCTTTACTAACATTTTTGAACAAAGCTGTTTCTTTATTGTCATTTTTTCAATGTATTTCTTGGGATTCTTTAATCTTATAAAGATGATATGTTGTATAACATTTGTCATACGTTACACCTGTCATTGCCACAAAATCAAGATTGCATACTGCAGATTATAGTAATGATATCAATCATACAACAAATCAATTTTCGGCATCATCGCAACAAAATTATATTTTCTAAGCAGCCTCATAGTGTAGAGGAGTATAATGTCGATAGATACAATGCTTACAAGCATTGTCCCTGTCAACATTAGGCTCTGTATTTACCTGGGCATCTATAGCAGCAGCCTGGATGTCACCAGCCGGCACTTCCGATGCAACTATTGGTGCCACCGCCACTGGTGCGACAGAGAGAGCTGCGTACGGTGCTATAGGTGCGAACGGGAAAGCCCCATATGGCAATAAACCAGAGGGCGCCGCTGACGCGCAGGCGAGAAGGGCGGAAACGATCTGTGAAAATGTATTACTTTTAACCCGCGGACAATTGCTAGTTTTGAAATATAAAAAACTTGAGAGGTGTCAAGGGACACCCGGATTGAACGTAGTTCCTTTCGATTAATTTTAGTGAAGGAATTGTAATAAACTAGTGGTGTCATCTAGTATTAAATTGATTAACTACGATGAATTATTTTTAGTTTTTTTCTATTGCACTGTTACAAAACCAAAGAGTTACTCTGGTGGAGTTACTGTTTTTTCACAGATGGCGTTATCCAATTTATACAATAAAAAATTAGGGAAAAATTCCACATTTAGAAATTATTTAAAATAAAATAGAAAATAGAAAATTCAGTCTGTCGAGCTGGGATTCGAACCATCGACGTTGAAATTATAGGCGACTGTCCTAACCACTAGGCCATGCAGACGCCTTGTTCTAAAGCGAATACACCGAACACAATGCAAAATTCACATTCAACAAAAAAGTGTCGGTTTCAAAAATGTGTCGAGGGTCGGTTTCCTTAATTTTTTCCGTCTAGCCCCCTTCCGTACCGCGCGATAAGGAACTACGATCCAATAACCACATAAAAGTTGTTTAACCGGTATACTTTTATAAGTTGCTGATATTATGACAACTCGGCGTTATTCTTGATCGATTCTAATTTATGTTGACATTATTGTACGTGTCAAGACTGGAAAGGTTCTAGACTGATCTAAATTAAAGCTATATTTGCTGAACTAGTTTATTAGGGCATTAACACACTAGTATCGACCTGCAACAAAGCTACGGATTGACGTGATTTTTTGCATGAGTATAGTTGAGGACCATGGCCCTGATTCTATAACTCAGTTGCTATCAAAAAATGATAGCCACTGACATATATTTTTTATCCATTGAAGGTTTGCTACGAAAATGATACTTTTATTTTCATAGCAAACATTCGATGGATAAAAAATAATATGTCAGTGGCTATCATTTTTGCTAGCAACTGAGTTACAGAATCAGGGCCATGGAGGGTGACATAACATGCTACTTTTATACAGGAAATTCAAAAAGTTCCCGTGGGATTTTATAAACTAAATCTACAGGCATCAGGTAGTAATATATAACGATTGATGTGTGAATAGGGCTTTTACTTGACATTAAGAACTAGTTGCAGATATTATAAAAAGGTAGTGTTACTTGGGACTACATTTGTTACATTGTAATCTAATTACAAGCTTTTAATTAACTTGCAATATTTGTTTGGGTCAAATCTTGTAAGATGAATTAGACCCACTTCCCGGTTTCTGATCGAGCTGAAATTTTGTATGTATGTGTAAATCGGATGACAATGCAATATTGTTGTGACATGGAGCTGATCTGATGATGGAGACGGAAGATGGCTATCGGAACTCTGTAATAAAACGACGTAACCCCATCGAGTTTGGGCTCGTTTGATTCGTCATAACAAGTACTCGGATCCTGGATGATATCCAGAGTCAAATGATGTAGCTACTAAAAGCTTGCATTTTGTGTTTTTATATTAATTTTAATCTAATTTAATTGTGTTTTTGTATTAATTTCAATCTAATTTAATTATTTAATTTAATTTAATGTGAATTTAATTTGATTTGATTTAATTTAATTTTATGGTTTATTTTATTTTATTTAATATGGATATTATGTCTGAAATAAATAAATTATTATTATTATTTAAAAATAAAAATTTTAATTTACACTTGTTTTTTGCATGGTTATAGTTGAGGACCTGAAGGGTGACATAACATGCTACTTTTTGTTCCGGAAATTCAAATAGTTCCCGTGGGATTTTATAAACTAAATCCACAGGCATTAGCTAGTAATATATTACGATTGCTGTGTGAATAGGGCTTTTACTTGACATTAAGAACTAGATGCAGGTATTATAAAAGTGTTACTTGGGACTACATTTGTTACATTGTAATCTAATTTTATGCGATATGAATATTATGATGATTGGACGGGCACCCGAGATACGAAAGACCTTCTGATTGGAAGATTAACAATTTTAAAATTATCATTTATTTATTAGCGACTAGATTTTGACGACCTCCCTGGCGCAATGGTGAGCGCTGTGGTCTTATAACTGCAGGGAGGTCTCGGGTTCGATTCCCGGCGGGTTCAATTTGGGAGTTTATAATTTCTGAATTGTCTGGTCTGCTCTGGTGGGAGGCTTTCGTTGGCCGTGGCTAGTTACCACCCTACCGTCAAAGACGTGCCGCCAAGCGATTTAGCGTTCCGGCACGATGGCGTGTAGAAACCGATTAGGGGTATGCGTTGAATTTTCACTGCCATAGCCCTTCCAAGTTAGCCCGCTACCATCTTAGACTGCATCGTCACTTACCATCAGGTGAGATCGCAGTCAATGACTATCTGGTCATCGAATAAAAAAAAATGATCTGCCCCAGCTTCGCTCCAGATGAATTTTGAAAATCGGTAACAGGGTGGAATTTCCAAAAATCTTGAAACACGTATTTCTTCACTTTTATTGAAAGCCCAAATACCCAGATTCATAGATATAACTTGAAAAATGACGGATTTTCATATAAACTTTTACCCTCTATTCAACCCCCTTGGGGGTGGAATTTCAAAAAACTCTTTCTTAGTGGCCTACGTCATAAAAGGAACCTTCTGTCAAAATTTCAAACTTTTAGCTCCATTGCTTTAGGCTGTACGTTGATAGATTACTCAGACAGTAAGGATTTAAGTCTTTTTATATAATGAGAGTTTAAATTAAATGGATAAAAGTTAAAATATAGAGTAATTAAGATCAAACCCCCCACCAGAGTCATAACGCAGCGTCTTAGGCACTGATATAAATGTAGAACTCTTTGGTCTTCTTCTTCTTCTTTATCAACCTATAGACGTCCACTGCTGGACAAAGGTCTCCTGCATGGACTTCCACAGGCTTCGGTCTTGCGCCGCTTGAATCCAGCGGCTCCCTGCGACTCGTTTGATGTCGTCGGTCCACCTGGTGGGGGGTCTGCCAACACTGCGCTTCCCGGTGCGGGGTCGCCACTCCAACACCTTGGGACCCCAACGACCATCAGTTCTTCGAACTATGTGCCCCGAAACTATTTAATTTTGGTCTTAGGGGTTGAATAAATCTTAAATACATACTCGTAACATAAAAAAATTATGCTGGCCGAATTGAAAACCTCCTGCTTTTATGGAAGTCGATTGATAACATAATATTATGTTTAAGATCCTGATTGATTGAATAAAAGAAATATAGGAAAAAAATATTCATCATCATCATCATTAGCAACTCATCAACGGCTCACTACTGAGCTCAGGTCTCCTCTCAGAGAAGGGTTATAGGCCATAGTCCACCACGCTGGCCCAATGCGAATTGGCGGACTTCACACACTTTCAAGAACATTATGAAGAACTCTCAGGTATGCAGGTTTCCTCACGATGTTTTCCTTCACCATTGAAGCAAGTGATATTTAATTGCTTAAACACACTTGACTCCGAAAAGTCAGAGGTGCGTACCCGGGATCGAACCTGCGACCCCCTGAATAGGAGACCACAGTCCTAACCACTAGGCTATCATTGCTTAAAATATTATTCAATATTTATTAAATTAATTAAAAATTAAAAATCAATTATCCATTAAAGGATTATAAGAATTTTGTAAGGCAATGTCAAAAAGAAGGGCTATGATTTTAGCCGTCTTTATAATATTACTAGCTGATGCCCGCGACTTCGTCCGCATGGATTTAGTTTTTAAAATCCCTCGGGAACTCTTTCATTTTCCGCAATAAAAAGTAGTCTTTGTCACTCTCCAGGTCCTCAACTATACCCATGCAAAAAATCACGTCGATCCGTAGCTTTGTTGCGGCGTGATTGAAGGACAAACCAACAAACAGACAAACACACTTTCGCATTTATAATATTAGTATGATGTATGCATGATTATATTCACGAAATGTGAATGTTCCACCTAAACCACTGAGCCGATTTTGATGAGTGAGCTATGTCAATTATTATGACGTCACATTTTTACACGACCAAAATCAATATATTATGATCGATGCTACATCCAATTTTCGAGTTACAGTTTTTAAACTGTTATCCTAGTTACTAATATCAGGCTACGGAATCCTACCTTGAGCGTGTTCTGACGCGCACTTGCCCAGCTGTTTGTTAGGCCGAAATTAGACGGTGCCCCGTTCATCGTTCATTTTTGCGAAAAAGTTTTGCGAAAATGCACCCTAAGGCCCTTTGCCCTAAGGGCAAATTTAGACGGTTCATTTTCGATGAAGCCTCGAAAATGAAAAGCAAAAATCTCGAAAGCTAAATTCGCCTTGAGGGCGAGTAAATATTTTCGCAACAATGAACGAGGCACCGTCTAATTTGGGCCTTACATTAATTGTCCGCCCAACAAAGTAAAAACGCTCGGACGGGTTTGTGATAAAGAGATTAGCGATTATAATTTATAATGTCGGTATGCGGAATGAAGGTTATACACGTTTGCAAATGAAATCGTGATGCACACGGCCGCGGTCTTCGTCCAACAAAGTTATGATGAATAAAAGAATAATCTGAATATAATAAAGGAAAGAGTGACTGACTGACTGATCTATCAACGCACAGTTCAAACCCTATGACGGATCGGGCTGGAACTGGACATGATATACAGTACAAATAGCTAATAAAATAGCGTAGGTAATAGGTATCCGCTAAGAAAGGATTTTTGAAAATTAAAGCCCTAAAGGGTAAAATAGGGGTTTGAAAAATCGAAATTAGCGTGAGCGAAGACGCGGGCAAAAGCTAGTAATAAATAAGCAGGGATAGTGGTTAAGACTTCTTTTCAGAGGGTCCGGGGTTCGATTCTAGCAAAGCAGATTCTAGCAAAGCATTTCTGACTTTTCGTTTTAAGCAATTACATAATATCACTTGCTTTGCTTGGTTTTGATGAATGTAATAATAAATTTGTAAAACGTAGTAGTGACATGACCAAGTTTAAGTAATCGGGTTAATTAATTCATAATGAAGAAAAATTATATAATGAAGAAAATTTACTAATACTATCTATCAATAAAAAATTCTTCATATACTGGTGAACTATATCACTATGTTCTTATTAATACTAACTTTTGGCTGGAACAAAAAGCCTTTGTCACTCTCCAGGTCCTCAGTTATACGCGGGCAAACAATCACGTCAAGCCGTTGCTTCATTGCTGCGTGATTGAAGAACAAAAAAACAAAACAGTCGCATTTATAATAATATAAATAATAAGCAAGTATATTAATAGAATAAATTGCAATCGAAAGTAAATAGAAATAGTATTTTGTATGCTAATAAAGATTTATTGTTTATCAAGAACGTTCTGCTTTGTGCAAAATCATCATAATTCATTCGTCAGGAGCAAGTTTATTATGCAATAAAAATGGTAGGCTCTTCAATGGCATGCACATATTTATGACTAATGTTATGCAGATGTATGATAAATGATTTTATTGAACGTAGGTTTCAATTAAACAAATATAGTTAAAAACCTTTTAACCTGTTTGTAATGAATACTTTAGCGATTATTATATCGGTATGCAGTTATGGAGGTCACACGTACAATTATTCAACAGATATTCTAACTAATAGTATAAATTCGAAAGTCAAAAGCGTGTTTGTATGTTAGTATGTCCTTCAATCACGCAGCAACAAAGCAAACAAACGGATTGACTAGATTTTTGCATGGACCTGGGGAGTGACAAACGATATTTTTAATCCCAGAAAAACAATAGTTTCCTGTTTCTAATAACAAAAAATAACGTTACAAATTAATTTTAAATAGTTTTTTATTTATTTAAAACTTCATTCAAGAGCTTCTTTAAGATTATAATCTATTTAACAACTGCTAAAATAATAAAATCTTTACCTGCCTAGTAAAAGAATTTAAATTTAATCGGAAACCTACAAGTGAAATTAAAAACCTAATTAAAAAAAATACAGTTTTGTATCCAAAAATACGACAACAAGTAAAACCCTACTTCAACAAAAATAGCACCACTTAATCGATGTTCTATTCGACCGTGTGTATTTAGATTCTATTTGATAATAATTATTTTAACGAAAGCAGCCATATTTATTTCGTAAAATTCACTGAATCGAAACAAAGAACATAGTTTAATCTATTTTTTCATAACCAACATTTTGATTACACATTGTTATGGAGTTTATGCAATATTTCCGAAAACCAAGCTAATTATTAAAAAAAAACTTGAGAGGTGTCAAGGGACACCCGGATGGAACGAAGTTCCTTTCGATTAATTAGTGAAGGAATTGTAATAAACTAGTGGTGTCATCTAGTATTAAATTGATTAACTACGATGAATTATATTTAGTTTATTTCTATTGCAGTAATGTTACAAAACCAAAGAGTTACTCTGGTTTTTTAACAGATGGCGTTAGTAGTACAATAACATTTTATCCAATTTATACAATAAAAAATTAGGGAAAAATTCCACATGTAGAAATTATTTAAAATAAAATTGAAAATAGAAAATTCAGTCTGTCGAGCTGGGATTCGAACCATCGACTTTTAACTGTTAAGCGACTGCCGAAGCCACATGGCTACGGCGACCCAATATTGTACCGCGAAAATACCGAACACAATGCAAAATTCACATTCAACAAAAAAGTGTCGGTTTCAAAAAAGTGTCGAGTGTCGGTTCCTTAATTTTTTCCGTCTAGCCCCCTTCCGCACCGCGCGATAAGGAACTACGTTCCAAAAAACTAGCTTACTTTGTTATAAAATATCAACTAACAATTTTAATCAAATAGTTTTTTTTTGCGGACGCCATATTTAAAGTTCTTACCAATTTTTTGAAAATTTGCCCGCAAATTCTTCCCGGTGGAGTTAAGTTTTTAACAATTCCGCGGGAAAAATTTTTCGGGATAAAAGGGAGCCTATGTCACTCTCCAAGTCCTCAACTATCCCCTTGTAAAAAAATTGATTGTCTGTAAAGTCGGTTTACGGACGATAGTTTTACGTGATAACGTCTTATAGAAACATTGATGAAAAATTTCATACTTTTATGAATTGAATTGAATTATTATCACTGAATTGTCATTATTTTGTATAATAAAAGGAAGGAGTTAATTGAAAATTACAATTTTCTCTAGTCACTAACCAACGCTTGGGCCGATCGTGCCTCTCTATCGCTTGTTCTGCGCTCTCGCTTGCACGCGAAGGCTCAAGCGGAACGTGACACTTTTTCGTGCAGCCGGTGTTCATCGATTTATAAGACGTTATCACTTCAAAATCCCGATGATCCGTAGCTCTTTTGAGGTGTGTTTGTGTTATTGAAGGACAAATCAACAAACGAATACACTTTCGCTTTTATATTATTAGCAAGGTTATTAGTTGCGAAATAAATTATTATTGTAGCTAAATCTGTTTTACACACTGACCTCTATAAAATTAATATAGTAACACTGGACTGGCTGCTGTCATGTTTTTTGGACCTACTTGATCGACGCCATTTTGGCGCTGTAAGCAGTTACGAGAGTCCAAGGAACTAAAATTAGTGAGGGCACCAGTTGACAACTGATAGTTGATGCTTTTTGGCACTTCCTGCATCCCTGTAATAATTAGTTCCAGATACACGTATGTCAAATGTGTCGCTTCAAATTGATCCATAATTAATTAAGCTGACATTTGTGAACAGACAGTCCAGTGTTAATCATAGATTAATTAAATAAAATTTAAATAAATAAATTAAATTAAATAGAGGTCGGTAGTTGTACACAATGTCGAAACCAAACTAAATTGAGAGGTCTAAATCTCGTGCGTCCCTTTCACTATGCTCGCTGCGGATAAGGATAGCTCTAGATTTGGACCAATTTAGAGTTTGTTGTTGTGTACAACAGCTGCTCGATTTCGGAAAAGCTGCATCAATCATTGCTGCAGTCACAATTTAAGATACTCTGAATTAAAAAAAAATTAATATTAGCCATGTTGAACTTGACTAATTATTTCCCTCTCCCCTCTAAATAAGCGGAAAGCTTGTGCTAAGAGTGGGCACGACAATAGTGCAACGGGTGGGATTCGAACCTGCGACCTTTCAGTTTTCAGTCCGCACCTTTTACCATTAGGCTATTGACGTTCTAGCTACAACAATGCTTTTAACCAACAGCGAGAAAGGATTGACCAATCAGGATTAATTACGACTGTCACACTGCAGCAATAATTTTAAGACAATCCCGCTGCAAAATTAGCCATTTATCCGTGATTGAAGGACAAACCAATAAACAAACACAAATAATATTAGTAAGGACGAGTCTATATGCCAAAGGATTTTTTCATTTTTGATAATATTAGATCACAAAAAAAACGTATCACTACAACCACTCAGAACAATTAAAAAAAAATAACTAGTGATGCGAAACTAACCAGAACTCTCATCTTCGCGTTATCGATGTCTACTG
Organism: Oeneis ivallda; assembly: GCA_029955525.1. Taxonomy (NCBI): domain Eukaryota; kingdom Metazoa; phylum Arthropoda; class Insecta; order Lepidoptera; family Nymphalidae; genus Oeneis; species Oeneis ivallda. Next base: position 4,444,715 of record JARPMR010000028.1, read on the forward strand.
ATTGCCTCATCAGACGAGAATCGGTTTTTATATTCCATCCGCACGATATAGAACAGGCTGGACACTGGGTCGATCGTTTACATGAATGTAATAAAAAAAAGTTTATGTCAACGCCCCCGCGGGCTGACGGATGGAGGAAGCGCGCGCTTTTTGACACTTCGGCGCCATCTTGAAAAAGGTTTATTGTTGGTATTCAGTGTTACGTCACGGCTTTGGCGCCGGCTAGTTTTAAGGTTGAAGACAAGGGTCTGCCCGCGAAATTCAAATTTAATTTGGTTTTTCGGAATTTGTAAACTAATACGACAAAGTAGGCTTATGGCCTTCTAATTGCGCCAGTGGAATTATCATCTTCACAGGTTTACATAAAAATCTTTACTTGAAAGTGACCAGTTTAAGAAATTAATCAAAATACTGAGTTGGACGTGAGTTACTCACAAATTAGTCGATATTTTGATTAATTTCTTAGACTGGACACTTTCAAGTAAAACTTTTTATATAAACCTGTGAAGATGATACTGCTATTGTCGCATTTAGAATGCCATAAGCCTACTTTGTCGTATTAGCTTACAAATTGCGAAAAACCAAATTAAATTTGAATTTCGCGGGCAGACCCTTGTCTTCAACCTTAATACTAATATTTAAATGCGAAGGTGTGTCTGTCTTTTCATAATTTTCTGTTCACAAATAAAAAGAGAAAGAGAAATTGAAATTCTTTGTTACTGGAAAGATGTCATTCAAATAATTATTTATTTAATAAACCAACATTTAGGGTTCTCCGGTTTCACAAAGAGGAACAGGTTGTCAAAATGTTAAAAATTCAGCGCCATATTGAAATTCTTTGTTATTGGCACGATGTCGTTCAAAATCGATCTTTAGGAATCGTTGGGTTCACAAAAAGAGGAAACTGTAGTCAAAGTTACGTTCCCTCAAATATGGTTGAGCGAAGCAACGGCTGGGTCATGCGTCATGCTCGTGAACGTGTGCCACCGGCGGGAATGGGGCTACTTTATGTCTGCCCATCTTAAGATATATTGTATTGTTAGTAGGTATGCATTTTTGGAACTTCCCTTCATTGTGGAAACACTGTATACATAGCATAGTATCTATTGTATTGTAAACTTGTTTTGAAAAGAGCAACCGCCGAGTTTCTTGGTGGTTCTTCTCGGCAGGAAGGGCATTCCGAACCAGTGGTAGAGTCAGACGATTCAAACGCACTTGTAAAAAGTTTATTTGAATAAAAAATATTTCTATTCTATTCTATAAAGAAATAAAATTAACTATCTGTTCACTGAAAACTTCACAAATAGAGAAAACAGCAGCTGATCTTATTACTTGTCTACATTAAACCTCCGAGCAAATCAGCTTTCAAAGTCAAAAAGGCTTTGCGGCTGTGCGTTGATGAGTCAGTGAGTAATCGAGACTTTTCTTTTTAGGTATACTTACTTATACTAGCTTTTGCCTACGAAATAGACCGCGTTGAGTTAGTTAAAAATTCCGTGGGAACCCTCTGTTTTTCCGGGCATATTTCTATTCTATTCTATTCCATTCCATTGCATTCCATTCTATTCTATTATATTCTATTCTATTCTATTCTCCAAGTCGATCCGTTGCTTCGTTGCTGTGTGATTGAAGGACAAACCAACAGATACACTTTAACAGTTATAACGCATCACGTATAAATCTTATTAATAAGGAATGAGGCACACTGCGGAAGTCATAAAATTTCACAGAATTTTATTGTATCGCACATACAGTCCAGAGGTAACATACGGAAAACATCAAGTAACCTTTAAAAGAAATTATATATTGGTATTACCAGAGTACCTGACGTAAGTAGGCTCGGTATCTTACGAGTATCTTTTTATTGGGGCTCTAGAGTTAGCGACTTATTTAAGAGGCGCGTAGCGGAGCGGGCATCGGGCAAAATCTGACGTACGTGTCTGTGAAAACTGCCCCTGTAGCCAAGTAACACTTCGTTGTGTCTATTCTCTTTCTACGATAGTTTTCACTTGAAGTTTTAGCTAGAGCTTGACTAGATGGCGCTGCAGCTGATCAAAGACAGAAGTGTTTTGATAATATTTCGCGGCATTTTGTAGTGTTTTTTTAGCATTTAAAACATTTAATAATACAAAATGCCGCGCGAGTATCTTTTTATTGGGGCTCCAGAGTAAGCGACTTACTGAGAGGAGCGTAGCGGAGCGGGTATCGGGCAAAATCTGACTTACCTACGTGTCTGTGAAAACTGCCCCTGTAGCCAAATAACACTTCGTTGTGTCTATTCTCTTTCTACGATAGTTGTCACTTGAAGTTTTAGCTAGAGCTAAACTAGATGGCGCTGCAGCTAATCAAAGACAGAAGTGTTTTGATAATATAATATTTCGCGGCATTTTGTAGTGTTTTTTTAGTATTTAAAACATTTATAATACAAAATGCCGCGCGAGTATCTTTTTATTGGGACTCCAGAGTAAGCGACTTACTGAGAGGAGCGTAGCGGAGCGGGTATCGGGCAAAATCTGACTTACCTACGTGTCTGTGAAAACTGCCCCTGTAGCCAAATAACACTTCGTTGTGTCTATTCTCTTTCTACTGCTGCACGGGTCGTCTTCGCTGGCCGTGGCCAGCGGAGGGTACGGGCTTCGAGGCAGGGCCTCATTACCCGGGCGGGGCGCGGGGAAGAGCACTTCCCCGGTGATGGATTTTCAGCCGTCTTGGCAATTAGGTCCATGGCGGCTGAGGCTCCTGGTCCGTGGGGAGCAGGGTCCTTGCGGAGGGACTTCTTGGGAGAGGGCTCCGCTCGCTGGCGGGCAGGATTGCCGTCGCGAGCGGAGCGGTGTCGGGTCCAGTGGGTGGCCCCGCGCTACGGGCGATAGAGTCGCTGCCGTGCGCGGGACCGGTGTCGGTCCGGGGGCCCCGCGTCGCAGGCGACCAAGTCGCCGCCGCGAGCGGAGCGGTGTCGGGTCCAGAGGGTGGGCCCGCGCTACGGGCGATAGAGTCGCTGCCGTGCGCGGGACCGGTGTCGGTCCGGGGGGCCCGCGTCGCAGGCGGGCAAGTCGCCGCCGCGAGCGGAGCGGTGTCGGGTCCAGAGGATGGGCCCGCGCTACGGGCGATAGAGTCGCTGCCGTGCGCGGGACCGGTGTCGGTCCGGGGGCCCCGCGTCGCAGGCGGGCAAGTCGCCGCCGCGAGCGGAGCGGTGTCGTGTTCGGTGTGGGGCCCCGCGCTACTGACGAAAGGGTCGTCATCGAGCGCGGGGCCAGTGTATCGCCAGGGGCCCCGCGTCGCTGGCGGGCAGATAGCCGCCGCGAGCGGGGCGGTGTCAAGTCCGGTGGAGTGCTCCGCGCTACGGGCGATGGTGTCGCCACCGAGCGCGGAGCTGAGGTCAAGTCCGGTGGATCTCGCGTCGTCGTCGCTGTGGTCGCCTGCGTGCCTCCTCGGTGGTGGCGATCGCAGGAGCTCACGAGGTAGAGGACGCCCGGTCGGTGGTCGGCTGGCTAGCGGTGCGATGCCGTGGAGGTGCTCGTACGGTCCGTTGTCGGCGCTGGCGAACATGCGCCGCGCCAGTGTACGGACGTACTCCTCCACGGTGGGCGTCTTGAGGTCGCGATGGATCACATCGTTCCTCACGTACCTCGGAGCTCCAACGATCAGACGGAGGCACTTGTTCTGTTGGACCTGTAGGCGGCGCTTCTGGTATGCTGAGCAGAACGCATACCAGGCTGGGGCCGCGTACGTCAGTCTAGAGCGGACATAGGCTCCATAGATGAGGAGCTTGGTCTTCGGCGATAAGCTTGAGGTGAAGACTTGGTGAAGCATCGACAGTGCCGCCTTAGCCTGACTCACCACGTGATTGACCATGGGAATCAGGTTCAGGCTGAGGTCGATGCGGCACCCCAAGTAGCACACCGAAGTTTGCCACTCTATGTCCTGCCCTCGGAGTCGGAGCTGACGTATAGGCTTCCGGATGCCGAACAGGATCGCGGCCGTCTTCCCCACGTTGACGGCCATCCTCCACTTGTCCAGCCATTCCGGAAGCAGGTCCAACAGGCGCTGCATCTTGTTGCAGGCGACGATCTGGTGGTGCGACGACGCGAGATACGCGCTGTCGTCGGCGTAGAGCGACAACAGCACGTCTTCCTCCCCCTCGCGCAGGTGTCCGGCGAGGGTAGGGATGTCGTCGGTGTACAGCGCGTACAGGCACGGAGAGAGGCAGCTGCCTTGGGGCACTCCGGCACGGATGGGGCGCGGCTGGGAGTCCGCGCCCTCCACGGAGACGTGGAAGGACCGCCCGTCCAGGAAGGAAGCCACCAGCCGCACGATCGCTGGTGGTAGATCGGTTGAGAGGAGCTTCGCCAGGAGTCCGGTGTGCCATACACGGTCAAAGGCCTTCTCGATATCGAGAAAGACCCCGACGGTGCAGTGGCCCTTGTTCTTCTCACTGGCGATGTGGTGGAGTCCTCTCGCCAGCTGGAGCGTCGTGGAGTGGTTGCTGCGAAAGCCGAACTGCTCATCCCGTAAGCGGATGTACGGGGTGAGCCTTCGCAGCAACAGACGCTCGAACAGCTTGGCGATGTGCGGCAGTAAGGTGATGGGGCGGTAGCTTCCTGGGAGGCGGCGGTCCTTGCCCGGTTTGGGGATGGTGATGACCTTCCCCCTCTTCCAGGTCTCCGGGAAGTGTGCCGTGCGGAGTATGCCATTGAAGAGCCTCGCTAGCGCTACGAGGGCTCTTCTTGGCAGCTGCTGAAGTGCGGCGATCGGAATTCCGTCGTAGCCTGCCGCCTTCCGTTTGGGGAGACGGATGACGGCTTTCCTCAGCTCAGACGGGGAGATGAACTCGTCCCCCCGGAGCGGAGGAGTCTGGGCCGACAGGAATTCCCGCACTTGATGGTCGAGCTCGGTGTGGTGCCTGTACGCGTTGTCGTTGGCCGGTGGGTTGGGGGTGAACTGCGCCTCCATATACTCCGCCATGATCTCAGCTCGGTCATGCGCGGAGTATCTTCGCCTACCCTGGCTGTCCAGCAAAGGGTAGACGGGTGAGTCTGATCCGGTGAGGGTCTTGCACAGGTGGTACAGCGTTGTTTCGGACTCGGCTGCCGCGTCGATGGTCTTCTCCCAGTCATCATCTTCGCGGGCGCCGAGTGCTAGCCTCACTTCCTGTGCAAGGCGGTTGAGGTCACGCTTGACCGTCGGACAGCGAGTGCGCGCCCATAGCTTGCGCAGGGCGCGCTTCCTCTTCAGCATGTCGCGGAGCGAGCTCGAGAGCAGGTCACGTCGACCAGTGGGGGGCATGGTGGTGGTGGCCTCCTGTTTGGCCGTCTGGATGGCCGCCATGATGGTGTTGGCGGCCCGGTCAACGTCCACTGGGGTCGAGATGGGACCTGCGAGCTCAAGCTCCGACAGCGCGGCGGCGAACTTCTCCCAGTTGGTCTTGGCTCTGGGAGGACGCGGTATGGTGAAGTCGCGCTGGAGGTTAAGCGTGACCAGTATCGGCAGGTGTTCAGTGTCGAGGTCATAGAGTGGCTCGACACTGATGGGGTGGTCAATCCGGTAGTGCAGCACGATGTCCAGGACGTCCGGGTGGTAGTGGGGGTTTGACGGTATATTGGTCGGTGCTCCTGGACCCAATATACCGTACTGGTGGCGCTCGCTGTCCTCGAGTAAAGCCCTTCCGGCCGGGGTGATGACGCGCGAGCCCCAGGCTTGGTGCTTCGCGTTAAGATCACCCACGACTAGTGTGGGGGCGTGCGACTCGAGGAGTGTGTGGACGTCGGTGCTGCAGAAAGTCGTGGCAGGTGGTCGGTAGGCGGCATACAGGAGGAGCTCCTCCTCCCCGGCGTGAACACGCACTCCCTGCGTACGCAGGGATGTGTATGGTGCGTGTTCAACTTCTTCATGTACAATGTCCCTCCGCACCAGGGCCGCCGTTCCTCTGAAGGCGTGACCCCGGGGAGAGACTTCGTCGCGCCGGTACACGAAGAAGTTCGGGATACGGAGCTCGACGTGTTCCGCGAGCTTGGTCTCGCCCAGGAGGATGACGTGGATGTCCTGCGACTGGGCGAGCGTTGTGAGCTCGCGGATGTGGCCTCTGATGCCGCCCGGGTTCCAGTACAGGACCCTCAGCAGGATGGGAGTCGCGCTAAGACCGCCATCCCTGCTGCGATCGCCTGTACTGCGCCCTGTCCCTGCAGGTAGGTTGTCAGCCCGGTCGTGATTGCCTCTAACACAACCCGGACTATGGCCATGATGTCCGGGCTGTGTCTCGCTTCCCCCTGTTGAGGTGCGGGGGGAGGCGGTTGGGAGGCGGTGTGTTGCTCGGCAGGTGGGGCTGCGCGCCGGGCAGTGCGCGGCGCGGCGCGCGGTGCAGCGCGTGATGGTGCAGATTGTTGCTGCTCGCGCGCTTGCTGCTGCACGCGAGCTTGCGCCTGCGCCCTCTCAGGAGCAATCCGCTGCGAGCGGCGAGTTTGCTCCCGAGAAGCGGCAGGCGTCGGCGAGTGCGGTCGGGCTGTGGCGGCGGGGGCGGTCGGGGCCGATTGGGTCGGCGCCGATTGGGTCGGCGCCGACTGAGTCGGCGGAGGTTGAGTCGGCGCAGGTGCCTGGGATTGCACCTGCGCGGCCTGTTGTGTGGGCGCCTGCCTCGCTTGCCTCGGCTGAGGCGTGGAGGCGGCGGCTGGCTCGTTGCGAGCGGGGCGGCGGCCGCGGTTGCGCGGTCTGCGCCTACCGCGCAGCGCCTGTCCCCGCTCGGTGGGCGGGTTGGCCGCCGCTGGGAGCGTGGTAGTAGGGCCCCCAGCGGCGTTCGGTGGAGCGGTTCTCGTGGTCGATGAGGGGCGAGGAGCGCGCGTTTTGATAAGTGTTTTGATAATATAATATTTCGCGGCATTTTGTAGTGTTTTTTGTAGCATTTAAAACATTTATAATACAAAATGCCGCGAAATTTTATCAAAACACCTCTGTCTTTGATCAGCTGCAGCGCCATCTAGTCTAGCTTTAGCCAAAACTTCAAGTATCAACTAGTAGTAACAACTATCGTAGAACGAGAATAGACACAACGAAGTGTTACTTGGCTACAGGGGCTGTTGTTTTATTAATACTCACACAATTACAAAAGGAAAATCAATATTCAACTTCATCATTCTATATCAAAGGAGATATTAAGTATTTTTTAAGTAAATTTTTTGACTGAATTCTCAACATGTTCAGTGAAGACATATTGCATTTTGTGGCTGAATCGGCCTCAACTTGCTTAGTACAAATAAAACAATATATCTACTTGCGTTATACTTTATGTCTAGTTACTAAAGCGTCTAAAGTAAAAGACTATTTCGAAGATATACTCTAAATAAAATTAACTTAAAAATAACTAAAATAGAACAATCTTGACATCGAATTTCTATTTCATTGACATAAAATGTTGGTCCAAGATCCCAGTGCCGCCAGACCTAAGTTATTTTCTCAGCCATGATTTATGTACGATAGAATAGTGTTCGTAAGTCCTTTCAGTGTATGCGTACCTGTTAGCTTGTGCCGACGGCCAATTTCCAGATACCAGGTGCTAAAGGTAGGTAAAAACTAGACTAACTTATCTTAAATTCTCAGGGCTGATTTTCATATATGTTTTAAAGAATATTGTAAAAATTAATAAATTAATACTGCCAGACGCTTACCGCCGGCGGTAACTTTTGCCAGACGCTTTGAAGCTCCCAAAAAAATATATAATTTAAGTTAAGTTATATTCTCAGTTACGATTTTTATACATGATACTCAGGGAACTATTGCAATATTTTCTGTAAGCTGCCAGACCTATTGGAGGGGTCAAACATCCCCCCAGACACACATTAAGCGTCCCCATATAGCCTAGGCAATGGGGCGGTCTGTTGTATGGAGACCCCCACATCAAATCCTCAGTCGATGAAATTTGGCAGGGTTGTAGTATGGGATGACCCAAAATTTACACAAAAATATCCAAAAAAAAATCCATGCGGAAGTTAGGTATTTATACCTAAAAGTACAAATAGCTCAATATTTTGAAATAAATAATTTCTCCGTCCAATTTTTTTTAGCAAACTAATTATTAGACTTAATAAGAGGTACTTGATAAAAATCCAAAACTTTTTTCAAACGGAACTGTCACTTTTTAAAGAGGTTTCCTTTTTTTGTCCGTAATTTCGACCACAAAATTGCTCAGTCAATTTTTCATTTTTAAATGTCCTTAAAATGTAATTTAGCATAACGTGTAAGAAAATCCAAAAATAAATCCATACCAAAATCTATTTATCTTACTTCAACTGAAAATTGTTTATAACTCGGTATGAAAAATTTCTCAATCCAATTTCTTTTTTTTATCATAGTAGGTAGTCACATTTACACTCTTATCCTAAATATCCAAAAAAAATATCACGAACAACATTGATATTGAAACAGATTTTTTGAAATCTAAACTGCGTTTTCGCGATAATGCACCTTAATTCTTGAAATATTGGGTATAGTTTAGCGTGCGCGAGCGAAGCGACTTCACAAAATAATATACATGTTACTACATGCCTTCTACAATGCTAAATATTGAACATAAACGTGTAACTGAACATTAATTTATTTGTACAAGATAAATGAGCTTAAATAAGGGCTCATAAATTATTTTTTTTGTAAGCTTATGTCTAGGTAAGTAAATTAAAATAAAAAATTAAGTGGCACTCGGGGACTGCCGCAGTAAAGCTATTGCATAGCATTTTTTATCAACTTATGCAATTATAATATTTATGCAATATATTTTTTTGCATAATAAAAATTATGCAAAAAAATAATTAAAAAACAAAATAAAAATTATGCAAAAAAATAATTAATAAACAAACAAACAAGAAAAGCGCACTGTCACTTCTTCGCGTGTGAGATTCGAACCTGCGACATCATACACCATACGGTAAAGAAAGCGGCTGCTCGCCCACTGCGCCGAACAGAGCTACTTGTGAACCTCTAAAATGTTGAACGCTTACTGAACGACGGTGTTAGGTTTATTTTCGTTACGGAATTTCTTGATTCGGTAGCCGCGCTCAAACTGTTTGTCCTAGTTCAAAGCCCGCGATAAAAGCTATGCAATAGCTTAAAATTTACCTAATTTTTTATCATTACTTGGATTTGAGGAAATAAAGGAGGAAATGTATTAAATATATTTTGTTTAAGTACGTATTTGTTTATGCAACTGATATCGACGCTGGAAATTTCAATTGTCGTAAGGGACATTCTGTCGTAAGTACACTTGATTCACCATCGAACTTGAAATTTTTTTTTCTATCGATCTGTATATTTATTTAAAATTTTGATATCTCTTATAATTATAAATAAGGACTGGAGATACGAAATGTAATACTTTGTAGTAAGTAACAAAAAAGTAAAATTTTAGTTAGTATAGATCATATAGTATAGATAGTATATAGTAGTAGTATTACATATATATAGTAGTATAGTATATTATATACTATATAGTAGTAGTATATAGTAGTAGTACATACAGTACCCGGCGATATATATTGCACATCGGCCTTATGGCCGGGTACTGTAGCTTTTTGTAATGTCGTAATTCATTTCAAACTGTCTGGTTTCTATGCTGTAACGCGTCTATAAAAATTAAAAATTCTTTACGATCTAAAATCTATTTTGGTATTTAAAAAGTTTTGAATTAACATTGACGTAAGTAGCGACGAATTGATATCGACGCTGGAAATTTCAAATGTCGTAAGGGACATTTTGTCCTAAGTACACTTGATACACCATTGAACTTGAAATTTTTATCTCTATCGATCTGTATATTTCAAATTTTGATATCTCTTATAAATAAGGACTGGAGATACGAGATGTAATATTTGTAGTAAGTAATAAAAAAAGTAAAATTTTAGATCGTATATATCAAATTTTAGATTCTGACTTAGTAAATATTTTCACGATCGCTTCGCTCGCGAAAATTTCCATTACAGATTGATATTTTAGGTATCAAGTATGGAATACATAGCTGCGTAGTACGGCCGTTAATCACTGACCTATATCATTGAGCTCAAGGTACCAACTCCTCAATCTTGATGCTGCTGGGCTTCGGCCTACCAGACTCAGCTAGCCTTAATTAAATCATTGGGTCGTTAAAATAATCTAGGAACTGACACAATATTGTAGAGATTTGTAGGGGCGGCAAAATTTGAATAGCCTACTGGTGGCAAATGTGTAAATCTGTGTTGTAATGTTTGAAGTTAGTTTTTTGAAAATCGTTATTATTTTTAGTGGCCTAGGAGTGCAATATTCTGCAGCATCAGGTCTGATTTTCAGGTCAGGTGATAGAATCTGGAGTTCGTGGTGTAGTCTAACTAAAGGTAATTGGTCTTTACAATATGAATTCACAATCAAAAATTCCTAAATTCCACAGCTTAAGAGTGCAGCACCCTGCAGCATCAGAATTGAGGAGTCTATGCTTGATACCTATTAATTACATTATTAATACACAATCGATATTTTCTAAATCTTCATAGTTAATAGCAAACATTCTCTTTCAAATAAAAAAAATGCGATACGGTCTGAAATCTCGTAGAAATTGGTGTACATACACCTGCATGGAAAAAAATATGAGCCGATTGCGCGCCTCGCTCTTTTAGGGTTCCGTTAAAAAAAATTAAATAAAAATATTTTCATGTACCCATGGAAATATTTTTATTTAATTTTTTTAATTTAATTTAATTTTTATTATTTGTTGATAAAGCGGCAATAGAAATACATAATATGTGAAAATTTCATCTGTCTATCTATTACGGTTTACGAGATACAGCCCGCTGACAGACGGACGGACGGACAGCGTAGGCTTAGTAATAGGGTCCCGTTGGTACCCTTTGGGTACGGAACCCTAAAAATGGAAAATTAATTAATTTTTTTTTTGTTGGCAAGGGGGCGCAGGCGGATTTTCGCACCCCGGCGTCCAGTGTGGTTAAGACGACCCTGCCTATGCAATGGTCTGATTCCAATCGAATGTGCTAGATAACATCCAAAGACATTACAAAGTATATTGTTTTTAACATACTTGGTAATGTCTTGAAATAATAAGTTTTAAATATTTAAGAATCGACCTTAGCCTAAACGACACAAACAGCAAAAGGCATTAGCTTAGTTTATTTACAAATAGCAAAAGCTCTTTGTTAATAAACTAAGTCAATTTACAAAAAAAGCATTAAAGAAGTGTCTCAATGAAAATTAATGATTGTTAAAAATCAATGGAAGAAGAGTCCAACATTTCAAATGCACCAAAAATCTTTTAAAGATGTAAGAATTGAATTGGAACCTGAAATATCTGTGGCAAAATGCAATGATCTGAAAAGTTTAATGCAAATATAGAACAATATCCATACGGTTTTATACTTCAAATGTTCTAAAAAAACTAAAATTATCAAGCAATGAGTTGTCTTCTATTTAAGAGTACTACTATTTTCTATTTATAGTCATCGAACCAATTTTGACAAGCGACTCACGTCATTAATCTGATAATTTTATAAGCTTTATATCATGAATTAATAGCTGAGTGAGCAAGACTTTTCAGGCAGTTACGACAAAATTACTTCTATTATACTATTAGGCTTAAGGTGTAAGATTCTTTTGACGTGATAACGTCTTATAAATCAATGAACACCAGCTGCACGCACGACAAAGTGTCACGTTCCACCTGAGCCTGAGGGTGAAAGTGAGAGCGCGGAACAAGCGATAGAGAGGCATGATCGGCCCAAGCGTTGGCTTGTGACACATTTATTCATCGATGTTTCTTTATGACGCTATCACGTAAAACTATGGTCCGTAAACCGACTTTACAGACAACCAATTTTTTTTATTTTATTCCAAAATTTTTCGATATTATTATATTAAATTGATTGATTATTCATATTTGATTGATTATTCATATTTTTTTGTTATACTATACAAGATGATGCCCGCGACTTCGTCCGCGTGATTTAAGGTTTTTTGATTCCCACGGGAACTCTTTAATTTTCCGGGATAATAAGTAGCCTATGTGTTAATCCTGTTTATAAGCTATCTCCATTCCAAATTTCCGCCAAATCGATTCATTCGTTGTAGCGTGAAAAAGTAATAAACATCCATCCAAACATCCATCCATACATCCTCACAAACTTTTGCATAGTCATCGCATCGCATAGTAGGAACTAGGATAGTAGGATATACTGCATCACAAAAAAAAATTTTTGTGATGCAACTACAAATTTACGATTTTCGGATTTTTTCCTTTACTTGTGCTACATGACATTGCTTCATGCCAAATTTCATGATTCTAGGTCAACAGGAAGTACCCTCTAGGTCTTGCGAGTGTTAAAATATGCGGCATAGATGGACCATAAAAGGCCGTATCTTTTGATTGCGTCGACTTAGACTTTGTCACAGCTACAAGGGATTGCAGACCTGAGTATTTGATACTATTTTCAACTTGATACCCTCCATGTGTTCCTGAGAAAAAGGGTATTGACAGACGGACAGACAGACGGACAACGAAGTGATTCTAGAAGGGTTCCGTTTTTAGTACGGAGTACGGAACCCTAAAAATGCGAGTTATGACAGTTTAAAAGGTAAAATTTTGTTTGGTCCTCCTGAAAATTAGGGGATTGTCGCTTACAAAATTTGAAATATCTAGCATCGATGTATCGGATTACACACGGACCTCGGATTACAAAGGGCGTAAAGGACATTTTGGCCAAAACTTGAACTTTTTAATGGTATCATACTCAGTTTTTAACGCTCTTTCGATCTGTCTTATTTACGTCTCAATATTCGCTAAAAATGTCGTTACGATCTAGATTTTTGGTGTTCTTAAACATGAATTTTCGAATAAATAGGTCACTACTAATGGTACTACACTATGTAATGCATACATAGCATAATATCTATTAAGTATAATATTGTAATATTGTAAAAGTATTTTGAAAAGAGCAACTGCCGAGTTTCTTGCTGGTTCTTCTCGGCAGGAACGGCATTCCGAACCAGTGGTAGACTCATTGACGATTGTAAAAAAACTTGTAAAAGTTTATTTGAATAAAAAAACATTTCTATTCTATTCTATTCTAATGGTCGTAAAGCTTGAGCTTAAACATAATATCATCAAAATTATTATTTTTTAATTTTAAAAAGTAAAAAATATTCATATCTATTTCTTCTTTATCAACCTCTCGTGACGTCACCACGCTCCTGCTTCCCTTGATGGATTAAATATAAAATATTTCTTTCTAAAATGTTTATAGTTTTTAATGCGCTTGATTATTTTTTTGGATATTTTGATACTTGATACAAAAAAAAATAATTGTAATCATATCAATAAAAAAAATGGATGGAGAAATTTTGCACTGTGAGTAAAAGGGTAGTTTTTGAAAAAAATATAGTCTCTTGGTATATTGTTTGGATTTTCAAGTTGTAGGTACAAAACGGCTATAAAAGGACATTCCAGTGAAAAAAGTTCACAGAGCAATTTTTCGCTGCAAGTTACATTGAAAAAACGTATTTTTCAAAATTTGGTGGTTTCGACTAGGAGTATATTTTGGATATTTTATATTTTGTTTCTAGACTTTACATGAATGTTTCAGGTGAAGAAAGTTTTGACCGAGCATTTTGCCGAACTGAGATATTAAGCATAAAAGAGTTTAGGTAAAAATACCTAACTTCCGTTCTAATTTTTTTTTGGATATTTATAAAATACGTTTAACTACTGATACTTTATCATTCTGTAAAGTTTCGTCGCCTGAGGAATTGATGTTGGGGTCCACTAGCTTCATTGCCTAGACTAATATGTATGAGCGCTAGAACATGATTCACTCGTTTACTTCTACTACTTTTTAGGGTTCCGTAGTAAACAAGGAACCCTTATAGTTTCGCCATGTCCGTCCGTCTGTCTGTCTGTCTTCATGAAAAAATTCATCCCCACTTTACATGTAGGGGAGGTACCCTAAAAATAATATTTTTCACAATTTTATTTCACGACTTTGTCGGCGTGATCGATATTTATACCCTTGTCAAATTACAGATTTCTAGTACCAATAGTCTCTGAGCTAAACAGCGGACAGACAGACAGACAGACAGACGGACGGACATGGCGAAACTATAAGGGTTCCTTGTTTACTACGGAACCCTAAAAAGTAGTAGAAGTAAACGAGTGAATCATGTTCTAGCGCTCATACATATGGGGACGCTTAATGTGTGTCTGGGGGATGTTTGACCCCTCCAATAGGTCTGGCAGCTTGCAGATGATATTGCAATAGTTCTCTGAGTATTATGTATAAAAATCATAACTGAGAATATAACTTAACTTAAATTATATATTTTTTTGGGAGCTTCAAAGTGTCTGGCAAAAGTTACCGCCGGCGGTAAGCGTCTGGCAGTATTAATTTATTAATTTTTACAATATTCTTTAAAACATATATGAAAATCAGCCCTGAGAATTTAAGATAAGTTAATCTAGTTTTTACCTACCTTTAGCACCTGGTATCTGGAAATTGGCCGTCGGCACAAGCTAACAGGTACGCATACACTGAAAGGGCTTATGAACACTATTCTATCGTACACAAATCATGGCTGAGAAAATAACTTAGGTCTGGCGGCACTGGGATCTTGCTCTATGTACTTGTGCGTCCCGTTATACCCCGTTCCAAATTAGCTACCATCTTAGGCTGCATCGTCACTTACCATTACGTGAGATCACAGTCAAGGGCGGCCTTATCTATGAATAGCTGATGCCCGCGACTTCGTCCGCGTGGATTAATCCCGCGGGAACTCTTTGATTTTTCGGGATGCCTATGTCACCCTCTAGGTTCTCAACTATACCTATCAAAAAAATGACGTCAATCCGTAACTTTGTTGCAGCGTGATTGACGGACAAACCAACAAACAAACGTACTTTCGCATTTATAATGTGTATTAGTAAGGAAGAATTAATACTGCGATAATAAAGGCGATCTAATTAAATTTTAGAATACAAAAGCTACTACTGTGACTAAAACATGATAGTTAGATATATTCCCTTGGGGACTTTTTCATAGGGAATAATGATTAGGTACTTTAATCATGTAGTACATAATTTTTATGTATTATCAATAGTTTTCTCAGCATACGCCAAATAATGCATTTTATAGGCAAAATTTTGCTACTTTGGGTTACATTATTGCAATTTTCTTAAGGATCTCTAATTTTTTTGAAGATAAATTATAGCCTATGTTACTTCCTGATAACTTAGCTTTCTATTGGTGAGAAAATGGTTCAAATCCGTCCAGTAGTTTCAATGCCTATTCGGTACAAACAAACAAACAAACAAAAAATCTTTCCTCTATAATATTAGTATAGAATAAAAATTGAAGCTAGTCGCTCCGCGCTGTTTTTTTCGCTTTTCCCATAGCCTCGTTATTTAAGATTAAAATGTAAATACCTAAAGACATGCGATTCTCTAAATGCCATAGTATCGGAGGCGTTTTTTGCGTCTGTTATAGATTTGGAGAATGTCATCTGGATTCCTCGCATACTTTGCACACAATCGTCTCTTAATGAGGTTTCGCCTTTTAAGGGTTCCTTAGTCAGATTTTTATAGAAAAATGTACTTTTTGATATCTATAGGGGAAAGTGGGGTAGCTTCATACAGTTTTTATATTTCGCTTTGTGGAATGATGTGTATGACGTATATCTCTTTCAATTTATGATACATTGATAGTTTAAGAGTAGTGTCTAGTGACGAAACGCGACGCGAGTAGGTATTTTCCAAAATGCTATCTGTTTCACAACGCTTCGCTGCCCGACCCGCATCGTGCGATAGAGAGAGTTGCAAGTCCAGGAGTTATTTGCCTAAATTTTATTCTTGAAATATTGTTTCGGGTCATAACGTTTTTTCCCCCTAAACGTTTACAAAATTAGACAATTTTGGTCTCATTAGATTCAGTACACCTTAATCTAGGCTCGTACGTTTCATTTTTTTAGTATTTCAGTTTAGTTAAAGGAGTTGTCCAAAATTGGTTTTTTAAATTTGAATTTAATTAACAAGGATGATTTTAATGTAGTTGGATAAAGATCCCAAAAGGCTTCTATCAAAATAATTTACAGATTTTTTAAAGCCTCCGATAATAAAAAATTTTTTTTTGTTTTGACTCATTTTTTTGCTTGTGATTTGTCGTAATTCCTTGTTCCATGTGATTTATACACCGTTAAAAAACTGAAAATATTATTCTATGTAAGTTGTCAATGTCAGATGATTGTCAGGAACAAATAATTTCATTTTCGAATAGGCAGTTCAAAAGTACCTAGTCGTAATTCCTAGTTCCTGGTCTGTGATACCTAGTTCCATGGTTCAAAATGACATGTATTTGGTTCAAAATGACATTTACGTGACATTAACCGGTGCCAGATTTGATAGTCTATAGATTATAAAAGTTTTTAGTGTTACCATCCATTGTAGTATTTTTCATAATTAATTTAAAAAAACCGAGGACACTAAAATTATTATTTTTATGGCGTTTAATTTTATTTTTTTTTCTCTTTCACGTAATGACAGTTTGGTTCTGGTTAATGGACACTCAGAATAAAAAACCACCCTCCATACTAAACTGGGACATGTCTTTTAAAAAAATAAAATTAGTCGAGGAAGTTTTTTAGTCAAAAATATGGATATTTAGTCACTAATAACTTTTAACATAAGCAATATTTCTTTAAAATTAAAACGTACGGGCATAGTTTTTCATTGTATCTGCAACATTTCAAAAAATTATGAACATTGGACAACATTTACGGGTAGAAAAACGTTATCGCTTTTTGTATGAAAATTACTACTAGAACTAAACTAGACAATCCTCTTAACTATTATATACTGTAAAAGAAGCATAATATTACTAAAAAATGGCGTGCGCGAATTTCCATACATTTTTGAAAAAAAAAAACGGAAAATGTATCAATGTACCCCATCAGTGGGGCACATTCATATATGTTTTTTTTTATTTTTAGGGTTCCGTACCCAAAGGGTACCAACAGGACCCTATTACTAAGCCTACGCTGTCCGTCCGTCCGTCCGTCCGTCCGTCCGTCCGTCCGTCCGTCCGTCTGTCAGCGGGCTATATCTCGTAAACCGTAGTAGATAGACAGATGAAATTTTCACATATTATGTAATTCTATTGCCGCTATAACAACAAATAATAAAAATTAAATTAAATTAAAAAAATTAAATTAAAATGGGTAGGTGGGTAGATGGAAATTTTTTAATTTAATTTTTTTAACGGAACCCTGAAAGCGCGAGGCCCGACTCGCACTTGGCCGATTTTTTTTTATTGAATATTATTCAAATTGAAGTTGACTAATATTCCTCCTATCCCCTCCAACTAAGCGGAAAGCTTGTGCTTGGAGTGGGTACGACAATAGTGCAACGGGTGGGATTCGAACCTGCGACCTTTCAGTTTTCAGTCCGCACCTTTAACCGTTGGGCTATTTAGGCTATAAACTATGACTTTGACTTAGACTTTGGGTGTGTTGAGAACAGTTGTGATGACAGATTCATCAAATTTAAATATGCGGCCTGCAGTAAATTGTGTTTGCTGTAAACAGTTTCAAGATTCTGAAAGAATTCATTTTTAAACCTGAATGACTATCTTTCTAACTATCTACCTAATTATTTATTTTATGTATACTCTTATGATGACTCTTATGACACGTCATGACTCTACTACTGGTTCTTAAAGCAGATTCTGTTGAGAAGAGCTAGCAAGAAATAATTTTCTTCTTTCTTCACATTCATATCAGTATGAATGTGCCCCATGTGATTGTGAAAAAATTCGACGAAGTCATCAGCTTGTCAGCTAGTATGTATAGAATAATTTATGTTTAGGTTAAAGTATATTATAATATAAAAAAATATTTTTAAAAACCCGACTTCAAACGCCCTTGCCACTACAAAGTATATAATTTATTGTTGATATTTTAAAAACCGCTCCACCAATTTCGATCAAATTTAAATGGGACCTTAAAACAATACAAGAATTTTCCAAATCGGTTCAGACTTCTTCGAGTAATCGGTGAACATACAGAAAAGAAAAAGAAAAAAAAAAGATTCCGACGAATTGAGAACCTCCTCCTTTTTTGAAGTCTGTTAAATATTGCTCATTAGCCAAAGATTGTAATTTTTGTGAGTAGTATCTATACATATAATAAAACAGAAACGAAACCAATTCTGTACATGAAATAGATTCAAAAAAGGGATTTTGCTTCTAATTGTGTTCAAGATACAGATATCAAAACAGAAGCTAAATTTTTTTTGTCTGTTTGTCTGTCTGTTTGTTTGTCCTTCTTTCACGTAAAAACTACCGCACAGATTTCTACAAAATTTTATACCGTGGTAGCTTATTACTCGGGTCAACATCTAGGCTACTTTTTATCTCGGAAAATCAAGGAGTTCCCGAGGGACTTTAAAAACTAAATCCACGCGGACAAAGTCGCGGGCATCAGTTAGTTTCTCCTATTGATGAAAATAAAGTATTTTAGACTCTATGATGGAACATAAATTACGTGTCATAGCAACTGATCGTTAACAAAAACAAGATTCACTCTCGTTTGAACTTGAACCCTGTTACGGACCGGTCGACGACCTGCGCTCTAATAATGACGTACAGTGTTCACATTAAGGTTGATTATACGGGTCTGCCCGCGAAATTCAAATTTAATTTGGTTTTTCGCAATTTGTAAACTAATACGACAAAGTAGGCTTATGGTATTCTAATTGCGACGATGGCAGTATCATGTTCACAGGTATATATATATATAAAAATGTTTACTTGAAAGCGTCCAGTTTAAGATCCGTATAATCAACCTTAATTTACATTCATAGTTCGAAGAGCTGATAGTCGTTGGGGTCCCAAGGCGATGGTGTGCGGATCCCGCACCGGGAAGCGCAGTGTTGGCAAACCCAATAGGTTGACCGAAGACATCAAACTAGTCGCAGGCCGCTGCTGGATTCAGGCGGCGCAAGACCGAGGCATCATAATATGGTGTTTTTAACGCCTACAGAATTCCTGTTAGCAAAAAATATAGTAGACATTTTTAGTGACTTTGTTTTACTAACATGTTTTAAATATGATTGAAGTAAGTATTAGTAATCCTTGTACTACTTGACGCATCAAGCATCAATCTTTGATAATTTATATTTAACTAGATTTAAAATGCTGTTTTTTTGTGTTCCGTATCTCGTAAACCGTAATAAATAGACAGTTGAAATTATCACATATTGTGTATTTCTATTGCCGCTATATCTAACAACAAATAATAAAAATAAAATTAAATAAAAAAATAAAGGGGGTAGGGTATACATGGAAAAGGAGTCGAAATAATTTTTTTTTTTGCACTGGCATGTGGGGTTAATTATTGTCTAGAGCTTATTAAGTGGAGTTCAAATATATATTTTTTTTATTTTTTAGCTACAAAAATGAAGAAATGGGGGGCCTGTCAAAGTTGTCGGTTTTAGACCAATTTTGTTAGGGGGGTCTATCTCAAAATCTAAACTAGTTAGTATTTTGAAATTTTGATATATTATGTACTATATTTAATCAGCAAATACTGAAAACACCGATTTATAATTCGGTTTGTAATTTGTGACAAAAACAAACCAGCATTTTTCCCCATATGCTAATTTAGTACTTTCTAAGAGCTAAGATATAAATATGTTTCTAGTTTAAAAAAAATATTAGTTCATAGGTACGGAACCCTAAAAGAGCGAGGCCCGACTCTCATTTGGCCGATTTTTTAACGCCTACAGAATTCCTGTGAGCAATTAATATAGAAGACATGTGACTTAGTTTTACTAACATGTTTTAAACATTGAAGTAGGTATAAGTAATCTTTGTACTACTTGACACATCAATATTTGATAATTTATATTTAACTAGCTGACCCAGCGAACTTCGTACCGCCACTACTTATAAATGAAAAATTAGTTAAGTAAACATTTTTTTTAGGGTTCCGTACCAAAATGGTAAAAATGGAACCCTTATGGTGAGACTTTCTCCGTCCGTCCGTCCGTCCGTCTGTCACAGTCGATTATTTCAGTAACTGTTGAGGCCAACGGCTTGGCCAACGAGTCAAGGCCTGGAACCCTGGTTGTAGGGGCCCATCAGCTATAACCTGAGTCCAGGGTCGCTGCCCAAGCGGCCTTTGACCGCGGTCAGATTTGTTCTCAACGTAACTTAATGGTAGGGTTGCACTGACCTTCCTTTGCAGCATTCAATCCTGGTACGGCCTGAGATGGTATGAGAGTGGTGGTGTGGTGTATTGTGGAGTTGAGTGTAATGTGAACTTCTCAGGCCGCTAGCAGTAGCGGGCAGGCTGCCAACTATGGCCTGCTGAAGACGCTGGGCTGGCGTGGCACTGTACACTCGGCTTGTCACTAGTTTGGTCCAACGAGAGCTGGTCTAAGTCACTTTTTCACACTTAACGTGGCGAGCAAAAAACCACTTGTTAAGGGTCGCCTTTTGTTACAAATAACACGTTAAACCGTAATAAACCAAATCTAGACACTCAAAACAGCAAAAACGTGCGCGAGACGACCGGAATTTTCGTGAAAAACGTGTTGGCTGTCAAAAGGAAAAAAAAGGGCTTGCAAACCACACCCAAAATCGCGGCAAGTTTTTCCTTTCAAGTGTCATCTGTCAAATTCATTGCGAGCCAAAGACATTGCTAGCGTCACGACCATGGAACTAGGAATTATGGCGCGAACAATCCCCCCGCCCGTGGTCGTAAGGATTTACGTCCACTTACTAGTAAATAGGTAAACGTGATAAGGAGCAAACGGCTCGCTGCAAGACAGAGTCTCCGACCATTACCTCGGCAACCCTGGGAACCCCATCAGACCCGTAGATCAGCTTAAGAATGCGCCCACGGCGCCAGTATAAAGGCAACAAATTAGGTTCCTTAATCAACACTAGGTCACCAACTTTGGGTGGATCAGATTTGTCAGCCCACTTAACCCGCTGCTGCAAAAGATGCAAATACTCTAGTGACCAACGGTGCCAAAAACTCTGAGTCATCTGTTGCAGCAGCTCAAACCGGGACAAACGTGAGACCTTCACGTCCCTGAAGGGGTATTCGGGTAGAGCGTTAAGGGGCTGACCAATCAGAAAATGACCGGGAGTTAAGACCTCCAGGTCATTTGGGTCAGATGAGAGGGGACAGAGTGGCCGAGAATTGAGTACAGCCTCAATTTTGCAAAACACGGTGGCGAGTTCTTCAAAGGTTAAAACAGTTTCGCCTATAACGCGCCGGAGATGAGTCTTGGCCACCTTAACCACGGCTTCGAATATTCCACCCCAATGAGGGCAAGCTGGGGGGTCAAACTTCCAGGTTACCCCCATCTTGGACAATGCTGTACTTAATCTAATCTTATTGCTAGACAGGAATTCGACAATCTCCTTTAAGTATCTATCAGTGCCCTTATAATTGGTGCCACAATCCGTGCGAATCAGGTCAGGCAATCCTCGACGAGAGACAAATCTACCTAGCGTGGCTACAAAAGCTTCAGTGCTTAAGGCACTCACAAGTTCTAAATGTACCGCCTTGGTAGCGAGACATACAAAAACGCAGAGGTAGGCCTTGAGCGATCTGGCGTTGCGGAGGTTAGAGCTCTTGATGGCAAACGGGCCAGCAAAATCAGTGCCAACCCCAGCAAAGGGTCGAGTGGCTAGAACGCGGTCGGAGGGCAGATCACCCATCATCGGCTGTGAAGTATTAGCCTTCAAGCGGTAACACGGAATGCATCTGAAAGTGACGTTCCGGATGGTGCGTCTCCCTGCCAGAATCCAAAACTCGCGCTGTAAAATAGCCGAGAGTGCATTACAACCAGCGTGGGCATTTTCAAGATGGTAGTGTGTCACTAGCAATTTGACAAAGGTGCCGTCCTTAGGTAGCAAAAGGGGGTGGCGAGCACCATAGGGCAGATTGGAATTCTTGAGGCGTCCTCCAACGCGTAGCATTCCGTTATTGTCCAAAAAAGGGCTTAGGCGAGCAAGGGGGCCCTTCAAAACTAAACCTCTCTTTAGAGTGTCAATCACGGATGAAAAATGCTCCACCTGAACCACATGCACCCAGTAGTTCCGGGCGTCTTGGCGTTCAAGAGGGGAAAGCACAGGACTCAAATTTTTATTTTCTGAATTCCGCCCATTATGGATAAAACATCGAATCCAACCGGTAACACCAATTAGTTTATCAAGGGAACTGTAACGGTTCAAAAGAAAGTTCAAGTCGGGGATCTGTTTATCCTCAACCACTCCGACTCTTAAGCCCGGCAATACTTCGGGAGCGGAAAACCTATTTTGAGGCCAAGTCGTCTCGGATTGGGATAGCCAACTTGGATCCCACCAAAGGTGATGGTGGACCAGTGAAGAGGCCTCACAGCCGCGGGAGGCGCAATCGGCCGGGTTCAGTTCTCCGGGTACGTGTCTCCAAATCACCGGTACTGCAGAGCTCTGAATTTGGGAGACCCGATTCGCAACAAAGACCTCTAAGTTGTGAGGCGCGGCTCGTAGCCAGCAAAGGACAATCTCACTGTCCGTCCAAGCATAAACGTCGGTCAGATCGACCGCAGATGCCAAAGAGGAGCGGACGTGGTTCAAGAGGCGTACCAGAAGGGCGGCGCCAGACAATTCTAATTTCGGGATAGTTAACCGTGACCGAATAGGGGCCACCTTGCTTTTTGCCAAGACGAGATGCGTCGCGACCTCACCGGCGACATCGACAGTCCTCAAATATACCACGGCGGCGTATCCTCGTTCGGAGGCGTCGCAAAACCCGTGGAGACTGGCATGACACCTTCCTGTTGGTAGGAAGCGTCGAGGCATGGAAATTCGGTTAACTTCAGGAAGTGAAGACACAAGGGAGTTCCACTCCTTCAATAACTTCCCAGGGAGTGGTTCGTCCCAACCGAGTTCAGCAATCCAAAGCTTCTGGAGGAAACATTTAGCTAAAAATATTACGGGAGTGATCCATCCATTGGGATCGAAAGTGCGAGCAACCGTAGACAATACGGAACGCTTAGTCCAGACCTTAGGAGGTGGGTCTAATTTGACCCGGTAGGTGAAAACGTCTTGGACGGGCTGGTACTGTATTCCAAGGACCGTCAGCAAATTGGGATTTTCGGGATTTTCAAAAATATGAGGATCCTGCTGATCCTTTCCCGGAAGATCCTTCAAGACGTGAGGGGAGTTGGACAGCCACTTGCCCAACTCATAAC
Source organism: Oeneis ivallda (assembly GCA_029955525.1). NCBI lineage: Eukaryota > Metazoa > Arthropoda > Insecta > Lepidoptera > Nymphalidae > Oeneis > Oeneis ivallda. Next base: position 4,467,963 of record JARPMR010000028.1, read on the forward strand.
CTCCGGACTTCAGTATGGCAATCAATTCATCGCGAAGAGTCAGAGCTTCCTCAACGCTCGAGGCTCCCGTGCAAATATCGTCCATATAGACTGACGATTCCAAGGTGGCTGATGCGCGAGGGTAATTCAGTCGCTCCCGGTTAGCTAGTTCTAACAAGGTCCTGATTGCAATATAGGGGCTTGACTTGATTCCATAGGTCGTGGTGTTCAATTCAAAGACACGCATTGGCTCATTAGGATTTTCGCGCCACAGAATCATTTGGTATCTCCGATCATCGCGATGTACGATCGACTGTCTAAACATCATCTTGATGTCAGCTACGAAAACAATTTGATGCCGGCGGAAATGCGTGAGGATATCGGAGATATCCTTGATCAGCTTAGGACCGGAGTGCAAGCATTGGTTCAATGTCACCCCGTTGGATGTGGCCGCGGAGCCGTCAAAAACCACTCGAATCTTCCCCCCAGGGGTCTTCAAGACGGCATGGTGGGGTAAGAAGTAGTGCTCGTGTGCGCGCCAATCAAAATTGGATGGTGACATATGCCCCAGGCCCTCGTACTCGCGCATAAACTCAACGTACTTGGAGCGGAAGGTGGAGTCGCGCCGCATGCGCCGTTCCATAGACAAGAGCCTCTTTTCCGCCAAGGCCCGCGATTGACCAAGCGGGGGGCGAGAAGCGAGAAAGGGCAAGCGAGTTACAAATCGCCCATCAACACGGCGGCCTGTGTTGTTTTGATAAAACAACTCACATTCAAGGTCAAGAGGGTCAACTCGTGCGGCATGCGGCGGCTCCTCAACTTCCCAAAAGCGCTGGACCACGTCCGACAGCGTCAAGCCGGCTGCTTGCAATTGGTCCAGCACCGGTAGGTCCGAAGACCATAGCACGGGTCCAAAAAAGCTAGAACCGAATATAGTGGACATGGCACATAGGCCGTCCTTCTGCAAAACCCTAATTTCCCCTGACAAGACCAGGCCCAACACGTCGGAACCCAACAAAAGTTCCGTAGGACCGGGTTCAGTCCAGTGGGGGTCAGCTGGGTTTAGGCCTGATGCACAGGACACCGCAGCGTCAGCTATTTGGACCTGCGGTAGGGGACCTAAGATATTGTCAAGGACTGACACCTTGACCAAGACCCTAAAATTGCCCGTAACGGGGCCAAACATTAATTCCGCTTCCCCGGTAGGAGTCGAGGGCTCTATACCCCCGATACCTATCACCCGTCCTGTTCGAGGACTCCAAGGGAGCCCTAGCTCACCCACCAAACGAGAAGAAGCAATACAGCGCTGTGAACCCGAATCCAAAAGGGCGCGAACGATTAAAAATTCACCCTTCGGGTTGAATACCTTCACTGAGACAGTCGGCAAAAGAATGGTCTGACAGACGGACTGCCGGAGATTCAAGGTCTCAGGAGAAGTTGCTGTGGTGGGGGCTAGGGCGGCAACTACCTATTGGTGGTCGTCCTCATCAAACCGGTCCTCTAACCGGGGAGTCTCATATTGAGACTCAGGGGGGACCTCCAAAGGTGAGTGGGACGGACCTCCATTTGGGTAAACCCATGCGTCATCTCGTGGCGGCAGCACGGGCCTAGTCATACGGGCTGAGGTCGGTAGGTCGTAGTACTGCTGTCGACCCGCTCGAGGTGGGCGGCGTTCGAGGCGTGGCCACTCATGAAGCGGAGGTGAATAGCGGGTAGGTCGAACCGTAGACGGGGCCGCCACAAATCTCCCATCAGAACGTCGAGGGGGGTTGGCGCCCCCCTCACGGGGGGGTGAAGCCCCCATAGGCGGGGTCGAAATCCGGACGCGTCGGGATTCACGGCCCTGATCAGGAGACCGACGCAAATAATCCGGGGAGCGATCGGTAAGAGCGCCCCCGCCCGTGCGGGGCGCGCCCTCACTCTCCACCTGGCGGCCAACACCATTCTTGTTGGCGCACAAAATCTCTAGGTGGTTACCCCTACAAATTGGGCATGGCCGTTGCTGTTGGCAGTCCCGTTGCATGTGAGCTCCCAGACAGCTATAGCACCAGTGGCGGTCTCTTGCAATGCCCCTCCGATCCTTGATCCGCTTAGAGAGAAACTGGGGGCAAGAAAGCACCCGGTGGCCTGGACGCCTGCAATAGTTACAGGGGGCGGGTTCAGTGGCAGCAAGTCCAGTGTAAACGGGCATTGATCTCCGGTCGCAGGCCCTTTTACCAGGGACGCCAGTGTGACCCCTTTCCTTCCTCAGCTGGGCAGGCCGCTCTGGGGTCCTTGAAGGACCAGCAATCCCGGAGTTATCAGCCTGCCGGCACTCTTCCTCAAGGAACTTTAAAAGGTCCGAAAAGGGGGGCAGGTAGCTGGCCCCGTCCCCACCATACCTTTGCTCAAAACGCAGTTTCAACTCGGGAGGTAGGCGGGACAACACAATGTGTAATAAAAGGAAGGACCACTGGTCCACGGGAAGCTCTAAACGCTTAAGAGCGTTGCAGGCTACAATCAGTGGATTTAAGAGCGATTCTCTTAAATGAGACACCCCATAGACACGTGGCAGCGCTAGAATTTGTGCCACGTGTGTGTCTGCTAACCGGCGCACGTTGGCATACCGCCGAGTCAGTAGTTCCCGCGCGGTGGTATAACTCTCCTCGGAGAGGTCTAGGTGGCTAACTAAACCCAGAGCCTCTCCCTGCAGGGAAGAGAGTAGATAGGCCAGTTTCTGGCAGGGAGACAGGTCTCTTCTCGCGTCCACCAGGCTATCAAAGAGGCTGAGAAAGCCTAGCCACTCGCTCAGGTTGCCAGAAAAGTGGGGCAAGTTTATTGTTGGCAACTTGCCCTGTAACGCAGGCTGAGTGGTGGGTCTGGTGGGAGACTCAAGAATAGAGCTCATTCTCGCCTCCTTCTTGAGCCTCGCGGCCTCCTCCACCAGACCGTCTGTCAGCTCAAAAAACTGTTCGTAGTCCCGCACTGAGGACTCCAGCGATTCCGGAGGTAGCTCCAATGCCATGAGGTCTCGGAAGGCCCCTTCGACGACCGCCTGCCTGGTCCGCACCTGCTCGCACCGCTGGAGCAGTGCGGATGCCCGGTCCTCCCGGCCTACCAAGGCGTTGGCTGTAGCAGCCCAACGCAGCTCTGATTGAATTTGCACGCTCAATTTTTTGTGGGCTGACATCTTAGGTAGGTACAAAATAACTTAAATAAAGGTAGTTACAACAAATAGATAACAAAATCAAAACAAAGTTATTTGTTACAAGTTATGTTTCAACTTCAACCAAACAAATTAATAATCAAACAAGAATTACCCACTTTAAACACAAACAAATTACTACTTAAATACTATTTATTAATTAGAATTATTTACTTTAAAACAAGAGTTATTTATTTTAAATACATCAAACAAACTACTCTGTTACCTAAACACGAGGAGTTCTAGTAAACAAACAAAGTATTTGTTGGTTAAAAGTTCCAAAAGATACAAATTAAGCTATCAATAATTTATGTTAAGTCAAACAATAACATAAATTAAGATAAAAGAAAAATTAAGTTTTTAATTACCCGTACTAAGCCACTAGACTCATACTAGGCACTGCAAATTACAAATTGGCTTGGTAAGGACCTACAATTATCAAATTATATTAACATTAAGTTTATTTATTACAATCTGCATCTAACTGTTGGCCAGTTACGGGCCACAAACAACAATTAGATACTATTAATTATTAATCAACAAAAATTAACAAAACAAAATCTCAATAATTGCAATCACTATACAGGCCTACATGTGACAAGGTAGGCTATGTACTAGTAACTCAATAAGCCTGTGTATTAATAAGTTATAAGGTCCATTAATTTACAATAAATGAGTTAACCCTAGAACGGCCAAGTTAAGTCACAGTAATGCCAAATCTGTCCGCGGAATCAATTTAACCGCGCTCTGACTACCAAATGTTGAGGCCAACGGCTTGGCCAACGAGTCAAGGCCTGGAACCCTGGTTATAGGGGCCCATCAGCTATAACCTGAGTCCAGGGTCGCTGCCCAAGCGGCCTTTGACCGCGGTCAGATTTGTTCTCAACGTAACTTAATGGTAGGGTTGCACTGACCTTCCTTTGCAGCATTCAATCCTGGTACGGCCTGAGATGGTATGAGAGTGGTGGTGTGGTGTATTGTGGAGTTGAGTGTAATGTGAACTTCTCAGGCCGCTAGCAGTAGCGGGCAGGCTGCCAACTATGGCCTGCTGAAGACGCTGGGCTGGCGTGGCACTGTACACTCGGCTTGTCACTAGTTTGGTCCAACGAGAGCTGGTCTAAGTCACTTTTTCACACTTAACGTGGCGAGCAAAAAACCACTTGTTAAGGGTCGCCTTTTGTTACAAATAACACGTTAAACCGTAATAAACCAAATCTAGACACTCAAAACAGCAAAAACGTGCGCGAGACGACCGGAATTTTCGTGAAAAACGTGTTGGCTGTCAAAAGGAAAAAAAAAAGGGCTTGCAAACCACACCCAAAATCGCGGCAAGTTTTTCCTTTCAAGTGTCATCTGTCAAATTCATTGCGAGCCAAAGACATTGCTAGCGTCACGACCATGGAACTAGGAATTATGGCGCGAACAGTAACTATTAAAGCTATCGACATGAAATTTGGCATAGTTGTGTACAATAGTGGCCCAACATCATTGGAATAAAGAAAAATCGAAAATTATTTTTAGTTTTATTAAAAAAGGGGGAAAATCGGGGGTTTGAAATTTCAAAGTAAAATAACTATACCGAGTGGGGTATCATATGAAAGGCCTTTACTTGTGCATTCTAAAACAGTTTTTTATTTATTTCTATATATAATAGTTTTTGAGTAATCGGCCAAAATGTCGAAAAAAATACCGTCCCCCCCCCCCCCCCCTTATCTCCGAAGTTTACCAATCAAAAAATCTGAAATAATTATGGTCAATAGAGGTTTATGTATATTTTACAGGAAAAATAAAAGCAACGCGAAAATTATTTTAGTTTGATAAAAAAAAGGGGGAAAATCGGGGGTTTGAAATTTCAAAGTAAGATAACTATACCGAATGGGGTATCATATGAAAGGCCTTTACTTGTGCATTCTAAAACAGTTTTTTATATATTTCTATATATAATAGTTTTTGATTAATCGGCCAAAATGTCGAAAAAAATACCGTCCCCCCCTTATCTCCGAAGTTTAACAATCGAAAAATCTGAAATAATTATGGTCAATAGAGGTTTATGTATATTTTACAGGAAAAATAAAATCAACGCGAAAATTATTTTAGTTTAATTAAAAAAGGGGGAAAATCAGGGATTTGAAATTTGAAAGTAAGATAATTATACCGAGTGGGGTATCATATGAAAGGCCTTTACTTGTGCATTTTAAAACAGTTTTTTATATATTTCTATATATAATAGTTTTTGAGTAATCGGCCAAAATGTCGAAAAAAATACCGTTCCCCCCCCCCTTATCTCCGAAGTTTACCAATCGAAAAATTTGAAATAATTATGGTCACTAGAAGTTTATGTATATTTTACAGGAAAAATAAAACCAACGTTCTAACTAGCATAGTTTTTTTATATTAACAATAAACCTCTACAAACAAAGTTAACGATAAATAAGCAAATTAATATAATATTATCGTTTTACTTTTACTTTTGGAGTACGGAACCCTCGGTGCGTGAGTCCGACTCGCACTTGGCCGGCTTTTTTCTTTTTTTTGTGAATATAAACCATCCTCGAATCCCCAAAACTCTCACAAAAAATTTCATCAAACTCGGTCCAGCCGTCTAGGAGGAGTTCAGTGACATACACACGCACACAAGAAATTATATATTAAGACTAGCTTTTGCCCGCGGCTTCGCTCACGTTAAGTTTGATTTTTCAAACCCATATTTAAGCTCCCCGGGGATTGAATTTTCAAAAATCCTTCTGCCGGCGTCATATAAGAGCTATCAGCCAAATCCGTCCAGTGGTTTGAGCTGTGCGTTGATAGCTCAGTCAGTCATTCACCTTTTCTATTAATAAGGACATTGATAGTACGAATATCAAGTGTCGTGATATTATCGCACCAAACCGCAGGTTATACAATATTGCACTGATATTTAGGACAGGAGTTGAAACTGTGAGGTTAGTAGTAGGTTAGTGTTCAAGTAAACACTTGAATACTAACCCACTACTAACCTCTACTACTAATGTGATAAGTTAGCTTTTACCCGCGACTTCTTCCACGTAGAATATATCAGATATACCAGCCCTCAACAACGATCACACCTGATGGTAAGTGGCGATGCAATCTAAGATGAAAACGTGCTAACTTGGAAAGGGTATAGCAATTTTAATTAAACACATACCACATAATAGTACACGTACGGTACAGAGTACAATTCACCCCATAAGTAATTTAAATAAATAGCAACTCTTACTAACACACAAAGCGAAATTCAGGTCGCGCAGCGCTAAATTACCTCGACTTATTCACCTAGAAGCTGCCTCTCTTTCTATCTCGCAACTCTTATCCCTACGGTTCAGGTACGTTGGCTCATTGAATTGGCCCGTCGAAGACGAAGCCGGGCCGAAGATACTCTTATTTTTATACCTAAAATGCGGAGTACGCCTGGCCTGTCCATACCCTGCTTCTACGCGCCATCGTATCATAGAGCTTTGAAGCCTCAATAGCCCAACGGTTAAAGGTACGGACTGAAAGGTCGCAGGTTCGAATCCCACCCGTTGCACTATTGTCGTACTCACTCCTGGCACAAGCTTTCCGCTTATTTGGAGGGGACAGGAGTATATAAGTCAAGTTCAACTTGGTTGATATTCTTTAAAAATAAACGCTTGGCGGCGCGTCTTCGACGGTAGGGTGGCAAATAGCCACGGCCCAAGCCTCCCACCAGACCAGACCAGATTCTTTTCAGAATTTTTTCAAATTGACCCCGCCGGGAATTAAACTAAAGGCCTCAAACTATTATATTATAAGACCATATCACTCGCTGAGGCAGGCAAGTGGTTTAAAAGGTAAGCTATATTCTCTAAGCCTCTTGAACTTCTTGAATCGAACATCCATCATCGTATTGTTTTTGATCATATAAACTAATAACCATAACAATAAATCGATTGAAACCTTGTTCATTAAAATCGACTCAGTAGTTTAGGCGCTACTATGGAATATACACAAGTCACATACTTACAAACATACAAATACTGTTAAAAACATAACACTTCATTTTGCCTACGCCATATTAGGGCAAAATAGCAGGTTTCGAAGTTATGAAATGCTATCGTTTGAGATGAAGTCCCTTGCTCTTTTTCAAAAATCCTCAAAATTAGGAATATTGTAGTATTTGTTTAATGTAAGTATACATAAGTGATAGTCCTAGTGGTTAGGACTGTGTTCTCCTATTTGAGAGATCGCAGGTTCGATCCCTGGCACTCACCTCTGACTTTTAAGAGTTATGTGCGTTTAAGCAATTAAATATCACAAGCTTCAAGGTGAAGGAAAACATCGTGAGAAAACCTGCACACCTGAGAGTGTTCCATTATGTTCTAGAAGGTGTGTGAAGTCCGCCAATTCGTATTGGGCCAGCGTGGTGGACTATGGCTTATAACCCTTCTCTGAGAGGAGACCTGCGCTCAGTAGTGAGCCGTTGATTGGTTGCTGAATAAGTACATTCTTGAAACCTCTTTAACAAAAAGCCCATCAGATAATTTCAAAGATGGCTGCCTACGGAGTACGGACCGTGTCCATCGCTCCATGTCGAAACCCCCTAATAGAGAAATAATACCAACATACGCAATCATATGATTGATCGACTCTAGCATTGAACGTAATTGTTGTAGTGTAGGCCTCTTATCTCCTAAACTTATAGTTTACTAGCTGACCACCGCAACTTCGTCCGCGTGGAATTAGTTTTAAGAATCTCCTTGTTGTTATTTTTTATCTTCTGTTATTTTTTATCTTCTTCTTTCATTTCTATTCTTTGTCAAGCGATAGACGTCCACAGCTGGACAAAGGTATCTTGCATGGACTTCCACAGGCCTCGGTCTTGCGCCGCCTGTATGCAGATGCTCCCCACGACTTGGCTGATGTCGTCGGTCCACTTATTGGGAGGTCTGCCAACACTGCGCTTGCCGGTGCGGGTTCGCCACTCCAGCACCTTCAGTTCAGTTCCAGCTCTTCGAACTATGTGCCCCGCTCATTTCCCCTTCAGTGTCGCGACTCACTGAGCTATGTCGGTGACTTTGGCTCTCCTACGGATCTTCTCATTTCTGATTTGATCTCGCAGGGACACTCCGAGTACCTATAGCTCTCAATTTACGATTGAACGGTGACACGAGGGAGGAGTTTGGCGGGGGTTAGAAGGGTTTTCAGTTCGTTACTTCTTTTTTTTATTACTTTTACTGAAGTCATTCGTGAATTATTAAAAATAACCGATAAAAGTGATGAAATTCACAGTTTGTATCACATTTCAACTAACTAAGAAACTATTCCAAATTCGGTATGCGTACAAGCTAAGTGTCTTTACATAAAACAAAAAATTATTAATTCTGATAATAAAATAAAAGCCGCATGGGACATCATCGGCAATGAAATGGGAAAACACAAGACGCATAATAATAAATTGGAGCTCAAAATTAATAACCATATTATTGACTCCGACATAGACATTGCAAATACATTTGAGAACTTTTTCAAAAATATTCCAGTTACCACAACTAGTTCTCTAAATTCCTCACCAACAGGAGCCTATAATCTTTTAAAGAGCAATGTTTCTGAGTACAGTAAACAATTTAAGTTTGAACACGTTACCCCATATGATATTATCAAAATATTTAAAGCTTTACAAAATAAAAAAACGGGAGATCTATGGGGAATTTCAGTTAAAATAATCCACAGTATAATTGATATTATTGCGCCATATCTTGTCTTAATTTTTAATAAATCAGTTGATTCTGGATCTTTTCCAGACCTTATGAAATGTAGTAAACTAATACCTCTTTTTAAATCGGGAAGCAAAAGTGACACGAATAACTACAGACCAATTTCAATTTTGCCAACCCTCAGCAAGATATTCGAAAAAATAATGCTCAACCAACTGCTTCTACACTTTAATTTAAATGGACTTCTTCACCCTGAGCAGTATGGTTTTACTAAGGGTCGATCAACAACCGATGCAGCCGCAAAGCTGTTACAACACATATTCGATGCATGGAAGAACTCACAGAATGCCATTGGTATTTTCTGTGATTTATCAAAGGCATTTGATTGCGTTGATCACGAGACCCTTTTGCTTAAACTGAGCCACTATGGTATTAAAGGTTTTGCACTTAGTCTCATTGCGTCTTATCTCAGTGATCGTGTTCAGAGATCGTGTAAAATCATCCGGATCAGCCTCAGTAATGGGTGTACCCCAGGGTTCTATTCTAGGTCCATTCATGTTTTTGATTTACATAAATGATTTACCACATTTTGTCCAAAATACTTGCGATATTGTACTATTTGCTGATGATACGTCTTTGATTTTCAAAGTCGATAGGAAAAAAGACAATTTTGACGATGTAAATAATGCATTATCTCAAGTTTCTGAATGGTTTACGGCAAATAATTTACTTTTCAATGCTAAAAAAACCAAGTGTGTTGAGTTTTTATTGCCTAACACCAGAGCTGTAAGTAATAATCTAAAGATAAACAATGAACCTTTGAAAACTGAGGACTCCACAGTGTTCTTGGGATTAACCCTGGATTCTAAGCTACAGTGGGGCACCCATATAACAACACTTGCTGGCAGGCTTAGCTCTGCTGCTTACGCTGTTAGGAAGATTCGACAGTTAACTGACATAGAAACTGCAAAAATTGTTTATTTTGCATATTTCCATAGTAATATGTCATACGGAATCTTACTATGGGGTAAAGCAGCCGACATTGGAAATTTTTTTGTATTGCAGAAGAGGGCAATTCGCGCAATCTACAATTTAAAACCGCGGGATTCCCTTCGAGAAAAATTTAAGGAAATAGGCATTCTGACAGTAGCTTCACAATATATTTATAACAACATAATATATGTCAGACAAAATATTTTAAGTTACAAAAAAAGGGTGATTTACACGATAGGCAGGTTAGAGATCCAAATAGGCTCGTGATTCCTCGACTGCGCCTCCAGAGGGTCCGAAAGACATTTGTGGGAATGGGCGTGACGTTCTATAATAAAATTCCACAGTCGATCTTAGACTTGCCTTTACACAAGTTTGAGAAAGCAATTAAAACTTCTCTCATGGAAAAAGCATATTATACAATTGAAGACAAAACAGCGTGGATATAACTCGCTCCAGCGATTCATGAGACAGTAATAATCAACCTGTGTAACAAAATTATCCTGTGCTATTCAGTGTTTCTACTTTATTTGTGTCTAAGTGATGTCTTAAAATGAGCATTTGAATATTAGTTTTCAGTTTGATGCCTTGACATGGGTTTGGGTAGCATAAGTATGTCACGCACTCTTTAAACATTTCTGTTGTGGTGTCGTGTGATGCGGGTTGTTACGTTCCCTCAAATATGGTTGAGCGAAGCAATGGCTGGGTCATGCGTCATGCTCGTGAACGGGTGCCACCGGCGGGAATGGGGCTACTTTATGTCTGCCCATCTTAAGATAGAAGTTAGTCGGTATGCATTTTTGGAACTTTCCTCATTGTGAAAACACTGCATATATAGCATAGTATTTACTGTATTGTAAATTTGTTTTGAAAAGAGCAACCGCCGAGTTTCTTGCTGGTTCTTCTCGGCAGGAAAGGCATTCCGAACCAGTGGTAGATTCATTAACTATTCAAAAGCACTTGTAAAAGTTTATTTGAATAAAAAATATTTCCTTTCTATTCTATTCTATTCTATTTGTCAAATCATGAGGTAATTATTATTAATCACCGAATATTATTATTAATTACCACATTTATCCATGATTTATGATCAAATATGGTCGAGTGAAGCAACGGCTGGATCATGCGTCATGCTTGTGAACGGGTGCCGCCGGCGGGGCTACTTTCTGTGTGCCCGTCTTAACATGAATTGAATTGTAGTACGTTTTTTTTTTGGAACTTCCCCTCATTCTGGAAATATTATATTTTATTCTAACAAAGTTGCATGGGTTAAATCGGCTTGGCATCCAGCTGCCCAAAAGATAGTATAAAAAACTTATTACAATTTAATAGCTTCATAATAATATTGTAAAATGATTATTTTGGAAAGAGCAACTGCTGAGTTTCTTGCCGGCTCTTCTCAGCAGAATCCACTTTCCGAACCGGCGGTGGTAGAGTCATGACGTGTCATAAGAGCCACAGGTTGGCTTACGTGAAATAAATAATTTTGAATTTGGAATTTATTTTTGAATTCCATTTACCGTAACATACACATACATAGACTACTAAAACCATAACCCTTTTCTTTTGGCTTTGCCGTACGGGTAAAAAAAAAATATTAAAATTTCATGAGTTTATGGAAATCAGTTATCTTATGTGGGAACCCCCGACGTCGCTTCAACAGGTAAAGTCTCGGTAAAGCAGAACAAATAAAATTAATTCTGTCGTTCAAAGAGTGGGAACTTTTGCAAGGCTACAGAGAAAAAGCTTAGTGTTTCACGACCTTGGCACGCTAATTATTATTTATTATCTATAAACTATAAGTATAAAGTATATACCTACCCTACATGATTTGTAGCATTAGATCAATATCCTTTGTCATGCTAGCAATAAAAAATTCTTTGTAAACGTTTGCTTCCATTTCCTTACCTATTTTTAGCGCATTATGATGTGTTGGTATGACGGGGTATATCACTGACCACTGTAATAATTTAAGGTGGAAAACACGGTTCTGCCCGCGAAATTCAAATTTAATTCAAATTCAAGTTTTTCGCAATTTGTAAACTAATACGACAAAGTAGGCTTATAGCATTCTAATTGCGACAATGGCAGTATCATCTTCATAGGTTTATATAAAAATTCAGCCAGCCATGACGTGTCATAAGAGCCACAGGTTGGCCTACGTGAAATAAATAATTTTGAATTTTTTGAATTTTTTTAATTTTAACCACTAGGCTATCACAGCGTCACTCACGTCCAAAAAAATATGAAAGCAGCCTGTGCAGTGTTAATTAATTGTAGATTAATTATAGAAGTCAGTTATGTAAGTTGCACGATAAATCTTTATAGTTTACAGGTACGAATTGCTCTACAAAAAAAACTTTATTTTATAATGTCAATAATACAACGAGCAGAAGATTCCATTCTGAAACAAATAGCAAACACCCCATGGTTTATAAAGAACAGCGAGCTCCATGAACACCTTGGCATAACAACAGTGAAGGAAGAGATACAACTCTATAGTGCCAATATTACAGTGTATTACAAGCACAGGCTGAAAAACCACCCAAATCAGCTGGCAGTACAACTCACTTTCCCTGACTGTATGAGCCGCCTGAAAAGAAAAAACATTTTAGATCTGGATAGACCTTAATCCAGCGTCTTCTATAATATAATAAAACTGTAACAGGTCCAATTCTGTACATTGAAGATATTTTGAAAATTTTTGTTTGAGGGCACTCTATAATCGATACTGAAGCCAAAACAATTTTTTTTAAATTTTTTGTCTGTCTGTCTGTCTGTCTGTCTGTCTGTCTGTATCTTGGCCGCGCATCACGCCGAAACTACTGGACGGATTTAAATGAAACTTGGCACGATTTAAGTTTACACTACGAGGTATAATATAGGATACTTTTTATCCCGAAATTCAGCACGGTTCCCTTGGGAGAGGGGATGAAAGTCAAAATGTGTATTTCGCTGTAATTCATTATGGCGTATTCCGATTTAATCCATTCTTTTTTTGTTAGAAAGCAGGTTCTTTAGAGATTGTCCTGTAATTATTTCAAGGTCGTCAATTTCGTAGTTCAGAAATTATAGACATCACAATCTTCAGTATAAGGTCCAAATAACTTGAACCCCGGAATCTACAAGATACTTTGAATGAACGGCTCATCTTAAGCTGGCAAGCGTACTTTATCGCATAATTATAGCCATCGTGGATAGCCCTATTTTGTCAAAGTCAAACTACTCCAAAGGCGTCAGATTTTGCCAATCGATCATTATACCTACATACTACATAGTAGGTATGGATGTAATACATCGTATGGACTTAATGCTACAGTGTTTTCCTATGCAATTTAATATTCTTATCATACTAATATTATAAATGCGAAAGTGTGTTTGTTTGTTGGTTTGTTCTTCAATCACGCCACAACAGAGCCACGGATCGACGTGATTTTTTGCATGGGTACTATAGTTGAGGTCTGAGGACATAGGCTACTTTTTATCCCGGAAAATCAAAGTGTTCACGAGGGATTTTAAAAACTAAATCCACGCGGACGAAGTCGCGGGCATCAGCTAGTTGGAAATAAGATTATGACTATTCCAATGGGAATAGTCTTACAGACAAATAAATTTTCAAATCAACACATCTGCTCATAGTCGGAAGGCTGATCGCAAGATATTGCCCAGAGAAAAAAAAATATAATGTCGTAATCATCATCATCATCATCAGCCCATCATCGGCTCACTAATGAGCGCAGGTCTCCTCTCAGAGAAGGGTTATAGGCCATAGTCCACCACGCTGGCAAAATGAGATTTAGCGGACTTCACACACCTTCGAGAACATTATGGAGAACTCTCAGGTGTGCAGGTTTCCCCACGATGTTTTCCTTCACCGTTAAAGCAAAAGTTAGTGGTGCGTACCCGGGATCGAACCTGCGACCCCCCGAATAGGAGACCACAGTCGTCACCACTAGGCTATCACTGCTATAATGTCGTAATAATACGATCTAATTTTATTTTTTTAATTCGCATAACTCTCTCAAGGTTCTTTGCCATTTCCGCTTAGGTATGAGGTGCAACTTAATTGTTTTTATTTTGTATCCAACTACGCCAAAGTAAGGTTTTTGATTTTAGCAGTCTATGTATATTTACGCTTTTAGTCTACGTTACGCCAACTACGCCGTTTTTGATTTTAGCAGTCTATGTATATTTTTTATTTACGTATATGCCACCGTGGCGCCTAAACTATAGAGCCGATTTTGATGAATGAGTGTTGATCGATTCGTTATTATAATCCAGATGACATGGAATAGAATAGAATAGAATAGAATAGAATTTTATACGAAATCACGGATGTTACAGTTTTTAATCAATTTTCCATAGTCGGGTTACAGTTTTTAATCAATTTTTTGTTGTAGAGTTACAGTTTTTAATAAAATTTTTTGCTGTCGGGTTACAGTTTTTAATCAATTTTTCATAGTCGGGTTACAGTTTTGAATCAATTTTTTGTTGTCGGGTTACAGTTTTCAAACTTTTTCACTTGTTATTTGAGTTTATGATAAAGCATTCTCAATTGCCAACTTGACATTATAGTTGGCAGTAGTTAGGTATACGCAGGTTATGTTTTTGTTGTGACATTTTAATGGTCTGGGAACCACGGTTATGTGAGAAATTCGTGCATTGAATGTCGCAACATAAACATTAGGTCATTTATAATGTATGTTTTAAAATATATCCTATTATTTTTTATGTACAAGTATTTTTAACCTTCAAATATATGAATAAATTAAAAAGTTGAACCTAATTAAACTACACGAGTACCTTAATGAGCTTGGATCAACAAAAAAGAACCTTTAATTTTCATTTTCTTAATGAATACTAGAATTATAGTGCCCTGTTTCTTTCAACTATGTTTAAAACTTGTGCTAGGAGTTTTATAGCTACAATATTGCAACCGGTAGTATTAAACCAGTGATTTCATTTTAAATCATTACCCAATGTAAACTATGTAGTAGTAGTTCAATGTTTCAGAAACTATCCGTTAATGTGTGGAACTCCCTTCCGGCGTCCGTGTTTCTTGCGGCGTATAACTGAGTACTTTCTAGGCAAGCGCGCTTCAATTTAGACCTCATCGTTTTTCATCAGGCATATAATATGCTTGTCAGCTGTCACACAATCAATCAAAATAGAGCCTTAAAAACCGGGTTTAAAGACTTCACAAAGGGTACTGAGAAGAGAGAGATTGTACTACAGGTGAAATAGACAGATAGAGAAAAAGAAAACAAAAGTCGATTTATAAGTTACGTCCGTTTATTCACACACATCCTCGCCTCTATTGCATCTGTACATTTTTTTTTTTCATCATTATATCCACAATATAAATTACATTCCGAACAATATTATTATAGAGATTGAGTATTTATTAAGAGATTTTTTGGCCTAGTCCTATCACAGTGTTTACCACCCGTGCGCGAGTCCATGGCCGTAAGCGCCATGCCCGTAAGCGCCATGCGCGGCGTAAGCGACGGGGGCGTGGACGATGGGTGCCGGGTGGGTCTGAGAGAGGGATGAGGTCGCTACGGAGTGGGATCCGCCCCAGGCGCCGAGACCGGCGGCCAAGCCAACACCGTGACCGGCGGCCAAGCCAATACCGTGACCAGCGGCCAAGCCGACACCGTGACCGATGCCAGCGCCGTACGCGGCAACAGGGGCAGCGGCGTAAGCACCGTGACCGGCGAGTTGGCGAGCCACCACGGGGGCTACACCGGCGGCGGCGCCGTCGATCTGAGCTTGGGCGGTCTGGGCGGCGTTGACGGATTGCCACGCGTGGTCTTCAGCGGCGTTGATGGCCCGGCCTTGGACTTCGGCGGCCTGGTCGTGCCATTCGCGGGCGGCGTCGACGGAGGCACGAGCGTGGTCGGAGGCGGTGACGTGAGCGTCGATGGCGGCTCCCTGGATGTCACCCGGGGGGATGGTGGGCGCGACGGCGTGGCCGACGGCCAAGGGGGCGGCGAGACCCACGCCGTGACCGAGAGCTAAGCCTCCGTGGCCGAGGCCTAAGCCTCCGAGTCCGGCGAGACCATGGCCATAAGCTCCAGCCAACAGAGCACCAGATGGCACTGCTGCGGCGCAGGCGAGGACGGCGGCGGCTACAATCTGTTGGACAAATTACTTGTTTAGTAACGGGAAATTACCAAAAAAATCGTTATTGTCTGGTGGCAAACTTTTCTGCCGTGACTAGTTCATCATGATCATCATTAGCAACCCATCAACGGCTCACTACTAAGCGCAGGTCTCCTCTCAGAGAAGGGTTATAGGCCATAGTCCACCACGCTGGCCCAATGCGAATTGGCGGACTACACACACCTTCGAGAACATTATAGAGAACTCTCAGATGTGCAGGTTTCCTCACGATGTTTTCCTTTACCGTTGAAGCAAGTGATATTTAATTGCTTAAACGCACATGACTCCGAAAAGTCAGAGGTGCGTACCCGGGATCGAACCTGCGACCCCCGAATAGGAGACCACAGTCCTAACCACTAGGCTACCACTGCTTCGTGGCTAGTTACTACCATGCAAAGACGTGCCGCCAAGCGATTTTAGCATTCAGACAACCGATCAGGGGTATGGGCTTAATTGAAAATTACACTTTTTGAGTCCTCGGTGGCTGATAAGACAGAGAGAAAAATATTGCATATTAAAAAGCAATAGTTAGTTCTGTTATTTAAATATTGGAAAAACTAAGTTAAATTGCGAAATGGGAATCTAATACATATGTATGTGTGTAGGTTGATCCAATAAACTAAACAGGTCAAATGAAGTGTGTTAGGACGTTAGAATAGTTAAAATAGGTCACTTAGTAATCGAGAATCAATGGTTTGAAATAATTTAGAAGTGTCGGGTCAAATACAAAGAACGTGCCAAGACTAAGGACAGTATCAAGAAGGACAAAAAATGGCAAAGAAAAAAAGAAAAAGATAAGTTCGTGTTCAGAAGTTTTTGAATTAAAAGTTCCATATCTTTCATAGGAATTATAGAGCAAGAAGAAAGTTAATCCGAAAATTTTTAGTTAGGAATTATAAAAGCTGGTCAAATGCCAGAATAGAATAGAAAAAAGTTTTTTTTATATCCAAAAAAAGTTATACAGAGTGCCTTTGAATCGTCAAGTGAATCTTGAATCGTCAAAAGAGTGTATCCGAATCACTAGTTTGCTCGATTTTTAGCACATAGCATAGATAGCAGATGAAATTGTTCATTCAAAAGTTTTTTTTCATCTTATGTTATTATTATTTTTTTTAACTTATTAATAACTTTTGTTTTGTCGTCTAATGTAACGTATAGGTCCTGTAACCTGAGATTAAAACATTATTGTGATAACTCGGGTTACACGGATCCTGTTCCAGAGAAATCGAACGGAATAAGGCGTGGTTTACACGTTAGTTAATGGCCACGGAGCACTGGCTTTGTCGTCGATGTAGACCGAGCGTTATCGCTCCACAACACTTCACACAATAGCACAAATTCTTAGCTAGGGTATGGTTATGTTAACTATTAAACTATGGCTATTTTGTTAACTGACCAGAAATCTCATCGTGCACTTCTGTTAGACTGCTCGTGGGCTACTGATTGCTGTTATTTGGTTGTCCACCGCTTTTATACTAGACGCTAGCTTAGTGTGAAACGGAACGGCTGTGAAAAAAGTAAGTGGTCATATTCAAGGGCGGGAAGGGTGCAGGAAGGCGGGTGATTTTGACAACAACGTGTTCGAATTCCGAATTTCGGACTCCACACGGTCACAGACAATGCTGCTTTTTTTTTAATCGACAGGCAAAGGTCTAATTCTGGACAGCCGAACTATAAAACTATTTTCTCCAAATTATAAACGTCTGGTCATTTTAGTACATATACATAGTGATATCACTAGTCTGTTTATAATGAAATTTGTGCGAATGCGTAATGTACGTAGTTGTTTATCATCAATATGGATGTGTTCCGGTTCATGAAAGTATAATTTGTCTTCTCAGAGAATTCATTTGAATAAGATTAACGGCGATGCTACACGGCGTGCGGTGTCGTTGCGGCGTCCTACATAGACTTTGCATTGCGGGAATATTATGCTTTGCACCGTCTTGGTATAGAAGATTCCTTGTCACAATACAATTATTTATTGTCATTCAATACAGTGCTCCGCACCACACAGCAGCGTTACGTCATCGTCGTTGTCCACCAATAGAGGTCCACTGCTGGACATAGATCTCTTGTAGGGACTTCTACATATCACGGTCTTGTGTCGCACGTATACAACGTCTCCTTGCGACTTTGATGACTTATTGGTGATGTGAGATGATCTCTAATTAATTTCTAAGGCTTTGATTCGCAGATCCTTACACATGTTTATAGTTTTGTTCCCGAAAATATCCGAATAATGGATACTGCTACACTTGCGTTATAAAAAAATTGCACAAATTCTTTGTGAATTATAAAACATAAACTCAACTATAAAGTAAATTGGGTAAGCGACGTTCAAGTTTTAACTAAAATGTAGAAAACTAATGCTCGATTTCATCATCATCATCGCATCCCATAGACGTCCAAAGCTGGGCATAGGTCTCTTGAAATCATAGTCACAGAGCATGATCTTGTGGCGCATATACCCAGTGACTGCCAGCGACTCGCCTGAGATCTTCCGTCCACCTAGGGGGTCTTCCTAGTGCGGGCTTGCCATTCCAGCACTTTCGGACCCCAATGTCTAGGTTCTTCGACCCATGTGCCCCGCCCATCGCCACTGCCGATTTCTCCTGCTTTGTATACTTTGCCCATAATATGATAGTAGGCTGAAATATGCACCCATGTGTGGTGACATTGAGGATTAGTGTTACGATACTAACATATATTTGTTTGTGACACCATTGATCTCATTCGTTCACAAGTATAAATGTTACATGATACGTTACGATGTAGGGAAGCGGGCGATTTTAGAAGACTTTGGAAGGGTGTACGGTAGTTACAAGCTTTTATTTAACTTGCAATGTATGTAATATATGTATGTATGTATGTTCAGGTCAAATCTTTTAAGGCGAATTAGAAATACTTCCCGGTTTCCGATTGAGCTAAAATTTTGCATGTGTATGTAAATCGGATGACAATGCAATATTATTGTGGCATGGAGCTGATCTGGATTGGAACTCTGTAATAAAATAAGAAACCCATCGAATATGAGCTCGTTAGATTCGTCTTACGCTGGTCCTAGATTATTTCCAGGGTCTGATGATGTAGCCAGCTACTAAAAGCTTGTTTTGTAAAACTATTTTTTTTACATTTGTTTTTAATTAAACCCAATTTTAACCTTCATCGGTTTCTATATGCCATCGTGCCGGAACGCTAAATCGCTTTGAGACACGTTTTTGCAGGTTTTCAAGTTCATTTCCCATCCGTTGTTCAAAATTCAAAATTCAAAATTATTTATTTCATGTAGGCCAACTTGTGGCTCTTATGACACGTCAAGATTCTACCACCGGTTCGGAAAGCGGATTCTGCTGAGAAGAGCCGGCAAGAAACTCAGCAGTTGCTCTTTTCAAAATAATCATTTTACAATATTAATAAGTACCTATTACATTGTAATAAGTTTTTATACTATCAGCTTGTGGGCAGCTGGATGCCAAGCTGATTTAACCCGTGCATCTTTGTTAGAATAGAATATGACATTTCCACAAAACGTACTACAATTCAATTCATGTCAAAGACGGGCAGACAGAAAGTAGCCCCATTCCCGCCGGCGGCACCCGTTCACGAGCATGATGCATGATCCAGCCATTGCTTCGCTCGACCATATTTGAGGGAACGTAACAACCCGCACCACACGACACCACGTTCTATTGCCGTACTTACCCTGGATTGGTTGGATGGCAATTAGGTCAATATTAATTATGTTAAGCATGGCATATATAAATAACTTAAAATAAAAAATTCTTTTTAAAAAGGCCGACTTGTAACGCCCGCGCCACTACAAAGTATATAATTTATTGTTGATATTTTAAAAACCGCTCGACCGATTTCGATGAAATTTCAATGGGACCACCTGGGAAGTATACCCTTTGAAGAAAAAAGAATTTTCAAAATCGGTTCAGGCGTCTTCGAGTAATCGGTGAACATACATAAAAAAAAAGATTCCGACGAATCGAGAACCTTCTCCTTTTTTGCAGTCGGTTAAAAAAATGTCTCTCATCTAGTGACCTAGTGCTTAGACGACATCTTATGTTACTTAGGCATTTAAATTCAATCTAGTCAATATTATTTAAAAGTATTCAGGTCGCAGGATGTAATCATAGGTGCTGTTCAGATCCGTCACGGTCTAATCACATCCCATCAAACCATTTTTGATACAACATGATATGATTTTTCTTTTTTTTTTGGAACGTAGTTCCTTATCGCGCGGTACGGAAGGGGGCTAGACGGAAAAAATTAAGGAACCGACACTCGACACATTTTTGAAACCGACACTTTTTTGTTGAATGTGAATTTTGCATTATGTTCGATATTTTCGCGATACAACACGGTGTCTTCGTAGCCTAGTGGCTCCGGCAGTCGCCTAATAGTTCACAGTCGATGGTTCGAGTCCCAGCTCGACAGACTGAATTTTCTATTTTCAATTTTATTTTGAATAATTTCTACATGTGGAATTTTCCCTAATTTTTTAAAACTTAAAAAATTAGGGAAAGGTACCACTACTACTATTACTACTCTACTACTACAACAACAACAACTACTACTATTACTACTAAAACAACTACTACTACAACTGCTTAGGGGGAATAAAAAATAGTTTACAACCTATTCTCAGATCTACCGAATATACACAAAAAATTTCATAAAAATCGGTCAAGCCGCTTCGGAGGAGTTTGGTTACAAACACTGTGACACGAGAATTTTATATATCTATTTACTAATATTATAAAGAGGAAAGATTTGTTTGTTTGTTTTGTTTGTCTGTACCGAATAGGCTCTGTAACTACTGGACCTATTTTAATCATTTATTCGTAGGTAGGTAGGTAGGTAGGGATTTTAAAAACTAAATCCACGCGGACGAAGTCGCGGGAATCAGCTAGTAAAGAGATAAAGCCACTCCACGTATGAAAATAATCTATGTGTCAACAAAAGACAACAACGCGTGTGCGGTGCTTCAGACAAAATAAGAATCAATGTAAAGGAAAAGACATCAACGCGTGTGCGCAATGCACACGCGTTGTTTCATACAAAATATTTTAATTCATTTATATTATGTTAATTTCATTAATGCATTCAAAAGGCAATATATGTATGTAATGTGTATGTTTTACTGAGTGCGCGCGTTATTGGTTTTTTGGGTCATGAAAAATAAAAACTATTTCTAGTTAAGGAATTCGGTGAAATATTTTTTCTATTCAAAATACTTGACGTACCTAATAACAATATTATGTACACAATCAGGTCAGGCCGGGCTAACGTAGAATAGAATAGAATAGAAATGTTTTTATTCAAATAAACTTTTTTACAAGTGCTTTTGAATCGTCGTCATTGAGTCTTCCACTGGTTGGGAATATCCTTCCTGCCGAGAAGAACCAGCAAGATACTCGTCGGCGGTTGCTCTTTTCAAAACAAGTTTACAATACAATAGATACTATGCTATATATGCGGTGTTTCCACAATGAGGGGAAGTTCCACAGAAAGCATACCTAATTATAATTCAACACATGTTAAGACAAGCAGCAAAAAGTAGCCCCATTCCCGCCGGTGGAACCCGTTCACAAGCATGACGCATAGCCCAGCGATTGCTTCGCTCGACCATATTTGAGGGAACGTAACAACCCGCTAGTAGTGCGAAGGGATAAGAATTACGCGACAGAAAGAGAGGAACTTCAATGTGAATAATAGTAGATAAGTTAGCGCTGTGCGACCTGAATTGCACTTTATTATGTGGTAGCAAGAGTCGCTATTTATTTAAACGATTTTGCGAAGTGAATCTTCTGTGCCTGTACTATTAATATCTATGTATTCCGTGTGAGAACATAATATGGTTTTTCTTTTTGATAATAAACCGCCGAGTTTCTTGTTGGTTTTTCTCGGTTGGAAGGACATTCCGATCGAGTCCACTGGATTCACTTGTCGATTCGAAAGCACTTTGTAAAAGTATATTATATTTTTTTATTTATTAATATTATATCATACTAATATTATAAATGCGAAAGTGTGTTTGTTTGTTGATTTGTTGATTTGTTGGTTTGTCCTTCATTCACGCCTCAACAGAGACACGGATGATGTGATTTTTTGCATGGGTATAGTTGAGGGGTATAGCATGGGTATACTCTCCAGGTGGAGAGTGACATACATATACATAAACTAAATACACGCGGATGACGTCGCGGGCATCAGCTAGTTAATAATAATTTTATTTTACTTGTTTGACCTCTGTTTCTTGGGAAGTAATAATTTGACCATTTATTTTATATTATGTAAGTTTTATCAAGTTGACCTTGATCGCAGCTGTGCAGTGCAACGTACTCGTATATAGGTACGAGGTTCCAGTTTCAACTTCCGGTTGGTAAAATGAAGTAAAATTACTTTTCAATACAGTTGCTGAAAAAAGTGCATCTCTTAAGAGTTTACTACTCTTAGGCCGCTTGCAGAAACGCCGGGTTATCCTTTTAACCCAGAGTTAGCTGCTGCTTTGACTGATTTCGTGTAAAGCTTCTGTCAAAATTACAAATTTATTCCTGGGTTAAGCCTAACCCGGCGTCTTTGCTAGCGGACCTTATTAGCCTTAGTGCCGATTTCACCAACGTCGAGTGACGTTTAAACGAGGAATAAATTGGGCATTCTGACAGATTTTGTAATACTGTCAAAGTATCAAATTAACGCTCGGATAAGATTATTAAGACTTACTTTACGTAAGTAAAATCGGCCCTTAATATGTAAAGAACTTATTAAGAAAGTTAACCTATAGTTGTAGGTTGTAGAAGGATTTAAAAATAATAATAACAAGCTGAAATTGACTAATATCGTCCTCAAATAAGTGAAATCTTGGGCTAGGAGTGGGTACGTCAAGTCGTCACGTCACGTCACGTCAAGTGCAACGGGTGGGGTTTGAACCTGCCGCCTTTTTGTTTTCAATCCGTTCAAAGACTTTAACCGTTGGGCTATTGAGGCTTTTGTATTTTTTTTTTAAATTCGGTTATACTTTACTGTAGTCTGTATCGTACCGGTACGTTAAAGCGCTTGGTAGCATTATCACTTACTGCCATACCCCTTCCAAATTAGCCCGCTACTATTGTAGACTGCATCGTCACTCACGGTCAGGTGAAATTGCAGTCAAGGGTCAATCTTGTCATCGGATAATAAAGATTCCTGGTCTAAAATAAATAGAATTCTATCCTATCAACAAGACTCCATCATTATCAAACCAAACACTATAACTTACTAGCTGTACCCAACATGCTTTGCAATGCCACGTAAAGTATTTAAAAGAAATTATATTATACATTTTTTGGGCCAGGTACCCTCGCGGGGTTCCCCAGATCACCCTACCAAAGTTTCATCACAATCTGATCAATGTTTTTGAAACGCATAGAGGACAAGCATACAAACATTGATTTTTACAAGCTTTTATTTAGCTTGACCAGTTTATTTATTTATTTGTTTGTTTGGGTCAAATCTTGCAAGATGAATTAGACCCACTTCCCGGTTTCTGATCGAGCTGAAATTTTTGCATTTATGTGTAAATCGGATGACAATGCAATATTATTGTTGCATGGAGCTGATCTGATGATGGAGACGGAAGATGGCTATCGGAACTCTGTAATAAAACGACGTAACCCCATAGAGTTTGGGCTCGTTTGATTCGTCATAACAAGTACTATGATCCTAGAAGATATCCAGAGTCTAATGATGTAGCTACTAAAAGCTTGCATTTAAAAATAAAATTTTTAATTTACACTTGTTATTTATATAGATCAGGGAAATACAGCCCCTATAGTGAATTCCATCAAAAGCAAATGTCACAATCCGACGTCTGTTCGTGACATACCACAAGACACAGGCAAGAACAATCCACATATTAAATAAACGACGGGTCACGTTTCTCTGGTCACCAAACTGACCTGTATAATAAAACCACCTTACATTGAACCTTGAGTTTTATCACCTTATAAATAAAGAGGTAATTCCTCTGCACTGTGCTAACTAAATCTGTATCAAATAGGAGCTGATTAAGTGAAATTGAACTCTATGACTCAGCGTTAGAGTCGAAAACTATGCGTAGTTTTGTTGTATCGATCTAATGTATCACTCATTGTGTGTGGTTTACGCAATTTTAGGCCAAACCGGTAACAAATTAGGGTTCATTATACGTTGTTGGGAAATTACTGATTGCGTTACACTAGTTTAGGTGTACTTAAGCAGCGAAGTATTTGATACCTATACTCAGGTGTCTTATCCAGTCTAAACCTGTATTTGGTAATTGGTGAAACTAGGTTTCCGGGGAGGTTAATATCTAGATTCATAAATCGATATTGTGTTGGTGTAAATTGAATTGAATTTGATTGAGTTTGATCTAATAATACATTATTTTCAACACTTTACATTTTTTTGACATATCCATGATCGTTAACTAAACAAAATCCTAGAGATTTACAAGGAAAATAAGCAATAGCATATCTAAAGCATTGTTCATTAAATTCTTTAAATAATTAAATGTTTCGACATCTAAAGCTCACGGATTGCATATTATATTTCGTAAAATTAGTTAAAAACACACTGAGTATCACGTTTAGAAGAAGACATAGTAGCGACAAAGTTTCGGTTCAGTACAAAGGGTTTTCGCATTACATGTATGGGACACTGCAATTCAACTCACTCTCTAACAGAATTTAATACTGTCGCTTCAACGAAATATTTTAAAAATCTAATTACTCAACGATAATTAACACACAGTTTAAAAACACTTTTATTAACTGCCTCAAAAGCTCGATATTTGAAAGGACTAATCTCCGATGAGTTGAGAGCTCCGACCCAATTCGACAAACATTTGCACGCTTGTGCGTCAAACATTTGCGGCGTTAAAGACAAGGCTAGGCGAAAGAGGTGGTCTTGAATACGAAATAGATAAAGTGCAGCTTCAAATC
Source organism: Oeneis ivallda (assembly GCA_029955525.1). NCBI lineage: Eukaryota > Metazoa > Arthropoda > Insecta > Lepidoptera > Nymphalidae > Oeneis > Oeneis ivallda. Next base: position 4,492,946 of record JARPMR010000028.1, read on the forward strand.
TCACTCTGTAGTTCATAACAATTCTTGCAGCACAAACTTCACATGTCCTATACGTATTTATTATTTTTTCCGACCAATTGGTCCCGAACTTTGACAGAGGGAAAGTTACGTATATCACCTCCCCCGAGAGGTTACTTTTTGATCTAAACAGATAATAATCCATGATAATGTATCTTCACGGAACGATGCCATGTACGAGGTTATACCGCGGTATTTTGGGTGTACTATGTTTAATTGTAATTTTTAACTGGTGTATAATTAATGAAGTGGTGATAGCATAGTGGTTAAGACTTCGGGGGGTCCGGGGTTCGACCCCGGGCACGCATCTTAATTCGAAGCTTGTTAAGCAATTAAACATCAATTGCTTTAAGGGTACATTGATCGTATTCGTATTCAATGACATAAGCGTCAAAGTAAAATATTCCTTGATTGGATCGATACGATCAATGGAATAACTTTAGAAAGTCTAATTCCATTGATCTTAATGGTATTCGATAACATTAGTGGCAAAGTAAAACAAACCATAACAGCATTGATCTGTAGCTCAATTTCGTGTATGCATTCTTATACGTTTAGGTGTGAATGATACGCTCCTTGTTAAAATCGGTTGTACTGAATTTGTGACTAAATCAATACGATCAAGGATTATTTTACTTTGTCATAGAATTAATATCGATTAATTTAAATTGTATAATATTGTATTATTAATTATTATGAATATTGTAAATGACATTCGTAAGAGCTTGCACAAGACTAAACCGAAAAATAAAGATATTGAATTGAATTCGAATACGATCAATGGAATAATTTTTAGACAAATGGTACCCTGTAGTACCTGAGAGTTCTCCATAATGTTCTCAAAGGTGTGTGAAGTCTGGCAATCCGCACTTGACCAGCGTGGTGGACTATGGCCTATAACCCTTCATTCGAAAGAAGACTTGTGCCTATAGTTGGTACCGACTAGCAAATCTAAAAAAACTGTTATTACGACTAAAAACTTACCTACTAATTATTAAACTATTTATTCTGAACCACTTTAAAATGATTAAATCAAATCAATGTTTCCTATATGAAAAACACAAAGGTCGCAAATAAATCGGTACACAACAAGATACTTAAATAATAGAGATGCTATTCATATGGTTTAAGTTGTTATACGTATGTACGATATTGTAAGAGACTCCAAAAGAAGGTTATCAATGGACCCGCATGAATATAATATTATTATCTGTGAATGACTGGCTCGCCTCTGATACATACTGCTGCCCGCGACTTTGTCTGTGTTGTTAGATTTTTAAAAATCTCGCGGGATCCCTTTGTTTTCTGCCCTTTGTTTTCTGGAGTATAAAGAAGCTTATTAATCAAAAGTTATTCTTTGTTTGATATTATCATAATATTAATACGTGAAGCAAAAACTTTATACCCCTTTTTACGAAAATTGCGCGGACGGAGGAGTATGTTTCCCTCACTAATAGTTTATATAGAGAAGGAGTGCACAATGCTAATATTTTTTTTTTAAATTTTGCATTAAAAATACATTAAATTAAAAAAAAAAAAACATTACACACACTACCAAGTATTTGACACACACTCGCATATTTATATACTCTTTTCGTCAAATTCACAATGGATTAAAGTCTTACTGAATGTCAAACATAACCGTAATGAAAGTTTTTTCTACTTTTATTATGCCTCGACATAGAACATTAACGGATCGAATTTCGACCAATGGGCGATCACTAGTTTAAAAAAAAATTACGATGAGCCCCTTCTTTTCCTATACACTTCATTTGTAATATTAAGTACAAGGATATAAGACGGACCATCCTACCAATATCCTAGTACCTACCTACCAACTAGGATGTCGCTTTATCCTATCTGTGACTACTACAAAGTTGTAATATCATGGTGTATACGCTGAAATTCCAAACTGGCCGGCGGTCGTGGCTGGCTGACCTTTGCGATATGGACAATAATTATTGCACGAATAGCGAAATGCAATAGAGCTGGAGTAGACTGGCAGCGGATTCATAAGAGGTAGCGATTTTCCTAAGAACAATTTCGTACGCGTGGAGATCGGTTATTGTAATCCGTAGGGAACTCTTTGCTTTTTCGGGATTAAACTAGCCTATGTCACTCTTGAGGTCCTCAACTATATCTAAGCATACAATCACTTAGATCCGTTCCGATTTCTAACGTCACCTGGGCGTGGATCCTTACCACGATCACGGGGACGTACAGACTAACCTAGTCCAGCCACTCCTCCCATTCGTCCCAACGTCATCCTAAGCCGAGGTCCGAGCCTCACAGGAGGCGGCTAGGGCTAGACTAGATGATGCAGCAGCTGATCAAAGACAGAAGTGTATTGATAATATTTCGCGGCATTTTGTATTATAAATGGTTTTATTAGCATTTAAAATGCATTAATTATTCACTGTAGTGTCCATTTGAAATGCACATTATAATAATTAGATAATTTAAGCTCCATCTAGTTTGCGATTTTGAAAGGTTCGAGTTTCTTTGGACTAGAGAAAAGTCATAAATTCAAGTAACCTTTACCGCTGTTACTGTAGGCGTACCCTTACATAGCTCTAATGCGCAATTATATTATTATAGTAGCGGGTGTTGTATTAGCGTAACAGTTATTTTGTATATACCTCACGGCTAACAAATAATTGTTACGGATTAACTGGTGTACCTACGGTTTTATAAGTGGTTTATGCTCTTCATAATGTTCTAACTGTGTCGTTGGGACAACGACATTAAAAATGTAGCTGGACTCTACTGGATGCTGAAGGCAAAAGATAAACAGCAATGGGTTTCTCTGGAAGAGGCCTTAACCTGGAAAGGGTTCTTCATGTATATTTTTTAGAAATTTAAACTGAATTAAGTAATACATTCTATTTTTTATTTTTATGATAAGAAATATTTATATGTTTAATCTTTAAATTTTAAGGATCATGAAGAAATAAAAGGCTTTTTTATTTTTTATTTTTATTTATTATTTATTCTTAAGTCTGCCGATCCGCACTTGGCCAGCGTGATAGACTATAGCTTGAAACACTTTTTAATCCATTATACAAAAACCCATTTATTCAGTCGAGGTTATTACAAAGTTAGTTAATTTCTTGATGACAAAGTTGCAGGGAAACAATATCGGCTTGGCATCCAGCTTACGACAAGAGAGTGTTACTGATTACATTGTAACTTGTAGTTAGCTATACATCAATATTGTATTATTTTGTTTTAAGGTTGAAGACAAGGGTCTGCCCGCGAAATTTAATTTAATTTGGTTTTTCGCAATTTGTAAACTAATACGACAAAGTAGGCTTATGGCATTCTAATTTTTTTTTTGCGACAATGGCAGTATCATCTTCACAGGTTTATATAAAAAAAAATATTTGAAAGTGTCCAGTTTAAGAAATTAATCAAAATATCGACTAATTTGTGAGTAACTCACGTCCAACTCAGTATTTTGATTAATTTCTTAAACTGGTCACTTTCAAGTAAAGATTTTTATGTAAACCTGTGAAGATGATAATTCCACTGGCGCAATTAGAAGGCCATAAGCCTACTTTGTCGTATTAGTTTACAAATTACGAAAAACCAAATTAAATTTGAATTTCGTGGGCAGACCCTTGTCTTCAACCTTAAAAAGAGCAACTGCTGAGTTTCTTGTAGGCTCTTCGCAGCAGCATCTGCATTCCGAATCCGTGGTAGAATCTAGGCGTGTCATAAGAGCAACAGGTTGGCCTACGTGAAATAAATCATTTTGAATTTGAATCTGAACGAAAGCATAACCCCTATACTTACACGTTTTTTAAAATTTTATTTTTCTCTATCTCCGGGATAATTTTCGAAATAGCTAAACCGATTTCGAGGTAACATTCACGTCAATATAGTACGAGGTACAAGGACAATATAGAGGTTTAAGGATTGCTTAAAAGTATTTCACCCCCGGAACATTTTTTACACAAGTTTTTTTTATTTGTGGTAGGAGTGGGTACGACAATAGTGCAACGAGTGGGATTCGAACCTGCGACCTTTCAGTTTTCAGTCCGCACCTTTAACCGTTGGGTTATTGAGGCTTCAATATTGGATTGGATTGGATACGACTCAGGAGTTTGAACCGTCGACCTTCAGGTTTTCAGTAGGTACCTTAACCGTTGCTCTATTGAAGCTTAACCCTTTCAAATTTCGTTCGTGTGGGGTGCGCTCGAGAACTTAGGCTAGTGAGGCAATATAATAATCAAAAGATTAATATCAAAATTACCTTTACCCGAGATGTCGTTGAATTACATATTGTTACAGTAACCCGCGGCGTATCTCACAGCGGTTGCATTGTACTCGATCCGCGAGTAAGGTTGCCAACAAATGGTAACAAAATTGAAAAAATCAAATAAAATTTAATAAAAAATTAATCATGATTAACTAGATGATGCCCGCGACTTCGTCCGCGTGGATTAAGGTTTGTTAATTCTCGCGGGAACTATGTGATTTTTCGGGATAAAAAGCCTAGCCTGCGTGTTAATCCTGGGTATGAGCTATCTCCATTCCAAATTTCAACCAAATCGGTTCTTTCGTTTTGGAGTTATAGATTAATTTGCTTTGATGCAGTTCTTTCAAATCAATCGCTCCTGTGAGAGTTTAATCAAATAGGAAATGAGGTGATGATCTTCAAACGCCTGAACAGCTTTTCATAAATTATAGCTAAGATCCATCTCAATCACGACTGCTTTCAAACAGATAAAAACGTATCAAAATCGCTCCATTCATTGGGAAGCTATGAGGGAACAAATATACACACGTCAAACTTTTGATGCTCCATTTTTTTGTCGCGGGTTAAAAAAAGTTTTCACTTCAAAAATGGGCAGCCCTATCCGCGAGTGCGATGTTTGGCAACAATTAGCGATAACTTGACCCGATGACCTACCTTTTTATCGCGGTTTCGTCTGTAATCTAATTGAGAGGCGTGCGATAGTGTTTGAAGGATAAACCTAGGAAAAAGTTACTTAAGTCTTAAATCTCGAAATGTGGGTTCGTGTGTTTCTGCATCGAAGTGGCTGTCGTTCGTCATTAACCGAAAGATATCCACTTTTTTTTTGTATGAAAAAATTTTTTTCATCAATGGTTTCGTAAAGATGACAAAAATTCATTCGGAGGAAAATTATGGAGACAGCTGATGATTGAGGATTTCGGAGACGGATGAGGAGCACGGCCAGGGTATTGAAGATAGGTGGGGTGTGCTCGAACAAAAGTCACTCGAAACCTCATCCAATTGGCAGTGAGCTGAAAAAAAACCAAAATGGTGGATTCAAGACGGTGGGCTATACAAATTTCATAGGTGTCTATCTATAAAAAATGAAAAAAAAAAATTAAGTGGCACTCGGGGACTGCCGCGGTAAAGCTATTGCATAGCATTTTTTATCAACTTATGCAATTATAATATTTATGCAATATTTTTTTTTGCATAATAAAAATTATGCAAAAAAAAATTAAAAAACAAATAAACAAGAAAAGCGCACTGTCACTACTTCGCGAGTGAGATTCGAACCTGTGACATCATACACCATACGGTAAAGAAACCGCTCGCCCACTGCGCCAAATAGAGCTACATAACCTAGAACCTCTAAAATATTGAACGCTTACTAAACGACGGTGTTAGGTTTTTTTTCGTTACGGAATTTCTTGATTCGGTCGCCGCGCTCAAACTGTTTGTCCTAGTTCAAAGCCCGCGATAAAAAAAAAACTCTTACTGCATGGCAACCAGAATATTTAATCAACGTCCTCCTCACTTTAAAATAATGTCGCTATCTGCACTTAAATCAAATTTACACAAATGGCTTCAAGAAAATTGCTTTTATTCTATTAATGAGTATTTGAATCGCCCAAATTATGTGATGTAATAATTCTTAAATATGTAATAATGATAAACCACCATCAATATGTAATAATGATAAACCATCAAAATCGGTCCACTCGTTAGAGAGCTACGAGGGAACAGACAGACACACAGATACACACGTCATACTTATAACACCCCTCTTTTTTTGTTAGGGGTTAAAAACATACATATCCGTTCTGCCTACATTAAAGATAGTCAATAGATAAATCTTTTTCCCACGAATCAGTGGAAATTGCGTAAACATAAATTATACGTAAATTACCTAGTATAGCAAGAGTATGGCAATCGTTTTGTAAACATTTATTTGAAATTCCAGGATATGAAAAGATAACACAAGATAAATTTTTTTATATTATATTTTATTTATTATACACTTTTGTTTTGAAAAGAGCAACTGCTGAGTTTCTTGCCGGCTCTTCTCAGCAGAATCAGCCTTCCGAACCGGTGGTAGATGTCATGACGTGTCATAAGAGCCACAGGTTGGCCCACATGAAATAAATAAGTTTAAATTCAAATTTTGAAACCATTCAGAAGTGATATATACTTTATACAAAACATCGCATTAAAACCTGCTCAGCAGTCTTTCCGGAAAATGGTAACAAAAACGCTCAAACAAGCAAAGAACGTACTCGTATCATACGTTATTGACTGCTAAAATCATAATCCTTCCTTTTAGCTTTGCCGTGTTCTGGTAAAAATACGGAAGGCGAAAGTATTTTTTCTTATTATTGTAGGCATTTATTAATAATTCAATGTCGTGTGAACGTTAATAATTAACAATTATTAACTCGGGTTTAACGTAGTTCAGATTGACCGCGTGTCATATTATGACATTCACTTTTGTGCGTAAGCTATATGGCTCAATACATACGCGTTAGCGGGTTATTTTAGGGTTGATTATTAATTATTATGTGTCGAAGTGTTAGCAAGAAGATAATAATAATTGTAAAATATTTAATGCATTGGTTTTTTACCGAAGATATATTTAAAAAAATACATAAAATGTCGAATCAATCCTGAAAAGAACTCTGATTCGGGTGACGCCACAGAGATTATAAACTAATCTTACCATCTTTACTTATATTATAAATGCGCAAATGTGTTTGTTTGTTGGTTTGTCCTTTAATCACGCAATAATGCAACAAAGCAACGGATCGATGTGATTGAGGACCTGGAGAGTGACATAGAGGCTATTTTTTGTCCCAAAGGGATCCCGAAGCATTATAAAAACCTAACTAAACAAGGATGAAGTCGCGGACAGAAGTTAGTACTGAATAAGTGTAAGTAAATACTCTTTACTGAATGTAATATGTCAGTTTTTTGAACTCTCCATAGATTTAGGATTGGTAGCTTAGTCGCTACTAGATACCGCTCTTCCTACAAACAATAGCTCCATAAATGTGGCAACGTAATTTCATAGTTCGTTTGAAAACATTGGTTGCTACGTGCCTATGTGGGTACGCCACTTCAGGCGTACTATGAATTGACGCAATTTACTAGTGCGACGGTATCTAGTAGGTGCGAAGCTACTACCACTCCTAAATTTAATCGAACATGTCTAATGCATTAAACATGCTATTGTGACACTCGAATTTCGGGTCGGTAACCCAAAATAGGATGTAAGTATTGTACTACAGAGAAATCTTGGTACATTCTCAGAAATCGCCCACTCCATATCCGCTTCCGCTTCTGAATGTGACCGGCTCCCTTCGCCCGCATACCTGCGACCCAGGGTCACTGGACAATTGATTGATATTTAATTATATACTAGCCTTTGCTTGCGTCGTTGCTCGTGCGTGATGCGTGCGTGAAGCCATGGGGGCCTAACACAGCTCTTTGATAGCTACATTTTACGCTTTTTTCTAATAGAATAGAATAGAATAGGAATGTTTTTTTTTATTCAAATAAACTTTACAAGTACTTTTGAATCAAATCAAGTTTATTTTAATAAAAAACATTTCTATGGGGGCCTAACACAGCACTTTGATAGCTACATTTTACGCTTTTTTCTAACTTTCCCTCATTGTGGAAATAATATATTCTATTCTATTCCAACAAAGTTGCATGGGTTAAATCGGCTTGGCATCCGGCTGCCCACAAGATAGTATAAAAAACTTATTACAATGTAATAGCTACATAATAATATTGTAAAATGATTATTTTGAAAAGAGCAACTGCTGAGTTTCTTGCCGGCTCTTCTCAGCAGAATCCGCTTTCCGAACCGGTGCGGTGGTAGAGTCATGACGTGTCATAAGAGCCACAGGTTAGCCTACGTGAAATAAATAATTTTTAATTTTTATTTTTTTTTTACATTTGGACGATTGCAAACACCACTGACACTTCTATTAGCTAGAAGTATTGCAGGAAGGATAACAATGTTATCTCCTAATGAATGAATTCAACATCATCAGCAAGCCAACAGCTGCTTACTTCTAAGTGCAAGTCTCCTCTCAGAGAAGGGTTATAGGCCATAGTTAACCAAGACGGGCCGATGTAAATTAGCAGGCTTCACACACCTTTGATAACATTATGGAGAACTCTCAGGCGTTCAGGTTTCCTCACGATGTTTTCCTTCACCATTGAAGCATGTGCTATTTAATTGGTGAAACGAACTACATCCGAAAAGTTAAAGGTGTATGCCCAACTTTAACAAAATAGAATAGAACAGAACAGAACAGCAGCAGCCCCATTCCCACTGGTTGCACCCGTTCACGAGCATGACGCATGATCCAGCCGTTGCTTCGCTCAACCAAATTTGAAGTGTTTTAGAATCGTTAATTGAATCTACCACTGGCACGGATAAACGCTCTGGCGTGCGAGAAAGTTCTGTGAAAGTCCACGCATAAGATACCTTTGTCCAGCAGTGGACGGTTGTTAAAGAAGAAGATGAGTACCACGGACGTCCACAAAATTCTATCCATTAATTGCGATTGTGGCAATGTCGCAATCGCAAAGGGGTTGTTTCAAATATATATGGAGCCTGGGCCAGGTCTTTGTACAGTCTTTCAAAATGTTTGGGCTAATGATATAGTGATAATTTTTTCCTTATTTCTCATTAAAAGGTCCTTTTTACGAGGTACATTGCGAAATTATTTTGCAAAATAAAAGCGCAACAACATGGCGTTCTTTTTGTCAATGACACGTACTTACACGAGTCATGATGACATTTGACATAAAAATAACCACAATTGACAGCAATTGACATTTGACATACCAGCAATTGACGTTTGACAATTGAAATGACATTAAGATGACGTAACATCATTATAAACATAGACAACAAAAGCAGATGGATGCGCTCCGGGAGTTGCCATTCTACAGATGTACCTACCCAATTATCAATTTTATATTTGTACTTCTTCTTCACTGTAATACTACAAAAAAGCATATTTTATTTCAATTTCTATGATTTAATACTATTTTTTGGTATAGCGTACAAGTACCTGCCCAAGATGAAACAACCCCTTTGGGGAGTTCTTCAGAAATCTCCCACACAGTAACCGCTTCCGCTTGACAACGTGACCGTTACCTTACACCCGCATTCCTGGGTAGCACGGTCAACGGGCACATGACATAAGTTAATATAACGCGGCCTCGACAGAGACCGGCGTTAATCGATGTGGAGTTGTGAGACCAAGAGGTTAGGGGTATTTATATTATTAATCATACCTAGGTACTCGCACATAACATTTTACTTCAACGTTTCTGAATAGGTGTGGAACGCCCTTTCAGTATCCGTGTTCCCTACCACGTATAATTGAGTAATTTCAAGGCAAGAGTGAATAGGCGTTTTCCAGGAAAGCGCACTCCAAACGCACGTAACATTTTAATTCAACGTTTCTGAAATGAACCGCTAAGGTGTGGGATGCCCTTTCAGCATCCGTGTTCCATGCCACGTATAATTTGAGTACCTTTAAAGCATGAGTGAATAGGCATTTTCTAGGCAAGCGCGCTCGCAAACTATACCTCATTAGTGCTTTCCATTATTGATCTAAAGTCTGTCTAGCACCAAAAAATGCTTGTGTGTTTTTTTTTATTTGTTGGTTTGTCCTTCAATCGCGAAGCAATGGAGTAACGAAACGACGTTATTTTTGCATGGATATAGTCACACTTTCGCATTTATAATGTTGCTAGCTTTTACCTGCGATTTCTAAGGTGGTAAAATAAGGGTTTAAAAAATCGAACTTAGTGTGAGCCGCGGGCAAAAGGTAACCTTAAAAAAAACAGCGGCCATAAAAAAGCTATCCCAATCGTGCAAGTGCTCTGAATAGAGAGATCTTAGATATTCATGCACGACTAAACGCACGTGAGATTAACAAAAAAGAAATAAACTTGACACGCTTTCTCATACAAAGGTACGTTCACGTAACGTTTTCGTCCGACTTTTCTGGTACGAAGCGCTGAGGTGTGGAACGCCCTGTCATGTTCGTGCTGTCAAGGTCGGTTCAACGGTTGGGCCTTGAAAAGTTAACAGACCTATAGCTTGGCAAAAAAGAGTAGAAAAAAGATTAAGCCTCAATAGCCCAATATTTAAAGGTATATACCGGGAGCTCGCCATGCGGAATCGAATAAATAGTTAATAACTACATACTATATAAAGATTGCTGTGTTCATTTAAACAGCTGAAAAATGGTTTAAAAAAAAATTTTTTTTTTTAATGTAATGACGGGAGTTTTATTTTGTGTCCAGAAGCTCTAGTGCGACTTTTCAAATTTACGTTAACTGTGCGTAAATACGTCAACTAATCTCCCTAATCTAACTTTCCCGTCCATACTAAATGACAGATTTACGCACGGTTAACGTAAGTTTGAAAAGGGTCTAGGGTCTCAGTACAAGTTAAAACAACAATAGCCCAATATTTACACACGCGTTAATTGGATACTTGACTGTTATCAAAATGTCGTTAAAATCAAAAATGTAACATGTAAGAATGACATTCGTAAAAACAGAAAATAAATCGGTCAAAAAACAAATAAACTTATAAGCTGTTTAACTGCGACTATATCTGTTTCTTACTAAAACAAAATTTTGTATGAAGAGTGTATGGAGCTACTTACTGTCTTGAGACATTAGCGCTCTCTCTGTCTAACAGCAAACTTTTAAGCTCTGTATTTCCGAAACTAGATACCTATTTAAAAAGGAAAAATGGCATTGTGTTAGAATATTTAATAGCTTTATTTCAAATATATAAAAAAATAGCAGTCAAATACCCTTTGCGTTTTTGTCGCCTGCGATATTGAGATATCTGTACATTTTGTATGGACGCATGTGATCTTAAATCCTATTAGTGCAATAAAATCAGGTCTGCCTGGGGGAGCTGTGAAAGTTTCAAGGTTTAAACAAACTATTAATTAAAATATCATTATGGTTTTATAGTGGACGGGTCGCAAGGCTTTTTATTTAACTTTTTAGGGTTCCGTAGTAAACAAGGAACCCTTATAGTTTCGCCATATCTGTCTGTCTGTCCGTCCGCGGTTTAGCTCAGAGACTATTGGTACTAGAAATCTGAAATTTGACAAGGGTATAAATATCAATTACGCCGACAAAGTGGTGAAATAAAATTGTGAAAAATATCTTTTTTTAGGGTACCTCCCCTACATGTAAAGTGGGGATGAATTTTTTTTTCTCGTCTATCCCATAGTGTGGGGTGTCGTTGAATAGGTCTTTTAAAAATATTGTGGGTTTGGGAATACCATTTTTCAATTCAGGGATCCGTTTGTGAAATATGATATTTTAAAGTGCTAAATTTTATAAGAGTCAAGTGTCCCCCCCCTCTGCCAGCTAAATGGCTGTATAAAGGATACAAGAAAAAATTCACAGCAGTAGTATATAGAATGAATTTTAAAGGAAAACTATCACGGCTAAGTAGGGTTCATTAGTTAAGGAGTTATATCTGTTTTTTCTAAGTTAGGTATTACACGTAGTGTAAGTTGCATATTTTGTAGTATATTATAGTATTTAAACCATGGAACTCAAAATATATTCAATATTCATAAATAAAATAAAAGCACTATCCTAGGTCAGCAATAATATTTGAGACTTTCAACTACGGAACCCTACACTGCGCGTGGCCCGACACGCATTTGGCCGGTTTTTATTTGGATCTTAATTTAACTTCGTAGGTGGCGACATAAAAATTGTTGAGAAATAATGCACTATCTATATATCTATGTATCGATCTATTAGTTATTTAGAAATAAGCGATCTAATCTTATGAACGAGCAATGAGTAATATCATCATCATCATCAGCAACCCGTCAACAACTCAATACTGAGCGCAAGTCTCCTTTCAGAGAAGGGTTATATTGTAGGCCATAGTCCACCACGCTGGCCCAATGCGAATTGGCAGACTTCTCATACCTTTGAGAACATTATGAAGAACTCTCAGCTGTGCAGGTTTCCTCGCGATGTTTCCCTTTATCGCTGAAGCATGTGATATTTAATTCCTTAAACGCCACTTACCAACTACAACGCCAACCAAACTTAGAAAAGCCAGAGGTGCGTGCCCGGGATCGAACCTGCAATCGCCCGAATAGGAGACCTCAGTACTAACTACTAGACTATCGCTGCTTCTCGAGTAATAATATGTCTGTATGTTTCATTCACAATCACAACCGGATGTCATACTCGTGTCATAACACGGCAGGTTTGCTGTCAATGAGTCACCGCCTATGAGAAATACCTAAGTAGGCGTCCTCGACATCGCCTGTATATCGGAGCAGTGACGTTTACTCCATATAGGCTAAAGGCATTGCCTGCCCGATAAATAAGAAATCTATTTATTTATTTAAAGGTACACTTATAACATACATATTAAACATTCAAAAAAACAAGCAAACAGCACAATATTGTAACATTGGCTGATATATGCATATATATAAAAAACTTATATAACTATATTATACAATCACTACATTATATACATGAGATAAGAAGTAAAAAAATATAACTTAATAAATAAAATAAATAATTTCAATATATAAAAGAAAGGGCGATTGACTGACTGACCTGCCAACGCACAGTTCAAACCACTGGACGGATCGGGCTGAAAGGCATGCAGAGAGCTATTATGACGTAGGCATCCGCTACGAAAGGTTATTTGAAAAGGTTATTTAACTGTAAAATAGAGGTTTAAAAATCGTACTTAAAGAGAGCTAACCCGAGGGCAAAACTTGCTCATAAAAAAACAGACTTTTTTGACTGAATATGAATATGAATTTGAATAGTATAGAAGTATTTTATTCAAATCAGAGAAGGAGTATAAGCCACAGTCCACCACGCTGGCACAATCCACAATGCTGCCGCTGGCCCGAAAAGTGTTTCCTAACTAACATTTTAAATACCGACTCAAAGATATTATTAGACCTTTCAGATAGCGGACGTTCTTTTGCAAAATCGAATACCTGCTTGGATAATTATATCTAAGATAAGAACCGCCGAACAAAACTGTCATTATAATCGACATTGACACAAAAACTTTTGCCTCGCATGAGAAATGCCTGCGTTTACTTCTAGAAGGTTAAATAATAAGCATATAGAAAAAAAATCTTAAGCAAGAAAAAAGTTTAAAATGTGTAACCCGGCATCGGAAAAATGGATTTGATCCGATTGGAATATTGGATTGTATAATTAGAGTGAAAGATTGGATCCGTCATATAAATTTTACTCGTATAAGATACTAGCTCATGCCCGCGACTTCGTCCGCGTGGATTTATATTTAAAATTCCGCGGGAACTTTGATTTTCCGGGATGCCTATGTCACCTTGCAGGTTCTGAACTATACTTACCTATCCAAAAAAATTACGTCAATCTGTAGCTTTGTTGCAGCGTGATTGATGGACAAACCAACAAACAAACACACTTTCGCATTTATAATTATGTATTAGTAAGGAAGAAATTAATACTAAACGATAATAAAGGCGATCTAATTAAATTTTAGAACACAGAAGCTACTAATTGTGACTTAAATATGATAGTTAGATATATTCCCTCGGGGACTTTTATGTAGAGAATAATGAGTACTTTAATCATGTAGTACATATTTTCTCAGCACACGCCAAATAATGCATTTTATAGGCAAAATTTTGCTACTTTGGGTTACATTATTGCAATTTTCTTAAGGATCTCTAATTTTTTGAAAATAAATTATAGCCTATGTTACTTTCTGATAACTTAGCTTTCTATTGGTGAAAGAATTGTTAAAATAGGTCCGGTAGTTACAGTGCCTATTCGGTACAAACAAACAAAAAATATTTCCTTTTTATAATATTAGTATAGATAGCTTATGTCACCCGGACCAAATTAAAGAATGGATTGGACAACTCATTCATTAAAATCGGCTGTGTAGTTTAGGCGCTACGAACATACGTAGAAACAAAACCATTAAAGTTCCTTTTGGAATTGTCGTAGTCGGCAACAAAGCATTATAATATGTATGTATTAGTAAGTAACAATGCGAAAGTGTGTTGGTTATTCTTTCAATCATGCAGCAACGGAGCGACGGATTGACGTGACTTTTACATAAAGATAGTTCAGAACCAGTTGAGTGACATAAGGCTTCTTTTTTTAGTGAAAAAACAGAGAGTTTGACGACCTCCCTGGCGCAGTGGTGAGCGTTGTAGTCTTATAACTGGGAGGTCGCGGGTTCGATTCCCGGCGGGGGCGATTTGGGTATTTATAATTTCTGAATTGTCACTGGTCTGGTCTGGTGGGAGGCTTTGGTCGTGGCTATTTACCACCCTACCGGCAAACATGAGCTGCCAAGCGATTAAGCGTTCCGGCACGATGGCGTGTAGAAACCGATTAGGGATAAGGGTTGAATGTTCACTGCCAAACCCCTTCCAAGTTAACCCGCTACCATCTTAGACTGCATCGTCATTTACCATCAGGTGAGATCGCAGTCAAGGACTATTTTGTCATCGAATAAAAAAAACTAGTTCTCGTGGGATTCCCTAAAACCCTCACTCTATGTGGACGATGTCTCGGGAAATAGCTAGTTTATAATTTATCGAAAGCACTTTGTAAAAGATTATTTGAATGCAATAATTATTCTGTTCTATTATTAGTAAACGCACATAACTCCGAAAAGTCAGAGGTGCGTGCCCGGGATCGAACCTGCGATTCCCCGAATAGGAGACCGCAGTCCTAACCACTGGGCTATCACTGCTTCATTTGCTGCTGCGTTGCTCATGATGATTATAAGTAAGGATCCATAGATAGATACTTCATTCACAATTTGACCTTATAGTTACATAAGTTTAATTCATTACATTATAAATTAAACGGTTGTTCTTATAATAATACATTTGTCTGTGCCAATAATTTATCAACTAAACTATAACGCGAGTTGCGACATGGATACCTGATATTAGACATACAACTTGATGAGCGCCGATTTGTTCGGATCGTAGAATAGAATAATTTTTATTCAAATTTTGGACTTGGCGGACTTCACACACCTTCGAGAACATTATGCAGAACTCTCAGGTGTGCAGGTTTCATCACGATGTTTTCCTTTACCGTTAAAGCATGTGATATTTAATTTCTTAAACGCACAAAAAAGCCAGAGGTGCGTGCCCGGAATCGAACCTGCGACCCCCCGAATAGGAGACCACAGTCGTAACCACTAGGCTATCACTGCAAGTGTGATGTGAAGTGTGATAAATCATATTACACTAGCGGCACGCTATGATGGCCGGTTTGACGTTTGTCCGCTCATGAAGTTCCGTATTAATTGATAACGACTTTGAAGGAAATAATTGTATTACTTTATTGACGATAGTGATGTGCAGAGATTCATAAATTTTATCGAATGTAGTTTTAGGTTTAGGACTCAAAATTTATTTATTAAATTGATTTCTAAAATGTATACAAGTGTAGAAAAATCAGTTTGCACCATTTAAGGGGTGAATGTACTTGTGAATATGAACAATTTTCACTATGTGGACAAACCTCTGAAATCGCAAAAAAATATCAGCTGTTTCATACAAAAGGTAAAATTTTTATTTTTATATGATATATACCACAACTCGGCATTTGGTTTTCTAAATTGAAAATTTTTAAAAATGGAATCTAATACGATCGTCACATAGGATCGCTGGCGAGCACAACTACTACCTCCGGCAAACTCGCGTCAATGCTCAATGCAAAACAAAGCAGTTTCGAATTGACGTTGCTTCGAAAAGTATAAACTGTCAGTGCAATGCGATTGTGATATAGTTTTGACCTGGCTTTGGATTTCAAATATTGATACTGCATTACTGTTGACCCTTGCTCGTTAATTTGGACTCTGTTCAAGCCCTTTGTTGTGGATTTCGTCGATATGACCGAACGTACGCAGAGAACTGTTCTAAATAGTCAGACACGTGAGTTCGTAATACGCCTTCGTAACTATTTCGATCGTGAAGCTCAAAATGGAGGGCCAATTTTACCTATAACGTCAGTGGTTGAACGCGTAGCTGATGCGCTTAATATTGGACAACGAACTGTTAGACGGATAACTAAAAAAAAATATGGCGAGACTGGCACAGAAGAAAATAAACTTCACACACCAAAAAAGAGAAAACGAGCAAAACCAGTCGTAGGCATCGATAGCTTTGATGCCGATGCTATCCGAAGACATGTTTACGGCTACTATTTACAGAAGGAGTATCCAACAAGAAAAAAGTTGGTGCATTCACTGAAGGAAGCTGGATTATTCTTCGGTGGGGAAAGTTCTTTAACGAAGATTTTGAAGACCATTGGATTTCGATACAAAAAATGTAACAAACGCAAAATATTGATGGAAAGATTTGATATAGCGATGGCAAGGTATACTTTTTTACGGCAAGTGAAAGAAATCAAAAATTGGCAAAATGTTGTGTTCTTGGATGAAACATGGCTTAATGCTAACCATACTGTAGGCCGTTCTTGGAACGATGACACAGCAGCATCTACTTCCAAAGTTCCTGTAGGAAAAGGATCGCGACTTATAATTTGTCACGCCGGAACCATCAACGGGTTTGTCGAAGGTTCTCTCATGGCTTTTGCGTCAAAAACCACTGGAGACTATCATGAAGACATGAATGGAGAAAAGTTTACTGAATGGTTTACCTCAATGTTGTGTAGCCTCCCTGAACCATCTATTATAATTATGGACAACGCCCCATACCACTCGATGCAAATTGACAAGCCACCTGCCCAATCCCAAAAGAAAGCTGATATCGTCGCATGGCTTCGTAAAAATGGCGTAGATGCAAACATGAATATGTTAAAAGCGGAATTAGTACGTCTTTTAAAAGAAAACAAACCAACCAAGATCCGATACGTCATTGACGAAATAGCATTAGAACATGGGCACAGAGTTATACGGTTACCGCCTTACCATTGTGAGTATAATGCGATTGAGTTGGTGTGGGCTCAAATTAAGGGATATGCTGCAAGACACAATACAGAACCCCCATTTACCACAAAAAAAATGCTAAAATTATTAGAAGAAGCAAGAACATGTGACTAAAGGAGACTGGGAAAAGGTTGTGAATAGAACTGTTAAATTAATAAGGGAAGATTATGAAAGAGATGTGAAAATAGATAATATTATAGAAAACGAACATATAATTATTAATGTAGGTGATGATAGCAGTGACGACAGTGAAAATAGTAGTATGGACGAATCTGATTAATTATGGCCTTTTGTGGCACCTTTTTTGGTATCTTTTGTATTCATATGTTTCTTGTGTGCATATAAAGTATGTATATTCATTTTCATTCAAATATTCAGTTCGTTCAAATAAATTAAATAAACATATACATTTTTGTTTTATTAAACCTATTTAATCAGGTACAAAAACAAAACTTAATTGTTTTTTGTTCGAGAATAAATTGACATTCCACATCACTATTGTAATGTGTCAAACCGGCCATCATAGCGTGCCGCTAGTTTAGTAAAGTTAAGCTTGGCTAACAATTAATACAAAACGGACAAACAAACATTACCACTAGCGGTTACGGGTGATTTATATTGGTAATTATAAGCAGGGCGGTCATCTAGTGCTGTAAACATAATACCTGGGTCTCAAGGCCGCAGGGCCGCGCCCGGACATTCTCTTTGCGGCCACAGCGCGAGCTACGAAAAGGCGAGGTAGAAAGCCGGCCTTTTACTGCCCTATATACATTCATTATTATCTGTAAACTGCCTCGTTGGTCTAGTGGTTAGCTTGTTCGACTGCGGATGACGAGGTCCCAGGTTCGATTCCCGGGTCGGGCCAAAAATAATATAAAAAAATTATTATTATTATAATTATTTATTGTTGATTTTTGAAAACCACTCAACCGATTTCTATAAAATTTAAATGGGACCACCTGGGAAGTATACCCTTTCAAACAAAAAAAGAATTTTCCGAATCGGTTCAAGCGTCTTCGAGTAGGTAATCGGTGAAGATACATAAAAAAAGAACCCGACGAATTGAGAACCTCCTCCTTTTTTGAAGTAGGTTAAAAAAACGTTACATTTGACTAACAAGGTAGGTTTTGTAGGTATTTCTACCAATAAGGAAGTCTATAAGAGACACGCCATGACAAACAACACTTATTAAATTATACAAACCTCTATAGTCTAAGACATAATATATCACACGACCAATCGACCAGTACACCTTGACACTAACCGGAAACTGTATAGCCTTAATTTATTTATTACTCCGAACCGAACGGATACTAAATCAATTTACTAAGGTTTAGAAACACAAAACGCGGAATGGAAACCTACGCGACCCTTGTATGCCCAAATACGGTAAAGCTAAAAAGAAGGGTTATGATTTTAGCATTATGTAGGTTTGTATGTATGTTTGCATGTACGTTTGTATTTAACTGTATGCACAACCGTAGCGCTTAAACTACTGAGTTGATTTTAATGAATGAGGTGTCAATCGATTTGTTATTTTAATCCAGATGACAAATGCTACATTATTTATGAAAATAAAATAAATATGTCGAATGTTACATACAAATTACAGTTTTTAAACTTTGATTGAAAAGTTAAGGCGCGCTTGCAGAAACGTTGAGTTATCCTTTTAATCCAGAGTTTGCAGCTAGCTCTGGGTTAAAAAGACAGATTTGACAGATTTCGTATAAAGCTTCTGTCAAAATAATTGCAAAGAATAATGGCAGATCAGAAATGAGGAGATTCGTAGGAGAACCAAAGTCACCGACATAGCTCAGCGTGTCGCGAAACTGAAGTGGAAATGGGCGGGGCACATAGTTCGAAGAGCTGATGGTCGTTGGGGTCCCAAGGTGTTGGAGTGGCGACCACGCACCGGGAAACGCAGTGTTGGCAGACCCCCAACCAGGTGGACCGACGACATCAAACGAGTCGCAGGGAGCCGCTGGATTCAAGCGGCGCAAGACCGAAGCCTGTGGAAGCCCATGCAGGAGACCTTTGTCCAGCAGTGGACGTCTATAGGTTGATAAAGAAGAAGAAGAAGAATGGCAGAATCGTACCTGAATGTTTTAGGCGTCTACGAATATGATTTATACAAAACAAAGTATTAAATACTTTGTTTTGTATAAATCATATTAGTTCGTTTTTAATATGAAATTAGTTTTACATCTTTTGCCTTGGTTAAATAATTATTAAATAATGAACCATTATCTGACTAATTCATATCGCGGTTTGAGTTTGGATTGGTTTGGATCGTTTCTCGATGACATTGCCTGCCCGGAAATTCAAGAGTTTGTCTATGTAGAGAGTTATATAGACTACACATCCCAATGTCAAATTAGAACTTAAAATAACATGGAAGTAGGAATTACGACTACGTCTTTATATCTATATATATTTTTATAACCTCAAAATACAAATAAAGTTGTTAATATCTTTTTTGTGAGTTCTTCAAACGAAAAATCTCAGTGATTATGTTTTAGTAATGGAACCTCTACAGTTTTAGCAATTTTTCATGTATAGGTAGACGCTTCAAATAGATTTCAGGTAAAGTGATATATGAACCCCTGCCAATGTTCTTTATTCCTGGGTTCACTAACCCGGCGTCTCTTCAAGCGTCTAAGACGTATAAAATAATTCTTGCCTGGAACTTCGTACGCGGTGTTTTATAAAAATCTCGCAATAGCCCTTTTTTCCGGAATAAAAAGTAGACTATATAATGTTACTCTTCAATTCTTCAAATATACCCGTACAAAAATGCATTATCGTACGCGTGCATTCTGAAATCCTAGTGCGACTTTTCAAACTTACGTTAACTGTGCGTAAATACGTCAATTAGTATGGGCGGAAAAGGGATGGAAAAATACTCCGTCCCGTTCTTTCCCGTCCATACTAAATGACAGATTTAAACTTTTAGTCACACTAGATCTACAGTTTGACGTCCCGGCGTTGTAGCGGTCGCGCTTTGAATGACTAACTCTTTAGTACTTTTAACTCGCTTAGATTCGTTGGATTTATTTTTGAACGTCATCAAAAAAAGGTTCTCAGTGCGACTGTAGGTATTTTTATACCTATTTTACGCGATACCAATTTCTAACCCCCGACAAAAAAAAAGAGCGGTGTTCTAAGTTAGACGTGTGTGTCAATGTGTCTGTGTGTACCCTCGTAGCTCCCCAACGATTGGACCGATTTTGATGCGTTTTTCTGTCAAGCTGAGGTGATTGTATATTATTATTGTCTATCAATTATGTGACACACAATATGTAAAGTAGATTGTCCAAAGTGAACGGCTCAGTTCAATCGATTGCGCAAGTGAGATCACAATAACGTGATACGATATTTAATTATACATTACGCTGTAACATAATAATGAAAGAGTATGTTCATGTCAAATATTTAGGTACGTGGTTAAATGAGAACTGGAATAGCGACCAGGAAATTAAGACCAGAATTGAAGTGGCTCGAAGCACCTTTAGTAAAATGAAAAAAGTGCTGTGCAACCGCGGTCTTAAGATTTCCTTGCGCACTCGTTTACTACGCTGTTACATCTGGCCCGTACTTCTATACGGATGTGAGGCGTGGACGATTAAAGAAGACCTCAGGAAACGTATAGAAGCTTTCGAAATGTGGGCTTATAGACGCATGTTGGCCATTAGCTGGACTCACAAGGTCACGAATGTGGAAGTTCTGCGACGCGTCAATCAAAAACGCGAACTCATGCAAACCATCAAGATGAGGAAAGTCGCATATTTGGGGCACGTGCTCAGGCACGAGAGGTATGAACTCCTACAACTCATCATGATAGGAAAAGTTGCCGGAAGAAGAGGCGTCGGTCGCAGAAAAAAGTCCTGGCTGCGCAACATCCGAGAGTGGACAGGAATCGCGAGTGCGGCAGAACTATTTCGCCTCGCGAAGAACAAAGCTGAGTTTACAAAGCTGACTGCCAACCTTCGCTAGTCGGAGAGGCACGCGAAGAAGAAGAAGAAGAAGATGTTCATGTCTGTGCGTTGATTTAAAAAGCTGATTAAAAGCTATCAGCGATGGTGAACGAATAGTGGCGGTTGATTAATATAAATGCGGGTGTGATTCGGGTTGTTACGTTCCCTCAAATATGGTTGAGCGAAGCAACGGCTGGGTCATGCGTCATGCTCGTGAACGGGTTGCACCGGCGGGAATGGGGCAACTTTCTGTCTTCCCTACTTAACATGTGTTGAATTATAATTAAACTAGCGGCACGCTATGATGGCCGGTTTGACGTTTGTCCGCTCATGAAGTTCCGTATTAATTGATAACGACTTTGAAGGAAATAATTGTATTACTTTATTGACGATAGTGATGTGCAGAGATTCATAAATTTTATCGAATGTAGTTTTAGGTTTAGGACTCAAAATTTATTTATTAAATTGATTTCTAAAATGTATACAAGTGTAGAAAAATCAGTTTGCACCATTTAAGGGGTGAATGTACTTGTGAATATGAACAATTTTCACTATGTGGACAAACCTCTGAAATCGCAAAAAAATATCAGCTGTTTCATACAAAAGGTAAAATTTTTATTTTTATATGATATATACCACAACTCGGCATTTGGTTTTCTAATTGAAAATTTTTAAAAATGGAATCTAATACGATCGTCACATAGGATCGCTGGCTAGCACAACTACTACCTCCGGCAAACTCGCGTCAATGCTCAATGCAAAACAAAGCAGTTTCGAATTGACGTTGCTTCGAAAAGTATAAACTGTCAGTGCAATGCGATTGTGATATAGTTTTGACCTGGCTTTGGATTTCAAATATTGATACTGCATTACTGTTGACCCTTGCTCGTTAATTTGGACTCTGTTCAAGCCCTTTGTTGTGGATTTCGTCGATATGACCGAACGTACGCAGAGAACTGTTCTAAATAGTCAGACACGTGAGTTCGTAATACGCCTTCGTAACTATTTCGATCGTGAAGCTCAAAATGGAGGGCCAATTTTACCTATAACGTCAGTGGTTGAACGCGTAGCTGATGCGCTTAATATTGGACAACGAACTGTTAGACGGATAACTAAAAAAAAATATGGCGAGACTGGCACAGAAGAAAATAAACTTCACACACCAAAAAAGAGAAAACGAGCAAAACCAGTCGTAGGCATCGATAGCTTTGATGCCGATGCTATCCGAAGACATGTTTACGGCTACTATTTACAGAAGGAGTATCCAACAAGAAAAAAGTTGGTGCATTCACTGAAGGAAGCTGGATTATTCTTCGGTGGGGAAAGTTCTTTAACGAAGATTTTGAAGACCATTGGATTTCGATACAAAAAATGTAACAAACGCAAAATATTGATGGAAAGATTTGATATAGCGATGGCAAGGTATACTTTTTTACGGCAAGTGAAAGAAATCAAAAATTGGCAAAATGTTGTGTTCTTGGATGAAACATGGCT
This sequence comes from Oeneis ivallda, assembly GCA_029955525.1. Classification (NCBI taxonomy): domain Eukaryota; kingdom Metazoa; phylum Arthropoda; class Insecta; order Lepidoptera; family Nymphalidae; genus Oeneis; species Oeneis ivallda. Next base: position 4,515,699 of record JARPMR010000028.1, read on the forward strand.
TAATGCTAACCATACTGTAGGCCGTTCTTGGAACGATGACACAGCAGCATCTACTTCCAAAGTTCCTGTAGGAAAAGGATCGCGACTTATAATTTGTCACGCCGGAACCATCAACGGGTTTGTCGAAGGTTCTCTCATGGCTTTTGCGTCAAAAACCACTGGAGACTATCATGAAGACATGAATGGAGAAAAGTTTACTGAATGGTTTACCTCAATGTTGTGTAGCCTCCCTGAACCATCTATTATAATTATGGACAACGCCCCATACCACTCGATGCAAATTGACAAGCCACCTGCCCAATCCCAAAAGAAAGCTGATATCGTCGCATGGCTTCGTAAAAATGGCGTAGATGCAAACATGAATATGTTAAAAGCGGAATTAGTACGTCTTTTAAAAGAAAACAAACCAACCAAGATCCGATACGTCATTGACGAAATAGCATTAGAACATGGGCACAGAGTTATACGGTTACCGCCTTACCATTGTGAGTATAATGCGATTGAGTTGGTGTGGGCTCAAATTAAGGGATATGCTGCAAGACACAATACAGAACCCCCATTTACCACAAAAAAAATGCTAAAATTATTAGAAGAAGCTTGTGAACATGTGACTAAAGGAGACTGGGAAAAGGTTGTGAATAGAACTGTTAAATTAATAAGGGAAGATTATGAAAGAGATGTGAAAATAGATAATATTATAGAAAACGAACATATAATTATTAATGTAGGTGATGATAGCAGTGACGACAGTGAAAATAGTAGTATGGACGAATCTGATTAATTATGGCCTTTTGTGGCACCTTTTTTGGTATCTTTTGTATTCATATGTTTCTTGTGTGCATATAAAGTATGTATATTCATTTTCATTCAAATATTCAGTTCGTTCAAATAAATTAAATAAACATATACATTTTTGTTTTATTAAACCTATTTAATCAGGTACAAAAACAAAACTTAATTGTTTTTTGTTCGAGAATAAATTGACATTCCACATCACTATTGTAATGTGTCAAACCGGCCATCATAGCGTGCCGCTAGTGTAGGTATGCTTTTGTGGAACTTCCCCTCATTGTGGAAACACTGCATAGATAACATTAGCAGTATCTATTGTATTGTAAACTTGTTTTGAAAAGAGGAACCGCCGAGTCTCTTGCTGGTTCTTCTCGGCAGGAAGGGCATTCCGAACCATTGGTAGACTCATCGCACTTGTAAAAAAGTTTATTAAAATAAAAAATATTTCTATTCTATGGCCTTACCTACCTTTGTCTGAGAGGAGACCTGCGCTCAGTAGTGAGCCGTTGATGGGTTGCTAATGATGATTATGACTGCAGTATTGAGACTCATCTAGTTCTCTCCGTCTTCCAGATGAGACCCCGACCAAACGTAACCGTCCGCGAGACATGTCGCTGGCGGAACCTCCCCACACCATGGAAATTGCGCAAATCCTGATATCGCTGCTGCACGCCTGGGGCCTCGACCCTGACCTGGACAGAGTCTGCGAGTCCAAATTAGGCTTACTACGACCCATGGTAAGTGGAAAGTTACCTTTCTTGGTCGGTGTTCTAAAGATCTATGTCTGTAACATTAAAGCTAAATTCTAAAAAGTTGTCCTAAAGATCTATGCCTCCAACATTAAAAGTAAATTCTTAAAAGTTTACCTCAAGATCTATGCCTCTAACATTAAAGCTACTTAAATTCTAAAAAGTTGTCCTAAAGATCTATGCCTCCAACATTAAAGCTATATTCTTAAAAGTTATGTAAAGATCTATGCCAAATTCTTAGAAGTTGACCTAAAGATGTATGCCTCCAACATTAAAGCTAAATTCTAAAAAGTTGACCTAAAGATTTATGCCTCTAACATTAAAGCTAAATTATTCTTATAAGTTGAATTAAAGATCTATGCCTGCAACATTAAAGCTAAATTCGTGTAAATAAATAGTGCGACCGGCGCGATGTACCATACAGATTTTATCTGGTTTGGCGGATTACAGCATAAGAAGTTTGTTGTTCATGGCGTATCATAGGACCCTGCAAAGCAACGCTGTCTTCTTCTTTATCAACCGATCGTTGTCCATTGTGGAACAAAGGTTTATTTCATGGACTTTCACATGCCTCGTTCTTACGCCGCCAGTATCTAGTAGCTCCCTGCAACTCGCCTGATGTTGTCGTCCACCTAGTGGGGGGGCTACCAACACTGCGCTTCCCGGTACGCCTGTTTGTATCCAATATTCTATAAAAAAGCTTTTACATTAAATTTCAGGTCCCAGTTTGCTTCGGCGTAGTATCCCGCCATGGCCACATGGCAGTTCAGCTCCCCACCAGGCTGGGGGGTTGGGCTGAAGCGTGCGCGTCAGCACCTGATGACCCCCTGCTCTTGACTTCCGACCTGCCCGCTGAGCTGCTGCGCCAGGAGAAGTTGACCAGGTAACTGTCTGCTGGGAGAAGTTGACCAGGTAACTGTCTGCTTGGAGAAGTTAACCAGGTAACTGTCTGCTTGGAGAAGTTGACCAGGTAACTGTCTGCTTCTTAGTCTGACGTTATGGTCACATGGCAATCCAGCTACTGCTCACCAGTAAGAAGGCTTTGTTGAGACGTTTTTCAGCTGTTCACCAGGCTGACCTAAAAGTTGACCAGGTCTGCTAGCTAGTGTGACGTCACAATCACATGTTATTTCACCTGCCCACTAGACGAAGTCTGGGCTGAGTCGTGGGCTTCTAATACCTTATAATCTTTGGTCTGCCCGCTAAGCCACTACGACAAAAGTCGACCTGGTATGTATCTGCATCCCGGTGTGACACTATGGTCTCAAAGCAGTCCAACTGCCTCACAAAGTGGGGTCTATGCTGAGATACTATTCTATTAAAGCAGCCAAACCTATTTTAAAACGAGACACAAATATGTCTCGTTTTAACTCTTTATTGAATCTAAGCGGAGAGTGATGTCTATACATTCATCACTGGAAATATTTCAAAAGACGTTCTTTTCTTTCCCGCAGACTGTTCACGTCCAAGCTCCACTGGGAGCTCAGTACAACCCTCACCACCAACCACCTGCTGTCCATCGTGGCACTCGCCAACACGCTCATGTCCATGAGCAACGCGAGCTTCGTGCCCGAGCAGGAGGTCGCCAGGAGATTGCACAGGTACAAGCTCCACTGGGAGCTGAGCACGACCCTCACCACCAACCACCTGCTGTCCATCGTGGCACTCGCCAACACGCTCATGTCCATGAGCAACGCGAGCTTCGTGCCCGAGCAGGAGGTCGCCAGGAGATTGCACAGGTACAAGCTCCACTGGGAGCTGAGCACGACCCTCACCACCAACCACCTGCTGTCCATCGTGGCACTCGCCAACACGCTCATGTCCATGAGCAACGCGAGCTTCGTGCCCGAGCAGGAGGTCGCCAGGAGATTGCACAGGTACAAGCTCCACTGGGAGCTGAGCACGACCCTCACCACCAACCACCTGCTGTCCATCGTGGCACTCGCCAACACGCTCATGTCCATGAGCAACGCGAGCTTCGTGCCCGAGCAGGAGGTCGCCAGGAGATTGCACAGGTACAAGCTCCACTGGGAGCTGAGCACGACCCTCACCACCAACCACCTGCTGTCCATCGTGGCGCTCGCCAACACGCTCATGTCCATGAGCAACGCGAGCTTCGTGCCCGAGCAGGAGGTCGCCAGGAGATTGCACAGGTACAAGCTCCACTGGGAGCTGAGCACGACCCTCACCACCAACCACCTGCTGTCCATCGTGGCGCTCGCCAACACGCTCATGTCCATGAGCAACGCGAGCTTCGTGCCCGAGCAGGAGGTCGCCAGGAGATTGCACAGGTACAAGCTCCACTGGGAGCTGAGCACGACCCTCACCACCAACCACCTGCTGTCCATCGTGGCGCTCGCCAACACGCTCATGTCCATGAGCAACGCGAGCTTCGTGCCCGAGCAGGAGGTCGCCAGGAGATTGCACAGGTACAAGCTCCACCTGGAGCTGAGCGCGACTCGCTCTGAAGCGTGATTAATAAAATATATTAGTAAAGATTAAAACTTGGAAAAAAAAATCAAAATTATTTAGTCATTACGGTTTCTCTTGAGGCGATTGTGTTTAATGTATATCATTTGGAATTACTTTATATTGTAATTTTGTATTTTGGGCGGTCTTCTAGAGCGACGTTTCTTTACTTATGCCCATAATAGCCATTTACCAATTTACCAAAAACTTACGAAAAACAACCAACATTTTTCTAAGTTCTTCCCTATGGAATGCATCTTTTGTAGTTTCGGTTTGCCGATAGAAGATGCCTCAACTTTAAATGGTTTAATTACAGACCAACAACTCGCACTTCGTCTTGGGCTGGTGATGAAGAGCGTGAAGAACAGTTGGCGGCTCAACAAGCTCATATCAAGCAAGGATGGTCTCTGCTCGCCACTCTGCACTGTGTTTTGCTACCTGACAAAGTGGTTGCTGCGGGTAAGTGCTACCTAGATAGTAGACGTTAGACTAACATCTCACACGTCTTCATGGGCGGTTGATGAAGAACGTGAAAAACAGTTGGCGGCTCAACAAGCTCATATCAAGCAAGGATGGTCTCTACTGGCCACTCTGCACTTTGTTTTGCTGCCTGACAAAGTTGTTGCTGCGGGTAAGTGCTACCTAGATAGTAGATGTTGGACCAACAGCTCACACGTCTTCATGGGCGTTTGATGAAGAACGTGAAAAACAGTTGGCGGCTCAACAAGCTCATATCAAGCAAGGATAGTCTCTGTTCGCCACGCTGCACTGTGTTTTACTACCTGACAAAGTTGTTGCTGCGGCTAAGTTCTACCTAGATAGTAGATGTAAGACCAACTTCTCACACGTCTTCATGGGCGGTTGATGAAGAACGTGAAAAACAGTTGGCGGCTCAACAAGCTCATATCAAGCAAGGATGGTCTGTGCTCGCCACTCTGCACTGTGTGCTGCTGCCTGACAAAGTTGTAGCTGCGGGTGAGTGCTACCTAGATAGTAGATGTTAGACCAAAATCTCACACGTCTTCATGGGCGGTTGATGAAGAACGTGAAAAACAGTTGGCGGCTCAACAAGCTCATATCAAGCAAGGATAGTCTCTGCTCGCCACGCTGCACTGTGTTTTTGTTACCTGACAAAGTTGTAGCTGCGGGTAAGTGCTACCTAGATAGTAGATGTTAGACCAACAGCTCACACGTCTTCATGGGCGGTTGATGAAGAACGTGAAAAACAAGATCATATCCAGCAAGGATGGTCTTTACTGGCCACTTTGCACTGTGTACGGCTGCATGCAAAAGTTGTTGCTGCGGGTAAGTACTACCCAGATAGTAAATGTTAGACCAACATCTCACACGTCTTCATGGGTGGTTGATGAAGAACGTGAAAAACTGTTGGCGGCTCAACAAGCTCATATCAAGCAATGATGGTCTCTGCTCGCCACTCTGCACTTTGTTTTGCTACCTGACAAAGTTGTAGCTGCGGGTAAGTGCTACCTAGATAGTAGATGTTAGACCAACATCTCACACGTCTTCATGGGCGGTTGATGAAGAACGTGAAGAACAGTTGGCGGCTCAACAAGCTCATATCAAGCAAGGATGGTCTCTACTGGCCACTCTGCACTTTGTTTTGCTACCCGACAAAGTTGTTGCTGCGGGTAAGTGATTCCTTCGTATATATATTAGACCAACAACGTTCATAGGCCTTTTGATGAAGAGCGTGAAGAACAGTTGGCGGCTCAACAAGCTCATATTAAGCAAGGATGGTCTCTGCTCGCCACTCTGCACTGTGTGATGCTGCCTGACAAATTTGTCGCTGCGGGTAAGTGCTACCTTCATAGTTAATGTTAGACCCAACTACCCAAACGTCCTCCTGAGAGCTTATTTCCATTTCCCTGTTCAAAATCTGAAAGCCTCCTTTTGAACGGGGAAATGGAAATAATACTGCCATGAAACACGCACGGGTTTGTTAGGCTAACTCCATTTTCAAACTCGTGTTCTATCAAAGCACGAGCCCTTCAACCGCGCACGGGTTTGCAACGTCTTTTGCAAGTCTTAGGCTATTTTTTTTTTTCATAACCACCCAGAAAAACTTGCACCCAGAAATCATTACTGTTTCCACGCCTCGCCTTGAAAGTTGGAAGAACAGTTCGCGTTGCAAGCCCGTGCGCTTTCACACTTTCGCACATAATTTATCATCTACATCATCTATAATCTACATCTTATCATAATCATACCACACACACATAATCTATCATCTTCATCAACTATAATCTACATCTTAATTTGAAATTCTAATTCAAAATTATTTATTTCATGTAGGCCAACCTGTGGCTCTTATGACACGTCATCATTGAATCATGAGAAGAGCCGGCAAGAAACTCAGCAGTTGCTCTTTTAAAATAATCATTTTACAATATTATTATAAAGCTTGTAACATTGTAATAAGTTTTTAGGGTTCCGTACCCAAAGGGTACAGATCTAGACAGTTAAACATAGTTCAAAATGTGTGGTTGGTGTGTAAATAAGTGATATTTATATCAAGAGGTGTTTGTTTACCCGAATACTCAAGTAAGGAAATCTAGACTATAAGCGACGCATACTTGTGAGCGCGCGAAATTAACAATTAAAAAAAAGATATAAACAATGAAATTTTTTTAAATCTCTATTAACAATATTATTAACTATCGTATAGAGAATTAAAAAAAATATTACTAAAACATTATGTTTTTTTTTAAATATATTTTTCATAGGTCGAAAGTACCCAAATTTGAGATTTTTCGAACCTTTAAAAATTCATATCTTTAAAAATATTAACTTTATCGTGAAAAGTCATAGGACCTTTTTTATTGGTATTTTAATAAAGAATATAAAAAAAATTTATCCGGTTGAAAAATAATAATTCCTTGCTATTGTTTAAACAATTTCGGTTTAAATAATATGGCACCAGGTGGCGCCCTGGCAACATGCATTTATATAATTAGGAGGGCCATTGGGAGAGGATCGCATAAAAAAATTGAGGTGGAATAGTTTTCGGTACGCATGCGCCGATTCCTCCCGGACTATCATAAAATAACAAAAAAAAAACTTACTCTTATAATCGTTTATTATTTTCTTTTGGATTTATTAATATTTCATAGAATTGGATCTTTCAGTATTTAGGGGTCAGAAGGATTTTAGCCCGCTCGAATGCGTAACAATCGGCGGCGGACCTCACGCAGGCGCGTGATAACCCGGATCATCATCCCCCGTTAAACCTTTAGAAAGATCAACCGCAGCGTCTCCCTTGTAATTCAATATACTCTCATGACTTATAAGCTTTCGCGCGATTTATTTGACCACTAGCGCCATCTGTTGTTGAGTGGAGAAATAAAAAAATTCAGAAGAGTTTTCTCTCATACTTTATAATGCTTAATTTTCAGTTGAATATCACTTCAATTTTATAAATTATTTAATTAAATTTGCAACTGCTTCTTACATAAAATTTATTTGAATAAATAATAATAATTAAAAATAATATTAATAATTAAAAAAAATACTTTCAAAAGTAAACAAAACATGATAAACAAGATACTATATACTCAAAGACAAGATATGATATTATTACTATGTGCAACAAGAAAAATAATTTAACGATGAAGGAAAACATCAAACCTGCCTGAGAGCTCTCCATAATGTTCTGAAAGGTGTGTGAAGTCTGCGAATCTGGTTTGTCATGAATGAATGAGTTAACAAAATGTACTTACAAAAAAGTTAACAAATACAGTTAAGGTTGACTATACGGGTTTTCCCGCGAAATTCAAATTTAATTTGGTTTTTCGCAATTTGTAAACTAATACAACAAAGTAGGCTTATGGCATTCTAATTGCGACAATGGCAGTATCGAGTTTGACGTGAGTTACTCACAAATTAGTCGATATTCTGACTAATTTCTTAAGCTGGACACTTTCAAGTAAAGCTTTTTATATTTATAAACCTGTGAAGATGATACTGCCATCGTACATAGCACAGTATATTATATTGTATTGTAAACTTGTTTTAAAAAGAGCGACCGCCGAGTTTCTTGCTGGTTCTTCTCGGCAGGAAGGGCATTCCGAACCAGTGGTAGACTCAGCGACGATTCAAAAGCACTTGTAAAAAAAGTTTATTTGAATAAAAAATATTTCTATTCCATTCTATTCTTTCAGGCGCAAAGAACTTCAAGCGTCCCCAGGTGGAAATGTTAGCTCGCAGATGGCAGCACCATTGCCTGGAAGTGCGAGACGCCGCCCAGGCGTTGTTGTTGGCGGAACTCGGCAGGTAAGACCATAGACAATAAGAATATGGTCTATGATACAGTATAAGAAATTTATACCCTCATCTGTTATTTATTAGTGATAAGAAATGAATGATAGATAATATACTCATCGACAAATCGCGAATAGGTTGCCTAGTTAAATTGCGTGCGGATAAATTTACATCTTAAATCTAGGCGACCATGGATTGGATCAACTTTTTAAAAAGGTAGTAATATAGATTCAGAATAAAATAAGCTTTAATTTGATGTAAAATACGATTAAATAACTGATGAGATTATATCAATTATACTCACCTGCTTATACCTGGCAACTCCACAGTTGCGAGAGGGGGAAGAAGGCTAAAGGTTCCTTTCTTCCCCCTCTGCGCAACTTTTTCAATTCTGTTGGGTATGTTCTCTTATCTAACTAATAAGGGAAGTAAATTTAATTAAAAAATTATTTGTTTAATATTATCCGCACGCAATTTAACCAGGCAACCTATTCGAGATATTATGTTGATGAGTAAGTATATTATGATCTATCATTTATTTCTTATCTCTAATAAATAACAGATGAGGGTATAAAATTCTTATACCGGATCTCGTACTAATAGAATAGAATAGAATAGAAAATTCTTTATTGCCCAACAAGAAATTTAGGTTAAAATACACAAGGAAAAGAATGAAGGGTGCAAAGGCGGCTTTATTGCAAAAGCCATCTCTTCCAGACAACCTTTTCTTGAAGTCTCTTCTTTGAAGACAAGGTTCTTCTTCTCCAGACAAGTCTGCAGGGGAAAACTTCAAAGAAGAAAATGGGATAGTGCAAGTTGAGATCAGAGAAAAGTTAAAACATCTCTTTCTTCTTCTTTGTCAACCGATAGACGTCCACAGCTGGACAAAGATCTCTTGCATGGACTTCCACAGGCCTCGGTCTTGCGCCGCCGGAATCGTTTGATGCGTTCCTGTGACTCGTTTGATGTCGTCGGTCCGCCTAGTGGGGGGGTCTGCCAACACTGCGCTTCCCATCAGCTCTTAAAACATGCTATTGTAATACATATCAATACTGATACCAATAAATATTATAGACTATATTAAAATACATAATATGACATATAATGCAGTAAATAATAAGAATAGTATGGGCAAGTGCTGTTCCTATGGACGCTTGTACCTGTGGACCCAATCGATTCCATCGAAACTAGCAACCCTAAAATTTTAATTTGAACGCGAACTGTCAACCATTTACGGTCGCGTTCAAATAAGAATTTTGGGTTGCTAGTTTCGACTGAATCGATTGTAGCCACAGGTACAAGCGTCCACAGGTACAGCACTTGCTCATATACTTTAGCTATAGCCGGCCTAATGCTAGACGTAAACATTTTTATTTTATTAGTCAATCGCAAAAAATAGGATTTTTGCATGAATATTTGGCCTACATATTAATATTGGCTACTTTATATTAACATTCGGTATCTTCAGGCAGGACAGCAAAAAGCAGGAGGCAGTGATAGCCTAGTGGTTACGACTGTGGTCTCCTATTTGGGGAGTCGCAGGTTCGATCCCGGGGAGGCACCTCTGATTTTTCGGAGTCAAGTGCGTTTAAAGCAATTAAATATCACTTGCTTCAACGGTGAAGGAAAACATCGTGAGGAAACCTGCACACCTGAGAGTTCATCATAATGTTCTTGAAGGTGTGTGAATTCCGCCAATTCGCATTGGGCCAGCGTGGTGGACTATGGTGACCCTTCTCTGAGAGGAGACCTGCGCTCAGTAGTGAGCCGTTGCTAATGATGATGATTAATGCTCTTCAGGCTGGGTCCAAAGGGCCGCAAGTCGCTGGTGGACAACTGGGCGCAGTACCTGCCCCTGTACACTCACACCGAGAGCATCAACCCCAATGCGGCCAAGAAGGAGCCCGTCGAGAAAGACCCCAGAGATGTGAGTGTTATATTATTAGATGATGCCCGCGACTTGTCCGCGTGGATTAAGGTTTTTTTAATACCCACGGGAACTCTTTAATTTTCCGGAATAAAATGGAAAAAAAAATCCTGGGTATGAACTATCTCCATTCCAAATTTCAGCCAAATCGGTTCTTTCGTTGTGGAGTTATAGAGTAACAAACATCCATCCATACATCCTCACAAACTTTCGCATTTACAATATTAGTAGAGTTAGGATGTGAAAGTTTGTTGGATAGATGGATGTTTGGATGGATGTTTGTTACTCTATAACTCCACAACGAATGAACCGATTTGGCTGAAATTTGGAATGGAGATAGCTCATACCCAAGATTAGCAGAAAGGCTACATTTTATTCCGGTAAATTAAAGAGTTCCCGCGGGAATTAAAACACCTTAATCCACGCGGATGAAGTCGTGCGCATCATCTAGTCCAGTGGTCGTCACACTTTTTTTTTCAAGGGCCACAAAGGACAATGTGAGATAGTACTGAGGGCCGCTTACATATGAATTATTATATGTGAAAACTACAAACGCGGATGCAAGTGAATGTTAAAAATTAAAAAAAAAATTTGAGATTTTTTTATTACGAAGAAATACCAAGGTACTTAAGTAAAAAAAAAAGTCTTATTAATTTGTGTTAGGAACCCTAAAAAGTTAACAATTATGATGTTGCAGTTTTTTTACTATATCTGCTATATTCGCGTCTTTGGGACTGCATGAAATCCTCATAGTGTCTTCTAAATGACTGGAAAGGCGATTGCGATATTTATTTTTTAAAAACGTCATTTTCGAAAATGAAAAAAAATTTCGACGGCGCGGCGCGGTTGGTAGCGGGCAGAGGGTGGTGGGGGCACTGCCGCCGCCTCAACTCACTTCCCGCTACGTCCGCACTGTCTTTGCCGTTTAGACTTGATATTTACTTAGGTAGGTATATTTACTCTGTGCCATTGCTCTGAATAGTTATAATTCATAGTTAATTGTAGGTATAATTTATATTTTTTGTAAAATTAGTTGGTTTTATCGTGGGCCGCACAAATACCATCGGCGGGCCGCAAGCGGCCCGGGGGCCGCAGTTTGACGACCACGGATCTAGTCCATCAATACATCCATTCTCACAAACATTTATAATATTAGTAGGATAGGATAACAAACACCAGCTGATGCCCGCGACTTCGTCCGCGTGGACTTAGTTTTTAAAATCCCTCGGGAACTCTTTGATTTTCCGGGATAAAATGTAGCCTATGCCACTCTCCAGCTCCTTATGGGTGTACTATGCGAAAAATCACGCCGATCCATAGCGCTGTTGCGCCGTGATTGAAGAACAAACCAAGAAACAGACACACTTTCGTATTTATAACTGTGTTTCCTAACACGTACAATCTGGGTATCTTTAAAGCAAGAGTGAATAGGCATCTTCTAGGCAAACGCGTTCCATCTTAGGCCACATCATCACTTTCCATCAGGTGTGATAGTGGTCAAGCGTGTGCCTATAATGTATTAAAAAAAAAAAGAGGGGAAGTTCCAAAAATGCATACTAACAATTATTCAGTTCGATCAATTAAGATGGGCAGACAGAAAGTAGCCTCATTCCCGCCGGTCGCACCCGTTCACGAGCATGACGCATGACCCAGCCGCTGCTTCGCTCATATTCGAGGGAACGTAACAACCCGCATCACACGACCACAGAAATGTTTAAAGAGTGCGTGACATACTTCGGCTACTTAGTAGTAGGCTTGGTTTTCTTGTTAGAAACTCTATCTCTTTCTCTCTCCCGCAGCAAGAAGAAGAGTTCGAGGAAGAAGAGGAGGACCAGATCCGCAAGCCTTCGTCCATCGCTGAGCTGAAGCGAAAACAGACCACGTCGGTAGTGCTGCTCGGTGTGATTGGCGCTGAGTTCGGGCAGGACATCGCGAGTGAAGGTGAGGTTTCTTTTGTACTTCTTCTTCTTCTTCTTCTTTATCAACCGACAGACGTCCACCACTGGACAAAGGTCTCTTGCGTGGACTTGCGCCGCCGTTAAATAAATAAATAAATAAACATTTATTCAGCTTATTAACAAGTAAATGTTTAGGAACAAACAAAATGTAAAAAGACAAAAACTTAAACACTAAATTATATTATTGTTCCTAAATGTTAAAGCTGAAAAGGCACTGCCTCAGCATAATGCTGCAACATAAGAATGCTGAGCGCTGATTTTCAGGCATAACCTTAAATGAAATCGCGAGCCAACCACGAGACAGTTATACAAGATAAGTAATAGGTAAAGAGAAATAAATGAGTAAATATATAGTACAAGATAAGTAATAGGTATAAAGAAATAAATGAGTAAATACAGATATAAACGTGTTTCGGTTAGCAGTTGATACATAGATAAATTGAGGGTAATATAAAATTAAATAGTCATAGGTAATTTAAAGGTAACTAAGGTTGAAAGATACACGTACAAAATAAATGAATACTACATGTTATTGTGTCTGAATAGCTACAGGTATTGAGCAGCACATGTGAAATCTTCTTCTTCTATCTTCTTCTATCTATATAAATAAAAATGAATGTTGGTAAGCGCATAACTCAAGAATGGATGGACCAATTCGGTTAATTTATTTTTTTGTATGTTCCTTAAGGTCCACGGAAGGTTTTAATAAAAAAAAAAAGAACAAAAAAAAATTAATTTTTACTTTTAACTTTTGACAGAACGAAGTCTGTCCGGGCAGCTAGTCAATAATAAAATTAAAAACGCTTACGTATTCTACCGCCATACGATTAATAAAAAAAAATAAAAAAAATAAAATCGTTACAACAATGTTTACACCAATTTGTTCCATAAAGTAGGATTTCTCCCGTTACTTGGGGAAACTCTTAAATTGGATTCAATCTGTTACTTGGGGAGACTATAAAAAGCTCCTTATGAAACGACGTGTTTTGATGTCTCATGTAACAGAAATTTTATTTCCAGGTGCAGCGGGCAATAAGCGTCGCAAAGATGGCGACAGCAGGAAGAGCTCTATCGTAGAAGGTCAGTATTACATTAAAATCGGTTGAGTCGTCTGGATGCTGAACTTTTCTACAGGGCGCCGACTTTAGCGTCTTCCTTTGTACCGACAAATAAATCGATTATTCTCCACGCGTATACAAGAAAGCACTCTTAAGGTTGAAGATAAGGGTCTGCCCGCGAAATTCAAATTTAATTTGGTTTTTTCGCAATTTTTAAACTAATACGACAAAGTAGGCTTATGGCCTTCTAATTGCGCCAGTGGAATTATCATCTTCACAGGTTTACATAAAAATCTTTACTTCAAAGTGACCAGTTTAAGAAATTAATCAAAATACTGAGTTGGACGTGAGTTACTCACAAATTAGTCGATATTTTGATTAATTTCTTAAGCTGGACACTTTCAAGTAAAGATTTTTATATAAGCCTGTGAAGATGATACTGCCATTGTCGCAATTAGAATGCCATAAGCCTACTTTGTCGTATTAGTTTACAAATTGCGAAAAACCAAATTAAATTTGAATTTCGCGGGCAGACACTTGTCTCCAACCTTAAAGCGAAGGCCAAGCCGGCGCGTTCAATTTGCGTCCGCGATGGCGTGCACGAAGGCGTCCCGTGTGCGTGCAAAAGCCGTTCACATCAAACTAGCTGTTACCGCATTATCATCGGCCTTCGATAGTTCAATAACAATTACGATAAACGGATAATGGCAGGGTCTATGACAATTATGCTATAATTAAGGTCAAAGAAGATAATTTGCCACTGACCTGTGTCTTATCACGTCGTTCAAAGTTGGGCGGCCGCCCGACTTCCAAAGCTGTCTTCGTGGTCCGATGGTCGTTGATTCTTAAGGGGACGCAAGCCAGTACCTTCTTCATACAAACGTAGATGAGTGATTACTACATTATTTGATATTGTACGCTCAAAACTAAATATTATGTCGATTTGCCTCGTCATTATCTAGGTTTATTGATATATAAAATAGTGAAAAAAATATTCGCTAAAAAGTTACGAGCCTCGAAAGATCGTCATTTTCACACTAAATTTATGACAACTTTTGGCGCAAATAAATAACATTAGGAGTATGAAAATTCCAAAAAAAATTATCATTAGACATAGTTTATTTATTCATCAGTTCAAATAACTTTACTTTGTAAACATACATTTAGTAGTTTTTTCTCAAAAACACTTTTCCCAAACGACTGTTCAACCCTTTTCGCGCGCTTGATTTCGGTGTAAATTATCGCGCCTCACCCGACACGGAGCGGGAGCGGGACGGTAGCACGGAAGTATGCGCGCATGCACTCGCTCACTGAGTCTATCTCTTTCTCACACAATGTTAGGTGAAATAGCAAGCAGGTTACCCACGTGCGCCGGCAACTTCGTTCGCGCATACTGAGCCCCCTTAATTATTTTATTCAGCTTCAACTCCGAAATCACCATTAAAGATGTTGCACTATTAATTCCGCCGAAAATATCACACTTGGCTTCCCGAGCAAAGATAAAGATGTCAATATTCAAAAACGTTCAGAAATTAGTGGCGCTAGTGGTCCGGCGTCATAGAACTAGGAAATACAATTCCATTGTCTTCCGCGATTCAATGGTCACACAGTTGGCTTGTTCCTTTTTGAACAATAATGATAGCATAATATTTTGCCATAACACTAGCTATCAACCTAGCGTCTGTAGCGTTTCCCCCTGTATCACTTAAAGAGGAAAATCCCTACCCGGACTATTGTCCGAGTTGGTCGTGCGTTGTGGATCCAGTTGGAAAGCTAACAGAAGTTCTGTGACTGTGTGACTAGGAATGTGGGAATAAAAATCTTCCCCTAACAAGTTATCTTTGTTTATTCAGGCATAGTAACACAAACTAGGTTATTTGAATTTAGAAATAAACACAGCTTAGGATAGTTATATCACAGACTAGTATTTGACCCACCAATACCTACTCGTCAACTCATATCATGGGCTAACTCCGGCTGGCTGAAACCCCAGGGGTGTGTCCGTACGGACAACGCACTTAGGAACGTGTTGACGAATAGGCAGGTCGAGACAATGATTTAAATTCATTAAACTACATAATAAGACTTAATTGGACTAAAAGGAAGATTCCACTAACAAGGGAGGTTATGTCTTTGTGTTCACCATATGTTGACAACTAATCGTATAATATTACTTTATAAAACTCATAGGTAGTTAAAAGGTTAATATTTAAAATTAATATTTCATAAAAAAACTAAAATGAAAGAAAAAAAGAAAGAACGCGTCCACCTGATTAAGTGAGCTGTCGACTCGATGCGTAGTCCATGACGTGGCCGAAATACGTCCTCCAAAGGACGGCATGCCCCTCGCTGTCGACGATGCACAACCGTATCCCGCTTACAAGCGAGGATCCGCAGGATAGAACCGGATGTAAGGGTGTGACGTCCACGGATGAGATCCCTCCGTCAACACCAACTAAACTTTCAACGAAATCTCCGACGAATTTCGACGGTATATGAAATGAAATTGAAATAATAATAATAATCCCACGCTCGCTGCAAAGAGAGATAAAACAAATTTCAATTTGTATGACAGCGACACGTGTATATCTCACAAGGAAAAACCAACATAAATTCTCACCTGCATTTTCGCAGTCTGCGTTTCCCCACCCAACACCACAATTAGGTCAAACGTTAGGCTAGAAAGATTGAAAACGCACTTTAGTATCGCGGACTCACAAAAGAAATGTACGAACACGCCAAAATTATACTCACTATATCATTTATAATAAAATTTCACTCCATCAAAGTGTCAGCGCCATGTTGTAACAATCTCCACGCTTTCCTAACTGTTGCGTGGCATGTCTGCACTCCAAAGCGGTCAACAAAGGAAAGACAAAATTCAGAAATCAATTTCCGATCGAACACCGAACGGGTTTTCCCGAACTTGATTAAATGTTAACCCGCGTACATGCCTTCTAACCTCTTTCCAAAGCGAAGGCTGTCAACTGTGCTTGATTAACTGCAGATCAATGTCAACCTGTGTTGGTGACACTTGTTACTTACCTGGTTTTAAAAACAGCGCCCTCTTTTGGCACTGTGGCAGATTACGAGACTTCAGGCGTCTCGGCAGGAGCTCACGCGAACGCGGTCCCACAGATGGAGTTAGAAGTCTCACTTTACATACAAAACAATTGATTTGTTTTTTACGAAAATCTACAACGATCTGATATTGAAAATATCATGTTACAATACCTCTCCTCCCGGGAGAAGGTTCAACGAAGGGGAACCGTTCGCTGCCCTCAGCGTTCGGCACCCAAAGACAAAAAAACCATGAAACTATTTGTAACAAAAAAAAAATTCTGCCATTTTACTCGACAAACATATACTTATCCCTAAACAAACAAAGATTTAAATAAGTTACAACTTAACCTAACTGACTTAACCTATGGAAGTGAATTTCTGATATACCTAACCTTTGTCCTATCTAACAAAACACAAAAATAAATATATTTACAATGACACCATTCATTGTTTGAATGATTTAAAGTTGCTTGATGTCTCGGCGTCACTACCTGAAATGAACTAGCACTTGGCAGTGAATCTATGCCTACGACTCTTGCAGCTAAATCCTATTTTTACACCAACAGCCTAGCTGTGAAATGAAAGAGAACTTGTCTCAATATGCAATATAAAACAGTTCAACTGTTATCAAATAGAGAGCAAAAGCTTCTCAAAGTATTCGGTTAATAATAACCGTCTATCCAAAGTGTCATGGAACTAATTCCTAGCATCCAAAAGAGCTAAATGAACACTGCGATAGTTGTCTCTGCGCAAAGCGCAGCAAGATATAATGTGAAACTAAACTTCGCATAAAGAAGTCTCTGTGCGTAGCACAGCAAAGAAAATGCGAATCCAATTCGCCTTTCACAATAAATGTGCACCCAAATATAAGTGCTATGGTTGAAAAAAGGTAACGCGATTGTCTCAGCTCACATGTGATTCAACAATTCCATCAACGTATCTACATCTCTCACATACAACTTTCATACTTCACGCTTATACCTAGGTAGTAACTTACAATTTAAGTGTACCACACCCTAACACATCTGTGTGTGAATACTGTAACGTATTCAGACACTGATTCGGAACTGGATTTGAACTGAGTAACAATCTAAGCCTTTAGGTCTTTAATGTGCCAGGAACCAATCTTCGTACCATCCATCCTCTCTAACTCGTACACAAGTGGGGATAGTACCTTGGTTACCCTACATTTCTCGTATTTTGGAGCGAGCTTTGCCATTTTAAATTTACTGGCGTCACTTTGAGTGTAGGAAGACCTCCATACCCAATCTCCAACCGAGAATTTTGCATTTCTACGCCTAAGATTGTAATGCTTGGCGTTTTTAGCGTGTGCTTGGAGTAGCTTTTCGCGCACTTTGTCGAAGATCTCTTGCAAACAACCAAAGTTCCCTGCATACTCCTCTCGTGGCATACCAACTGTATACTCATTGTCAGTATCCTTGTAGAAATCACCGTTCACTACTGGTTCGCGGGCATGAACCAAGAAAAATGGAGAGAACCCAGTGGATTCGTTCACCGCACTATTTATTGCGAACTGGATCTTACTGAGGTTCTTATCCCAACTGCGATGGTTGTCTTCAACGTAAGACGCGACCGCAGTCATGACAGTTTTATTGTAACGTTTTACAAGGTTTACTTGTGGTGTGTACTTAGGAGTATAGTCCAACCGTGGCACATGGAATTTCTGGAGGGCCTTTTTGAATTCTGCACTGGTCAGGATCGACGAATTATCAAGGATAATCCTCTCGGGCACCCCATGTACCAAGATCAATATACAAGTTTTAAGTTGAACGTCACTATAATTAGTAATCGCTCTAAGAAAAAATATTATTATTGGTCCATAAGGATAGCACTGTGTTTAAAGGTATCGAGTAAGTAGTAGTAAATAAACAATAAAAATCTTTATATACCATAAATTAATATTCGCAAAGCAAACAAAGCAAATATACACACAAAATTTAAAAAAATCACATAACGGTACCACTGTATTACTAGTGGATATAAAAAGAATTATGTGAGGGCGTCACTGTATTATCAGTGGCTATACAAAATTAAAAATAAACAGGTATATAGTTAAAAAAATTCAATCACGAGTGAGCACCACTGTATTATCAGTGGCTATAAAATTATTTACACGAAAGGGCGCCACTGTATTATCAGTGGCTATAGAATAAAATATACGTTGTGGGCGCCACTGTAGCGTTTCCCCATGGATCACTTAAAGAGGAAAATCCCTACCCGGACTATTGTCCGAGTTGGTCGTGCGTTGTGGATCCAGTTGGAAAGCTAACAGAAGTTCTGTGACTGTGTGACTAGGAATGTGGGAATAAAAATCTTCCCCTAACAAGTTATCTTTGTTTATTCAGGCATAGTAACACAAACTAGGTTATTTGAATTTAGAAATAAACACAGCTTAGGATAGTTATATCACAGACTAGTATTTGACCCACCAATACCTACCCGTCAACTCATATCATGGGCTAACTCCGGCTGGCTGAAACCCCAGGGGTGTGTCCGTACGGACAACGCACTTAGGAACGTGTTGACGAATAGGCAGGTCGAGACAATGATTTAAATTCATTAAACTACATAATAAGACTTAATTGGACTAAAAGGAAGATTCCACTAACAAGGGAGGTTATGTCTTTGTGTTCACCATATGTTGACAACTAATCGTATAATATTACTTTATAAAACTCATAGGTAGTTAAAAGGTTAATATTTAAAATTAATATTTCATAAAAAAACTAAAATGAAAGAAAAAAAGAAAGAACGCGTCCACCTGATTAAGTGAGCTGTCGACTCGATGCGTAGTCCATGACGTGGCCGAAATACGTCCTCCAAAGGACGGCACGCCCCTCGCTGTCGACGATGCACAACCGTATCCCGCTTACAAGCGAGGATCCGCAGGATAGAACCGGATGTAAGGGTGTGACGTCCACGGATGAGATCCCTCCGTCAACACCAACTAAACTTTCAACGAAATCTCCGACGAATTTCGTCGGTATATGAAATGAAATTGAAATAATAATAATAATCCCACGCTCGCTGCAAAGAGATAAAACAAATTTCAATTTGTATGACAGCGACACGTGTATATCTCACAAGGAAAAACCAACATAAATTCTCACCTGCATTTTCGCAGTCTGCGTTTCCCCACCCAACACCACAATTAGGTCAAACGTTAGGCTAGAAAGATTGAAAACGCACTTTAGTATCGCGGACTCACAAAAGAAATGTACGAACACGCCAAAATTATACTCACTATATCATTTATAATAAAATTTCACTCCATCAAAGTGTCAGCGCCATGTTGTAACAATCTCCACGCTTTCCTAACTGTTGCGTGGCATGTCTGCACTCCAAAGCGGTCAACAAAGGAAAAGACAAAATTCAGAAATCAATTTCCGATCGAACACCGAACGGGTTTTCCCGAACTTGATTAAATGTTAACCCGCGTACATGCCTTCTAACCTCTTCCCAAAGCGAAGGCTGTCAACTGTGCTTGATTAACTGCAGATCAATGTCAACCTGTGTTGGTGACACTTGTTACTTACCTGGTTTTAAAAACAGCGCCCTCTTTTGGCGCTGTGGCAGATTACGAGACTTCAGGCGTCTCGGCAGGAGCTCACGCGAACGCGGTCCCACAGATGGAGTTAGAAGTCTCACTTTACATACAAAACAATTGATTTGTTTTTTAAGAAAATCTACAACGATCTGATATTGAAAATATCATGTTACACGTCCGTGTCGTCAATCGTGCGGTGTAGCTGGAAGCGGGATTTGAAATTATAAGACATTTGGAGACGAATTGAGCGAATCTTAAGAAATGTTACTTCTAATGGCTATTGCAGAAGACGAAGAAACTTTTTTCTACTATTTTCATATTCTCCAGAATACTTCAGAATACTTTATGTTTGACTTTATGATATTTTACATCCATGTGAAGTATCATAAAGTAAACGATACTTTTTTTGGTGCTGATTATACGTTCTGTTTGTATCCGACATCTTAAAAAATCACTTTAAATATACGACATAAACGTTGCGTCCAGCGGCGTGCAGGGCCAAGCACGATCTGATCGCGGACGCGGCGTGCAGACGCAGCAGCGGGATGCCTCGACCAATCATGGGACGCGGCGGTCCATACGAGTCAGTACAAGTTCATTCGTCGCAACTGATCACCACCGCAGACGCGATCGCAAACGCAAGCTGGACTTGCGGTTTGGCCTTCGCTTAAGTGATTTCGATTACACTCTGTCCCAGGGTTCACACTGAGCGCGTCCAACAACCTGGCCCGGCTCACGGCGCTGGCCCTGACGCACCTGCTGCTCGCCGCCGGCTCCCCCCGCCTCCCCTCGCACACGCCGCTGCGCCGCGCCGCCGTCGACCTGCTGGGGCGGGGGTTCGCGGTCTGGGAGCCTTACCTTGACGTCAGCCAAGTGTTACTGGGTAAGCGCGTCCGACGACCTGGCCCGGCTCACGGCGCTGGCCCTGACGCACCTGCTGCTCGCCGCCGGCTCCCCCCGCCTCCCCTCGCACACGCCGCTGCGCCGCGCCGCCGTCGACCTGCTGGGGCGGGGGTTCGCGGTCTGGGAGCCTTACCTTGACGTCAGCCAAGTGTTACTGGGTAAGCGCGTCCGACGACCTGGCCCGGCTCACGGCGCTGGCCCTGACGCACCTGCTGCTCGCCGCCGGCTCCCCCCGCCTCCCCTCGCACACGCCGCTGCGCCGCGCCGCCGTCGACCTGCTGGGGCGGGGGTTCGCGGTCTGGGAGCCTTACCTTGACGTCAGCCAAGTGTTACTGGGTAAGCGCGTCCGACGACCTGGCCCGGCTCACGGCGCTGGCCCTGACGCACCTGCTGCTCGCCGCCGGCTCCCCCCGCCTCCCCTCGCACACGCCGCTGCGCCGCGCCGCCGTCGACCTGCTGGGGCGGGGGTTCGCGGTCTGGGAGCCTTACCTTGACGTCAGCCAAGTGTTACTGGGTAAGCGCGTCCGACGACCTGGCCCGGCTCACGGCGCTGGCCCTGACGCACCTGCTGCTCGCCGCCGGCTCCCCCCGCCTCCCCTCGCACACGCCGCTGCGCCGCGCCGCCGTCGACCTGCTGGGGCGGGGGTTCGCGGTCTGGGAGCCTTACCTTGACGTCAGCCAAGTGTTACTGGGTAAGCGCGTCCGACGACCTGGCCCGGCTCACGGCGCTGGCCCTGACGCACCTGCTGCTCGCCGCCGGCTCCCCCCGCCTCCCCTCGCACACGCCGCTGCGCCGCGCCGCCGTCGACCTGCTGGGGCGGGGGTTCGCGGTCTGGGAGCCTTACCTTGACGTCAGCCAAGTGTTACTGGGTAAGCGCGTCCGACGACCTGGCCCGGCTCACGGCGCTGGCCCTGACGCACCTGCTGCTCGCCGCCGGCTCCCCCCGCCTCCCCTCGCACACGCCGCTGCGCCGCGCCGCCGTCGACCTGCTGGGGCGGGGGTTCGCGGTCTGGGAGCCTTACCTTGACGTCAGCCAAGTGTTACTGGGTAAGCGCGTCCGACGACCTGGCCCGGCTCACGGCGCTGGCCCTGACGCACCTGCTGCTCGCCGCCGGCTCCCCCCGCCTCCCCTCGCACACGCCGCTGCGCCGCGCCGCCGTCGACCTGCTGGGGCGGGGGTTCGCGGTCTGGGAGCCTTACCTTGACGTCAGCCAAGTGTTACTGGGTAAGCGCGTCCGACGACCTGGCCCGGCTCACGGCGCTGGCCCTGACGCACCTGCTGCTCGCCGCCGGCTCCCCCCGCCTCCCCTCGCACACGCCGCTGCGCCGCGCCGCCGTCGACCTGCTGGGGCGGGGGTTCGCGGTCTGGGAGCCTTACCTTGACGTCAGCCAAGTGTTACTGGGTAAGCGCGTCCGACGACCTGGCCCGGCTCACGGCGCTGGCCCTGACGCACCTGCTGCTCGCCGCCGGCTCCCCCCGCCTCCCCTCGCACACGCCGCTGCGCCGCGCCGCCGTCGACCTGCTGAGGCGGGGGTTCGCGGTCTGGGAGCCTTACCTTGACGTCAGCCAAGTGTTACTGGGTAAGCGCGTCCGACCTACCTGGCCCGGCTCACATATTATTATTATTGAAGTTTTTGTTTGTTTTGTTTTTAAAATGTCTTTATTATTATCAAAATTTTACAATATATGTAAGTACACAGTTTATGCCCTAACCTGGGTGGAAACAAAATATATAACTTAAGACAGTTTAACAGGCTAGACACCTCTTTTAAACTTACCAACATAAATTTCACATTTTTAAACACCTTCATTAATTACACACACACACACACACATAATATAATAAAAACGACTTATGCTAACCTTAGTTACGGTTCACATTTATGACAATTTTACATTTAAAACACTATATATTCAATAAATATTTATAATATTAGCTAATTTACGTCTTAATCCTAATTTATTTTGAGCCGAGGAGGGTAAGTGCGCGATACTCATACGCGTCGATGCGCGGTCGCCCGCTCACCTGTCACGCGTTCACTACGTGATCACGATCGCTTAGTACATAGTGATGTGGGAGTCGGTATCGGTTGTACTTATCGATGTACGATAAGTCATTCGATCGGCTCCTGCCAATTGCGTTAACAAGCGAATTTTTATGTTTAATGTTAGAAACAAGATAAAACTTTCTGGATTGTTTTAAAATAAATGTTTTTAATGTAGGTAATTTTATACGGTTGTTTAACGACGACAGATTTGCTCGAAACGGCGTATTATAAGCTGATTTTAATGCTTTATTTTGCACTACTTGTAGTTTAGTATAGTTTGAGTTACATGTACTGCTCCATACTGGGCACGCGTAGGTAATACAGGGTCTTATCAGAGATGTATATAATTTAAGTTTAATGTTAGGACTTAAGTTTGATTTCCGTTTTAAAAGTGGATGGATTGCGCTTAGTGCTTTAAAACCTTTGACTCTTAAACTTGCTAGGTGTTCGCTCCAGTTTAGTTTTTTGTCAAGAGTGACGCCTAAATACCTCACGGATTTGGTCCAGGGAATTTCGTGACCAGCAATTTTGATTTTTCTCCTTGGGAAATTACGGCTTCTTGTGAAGAGAATCGCTTCTGTTTTGCTTTCGTTAAGTTTCAATTTCCAAGTAGCGAAATAGTCACTTAACCCTTCTATAGCCCATTGTAGTCTACTAATGATTATATCCACATCTTTGGATGATGTGTAAGATGCAGTATCGTCAGCGTAACATGCCAGGTTTGTCCAAGGTTTTATGGGGATATCGTTCACATAGATCAGAAAAAGTAGGGGGCCGAGGATAGAACCCTGGGGCACACCAGCCGTCATAACTCTTGGAACAGAGTGATTTTCACCAATATGGACACTAAAACTGCGATTGTCGAGGTATGAAGATACTAAATTGGTCATTCCAGATGGGAAATTTTGCATTTGCATTTTATAGAGAAGTCCCTTGTGCCAGACCGTGTCAAATGCCTTTTCAAGGTCTAAAAGAAACATTCCAGTTGAGTTACCAAGGTTTAAATTATGAGCAATGTGTTCAGCAACTCTAGCTAGCTGCTGGACAGTGGAATGGTGTTCTTTAAACCCAAATTGTTCATTAATAATAATGTCTTTAGCAGTCCGGGATAATTGCTTATGGATGACTTTTTCAAATAGTTTGCCCATACTAGGGAGTAAACTTATTGGCCTGTAACTAAGCGCAGACGCTGTATCTTTGCCAGGCTTATGTATGGGTATAACTTTAGCACTCTTCCATATTTTTGGAAAGTAAGCCATGCGCAAACATTTGTTAAATATTTTAGTCAAAAGCACTACAGCTTTTTGTGGCAAATTGCGTAGAAGATAATTATTCACCCCATCGGCACCAGGTGCTTTTCTTAGCTTAAGACTTTGGAGGTACTTTTGAATTTCGTTGGGTCTGGCAAAATATATCAAGCCCCCGCAATCGTCTGTTTTTACGTTCTCTATTTGGTTATTTACCACGGAGTCCATGTTGCTGTTCCAGGCCGAGGTTAACTGCATGTTTTGTAAAAAGGTATCAGCAAAAATTTCAGTTTGTTTCTGGGGCTCAGACACCATCATCCCGTTATGTTTTAGGGGAGGTATATTTTTAGATTTCGGCCTAAATGATCTAACTAAATTCCAAAGATCATCAGTGTATTTATTGGCCTTGGCTAATCTATCCTCCCACAATTTGTCATTGTGCTGCACAACGCATAGCTTTATAATATTTTGCATACAATTGATTTGGGTTCGTAGTATTTTTTTATCTGCAGCAACTGTTTTGGTCTGTTCCTGTCTACGAAGTCTGTTTTTCTTTTTAATTAGCCTTTTGATGGACCGTGGTAGGGGGTTATTTGATTCACAAGCAATTACTGATGGTATTGCAATATCTCTGGCTTGAAGAATCAGATCGGTGAGATAGGTAACGGTTTTTTCGATTTCAAGAGTATTAAGCATAGTATGTGATGTTAGATTTAGATTACTATTTATTTGGTGGCGATATAAATCCCAATCAGCTTTGCCATACAAGTATTGCCGGTTAATGACACCAATAAATCAAAACAAACAGGTATATGGTTTGATGACAAGGCAGTTATGGCTATGGGTTGCGTTATATCTGCAACATTTTTAGAGAGTATAAGATCGGGTAAGGTAGGAGTGAAATCAGCTTGGTAATGTATAAGTGTTGGTGTTAATGGTGCATGTAAGTTATAGTCATTATTATCTAAATAATCGAACAAGACGTTACCTCTGCTATTGTTAATACTTCCATACCAAGATGTATGCCGGGCATTAAAATCTCCCATAACTATAACCTTACCGTCCATCTTAAACAAGCAATCGAGATCATTGCTTATGAGTGGAAGATTTGGTGATTAATATATTGAAATAATCGTATATTTTGAACCCCCTAAATTTACTTGAATTGCAATAGCTTCAAGATTAATGGTTGACGGAACAGGCATTAAAATATGCTCGAGGTCTGTTTTTACTAAAATAGCAACTCCCTGACCGCGTCCAGACAGATGTTTATCCTGGCGATGACATTTATAGTTGGGTAAATTGAAGTCAATATGAGGAGTAAGCCTAGTCTCGCAAATGGCAATCACATCAAGACTACGTTCAGTAACAAAATCAACAAGTTCCGCGCGCTTACCGTCGGCGTTCCATAACATTAGACGTAAATTAGAACACCTAAACGTAACGTCCTAAATGAGTTAAAACAAGATATACTTTATCAAATATTGATGAACTTGCGGTTAACTGCGCCTTCACTGCTTTAATTGCTCTTAATATTTCGAGGATCTCCAAAGTGTCCTTGTCTTCAATGTTCATGGTTGGTAATGTCCCAATGCTCGTGTAGCCTGTATCACTAGGTTTCTTGCTTCGTGTTGATTCGGTTGCTTTAGCCCATGACGGCTTGCTCTCTGCCCGTCTATCATGAATTTCCGGCTCAAGTGTGGAAAATCGAACTCGAAAGGTTTATCATTTGGTTTTATTTTTTGGATATTTCGTTCTTTTAATTTCTGCAAGTACTTTTGATGTTCCGTACACTTACTGTAGTTAGCTGGATGATCTAGCCCGCAATTACAACATGTAGCCTTTCCTTCGGAATTTGTCGTAAGGCATTCTCTCGTGCTGTGATTTTCGGTACATTTCACACACCTTGCTGGCATATTGCAGTTTCGGGATGCGTGACCAAAAGCTTGGCACCGGAAACATTGCGATCCCAAGGTATTGGTTTTTCGGTATTTTCGTATATCGACGACGCAGCTACACAGATATTTTATTTGCCTAAATTTTCGTATGTCACTACCTGCTGGCAATTGCACCAAGTACGGGGGGCATGTAACAGGTTTGTTCGTGGAAGTCTTCAATTTGGTAACAGTTACCTCTTTGAAACCCATAGCATTAAGTTCTTGTGGTAGTTCATCTTCAGCATATGATGGTAAGCCTAGTATCACAACCTTATAATTCTTTTCATCCTTGCGAGTGTATGTGTGGAAAAAAGCATCTTCGTCGATAAGCCCTTTTTTGATCAATTGATGACTTCTGGCATTGTTGCAGAGTACAGCTACCTTATTGTTGCCTCTGTACTGGAGTGCAAAACTTTTATCAAATTTGCTAATCAGATCTTTAATTGTGGCATGCGTCCATCCTGGCTTAATTGTGATGATAATCGGTGGTATACGATTAGCCTTTCTAAAAGTTGATGCTTCCTTGAAGGCAGTAGTTTCTGAGTCAAGATTTTCATCGGGCGGTAGATTACTGAACCGATTCTCAGTGGCTAATGTTTCTTTGTTGGGCACATTTTGCCTAGTGGCGGTTCTCTGTCGCCTTGGTAAGCTGAACTTCAGGTCATCAGCCGGTCTTTTCCTTGTGTCAGGTACACTACTCGTTGATGGCTTCGAGAGATATTTATCCATTATCGATAACTATATCGACAACGTTAATACCCATCACTAGTAACTTTTGTTTTTTTGAGGGTAGTTCTCACGATACACAATAACACGGTAACCGGACTTATGCGTGCGCTTGGCTCAAAAGAGCGAGAAGAACTGATTATTATTGAAGTAAAACTTCTTTACGCATGCTTGAATTGGGGAGTAAGCTGGTGAATGCGTTACGAAAAGTGTGATCGGGCGAGGCGAACGGAAGTTGTGAGGGAGATATAAGTTAGTGAAGATAGAGAGAGAGTTACGTTTCGTATATTACTGTAGGGGCAAGAGAGAGAGGTGCGAGCACACATTTTCTTTCTCTCTTTCTCTCATAGTCAGTTGCGTTTCGTAAGTTTTACTTCAGTCGTGTGGTCTAAAGCACACTCTTTTTTTTTTAAGTACAACCGCTGAGTTTCTTGCTGTTTCTTCTATGTGGACGAACGGCATTCAGGACCTTTGTAAACGTACTATTTTATAAAAGTTTATGTAAATATAAAATGTATTTCTATTCTTTTCTATCCTATTCTATTGTACTTACTCAGGTCTGCTGGAGATGTGCTCTGACGCAGACAAGCTGGTGCCGTCGATGACGTACGGGCTGCCGCTGACGCCGCAGGCGGACTCCTGCCGCACCGCCAGACATGCCCTGACCCTTATTGCCACAGCAAGGTGACTCACTCATTATATTAAGGAGATCTCGGTGAACATGTGGTCCAAGTGATTTTTTTTGGATCTTACATAGGTGAAGCAGTGATAGCCTAGTGGTAAGGTACTGTGGTCTCCTTTTTCTTAGATAAGTTGATCTAACCAAATTATACGTAGTATAGTGACCGAACTTTCGACAGTACGAAGGTTTCTGGCAAGCGCGGAAAGTGAACGAATTACGAATGTGGATGCAGGGGATCGCCAGTAAATAACAAAGTAATAAAGATATAATTTCAAAGCGTTATTCATTTTGACAAATTGCAAGGTATAATCAAATACAGCTTACAGAAGCAGTGATAGCCTAGTGGTTAGGACTGTGGTCTCCTGTTCGATCCCGGGCACGCACCTCTGCACCTCTGGCTTTTCTAAGTGCGTTTAATAAATTAAATATCACAACCTTCAACGGTGTTTGAAAACATCGTGAGGTAACCTGCACGCCTGAGAGTTTTTCATAATGTTCTTGAAGGTGTGTGGAGGCTGCCAATTCGCATTGGGCCAGCGTGGTGGACTATAGCCTATAAGCCTTCTCTGAGAGGAGACCTGCGCTCAGTAGTGACCATTGATGGGTTGCTAATGATAATGATGAATTTTCGAAATTATGATTTTTAGTAGTGTAAGACATACATTCAGAAGCGGAACTTATCACTCAAAAACTAATCACGCCTTAAGAGAATACATCTCTTAAAACGCTAAAACCCTACCTATAGCCGTCGCCACCATCCCCAATAACGGCCCCTTTCCACTCAGCTAATAACCACAGCACGACAGACAAACCACCATCTGAACGTGATGGTGACTAACAAAAATATCAAAGTATTGATTAATCAAAACAACATCTGAACGTGAGGGTAGTTATCAAAACAGTTATAATTAAGTAATCAAACCAATATCTAAACATGAGGGTAGTTATCAAAACTATCAAAGTATTAATTAATCAATTACACTAATCTAAGCGTACAGGCAATATTTATTCGATTAGGGTGCGATTGCTATCGCAATCCCTCAATCAATTACAAAACGACCTAGACACGAAAGCATCTACTAGTCGGATGAGTCTCTGGGCAGAGACTGCATTCGTATCGTCAAAACAGCCGTTTTATACTAATATTTCAAGATGGCGCGCAAGATGGCGCGCCCGCGCTGTCAAAGTCAAATGTCGTCAATATACGTCATGAAACGTATATTGACAAAGGTATGTTGACACTTATTGTTTCATGAGGTATACTGAAAAACACCAATCATATTTTTAAATTGCTAACAGTCGGCCTTTCCTGACCGTATTCACGTCTCGTGAAATAACATAGTAGCCGTTTACAATGTAAGATAACTTATACTCTAACAGAATTCATTAAATCTCAATTATTTAACTGCTCTCATCTCCTCGTACTTACAATAATTCAACTAGTTGAGTGACCCCTTCATGTTCACATCAACTAAAGCATTACTTGAGTGACCCATTCATGTTCACAACAAGTAAGATGAAACTTGAGTTATTGTTAAAGCGACCCCTTCATGTTCACTTCAACTAAAACGTTACTTGAGTGACCCCTTCATGTTTACTTTAACTAATAAATTAGGTTATTCCAGATTAATCCACCACTTAGCTCAAATTGTATTATTCCAATTTACGTATAATCTTTAAATTCCAATGGAAAACAACCTCGTCGATATGATGCTATCAATAATTCATTATTAGTTCTTGTTTGTTATTTGGGCGTAGTCCTTAACCAGGATGACGATAAAACTATCTTCCCGGCAATCCCACTTCTGATCTGTAAGACATACATTCAGAAGCGGAACTTATCACTCAAAAACTAATCACGCCTTAAGAGAATACATCTCTTAAAACGCTAAAACCCTACCTATAGCCGTCGCCACCATCCCCAATAACGGCCCCTTTCCACTCAGCTAATAACCACAGCACGACAGACAAACCACCATCTGAACGTGAGGGTAACTAACAAAAATATCAAAGTATTGATTATTCAAAACAACATCTGAACGTGAGGGTAGTTATCAAAACAGTTATAATTAATTAATCAAACCAATATCTAAACATGAGGGTAGTTATCAAAACTATCAAAGTATTAATTAATCAATTACACTAATCTAAGCGTACAGGCAATATTTATTCGATTAGGGTGCGATTGCTATCGCAATCCCTCAATCAATTACAAAACGACCTAGACACGAAAGCATCTACTAGTCGGATGAGTCTCTGGGCAGAGACTGCATTCGTATCGTCAAAACAGCCGTTTTATACTAATATTTCAAGATGGCGCGCAAGATGGCGCGCCCGCGCTGTCAAAGTCAAATGTCGTCAATATACGTCATGAAACGTATATTGACAAAGGTATGTTGACACTTATTGTTTCATGAGGTATACTGAAAAACACCAATAATATTTTTAAATTGCTAACAGTAGTAAAACTATCTAACTAAGTATCTTATTATTTATTATTCTACCCAATAGATGATAGACAACATGTATCATGTGTCATGTAATGCTCGGGCAATATCATCGCAGTCCAGAACTCATGGCCACCCGAGTATAGATACAGTTCACAATATTGCGCCAGTTTACAATCTGACAAGCTTCTTACAGTACCCGGCGATATATATTGCACATCGGCCTTTGGAATAAAACGCTATTCTATTCTATTCACAACTCGACTGCATTTTTTATGTATATGTTACGTGATGTGCTCGCCGATTGTGAAGAGATTTCAGTAATTACTACGTGAATTTCTGGCTAGCTTTCCTTGCAATAGAATAGAATAGCGTTTTATTCCAAAGGCCGATGTGCAATATATATCGCCGGGTACTGTACTAGTTTTTTTTATAAACTAACGATTTTCACAATCTTACGGTGACGTGTTTATTCGTTGTCAGGCCAGGAGCGTTCATAACAACGATGGCGCGAGAGGTGGCCCGCTGCGCCGCGGCCCCCGCGGGCGCTCCGCCCCTGCCCGCAGCCCTGGCGCTCCAGCGGGGACGCGCCGAGGTGCTGCGCGGCATCGAGCTGCTCATCGAGAGGATGCACGCTGAGGTCGCGGAGTTGCTGGTCGAAGTGAGTCATATCTTGAATGGTTAAGGCACGCTTGCAGAAACGCTGGGTTATCATTTAATCCAGAGCAACTCTGCTAGCTGAGAGAGCTAACTCTGGGTTAAAAGGACAGATTTGACAGATTTCGTATAAAGCTTCTGCCAAAATTACAAATTTATTCCTGGGCTAACTCGGCGTCTCTACAAGCGGGCCTTAGGCTCGGAGACAATGTGAAGCCGTCGGTCCTGCGCCTGAACTCTCCGGTCGTGTTGGATTTTCGTCCCATCGGACTATTAGAGTGAGGGAATAGAAATTGCAGTCACATTGCACACACTCTTCAAGTGTTGTTCTCTTTTGTTGAGTTCTCGCAAACACATATGGACTCTATTCTCTCACTACATCTGGAAATTTTCCAGATTAGGTCGGAAAGACATTATTATCAAAATTGACAATGCCTTTCTTCTTTATCGACGGTTAGATGTTCATCCGCCTGTATCCGCGCCGAGGTGCTGCACACCATTGAGCTTCTCATTGAGAGAATGCATGATTGCATGCTGAGGCCGCAGAGTTGTTGGTCGAAGTTAGCTGTGAATTCTTCAACCGATAGGCGTCCACTGCTGGACAAAGGTCTCTTGCATATAGTTCCACAGCCCTCGGCCTTGCGTCGCCTGTATTCAACACCTCCTTGCGACTCGTCTGATGTCGTCAGTCCACCTAAAGTGGGTTCTGCCAACACTACGCTTCCCGGTGCGGGGTCGCCACTCCAGCACCTTGGGACCCCAACAACCATCAGCTCTTCGAACTACGTGCCCCGCCCGTTTCCACTTCAACTTCGCAACTCGCTGAGCTATGTTGGTGACTTTGGTTCTCCTACGGATCTCCTCATTATTGGTTTGATCTCGCAGGGATACTCCGAGCATAGCTCCCTCCATCGCTCGTCGAGTGACCCTGAGCTCTCTTATGAGGCTCACAGTTAGCGACCAAGTCTCGGATCCGTAAGTCATCAGCATCACTGGCAACACGCACTGTTCGAAGACTTTAGTCTTTAGACACTGAGGGATTTTGGACGAGAAGACATCTCGGAGCTTCCAGAACGCTGCCCAGCCGAGTTGGATTCTGTTGAGTTGATGTCTGCTACCTACCTAGCTGGACTGTATGTCCCAGGTATATATACTCGTCTACACATTGAACTATGCCCGGTAGCTCTCTCCATCGCCCGCTGAGTGACCATGAGCCTTCTTGTAGAGATAATACAATCACTACAAGATTATTATCGGAATTAACTATTCCTCAGGTGATGGACATAATCCTGCACTGCGTAGACCAGTCTCACCTGAAGAGCAAGGGCCTCAACGAGGTGTTCCCAGCCATCTGCCGCTACAACCAGGTCTCGCACTGCCCAGCCACGAGGCGGATCGCAGGTCGGTTCAATAGCCATGGTGACAGTTACCAACAATCAATGAAATTCCGAATTTATCCAATGAAATAGGTTTAATTTATTTTTCTATTTTGAGCGAGATTGATATTTTGCTATTATTTTCCTCGTAGGTGTAGTATAAAGCACTATGTATCACTCGGGAGAAAGTACGATTCCTAACTCGGGTGTATTAAGGCCCTCGAGGGCCGATTGGCTGCGCCTCGTGCCTGAAATTACACCCTCGTATGTAATCGGTCACTTTCACCCCTCGTTGAACAATGTACTATGTATTTTGAATTTTTCTGATGATATGCCTATTGGTGCCTGTTGCAGTGGGCAGCCACACGGGCCAGCTGGCAATCTACGAGCTGCGCGCGGGTCGCTGCCAGTCGCTGGCCGCGCACACGGGCCCGGTTACGGCGTGCGCCTTCAGCCCCGATGGACGCTACCTCGTTTCGTACGCCACCGCCGACAACCGCCTCTCCTTCTGGCAGAGCACCGCCGGTGAGTGAAATACGGTGCTTGGACAGAGTTGATTCTCTCTTTCGATAGATGGCAGCAGTGATACTTTAAGTCTCGCTGTAGCTAGTCTGTTATCTTCCTGCTGGCAGAACAGGTATCTTGCAGTCAGTAGTTGATTAACTACTGACTGTGAATGCAGCAGTGGTTCTTCAAGTCTCACTATTACTAGTCTATTATCAGCGGAGCAACGGCTGGGTCATGCGTCATGCTCGTGAACGAATGCCACCGGCGGGAATGGGGCTACTTTCTGTCTGTCCATCTTAATATGTATTGAACAATTGTAAGTAGTATGCATTTTTGGAAATTCCTCTCATTTTGGAAACACTGCATACATAAGTGTATTCCCAACGAGTCACACTGTGTGACTCGTTGGGAGAACTTTGCAAAATAATTCCCAACTAGTCGCACTGTAACACGTTGGGAGATCTTTCTAAATAATTCCCAAACAGTCACACCACACTGTGACACGTTGGGAGAACCACCAGACCATCAAAAAACCACCAGAATATTGAAAATCTAAAGTTAGGTTGGGTCAGGGGACAAAAACATCTGTGGTGCCTGGCCGCAGGCCGGGCACAAATTGGAGGGGTTTTTAAGCTCCCTCTACTCCTTTTCCCCTCCCTCTCACTCTTTTTTTTACCTTCACTCCTTCACTAAGCGAAGTTTTGCTCGAATTTCGGCAAGACTAACCTAAAAAATTACAATATTAAAAAAATATATTTCGAAAACTATCAGAACAGGATCACAAGTGTGATGGTTGGGAATAGTTTCAGAAAGGTCTCCTATAAAAAATATTTCTATTCTTTCCGTAGGCATGTTCGGGCTTGGTGCGGCGCAGACCCGCTGCGTGAAGTGCTACAGCACGGCGCCCATGGCGGACGTGGCGCGCCTCAACCCCGCGCGGCTGGCGCGGCTCGTGTGGACCAACTCGCGCTCCGTCACGCTCATGCTGGCCGACGGCTCCGAGACCAGGTTCAACGTGTAGAGTCACACTGTGGAGGGTGCCATGTTCGGGCTGGGCGCGGCGCAGACCCGCTGCGTGAAGTGCTACAGCACGGCGCCCATGGCGGACGTGGCGCGCCTCAACCCCGCGCGGCTGGCGCGGCTCGTGTGGACCAACTCGCGCTCCGTCACGCTCATGCTGGCCGACGGCTCCGAGACCAGGTTCAACGTGTAGAGTCACACTGTGGAGGGTGCCATGTTCGGGCTGGGCGCGGCGCAGACCCGCTGCGTGAAGTGCTACAGCACGGCGCCCATGGCGGACGTGGCGCGCCTCAACCCCGCGCGGCTGGCGCGGCTCGTGTGGACCAACTCGCGCTCCGTCACGCTCATGCTGGCCGACGGCTCCGAGACCAGGTTCAACGTGTAGAGTCACACTGTGGAGGGTGCCATGTTCGGGCTGGGCGCGGCGCAGACCCGCTGCGTGAAGTGCTACAGCACGGCGCCCATGGCGGACGTGGCGCGCCTCAACCCCGCGCGGCTGGCGCGGCTCGTGTGGACCAACTCGCGCTCCGTCACGCTCATGCTGGCCGACGGCTCCGAGACCAGGTTCAACGTGTAGAGTCACACTGTGGAGGGTGCCATGTTCGGGCTGGGCGCGGCGCAGACCCGCTGCGTGAAGTGCTACAGCACGGCGCCCATGGCGGACGTGGCGCGCCTCAACCCCGCGCGGCTGGCGCGGCTCGTGTGGACCAACTCGCGCTCCGTCACGCTCATGCTGGCCGACGGCTCCGAGACCAGGTTCAACGTGTAGAGTCACACTGTGGAGGGTGCCATCATATGTGGCTCAGCTGCCCGATTGTCTAAGATTGGGTTTCCACGGCGCGGTTCGGACCCGCGCCCGCAGCGGTTGCGGTACCGCTGTTACCGCGCCCGCCGCTGGCTGAAACCGCGCCGTGGAAATTGAAACTTCATTTTCCATACACATCTGCATTCTACGGAGGCCGCGGGCGCGGGCGCCCAACCGCGCCGTGGAAACTCAGTCTAAAAGTTGCCGATCATAATCTTATTTGATGGGATTAGCGTCAAAGTAAATTAAAATATAACTGCATTGAATTAGAGCTCAATTTCGTGTGTGCATTCTTATATGTCTAGGTATGTACGATACGTTTAGGTATAGATAGACAGATAATTATAATGATAATCATTAACGAAATCATAAACACTCATCGTCGTGTTGTTGGTAAAGTGTGTAGTGATCCTGTTTTCGCCTGAACGGATCACTTTCGGGGTGGGTTCTCGCCTGAACTCTCCCTATTTTACGTTTTCGTTTAACCTCTTATTCTCGCCTGAATAAGATGGCCTCTTCAAACTTTTCATTGTGGATCTACTCGGATGTTAAAACTATGGAAGCAGGTAAGTTTTGTATTATAGGTAGGTAACTTTTATGCAAAGAATGGTTATTGTTATTTATTGTATTTCTACGACCTAAATTTTTTGATAAAACATTTGTTGATCGTTGCTAATCATTTCGGTCCTTTTCCGAAAATAAACAAAGTCATGGACAAAAAGAAATAAGTGTAATGCAAATATTTAAGAACTTGTGGTTGAAATTTGTAACCCCTACTGCACCTCAACCGACTAGTAGTGAGAATGTTCTGTTTAAAGAGCATATTGAAAATCCTGGAAAAGTACCTATGGAAGGAGTACCACCACTCAATGAGGGGAAGTACTGGTTCAAAAGGAATAAGTGTAATGCAAATATTTAAGAACTTGTGGTTGAAATTTGTAACCCCTACTGCACCTCAACCGAGTAGTATTGGGAATGTTCTGTTTAAAGAGCATATTGAAAATCCTGGAAAAGTACCTTTGGAAGGAGTACCACCACTCAATGAGGGGAAGTACTGGTTCAAAAGGAATAAGTGTAATGCAAATATTTATGAACTTGTGGTTGAAATTTGTAACCCCTACTGCACCTCAACCGAGTAGTAGTGAGAATGTTATGTTTAAAGGGCATATTGAAAATCCTGGAAAAGTACCTTAGGAAGGAATACCACCACTCAATGAGGGGATGTACTGGTTCTAAAGGTATATTTCTTTTCTAATCAGATGGTCCGCTGAACCAAAAAACTTTTCTGTACACATTTGCGACGCTGTGCAGTTCGTGGAGATTGAGACCATAGTCGAATCGGATTATTCAGACTTGGAGACAAGAGTGGCGAATTATCTCCCTTGTTTTCCAATTCTCGATAGTGACGATCCGCTGCGTGAATCGCCTCTCTCTGATGAAGCATGTGATATCACCACAGTGTCAGACGGAACACCGTCGTCAAGTGATTCCAAAAATATTTCGGGTAATATAGATGATCCACCGCACCGACCCAACAATGTAAACAAGTCGCGGAAATTGTGCCTTTAGAGGATCTTCATATTGGTACTGCGATAGGTGACGGTCATTGCCTTTTCGACAGCATAAGAAAATGTTTGAATTCTAACCTCACAATTCAATGAAATAAAAAGTAGACTTCTTAAAAGTGAACACATGACTGACATTCCTGCGGTGGAAATCCCACGAGTTATCAAGGTGTTAAGTACCGATTTTCAATGGGGGGGAGAGATGGAAATCTACTTGGCAGCTAAAGTTTTTGACGTCCGCGTAGTTCTTTACTCGGATGAGATGAATTCTGAACCACAGGTATACAACCGCGAATGCGTCCGTCATACTATTTATGTAGTTTTGCGTAACGCGCGTTGTGAACCAGCCTTCGTAGAAAGAATTAATGATTTCCATGAAATAACGCTCGAGGATGTGTCGGAAACATCCTTCGACTCGCAATCTCCAATTGCGGCGTCTACTCCACGGAAACAGCGATTTGATTCTTCTTATGACGGTGACCGATCTACAGCGTATCAATTTAACGTCCCCCCGCGGTTTTCACTCGAACAAGACACTGAAATGACTGTTCACGAGGAATTACGATCCGTAAATCAAGTTCCGTTTGAACTGTATCGTTTCAATGAATAGAGCGGCTTCGCCTGACAGGGTGCATGAAATCTATGATCGTGCGTCATTCGAATCAGTGTTCTCACTAACTTGGACCTGATTAAATTATCATTTAATCACGTAATTTAGTATTAGTTTCATTTATTATTTTTGACTTGATCAGATCTTATTTGATCATGTAAAATTTTAGTATAGTTTTATTTAGACTTTATGTGTATAGTCTTAAATTGTTTGTTTTCTTTCTTTCATTCTATTTTTGTATTTCATTGATTATAAAACACAAAAAAATTTAAAAATTAAAAATTAAAAATTAAAAATAGATAGATAAATTCTTTATTGCTACACACTTAAATATTTACAAATAAATTAAAACAAAGAAAAAAAAGAAAGTACGCAAAGGCGGCCTTATGGCTTTAAGCGATGTCCTCCAGGCAACCTAACTTTAAAGGAATCTTATTGTAGGAAACGGTAAGGTGCAATAATTTGCTACATAAAAAGTACATACTAAAATACACATCATACCTAAACAATAATAATAACATATAAGCATATATATTTATAATATACAAAAATATATACCACCTACACCTACATACATGTGCGATACGCTCCATAACGCTCCATGTTAATATCGGTTGCACTGAATTTGTGTGACTAAATCAATACAGTCAAAGAATATTTTACTTTGACTCTAATGCCATCAAATGAATAAGATCTTGATCGGCAACTTTTAGACAATCGCACCTCAGATCCGATTTTGTATGAATGCTAATGTAACCTAACCTTATCTAATCCTAAACCTTAAACCTCACGTAAGTCGTAACCTAACCTACCTACCGATATGTCTACTTATCTAAAGATTTTAGACTTATTTCGTGGCTTAATGACATAACTATAATGTATTTATACGAGTACGTACCACGATAATTGTTTTATATAATGTTGATATTTCGATCCAGTTGCATGGACCGTGTGCACGACGGGACATTATATAAAACAATTATCGTGGTACGTACCTACTCGTATAATAACATTATAATTATGTCTACTAATCGTTGAGATCGTGTATAAGTTATACAGTATAACCTAACTTTACAAAACTTAACCTAACTTATATAGTTATATACCTAATGAATTCGAATGTAACCTTACCTACCTTTCGTAACGTAACCTTACATGACTTGACCTTTC
This sequence comes from Oeneis ivallda, assembly GCA_029955525.1. Classification (NCBI taxonomy): domain Eukaryota; kingdom Metazoa; phylum Arthropoda; class Insecta; order Lepidoptera; family Nymphalidae; genus Oeneis; species Oeneis ivallda. The sequence continues at coordinate 4,553,263 of JARPMR010000028.1, forward strand.
GTCTTACTTAACCTAACCTTAACTAGCGCGAACGTTACGTACAAGAACTAACCTTTTAGGAACCCCAATCCAATCAAATATTATACCTTATTATAGATTATCATAACCTAACCTAATCGAAAACCTAACCTGTATAATATTACTGTACCTACTTAAATTGAAATTGTTGATTGACGTTATATTTATGTTTTAAAATGTTGAATACCCCATCTAATGTATAAAACCATATTATCTATTTAATCTTCCTAACATAACACGATTGAATCTATCACATTCCAAGGCCAAGCACAATGTAATCTACTTTCCTACTTTACTTTGAAATAATTTTAATCATGTTTTATTTTTATAAACTTGCGTCAAAGTTTAGCATTAAATTATAAATTATACTAGCTGATCCAGCGAACTTCGTACCGCCAACAAAAATATTTAGGGGTGGCCGGTGGGTCACCCTTAGCATTTAGGGGTATGAAAAATAGATGTTGGCCGATTCTTAGAACTACCCGATATGCACACAAAATTTCATAAAAATCGGTCCAGCCGTTTCGGAGGAGTTTGGTAACAAACGCCGCGACATGAGAATTTTATATATTAGAAGATATATAAAATAATTCTCGAACATATTATGTAAGTAGTAATAAAAATAGTACTTACAGTATTTCGACTGAAAACCGCCATCATTATTTGAAAATTCGAGATTTATTTACTTTTTTCTACTAACAACCAAACAATACAAAATATGTTTGAAAATTATTAATGCCTATGTATTTGATTTGTTGTGTAAAATATTTGTCGATGTGATGTAAACGAAAGTATTATTTTATATTTTAAATTGTAAGGAACTAATATTGTGAAATATATTTATTACTTAATTACTTAAATCAAACATTGTAAGTATATGTTGTTATAGTTAAAATAAATTGTTTCTTTGCAGAAAAGTGTTTTGATTCGTCGTACCTATATGCTAAACTATTTATACTAGTCGCAATAACTCGCTGCACGCGGGTCAATAAAAAGAGCGAGCACAGTGAAGTATATTCGGCGCTCACTCTCACTTATGGCCTATGGGTGATTGGGGTTGGATGACCAATTAGAGGTAATTTGGATCGTTACACGGCACCATACATTTTAAACAATAGTACAGTTGCCTTCAAAGGGTCCCAGTTGTTCCAATTTAAATTTTATCGAAACCGGTCGAGCGATTTTTAAAACATCAACAGTAAATTATATGTATACATTGTAGTGACGCGGGTGTTTGAAGTCGGGTTTTAAAAATATTTTTTTATATTTAATTATTCAAAATATACTCATACTATTTTCTATAATAACTATAAAAATAACACCGAGTGTAAATTTTTTTTAGGCAGTACGCATCCTTAACATAACAGATGTACTTAATAATTTATAATATTTTATTTTTCAATATGATGACACTCAAACTTTCACACATACCTCTAGGACTTTATTGTGAGTACGCGGCGTTTGGAACTTTCATATTAAAATAATTATTGTTTGAGCCTCCGATACTGTATAAGCGCAACGATTTCCTTCCCTTTTACTGGATGCTGGCCTTTAAATTTGCCATGTTATATTACCATGACGTCATCGGCGCCCTCGCATCCTACAGACTCATTCAGAGGCTCGTAAATGCTAATGATTTAGATATTTGAAGCTCCAGATTTATGTATTAGCTCCTGTTACTGTGCAAACAGACTAGAGCGATGATTTCTTAGCGAGAAATCATTATTATAATGATCTGAAGATTAGTTTTCTAGTAAGTATGATGTTAGACGTCAGATTGTAATGGTATATTAGCTTGATCGCAATCAAATGATAACGATATTATTATAGTGTTCGAGCGAGTTTCAGGTTTAATAGGATTAGCTTATTGGATAGAAGCAGGCGTTACTTTGCGGAATTCCATGATATTAAAAGAATAATATCATACAAAATTTCGTTTTACAAAACCGACTTCAAATGCCACTACAAAATCCTACTAATATTATAAATGCGAAAGTTTGTGAGGATGTATGGATGGATGTTCGTTACTCTATAACTCTACAACGAATGAACCGATTTGGCTGAAATTTGAAATAATAATAGCTCATACGCAGGATTAACACATAGGTTTCATTTTATCCTGGAAAATTAAGGAGTTCCCACGGGATTTAAAAACCTTAATCCACACGGACGAAGTCACGGGCATCATCTAGTTATTTCATACTTTGTATTGGCGTTTGAAGTCGGTTTTTAAAAATAGTTTTGATATAAAATATGTATTATTATTATTATTAGTTGGTAGCTAATATGTACCCATGTCTTCGCCCGCATGGATATAGGTTTTAAAAATTGACTAATCCTGGATTAAAAGTATCCTATATCCGTCTCTTAGTTTGTGTGGTGTTGCGTGTCGGTTTTGCGTATTCCTTTCTGGGTTTCTAGTGGCGAAAGGGCTAGCGGTGCAAAGTTCGCGCTACGTACGTACGTACGTACGTACTCCTAGGTAGGTAATGTTGAGATTAGTTTATAAAATAAAAACATTTTGTTCTTTTAAAATTGTTTACTGACTATGGAAAATATAAGTACAAATAAAATTAAGTGGCAGTCGGGGACTGCCGCGGTAAAGCTATTGCATATCATTTTTTATCAACTTATGAAATTATAATATTTATGCAATATTTTTTTGCATAATAAAAATTATGCAAAAAAGAATTAAAAAACAAACAAACAAGAAAAGCGAACTGTCACTACTTCGCGAGTGGGATTTGAACCTGCGACATCATACAAAGAAAGCGGCCGCTCGCCCACTGCGCCAAATAGAACTACTTGAGAACCTCTAAAATGTTGAACGCTTACTGAACGACGGTGTTAGGTTTTTTTTCGTTACGGAATTTCTTGATTCGGTCGCCGCGCTCAAACTGTTTGTCCTAGTTCAAAGCCCGCGATAAAAGCTATGCAATAGCTTAAAAAATTAGTTGTCTGTAAAGTTTACGGACGATAGTTTTACGTGATAACGTCATAAAGAAACATTGACGATGACTGGCGGGCGGCGGCGGACGCTCTCTAGTCACAAGCCAACGCTTGGGCCGATCGTGCCTCTCTATCGCTTGTTTCGCACTCTCGCTTGCACGCTCAGGCGGAACGTGACACTTTTTCGTACGTGGTTTTTCACGTCAAAAAACCTTACGCAATTTCAGGTTATGTTATTCCTACTTGGGCTAAAAAATTATTGGCTTTTTCTGTCAAGAAATTCTCCTTACTAACCCGGAGTTAAGAAGTTGGAAACCTGTCACCCCCGTGCCTCAGAGGGCACGTAAAGGCGTCGGTACTGCGCCAGAACCCTCAGCTTTCCAGTCTTATTGGATTTCCGTCCCATCGGACTACGAGACTGAGGGAATAGAAAGTGCAGGTGCCTGTATTCATACACTTGTGCACTGTAACATCTCCAGCACAGAGAGCTAATCTCCGTGGAGATTAGTTGCCGGATTCGGAGGGCATTCAATAGCCCAACGGTTAAAGGTGCGGACTGAAAACTGAAAGGTCGCAGGTTCGAATCCCACCCGTTGTACTATTGTCGTACCTACTCCTGACACAAGCTTTCCGCTTATTTGGAGGGGAGAGGAGAATATTAGTCAAGTTCAACTTGGTTGATATTCTTTTAAAAAAAATACTCTAATAATATAATAAGAATCCAAATGAGCTATATCTTTGAAGTTAGCCTAAAGTCACAAGGTATTCTAGATACTCTTTCTCGCCTTAGTTTTCACTAGTTTTTCTAGATTACCTTCTCAATTGCCAAATATACTCAAATACATACTTCTTATGTACCTATATGTGTACTAAAAGTCCGAAAAACTACTGCAGGGTACCTTTGTACCTTTCATATAGAACTCTTCAGCACAATCATTGAACTCGAAGCCCTCATAGATTTTGAGTAAACCACACTGAAAGTTTTTACCAATAACAATCTTAGCACAACCCTAGAAAACATAACGCGTCGGTATACCTACTACCGCGCGCCGCGTGTATTGTAACCTATTCACGGTTAATCATAGGGTTGTGACAAGAAAGTGCATTAATATCAGTTGAATAAGTTTGTATGGTAATAAAAATGTGCTTATAATATATTTTTATAGATGATTATTAGCTACACACACGTACCCTGCAGTCATTTTTCGGACTTTCAGTACACGTTGTATCTCAATATATGAGATATGTGCCTTACAAATTGCGATAGTTAATGATTACAAACATTACTACATTCAACATTATACTAAATTAACCGATCAGACAGCTTAAATTATGGATCCATTTGAAGCGCCATTTGACATACTGAGTGTCTCAGGGACTAATAATATAGGGATGCAGGCAGTTCCAAAAAGTATCAACTATCACTTGTCAACTAATTGTCTCGCTAAGTTTAGTTCCTTGGACACTCGTTCTGTTTACAGCGCCAAAATGGCGTCAATCAAGTGGGACCAAAAAATATGACAGCAGCCTGTCCAGTGTAGTCATAGATTAATAATTATATAGAATAGAATAGAATAGAAATATTTTTTATTCAAATAAACTTTTACAAGTGCTTTTGAATAGTCAATGAATCTACCACTGGTTTGGAATGCCTTTCCTGCCGAGAAGAACCAGCAAGAAACTCGGCGGTTGCTCTTTTCAAATCAGATTTACAATACAGTAAATACTATGCTATATATGCAGTGTTTCCACAATGAGGAAAGTTCCAAAAATGCATACAGACTAACTTCTATCTTAAGATGGGCAGACATAAAGTAGCCCCATTCCCGCCGGTGGCACCCGTTCACGAGCATGACGCATGACCCAGCCATTGCTTCGCTCAACCATATTTGAGGTCAGTGAGTAACTGCCGCACTCAGAGTCATTCATTAAATTATGATTAATTAATCATTGACTTGTCATTAACTGCCGCACTCAGCCGCATGTATTAAATTATATTATTTGAATGACTTTTTAAAATCCAAGATTAAGTCGTTAATAAACGATTAGCGACTCTGAGTGCGACAGTAAGTCCAAAAAAATAGTGAAAAAGCTGCTCGATTGCCGGAAAAGCTGCATCAATCATTCTTCTTCTTCTTCAACCGATAGACGTCTACTGCTGGACAAAGGTCTCCTGCATGGACTACCACAGGCCTCGGTCTTGCGCCGCCTGGATCCAGCGGCTCCCTGCTACTCGTTTGATGTCGTCGGTCCACCTGATGGGGGGGTCTGCCAACACTGCGCTTCCCGGTGCGGGGTCGCCACTCCAGCACCTTGGGACCCCAACGACCATCAGCTCTTCGAACTATGTGCCCCGCCCATTTCCACTTCGGTTACGCGACTCGCTGCGCTATGTCGGTGACTTTGGTTCTCCTACGGATCTCCTCATTTCTGATTCGATCCCGCATCAATCATCGCTAGTCTCAAATGTGGTGATGTCAATTTATGGCGTTTTTGCTGCACACTTCTCTTCGCACTATAGCAATCATTTTTAGACAATCGCGCGGCATTCTTTGTCGGTGGCAGACAAAAATATTAGGTACTAACTGCCGCACTCAAAGTCGCTATAATCGTTATTTAAAGATCTTGGATTTTAAAAAGTTTCATTCTCAGAAGTTAACGCTTCGTTTGTACATTAATGACAATTCAGTAATAGATTTAATGATAATTAATTAATTTATCATGAAATAATATAATTTAATATATGCGGCTGAGTGCGGCAGTTAATCAACAAGTCAATGATTAATTAATCATAATTTAATGAATGACTGAGTGCGGCAGTTAGTAATCTATTTTTGCTTAGCTGACTCCAAAGTTAAAGAAATCGTATACAATTTTTTTGAGACAAAATTAAAAGCTTCTCAATCTCTTACGTCTAGAAACAAAAATATCGCAGTTAATATTATATCGCACCTATATCGGAATGTTTTTTCAATCGCACTGCAGTTGTTCAAATTATTATTTAAAACAAAAACAAAAATCCGATTGCATTAAAAAAATCAATTAAAAATAGGTTAATTTGCTTATCTCCCGAGAAACTAAAAATTAAAATATGGCTTCCTCACAATACCTATTTAAATTAGGTTGGCTATATAGACATAATATAGACATGTTTCGTTTAAAAAGAATGCAAATTAAAAAATGCAATAAAAAAATAAATAAAAAAATACAATAAAACCTTGACTTATTCTAGTAAAACTTCTATTATAGATAGTCAGGTCCATCAAATACGGGGAAAAAACGGCCGGAAAACTATGCAAAAAGTAAATTCCTAAAATGTAACTCAAGAGTTATCATAAGGCCCGATTTATGGATCCCTCAATTGCAAGAAACATAACTTGCCAAGATATTAATTTGTATTTACCATGGATCAGACAATACAAAAGACCATCAATTAGTCGCAAAGGCCAGAAATATAAACAAGGGGTCAGAAGTATTACTCAAAGGGCCAGAAATATTACTAAAAGGCCAGAAATATGACTAAAAGACCAAAAAGGCCCGAAATATATCTAGCAGTTTAAAAGTATTCCTTTCCATGCCCAAAGGATGAAAATAACATTTATATTATGAATTGTCGATAGACAATGTCATTTTGTTAGTAGAAACATTTGGCGCCCTCTAGGCAGAACTGAAAGTCAGTTTCTTCCCCATTATAAATAAAAATTCATCAATAGTCTTTATTCAATGTAATAATATACAACAAAAAAGATGTTTCTGTGTAAAATCTAAATCTAATGGACTAATCTTAAGAATAAGTGAGCTCTAACAACTGTCATAGTTCTACAGTTTTAAGTGATATTGTAAAATGGTGTTAATAATAAGAATACCCGACTGAGTTTATTGCATGTATTTTCTCAAACCAAGGCGCGTTTGGAACCCTCGTACCTTTAATTTTTTTCGTTGTTTACATAAATATTGTTTGTCGAACCAGTGGTAAATACACTTGACGATTCAAAAGCAATTTGTAAAAGTTTATTTAGTTAGTCATATTTCTTATACCTCCTGTTGATATCGTCGTCAAAATCGTCGTCGTCACTTTCAGTTTCGACTCTATTGTGTATATTTGCAACTATATCTTTAATATTGTCTATTGTAGTTTCTTCTTCAGAGGAGGTGTCCAAACTGTCAACATCATATACGATCCACTTCTTAATACCGCCGTCTTTGGTTAAAGTTAACCAATTTTTGGTCAAAACTTTCTTTAGGTTAACTAAAATATATTGTCCTTTATTAACATGGGAACATCTTTCCTTATGAACTACTCCACACAGTTCTAACTCGAAACCGTATTCAATATCATTAACATCAGCACTAAAAACTAGAATTCGATCTCCAATATCTAGGTTATAGTTATCAGCTCCTATTAATTGAATTTTTATAGTCACATTGGTTTTATTCTGACGCCAAACTAACTTTGGACGCCTTTTCGGAGCTATTTCAGCCCTTAAATCTATTACTGATCTTTTGTTCTTGTTAGATTCAGCTTTCGAATCTAAAACTGGCTTCTTGTTTCCATCTTCTTCAGTTTTCATATCCATTATATGTTTTTCCTTATTCATTTCTTTATTCGTAGCGATTGACTTTTCAGGATATACAATTGTATTATCAGGTGACGTCAGATCGTCAGAATCCAATTCTACTATTTCAGCTTCTTTTTTATCTAGTTCTGTTGATTTTAAAGTATTTCCGGTATGAACTTTGGGCATTTTACTTTCTAAATCTTTAAGATTTTTAAGTGCTGGGAATAAGTTCATACAATCATCGTCGATGTTAGCATCCCATTTATCTGAGTCATCACTCTCATTATCAGAATTTACCAGTGGAACAGACCTTAACGGTGCTTTGAACAGTATATTATTTTCTGCTGGAACGATATTTTTTTTATTTGTATTGTCAATTCTCATTTCTTTAATTGAGTTTGTAGGAGAAGGTACAGTTTCTTCGCAAACATCTTCTTCAGTATCCGAGTGTTTTTGCTCGGGTTTGTTAAAATCCAAATCATCAAGATACTTTATTTCACTAAGATTTTCTTTAGCAAGATTTAAATCTATCATCAATTGGTTAAGAATAATATCTTGTTCTGTACTAGTGTCTATAAGAGCGACACTGTATTTGTGACCATTAGTAAATTCGGCTGGCTCTTTTGTAAAATATTTCACAAATAAACATTTTAGATCGCCTTTGTCATTATAACAACTGTCAATGAACCAGTTTGTACTGAAATCAGTCCATTGGTTACCCATCGGTTGGATTCCAACTAACCGACACTCAATAGCCTGGAAGGGTAGTTTGTTAATAAATTGTTCTGTTATTGGTATCAAATCATTTAGAGGAATTTCTTTCCAATCTCCTTGATCAACAAAGAAACATTGGGCTGTTTCTTCGTTAATTAAGTCAATTCTAGCCCGTTCGTACGTATCATCAGCGGGGAATTTGGCTAATACTATTTGACCTTCTTTGACAGTGGCACACGGAGTAGGTTTTGTATCAACATACTTTTGAATGTCCTGTAGTAGACCAACCATGCAAGATTCAAATTTGTCAAGGCGGACAAAGAATTTATCAGGATTAACTCCAGATGCGAAAAATACGCTTGATAGACTATCCCTTTCCAAATGTGCCCATGTACCTTTAGGAAGTTTCCTGAGGGGTATTTTAGGTTCTAACTCATTTTTTACTTCCTTCACAATCAATCCATTTTCAGTGCATAGTTTTTCAAGTTTTGACAAATGTTCTGGGTTCGCAATAGCATGATTTTCTAGTAATTCCTGTTTTAAATTGTGTTTCACAACTACTTCGTTCAGGGAAGTCAAATGTTGACATACCTCTAGTGTATTAACGAATATGCAATTACCAAGTGTTAAAGAAATTTTACCTCTTATAAATAACTCTGTGTCCGTTTCTGTGAGGTTCTTTAGTCTGTCTCGGGCTAATTCTGAAAAGGTTATATCTTTGTCTTTGGGTTCTATATTAGCCAGTCTGACATGCGCAACTCGCGATTCAATGTCCTTCAGCTCATCTGGCAAGTAATACAGATAAATGTCCCTTGTCACTTCTAATCTTTCTTCATCAATTAACTTCACTAAAACGTTATTAGGATTCCCTCTTTCATATCTACTCAAAATCTTTAATACTTGGCATCGTGCGTAGAAATTGAGTTTTATTGGTGTTGCACATATATCTCCAATTTCAGGTGTGCCGTGGAGTTTTCTATTAGATTCTTTGCTATAATACATCCCCATTTTCAAAGAGAGTTTATTATAAGTTTGTGGGTAGTTAGTCGTCGTACCGTTGACTGTGCACGATAAAATTCTGGCGGATAATAAAGTTGCGGAATGATAATGAAGAACTTTACATGTAATTATACCTTCTTTAGGCAACCAGTCTTTAGGAGTGTCGTAGTCTTTCAAAATCGTGTGCCTTTCCTGACAATTATAGAAATCTGGACAATATCCCAAGGTTAGGAGATTGTCGCATATTGGATAGTATTTTTTGGCTTTAGTCAAATCTTTTTCTTTTAATACATTAGACGAGATTTCATCTAAAACACTCGGGACATTGTCAGTACAACGTTTTATAAAATTCAAAATTTTCGGCAACTGTTCCACATTACTTTCCTCTAGCAGAACTTTTATTTTGACAATTTCATTGTTTGCTTTGAAAATAGATGGGTAATTGTCGTTCAAAACGGAGAACCGTTTGCAAAACATGGAGAACAAAGGTGGCATTGAGTAATGTATTAAATTGTGAGCGTCTGTAATATTCATGTGTATTAAATTACAGTCACAGCAGATAAGAATTGGTCCTATCAAAGGCTCGCTATATTCAGCCCATGAAACACTCAAATTGAACAAATCGTGAATAGTCATGTCTTTGTTACATGAAAAAACGGTGTGATTTGATTTTTTCAAAGCTTTCTCTAACAATGAAACTTCTTCATTCGACTGACAGACTATGACGGTTCTTTTGGAAGCATTAATGTCCGAGAGAAAATTAAAAACTGAGTCAACTTTATTCTCTTTTTTAACAAGAGCTACTGATGTGTTCGTTTTCGAATACAAAACACACTCTTGGAACGCACCAATACAGATTACCGTATCGGGAACCTTTTTCGCTAAAGGTTCCATAAAGTCGCACCAAATCCGAGAAGCAACAACGTATTGAACTTTCAACTCTTTGTTAGCTCTTAGTTTGAGCATTTCTTTAATCTTGTATGTGAAAAATTTTATTTCGTCCGCATACACGTTTGATAAACGTTCGCAATCGTCCAAAACAAATATTGAAAGACGTCTCAAATCTAAACCGAAGTCAGTAGTTTGCAACAGTCTTACTAAAGCAGATGGAGTAGCTATCAATAAGTCGCATCCATTTAACAAAGTTGTGGTTATATGGAAGTTGTCTACACCTGCATAACAAGCCAACACTTTTTTATCTTTTTCTAAAAATATTCTGGCCATCTTCTCAACATCTGTCACAGATCGCGCTGTGGCGCAAACTATAATACACATTGGGCCACCACTTTCTGTAGTTAGCAATTCAGAATCAATTACTAACCTACAAACAGCTGGCAAATAACCTAAAGTTTTACCGCTACCCATTGGACTAATCATAAACAAACTATAGCCTCTTAAAATAACATTCCAAGATATAGATTGCAACATCATAGGCCTTTCCACTGACATGTTTTGAAGTATGTTTTTTATATGGCTATTAAAATAGACATCACGCATTTCATAAATTGGTTCTAAACGTTTATCGTGTTTGGAATGTACCATAAGCACTGGTGTGACTAATTTATCAACAAAAACTGATATATTTGGATCAACATTTTTAAAAGGATTGACGTTATTTTTTAATTTAGTAGCGGTTAAAACTTCACTTGTTGGTTTATCTTCCAGTTTGCTAATATTATCATCCTTGTATTTCAAATTCAAATTTTCAATTACTTTTTCGATGTTGTCGTCGTCATTTTCTTTATTATACGCAATATTATTAGTCGCTACATCGCTAGAAGAATCCTTATTCGATGTGCTGGAACTGGAAAAGCTACTATTATGTTTAACTGCATTGTAATAAGTATTTAACTTTTGTTTAATTAGTGAAGATGATTTTTTTACATTAATGGAATTATTGCTGTTATGAATGCCAACACCACTTTTAACCAATTCATTTTCAGTCTGAATTTTCTTTTGGTTGTACTTAATATCATACTCAATTCTATTGTCCCTCTCATTCATTTCTGAATCATTTTCATCATCAAAGAATAAAGCCTTTTTATTGCTTATTTCAACTAAATTATCCCTACAATTAGTTTCTGGACAACTTTTAAGGATGTCTTGTTTGATTTCACACCTTGCATTTGAATTGACATCTTTTGCTTCACTTTTTTTAACAGATTTAACATCATTTATCACTCGTTTTACAAATTCATTTTCTTTCTCTATACTATTACCTTTTTTCAAATAATTTTCAAGAGTCTTTTTATTAGTTATTTTAACATCTACATCTGAATCAACATAACCATACATACAGTCGCGTTTTTCAGATTTCTCTACTCTTTCAATGTCCATTTCTTTCTTCTTATTTACTTCTTCTTCATAGCCTAAAGGTTTTATTACTTGGATTTTGAAAAACTTAGGATCCAATCCAGGTGGGCCAAAAGCTATTCGACGGAAATTTCTGTTATCCGTAGGTTTCCCAGATCTCCTAGCTGAAATAATACAAAAATTTCATTCTACTTATTATTATACTCTATTATAGTAAAATTCTATTTTTTTACATCACACAAATGCCACTGGACCAATTGAGAAGAAACTTATAACAACCAGATGAACTAAGAACCAAATAAAAAAGGCTAGCTTGGTTGAAGTCTTAATATCCTATTGTTTAAAGGTAGAACACAAATTAATTATTTAATTAATTAGAAATTAAGCTTTAATTCAGACTAAGCCTAGAAAGTGGCAAAGAAGCATAAACTAGCCTTCATGCAAATATACTACATGTTCGACAAAAATTGGCACCTACTTCCCCGCACCGCACCTTAAGTTAGATCCACTTAGTACGGACATAGTATAACAAGATACAGTAGTTTGACGCCTTTGATCTCGTGGTAAATGTCGCCAACGGCAACGTCTAGACATCGGTAACTAGACTAGAGTTGTTATCTGTACCACAAAGTAAGGATAGGTTCATACAGAGGTCTAGACAGGGCAATCATGCGGCGAGTACGGGTAGTGTGGAAGAAGGCAAGGTCTATTTGGAACCTATTTTAAAGGGGTAGCATATTATGCTTGAGTAAAATCTTTAATTTATATGGTTAATCTATTGAAATTTATTTATTTATTGAGTATTATCTATACATCTATATATTCTATACTCTATACAGATATACAAATAAATAAAACTGACGTGTCTGTAATGTCAAAATAAAAGATTTTCACTAAATGTATATTCGGTTTGGTACTTAAACAAAACATTCATTTTTAAAATTTTTGCCTGTCTGTCTGTTTGTTAATCGTTGTGGCTAATCTTGGGACCGATTTTGTCCGGACTTTCACTAACAGATAGCTGATGTTATAAGGAGTAACTTAAAATCAGTCAGAACCACTTAGTACAGATACTAAGTGGGTCTGTCTTGGTGCGGGGAAGCGCGAGGTGAAGTAGGGGCCAATTTTTACCGAATGTGTAGTATATTATTTAATGAAACATCAGTATTTGTAAAAAGGAACTTATTTACATATCATTGCAATTTAATTTACTTTTAATTGGATGTTAAGGTATGTGCTTTTGAATTATTTCTGTATGAGATAACATTTTGTTTTGAAAAGAGCAACTGTTGAGCTTCAACAAGCAAACTCTGAGCAAGAATGCTGGCTTTTTTCAGCAGAATTTGAACCAGTGATAGGGACTTGATTTGTAATAGGAGGAACAGAAGTGCGATTGTGTAAGAATTGCCGATCAAATCGTCAAAGTAAAATAAACCATAACAGCATTGAATTAGAGCTCAATTTCGTGTATCCATTCTCATATGTTTAGGCATGTACGATACCCTAAACGCATGAGAATGGATACACGAAATTGAGCTCTAATTCAATGCTGTTATGGTTATTTTAATTTGACGCCGAACTTTGACGATTTCATCAGCAACTTTTAGACAATCGGGGGGCAGGTTGGCCTACATGAAATAAATAAAATAAAATGTTGATACTAAAAATGAATCCCAGTAATCATTGATCATCAGATATATCATTGTTATAACCTTCTTTAAAAAAATCTCCAACTAATAATATTATATTAATTGGGGTTGATTGTATAATTTTCTTTTTTGATATTTATACTAAACTTTTAAAAATTACTTTCAACTTACGAGTCTTGCGTGTGTGATCTTTCTCTTCTTTAAATTTGTCACAGCTTTTTTTTTCTTCAATATGATAACCAGATTTCCTTTCTTCCATTTGATGTGCAGATCCAGATTTTTCTTCAAAGTGATTCCCAGATCTTGTTTTCAGTTCAAAATGATTACCAGATTTTGTATTTTCTCCAAATTGATTATGAGATCTTGTTTCTTCTTCAAATTGATTACCAGATCTTGTTTTCAATTCAAAATGATTACCAGATTTAGTTTTTTCTCCAAATTGGTTACAAGATCTTGTTTCTTCTTCAAATTGATTACCAGATGTTGTTTCTTCTTCAAATGGATTACCAGAACTATCAGTTTCATCAATTGATTTTTTAAATAAATATTTTTTGATATGTTTTTGTTCTATCTTAAAATCTTCCACTGGATGATCATTTTCAAAATTTTTAGGAGTTTCTAGTAAATGTCCAACCTCAGCTGCAAAAGTGCTCTCCACTTTATTTACATCACATTCAGATTCCTGATTCCTGATTCCTGGAACACTCTTTTTAGCCTTTTCCAATTTACTTATCTGTTTCAATTTCCGACTCATAATGTTTTGTTTATTTTCTTTCGCACCTGCATCAATTTCAGAGCTTGTATTATGCTCACTAGTACTTTCAGATTCATTTTTTTGATTTAAGTCTTTCACATTTGAATCGGCAGCCAAAAACTTTACAATACCACTGTGTATCTGGTTCAGTCTTTCAGTTTTAGATAAATTTGATAGTTTTTTAGAAAGCAATAGTTTTTGTAATAAAAACTGTGATTTTTGCACCTGTTTATCAGTTTCTGTTGTACTTTTCATTTTGCAGTTTGCTCTTCCTAGAGACTGGTTGTCAACATCTTTGCACAAAGCAAAATCTTTGTGTTTATGTTTGAGTGTTTCTTTTATAATCTCATTATTGTGTTTTTCCAAATTCGACTCTGTTAGTGACAAGTCAAAGTTTTGAGACATGTGGGACACAGATGTCTGTTCTTTGACTGATTTTTTCCACATATTCTTGGGCTTATCTTTGTGTCCCAAGCAATAATTTTCCAAGTTCCTGATTACTTCTTGAGTTTTAGTAGTACTAAGTTTAGTTTTCAGTTGACCGTTACCAAGTTTTTCGTGGAACTCACCAACATTGTTGTACGCAAATCCAGATTTGATCAGCATTTTTGAAAGTTTTTTCAATTTACCATTCTTTGTTTTGAATATTATTTCACCATATTTATGTATGTTGTCATCAAATATGGATGTTCTGTAAAAGATTTATTCATACATAATATTGTGTTATTATTGCATTGCTGAAGGACAAGACTAAAGCTGAGATCTATAGATTGTACTCTGGCTCTGCTCAAGACTCAAGATAGTTAAAATGAGACACAAATATGTCCAGACATAAATCTGTCTTGTTTTAACTCAGTCTTGAGTTTGAGCTGAGTGAGAGTGGCATCTATAGATGTCACCCTAAGTTTTCATACATAAAAATATTCCCCAGAGCATTCTCTGAGCTCACACTTAGGTGTGTAATCTAAGCTTAAACACTGCAAATGAAATGCTTATCTCATCCTTCAATTACACAAACAGTGTAATAAAGATAAATGATAGTAGATAGAATATGTAAATATATAATATGGTTTGTATTGTTATTTGTTTGTTATGTACTGTAGCCCGGGAAGACAAATTGGGAAACTGTAATGTCTCCCTGGGTATGCCATTGAAATAAATAAATAAAATAAAGACAGATTTAATAAATTATTATAAAGTTAGTGAATTCACTACTTCATGAACTAGTTGCCATCATCATCATCATCATCATTAGCAACCCATCAACAGCTCACTACTGAGCGCAGGTCTCCTCTCAGAGAAGGGTTATAGGCCATAGTCCACCACACTGGCCCAATGCGACTTGGTGGACTTCACACAGCTTCGAGAACATTATGAAGAACTCTCAGATGTGCAGGTTTCCTCACGATGTTTTCCTTTACCGTCGAAG
The DNA here is from genome assembly GCA_029955525.1 of Oeneis ivallda. NCBI lineage: Eukaryota > Metazoa > Arthropoda > Insecta > Lepidoptera > Nymphalidae > Oeneis > Oeneis ivallda. The sequence goes on from JARPMR010000028.1 coordinate 4,568,647, forward strand.
CAAGTGATATTTAATTGCTTAAATGCACTTGACTCCGAAAAGTCAGAGGTAGGAAAAGTTAGAGGAGCGTACCCGGGATCGAACCTGCGACCCCCCGAATAGGAGACCACATTCCTAACCACTAGGCTATCACTGCTTGCCATACTACTTTGTAATTTGTAATAAAAAGTTGCATGGCAACTAAGCAGCAGTGATAGCCTAGTGGTTACGACTGGTATTTGGGGGGGTGGCAGGTTCAATCCCGGGTACGCACCTCTGACTTTTCGTTTACGTTTTGCGTTTAAGAAATTAAATATCACATTTACGGTGAAGGAAAACATCGTGAGGAAACCTGCACACCTGAGAGTTCTCCGTAATGTTCTCGAAGGTGTGTAAAGTCCGCCAATTCGCATTGGGCCAGCGTGGTGGACTATGGCCTATACCCTTCTCTGAGAGACCTCGCTCAGTAGTGAGCCGATGAAGGGTTGATAATGATGAATGATGATGTGATGGCAACTAGTTACATCACTTAATTTCAATGTTTTATTCAATGAAAGCTATAGTTTCATTGGCCAAAGCGAATTTGCCATCAAACAACTACCTTTTGCCAGCGGCTTCGCTCACATTGAGTTCGATTTTCAAACCCTTAGGACTTTCAAAAACCCTTTCTTAGCGGATGCCTACCTCATAATAGCCATCGATATGCCAAATTTCAGCCCAATCCATCCAGTGGTTTGAGATGTGGTCAGTCAGTCAGCCATGTTTTCCTTTTATATATTTAGATTAACAAGTGTTGATCAACTAAAATCGAACCATGTGAACCCGGTATTACAGTGCAGACTCGCTTCGGGTGTTGACCTCGTGGTATTTACCTTCTATCGATGTACGTTGGCGAAAACCATACTTCATCACTCTCTTCCAACGAATCTTTTATGACTGCCGCAGCGGCCGGCAGCCATTCCTCACATTTCAGGACCTTCAAATCATCTGTCAGTATATTCAAAGTCTTGTCTAGAGGCAACAATCCGTACACGCCAATTTGTTGGAATAAAAACTCGTCCTTTACAACTGATGGGTCGCGGACCTCTATCCATATTTGATGGGGGTTTAAATAGTGGATTACTTCTATTTTGTAGCAATCGGGCGGCATTTTGATGCAAGTGCAGCAGTGACTTCAAGCATGGAATTACGGTTTACGAAGTAGAATTTTGCGGTAGTAGCGCCAAAAGCCAATATTTACTTTTAATTTAAGATTTAAACTTCAGTTCCATGATTTACATTATAAATCATATCACAACACAATTCGCAAAACATTCAACGAAAAATTTAGCATATCGCATTTCCGTTTTGCAAAAAATATTTTTTGACAAACTGAATTATAGAGCACAGATGACAGAGCTAAGGAAAGGAACTATAGTCGGAATTATAATTCGATTCCACGTTTGACATTAGCTACTGTCATTTTGTAAAATAATGATACCACATATAATAGTGTAGTGATGAACACAAAAATCGATAAACAATCGCGATTTATGTTTATGTAATCATAATATTGGTGTGCCAATTAAAGACTAAATTATTGATTTTTATTTAAATAAATACATAATTACTCATAATAATTATTTATTAATTAGTAATCGCTGCTTTATTTTATAAAAAGTTAATATTTTTGTTTTTTATATTAAAAAATCGGCCATGTGCGAGTCGGGCCTCGCTCTTTTAGGGTTCCGTTAAAAAAATTAAATTAAAAAATTTCCGTCAACCCAACAACCCATTTTAATTTAATTTTTTTAATTTAATTTAATTTTTATTATTTACGAGATACAGCCCTCTGACAGACGGACGGACAGCGTAGGCTTAGTAATAGGGTCCCGTTGGTACCCTTTGGGTACGGAACCCTAAAAATTGATATGGGCGCAGGTAAAGGTGCATGTAGCTCAAAATAATAAAACCTTCAAATTGACAGACGTGAGAAATTTATTTGAGGAAGGCATTCAAAAAATTACGGCTACCGAATGGTCTAAATGCGTATCCCATGTTGTCAAAGAAGAGGAAAAAATGAGTAGGCTAGATATTTTAATTGACAATATCACAGACACATTTATAATACATGTTACAGAAAGTGACAGCGATAGCGATAGCGAAGACGGCGACGATTTATAAAATAAAATATTACCATAATACATCTATTTGTTTTATTTCTCATGTTCCTTCATGATCACATTTTTTTATTTATTTCACACACAATTATTAAAGAAAACTCTCAGATCCTTAATAAAATTAATCGTCATAACTAAATTATCCGTTCTGAAATATTTAATTTCCTGATATACTTAGTTTCTATTAAAGTAGTAGTTGTTTAGATATACTACTATAAACGAGAGGAATCGATTCGGAAATATTCCATTTCCGTATCGAATAATTTCGTAACGTCACTATTTAGTACTTGTCATAACGTTGCAACACTGAAATTGTCAAATCTGGAATCGAATTAAAATTCCGACTATAGGCAGCCTATAGATATATCCTTCTCTATGGCTTAGACTAGATATATCCTTCTCTATGGTCTAGACCACGAACACATATACACAGCACATATAAAGTCGGGCCAACGAATCGAGATACCAGACGTAAACAAACCTCATTCGCCTATGCAGGGTTTTGTAACCTTTTTTTACTTACACAAATTTTTAAAATGTAAAATAAATTTATATTTTGATAATTATTATTATATATAAAAGTATTAAATTTTATATAATTATTTATTACTTATTAAATTATAATATAAATAGCTCGATTACCACTCACTGACTGATTGACTGACTCACTCATTGACAGGGTTGTTCTCCTAGAAGGAGACGGAAATCGATATAATGACGTTCGGGACATGTGTTCGGGTGCGGGATTTGAGTTGGGGAAAGTTATGAAATTTTGGAAAAACAAGATGGCGGCCGACGCGATTCTCACAACTCTTTTGTTTTCCAACCGATTTCGTTGTAACTCGGGATTATTGCAGAAATTAGTGAACAATTAACGGAAAAAGTGAAAAAAATTGGAAAAACAAGATGGCGGCCGAGCTGTGGCGCTTTAAATTTCGACCCCTCTCCTGAAAAATTTTGTATGAAAAAATTTATTTTCACGCATGGTGTCGTATAGAGGTCGAAGAAAAAATGTGGAGAGAGCTGATGATTGAAGAGTTCGGAGACGGGTGAACAGCACGGCCAGGGTATCAAAGATAGGTGGATGCTCGACCAAATGTCATTTGAAACCTCGAGCAGTTGCCAGTGAGTTGAAAAAAATCCAAAATGACGGATTAAAAATGGCGGCAAATTTCGTCGGTCTCTATCTCGGAGACTATAAAAGATGGAGGAGCGGTTTCTTGACAACAGATGATCACGACCTGAAGGTCTACTTGATGAGTAGGAAAAAAATTCAAGATGGCGGATTTTTTTTTCCATACAAAATGTATGGGGAATATTGGAACTATGCAAGACTTTGGACTTTGATAAGGTTCATAGGTGTCTCAGATCTCGGAGAATATAAAAGATGAACAAGTAGTTTTTTTTTTTGCCAACTTGAAGGGCTGAAAAACCGGATTTAGGATTTATAAGAACAAAATTAAATATCAACGATTACTTTTACTAAAATATTTATTCGGAATCAGAATTTTCAGAATCTGTTGATTCTGAATCGGAATCAGTTACATTTATTATTAAAGTTTTATCTGTTACATCATCAACAATATGGTCTAGTTGGCCAAACTTTTCCTCTTCTTTCTTGACATGTTCTACACATTTCCGCCATTTTTCAGGTGTGATTTGTTCGATTCCTTCATTCAATAACTCCTTTACCCTCTCGAACTTAAATGTAGTATTATTTTTAGCTACGTATCCTTTAACATCGGCCCAAATTAACTCGATTGGGTTAAGCTCACAATGGTAAGGAGGTAGCCTCAAAATTTCAATACCATGTTGCTTGGCTAATTCATCTACAGCATACTTTTTATAAACATTTTTTACATTGTTTACTTTTCTTAAAAGCTCTAACTTTATTTCACTTTCATTAAAGTTGATATTCTTATTTTTAAGCCACTGCTGAATATTAGCTTTCAGCCAATTTGAATTAGGGACCTTTTCGTGACGCCTTGAGTGGTAGGGTGCGTTGTCCATGACTACCACTGCATTGTCGCCTAACTTAGGCAATAACTCTTTGAACCATTTTTCAAAATGCACAGCGTCCATAGACTCGTGGTAGTCACCGCTGCTTTTGGATTCAAAAATCCAGCTAGCGCCTTCTACAAATCCATCCTCGTTCCCAATGTGTACTACGATCAATCGTCGGCCCTTTGACGTAGGATTTTTCGCCCCAGTACTGAGGCCATCCAAAAATGCCTGACGTTTGGACTTTACTGTGAGATCCACCCAAGTCTTACTGACGGTGTGGCCTGAAAAGAATATTAAAATTTTTATAAAGCGCAAAGTATTCTATTTATATTTATTCTTAATTAAATTAAAAATTAGGTAAGTCTATAAGAAATAGCGATGAGCCTTAAGAGATCCTCGTATGTTAATATCAATAATATTACATATTATATATTCGAGGTATGTCGATTTTAAAACCCTCTTGTTTTTTAAGTCATTTAAAATATTGAACCTGGATATAATGTTATAATTTACTTACCCGCATTTACCCATGTCTCGTCTACAATAACCAGTACAACAAATAACTTTAAAACCAGTAACAGTTAACAATAATGAAAGAAAATAATAACAGGAAATAACAGAGAACGAACGAAATTTATGTATCACCCCGAGCGCTTCAGGACACGGAATGAGATAAGATAATAGTCAAATGGCCGCCCAAATGTTTTAATGACCTGCTTTGCCCTTACGCATTGTAACCGTGAGCCGTGCGGCAGATAGCAAACAAACAAGATAGAAAGAGATAGACTTTATTTTCATTGCTGCGTGTCGCTATGACGTAATGTTTACGTCTGGTATCTCGATTCGTTGGCCCGACTTTAGTCCAGCAGGGCGACCGGCTAAGAAATATATCAATCATTAAAGGACAGCAACAATGTCAAAACATGGTTTTGGCTCCACGTATCATTGATACAGTCCTTAAAGGATCGTTGAGGACAAACAAATGTTTTGACATTGATGCAGTACACTATCGATACAATTTTTGTATGAACATTGCTGAAAATTGGTTCCACGTAAGACTTTTGAAGTAACATGTCGTTAAGGACTACGACAAAAGTTACGTCAAACTAGGCTTTCATTGATACAAGCCGTGAGGTGTTCTTATCGGTGACATAAGGTGTCCATTAATCGTTTTACTACTCATATTTTCTGTTAAAGTGTTTTAAAAAGCTTTATTAAATAATTTGACAAATTAGCAAAACAATTAGTAGTATTTTAAGAAGTATGTTTAATGTTAAAATCATTGAAGAATAATTTTTAGATTTAAAGGTTACTTTTTGACACTTTCGTATGTTTACGGTTAGTTTAAAGAGCATGGAACTAGGAATTACGACTACGTCTAAGTAAAGAGTAGTCTCTGGTTTGCCGTCTGAAAGTTTGATACGAAGTATAAAGTTTAAAAATCTGAAATCATAAAAATAGTTTGCTGTTTGGGTGGCATCAAACTCGCAGTTGTTATCATTGTTGGATTAATTAACGTAGTCTTAATTCCTAGTTCCATGAGCTAGCCGCATAGGGTATGTACATTACGTACGATGGCACCTAAGTATTATTCAATAATAATTTGCGCCTGGGTAAATTCTGTCTGTGATGCGGGAATAAGTTTTATAGGTGTTTGTGTGTAAGAAGTACCATCCTACTTAAATAAATATTGCGTATATTATTTGCAGATATTAAATATTTAATTCAAGAGCAATTATTATTAGCTATGGCAATTATTAATTATTTCAATGGGTATAACGCAGTCAAATAAGGAAGACTGCTATAGCCGTATAGATTGGTAGATTATCATAGATGTTCAAATTAGTCGGATTATACGTATGACCCACCACTATAGTATCGATAGTCACGTGATAGTCACCTGATTGCGACCTATTGCTACACTCCTGAAAAAGCTTACGCGGTACCGGTTATAAGGACTGTAACGATAACGATCCATAAGGATATTTTTGGATGTGAGATGTGAGACAATAGTTACGTGGTCGGGCTGCTGATTTCCTTACTTGAGTATTCGAGTAAACAAACACCTCTTGATATGAATATCACATATTTACACACTAATCACCATGAAGGTAGCAAATACACTAATCACACATTTTGAACTATGTATAACTGTCTAGATCTGTTCATCAAACACATTCGTTACGATTTACACCAAAAATTGCTTCGAATTTACCATTATAAGATATTTATTTTCTCAAAAACGAATTATTAGTAGAACTCATTTGCACAGATTAGGAGAAAGTGACATTTCGTAACCCTAGATTGTCTATGAATCGTTGAGGTGGGGACAGGCGAATGAGTAGCATTATGAATGGATTGAATCCATGGAACTAGAAATTACGACGATAAATCACTAGCAGAAAATGATTGTGTGTGAATGATTCACTTAAATAAAATTAAATATTATTATAAAATAAAATATAATCTTAATCTATATTATTTCCAAACTATGAAGAAAACAAAATATCAATCAATCAATTTCTTTATGCAAATAAATACGCAAATTTAAATTCTTTATGCATATATGCAAATATATACGGGTACAGACAAGGTGTTACACATACCCATACCGATATCGAAACAATACTCTTACCATACGTTATCTAAGAATTACCGATAGTTTTAAAAAAGCGGTAAAAATGAATCAATCTTTTTAAGGAAATCATATTTTACTATCACCTTTATGCCTTTAACGATATCTAGGGGACGCCAAGTGTGTATATAATACAATAAATGTGCCAATAACGTTGATGATAACGTTAAAATGATTTTTAACGTTATCATCAACGTTATTTTTGACATTATAAACACTATAATTATTCAGTTACATACGGTGATGATGTTGAGTTGTTGTTGTCTGTTGATGAAGTCGTTGATGTAATAAATTGCCAAACCTATTCACTGGTCTCGTTATCATTCCGCCGTTATTATTTAATGAAGAAAACAGGTAAATAAAAATACAATACTGTTTTTTTAAGAAAATTGTATCACAATGTTACCCACAAATGTGGGATACTTTAGAATTAGAATAGGACAAAAATCTAATTAGTAATAAATCTTCGTTAATTTTTTCTTGTAAATTCCTCTTTTTAATATAATTACGAAAAAGATATTGTTTAGTTACTTTTTACGTCAAATTTGTAGTAATGGTACACATCTATGACCATCGCAGTTGGGATGAAAATCATTCAGTTGTATAATGCTTTCACATTCGTTCAATCGCTCATGCGATAACTTCCCAACCCTATAAATTGTCTTTGGTTAACATTCGGCCATTATTGTTTAGGGTGGAACCACATCTGTGAGGATCGTTTCGGATTTCGCCCATACAAAACTGTCAAATTCCATAGAAACGTGAACGGATCAATTCGGCTTTTCGCATCGATTCGGCTTTCGCATTTTTTGTACCTAAAAGTGCCTAAAATCCTTACAAGTGTAGCTCACGTTTCGCATGCGAAAGGATCCTTTCGCATCCTTACGGATCCGTAAGGATGCGAACGGATCCTTACGGACGCGAACGGATCCGAAAGGATCCTTACGGATCCGTAAGGATCCTTACGCGTGCGAAAGCGTCTTCGGCAACTAGGGAAATGCATGAAGTGCCAAAAAGTATCGATATATCGATGAAATTAGTTTTTATCTCAAGTATGTATGCAAACACAGGTGCCACTTTTCCGCCATGTTGGAATTCTTTGTTATTACACCGATTTAGTTCAAAATCGATATTTAGGCTTCCCTGGGGACAAGTAAGAGGAAAAGATTGGCAAAATTGTAAAAAGTCACCGCCATATTGAAATTCTTTGTTATTGGACCGATTTCGTTTAAAATCGATATTTGGGCTTCCCTGGGGTCAAGTAAGAGGAAATGGATGCCAAATATTAAAAAAGTCGCCGCCATATTGAAATTCTTTGTTATTGGACCGATTTCGTTCAAAATCGATATTTAGGCTTCCCTTGGGTCAAGAAACAGGAAATAGATGGCAAAATTTTTAAAAGGTCGCCGCCATATTGAAATTCTTTGTTATTGGACCGATTTCGTTCAAAATCGATATTTAGGCTTCCCTTGGGTCAAGAAAGAGGAAATAGATGCCAAAATTTTAAAAAGTGACCGCCATATTGAAATTATTTGTTATTGGACCGATTTCGTTCAAAATCGATATTTGGGCTTCCCTGGGGTCAAGTAAGAGGAAATGGATGCCAAAAATTAAAAAGTCGCCGCCATATTGAAATTCTTTGTTATTGGACCGATTTCGTTCAAAATCGATATTTAGGCTTCCCTTGGGTCAAGAAAGAGGAAATAGATGCCAAAATTTTAAAAAGTGACCGCCATATTGAAATTCTTTGTTATTGGACCGATTTCGTTCAAAATCGATATTTGGGCTTCCCTGGGGTCAAATAAGAGGAAGTGATTGGCAAAATTATAAAAAGTGACCGCCATATTGAAATTCTTTGTTATTGGACCGATTTCGTTCAAAATCGATATTTGGGCTTCCCTGGGGTCAAATAAGAGGAAATGATTGGCAAAATTATAAAAAGTGACCGCCATATTGAAATTCTTTGTTATTGGACCGATTTCGTTCAAAATCGATATTTGGGCTTCCCTGGGGTCAAATAAGAGGAAGTGATTGGCAAAATTATAAAAAGTGACCGCCATATTGAAATTCTTTGTTATTGGACCGATTTCGTTCAAAATCGATATTTGGGCTTCCCTGGGGTCAAATAAGAGGAAATGATTTGCAAAATTATAAAAAGTCGCCGCCATATTGAAATTCTTTGTTATTGGACCGATTTCGTTCAAAATCGATATTTAGGCTTCCCTTGGGTCAAGAAAGAGGAAATAGATGCCAAAATTTTAAAAAGTGACCGCCATATTGAAATTCTTTGTTATTGGACCGATTTCGTTCAAAATCGATATTTGGGCTTCCCTGGGGTCAAATAAGAGAAAATGATTGGCAAAATTATAAAAAGTCGCCGCCATATTGAAATTCTTTGTTATTGGACCGATTTCGTTCAAAATCGATATTCCCTTGGGTCAAGAAAGAGGAAATAGATGCCAAAATTTTAAAAAGTGACCGCCATATTGAAATTCTTTGTTATTGGACCGATTTCGTTCAAAATCGATATTTAGGCTTCCCTTGGGTCAAGAAAGAGGAAATAGATGCCAAAATTTTAAAAAGTGACCGCCATATTGAAATTCTTTGTTATTGGACCGATTTCGTTCAAAATCGATATTTAGGCTTCCCTTGGGTCAAGAAAGAGGAAATAGATGCCTAAATTTTATAAAGTGACAGCCATATTGAAATTCTTTGTAATTGGACCGATTTCGTTCAAAATCGATATTTGAGCTTCCCTGGGGTCAAATAAGAGGAAATGATTGGCAAAATTATAAAAAGTCGCCGCCATATTGAAATTCTCTGTTATTGGACCGATTTCGTTCAAAATCGATATTTAGGCTTCCCTTGGGTCAAGAAAGAGGAAATAGATGCCAAAATTTTAAAAAGTGACCGCCATATTGAAATTCTTTGTTATTGGACCGATTTCGTTCAAAATCGATAATTGGGCTTCCCTGGGGTCAAAATAAGAGGAAATGATTGGCAAAATTATAAAAAGTCGCCGCCATATTGAAATTCTTTGTTATTGGACCGATTTCGTTCAAAATCGATATTTAGGCTTCCCTTGGGTCAAGAAAGAGGAAATAGATGCCTAAATTTTATAAAGTGACAGCCATATTGAAATTCTTTGTTATTGGACCGATTTCGTTCAAAATCGATATTTGGGCTTCCCTGGGGTCAAATAAGAGAAAATAATTGGCAAAATTATAAAAAGTCGCCGCCATATTGAAATTCTTTGTTATTGGACCGATTTCGTTCAAAATCGATATTTAGGCTTCCCTTGGGTCAAGAAAGAGGAAATAGATGCCAAAATTTTAAAAAGTGACCGCCATATTGAAATTCTTTGTTATTGGACCGATATCTTTCAAAATCGATATTTGGGCTTCCCTGGGGTCAAATAAGAGGAAATGATTGGCAAAATTATAAAAAGTGACCGCCATATTGAAATTCTTTGTTATTGGACCGATTTCGTTCAAAATCGATATTTGGGCTTCCCTGGGGTCAAATAAGAGGAAATGATTTGCAAAATTATAAAAAGTCGCCGCCATATTGAAATTCTTTGTTATTGGACCGACTTCGTTCAAATTCGATATTTAGGCTTCCCTTGGGTCAAGAAAGAGGAAATAGATGCCAAAATTTTAAAAAGTGACCGCCATATTGAAATTCTTTGTTATTGGACCGATTTCAATCAAAATCGATATTTGGGCTTCCCTGGGGTCAAATAAGAGGAAATGATTGGCAATATTATAAAAAGTCACCGCCATATTGAAATTCTTTATTATTGGACCGACTTCGTTCAAATTCGATATTTAGGCTTCCCTTGGGTCAAGAAAGAGGAAATAGATGCCAAAATTTTAAAAAGTGACCGCCATATTGAAATTATTTGTTATTGGACCGATTTCGTTCAAAATCGATATTTGGGCTTCCCTGGGGTCAAATAAGAGGAAGTGATTGGCAAAATTATAAAAAGTGACCGCCATATTGAAATTCTTTGTTATTGGACCGATTTCGTTCAAAATCGATATTTGGGCTTCCCTGGGGTCAAATAAGAGGAAATGATTTGCAAAATTATAAAAAGTCGCCGCCATATTGAAATTCTTTGTTATTGGACCGATTTCGTTCAAAATCGATATTTAGGCTTCCCTTGGGTCAAGAAAGAGGAAATAGATGCCAAAATTTTAAAAAGTGACCGCCATATTGAAATTCTTTGTTATTGGACCGATTTCGTTCAAAATCGATAATTGGGCTTCCCTGGGGTCAAAATAAGAGGAAATGATTGGCAAAATTATAAAAAGTCGCCGCCATATTGAAATTCTTTGTTATTGGACCGATTTCGTTCAAAATCGATATTTAGGCTTCCCTTGGGTCAAGAAAGAGGAAATAGATGCCTAAATTTTATAAAGTGACAGCCATATTGAAATTCTTTGTTATTGGACCGATTTCGTTCAAAATCGATATTTGGGCTTCCCTGGGGTCAAATAAGAGAAAATAATTGGCAAAATTATAAAAAGTCGCCGCCATATTGAAATTCTTTGTTATTGGACCGATTTCGTTCAAAATCGATATTTAGGCTTCCCTTGGGTCAAGAAAGAGGAAATAGATGCCAAAATTTTAAAAAGTGACCGCCATATTGAAATTCTTTGTTATTGGACCGATATCTTTCAAAATCGATATTTGGGCTTCCCTGGGGTCAAATAAGAGGAAATGATTGGCAAAATTATAAAAAGTGACCGCCATATTGAAATTCTTTGTTATTGGACCGATTTCGTTCAAAATCGATATTTGGGCTTCCCTGGGGTCAAATAAGAGGAAATGATTTGCAAAATTATAAAAAGTCGCCGCCATATTGAAATTCTTTGTTATTGGACCGACTTCGTTCAAATTCGATATTTAGGCTTCCCTTGGGTCAAGAAAGAGGAAATAGATGCCAAAATTTTAAAAAGTGACCGCCATATTGAAATTCTTTGTTATTGGACCGATTTCAATCAAAATCGATATTTGGGCTTCCCTGGGGTCAAATAAGAGGAAATGATTGGCAATATTATAAAAAGTCACCGCCATATTGAAATTCTTTATTATTGGACCGACTTCGTTCAAATTCGATATTTAGGCTTCCCTTGGGTCAAGAAAGAGGAAATAGATGCCAAAATTTTAAAAAGTGACCGCCATATTGAAATTATTTGTTATTGGACCGATTTCGTTCAAAATCGATATTTGGGCTTCCCTGGGGTCAAATAAGAGGAAGTGATTGGCAAAATTATAAAAAGTGACCGCCATATTGAAATTCTTTGTTATTGGACCGATTTCGTTCAAAATCGATATTTGGGCTTCCCTGGGGTCAAATAAGAGGAAATGATTTGCAAAATTATAAAAAGTCGCCGCCATATTGAAATTCTTTGTTATTGGACCGATTTCGTTCAAAATCGATATTTAGGCTTCCCTTGGGTCAAGAAAGAGGAAATAGATGCCAAAATTTTAAAAAGTGACCGCCATATTGAAATTCTTTGTTATTGGACCGATTTCGTTCAAAATCGATATTTGGGCTTCCCTGGGGTCAAATAAGAGGAAATGATTGGCAAAATTATAAAAAGTGACCGCCATATTGAAATTCTTTGTTATTGGACCGATTTCGTTCAAAATCGATATTTGGGCTTCCCTGGGGTCAAATAAGAGGAAGTGATTGGCAAAATTATAAAAAGTGACCGCCATATTGAAATTCTTTGTTATTGGACCGATTTCGTTCAAAATCGATATTTGGGCTTCCCTGGGGTCAAATAAGAGGAAATGATTTGGCAAAATTATAAAAAGTCGCCGCCGTATTGAAATTCTTTGTTATTGGACCGATTTCGTTCAAAATCGATATTTGGGCTTCCCTGGGGTCAAATAAGAGGAAATGGATGCCAAAAATTAAAAAGTCGCCGCCATATTGAAATTCTTTGTTATTGGACCGATTTCAATCAAAATCGATATTTGGGCTTCCCTGGGGTCAAATAAGAGGAAATGATTGGCAATATTATAAAGTCACCGCCATATTGAAATTCTTTGTAATTGGACCGACTTCGTTCAAATTCGATATTTAGGCTTCCCTTGGGTCAAGAAAGAGGAAATAGATGCCAAAATTTTAAAAAGTGACCGCCATATTGAAATTATTTGTTATTGGACCGATTTCATTCAAAATCGATATTTGGACTTCCCTGGGGTCAAATAAACTCGCCGGCATATTTAGCGGAACGTAAAAAAAAGGTCCATAATTAAAAAAATATGGTTTTATTTTAAAATCTACTTACTACACTTCTTTTGTTATTTAAAGTTTCATTTGTTTTACTTAAAATGAGATCACATTAAGAACAGATTTTGCGAGTAAAGGCTATTTGTAAAAAATTGTACATTTTTGAACTTTTCATGTAACCGGGAAAAGTGAAATTTAATATTAAAATAACAATTAATTAAATTAGAAAAATGGTGATTAATATCGCGTATTTCCTCCACGTGCTCTTATTAAAGTTTCTACCCGTCTAGGCATACTGAGAATGATGTTATCGATGGTCTCCTGGGATAGTCTCCGCCATTCCTCAACTACGGCGATTCGCAGTTCTCCTACGTTGGCAGGAGCTGGAATTCTGGACTTAACTTTTCTTTTCAGCAAGTCCCAAACGTGCTCTATTGGGTTCATATCCGGTGATCTCGCCGGCCACTCCATAACAGTGATATTCATATCATTAAGATAAGCTTGAGTTACCCGAGCGGTATGCGGCCGAGCATTATCCTGCATAAAAACAAAATCGTCACCGATATATGGGGCAAACGGTACGACATTTTCTTCTAAAACTTCTCTGATATAGCGGTCTGCAGTCAGACTCCCTCTGTCAATCACTACCAAGTCTGTGCGAGCTCCCAAACAAATGCCCGCCCAAACCATTATTGATCCACCACCGTATGCAACTGTAGTTTCAAAATTTGTCTGAATGTATCGTTCTCCTTTGCGTCTGTATATTCTTTGCCTGCCGTCAATTTGATTTAAGAGAATTCTGCACTCATCACTAAACAATACCTTACTCCATTGGTCCGCGTTCCAAAGTCGATGTTCCTGAGCAAAAGTTAACCTGTTTCTACGATGATTTACCTCGAGCCTTGGAGCCTTGGCGGGCACAAATGAACCCAAACCAGCTTCTTCGAGCCTTCTTCGTACCGTACGCTCACTTACGGTTACACCCCGCACTGCTTCTAACTCATGTCGGGCTTGGACGGCCGTCAAACGGGGGTTCCTACGTACACGAAGCCGAATGAAACGATCATCCCTACTCGAAGTGCGTCTTTTTCTGCCTTGTCCTGCTCTTCTCACATAAGTACCGGTCTCCCTGAACCGTTGGATACTGCGATGGATCGTTGAAACTGGTCGACGAAGATCTCTGGATATCACTCTGTAGGTTTGACCATTTCTTCGCATTTCGAGTGCCCTGGCAATCTCCGTTGGGGCTAAGTCAGGCATAATTCAGTCATCAACTCCAGAAAGATACGCGATTAAAAAAAACTAACAAAAAACAGTATTTCAATGAAATTTTAAATCAAACTCAGAAGGAAGAAATACTCGAAGTTCGCTCCAGATAAGGTGTATTTGAATAAAATTAAAACAATTGCATAAAATGTGATGTTCAGTTGTTTTCTTAGTTTGAAAATATTTCTTTTTAAATTAAATGACGTATAAACCAGCCAGCAACCTTATATGATACTGATATCAAACCTATTTTTTATGTTCCGCTAAATATGCCGGCGAGTTTAAGAGGAAGTGATTGGCAAAATTATAAAAAGTGACCGCCATATTGAAATTCTTTGTTATTGGACCGACTTCGTTCAAATTCGATATTTAGGCTTCCCTTGGGTCAAGAAAGAGGAAATAGATGCCAAAATTTTAAAAAGTGACCGCCATATTGAAATTATTTGTTATTGGACCGATTTCGTTCAAAATCGATATTTGGACTTCCCTGGGGTCAAATAAGAGGAAGTGATTCTATATGGCGGCGACCTTTTGAAATTTTGGCATCTGTTTCCTCTTTCTTGACCCAAGGGAAGCCTAAATATCGATTTTGAACTAAATCGGTCCAATAACAAAGAATTTCAATATGGCGGTCACTTTTTATAATTTTGCCAATCATTTCCTCTTATTTGGCCCCAGGGAAGCCCAAATATCGATTTTGAACGAAATCGGTCCAATAACAAAGAATTTCAATATGGCGGTCACTTTTTAAAATTTTGGCATCTATTTCCTCATTCTTGACCCAAGGGAAGCCTAAATATCGATTTTGAACGAAATCTGTCCAATAACAAAGAATTTCAATATGGCGGTCCCTTTTTATAATTTTGCCAATCATTTTCTCTTATTTGACCCCAAGGAAGCCCAAATATCGATTTTGAACGAAATCGGTCCAATAACAAAGAATTTCTATATGGCGGCGACCTTTTGAAATTTTGGCATCTGTTTCCTCTTTCTTGACCCAAGGGAAGCCTAAATATCGATTTTGAACTAAATCGGTCCAATAAAAAAGAATTTCAATATGGCGGTCACTTTTTATAATTTTGCCAATCATTTCCTCTTATTTGGCCCCAGGGAAGCCCAAATATCGATTTTGAACGAAATCGGTCAAATAACAAAGAATTTCAATATGGCGGTCACTTTTTAAAATTTTGGCATCTATTTCCTTATTCTTGACCCAAGGGAAGCCTAAATATCGATTTTGAACGAAATCTGTCCAATAACAAAGAATTTCAATATGGCGGTCCCTTTTTATAATTTTGCCAATCATTTTCTCTTATTTGACCCCAAGGAAGCCCAAATATCGATTTTGAACGAAATCGGTCCAATAACAAAGAATTTCAATATGGCGGTCACTTTTTAAAATTTTGGCATCTATTTCCTCTTTCTTGACCCAAGGGAAGCCTAAATATCGATTTTGAACGAAATCGGTCCAATAACAAAGAATTTCAATATGGCGGCGACTTTTTATAATTTTGCCAATCATTTTCTCTTATTTGGCCAAAGGGAAGCCTAAATATCGATTTTGAACGAAATCGGTCCAATTACAAAGAATTTCAATATGGCGGTCCCTTTTTATTATTTTGCCAATCATTTTCTCTTATTTGCCCCCAAGGAAGCCCAAATATCGATTTTGAACGAAATCGGTCCAATAACAAAGAATTTCAATATGGCGGTCACTTTTTAAAATTTTGGCATCTATTTCCTCTTTCTTGACCCAAGGGAAGCCTAAATATCGATTTTGAACTAAATCGATCCAATAAAAAAGAATTTCAATATGGCGGTCACTTTTTATAATTTTGCCAATCATTTCCTCTTATTTGGCCCCAGGGAAGCCCAAATATCGATTTTGAACGAAATCGGTCCAATAACAAAGAATTTCAATATGGCGGTCACTTTTTAAAATTTTGCCAATCACTTCCTCTTATTTGACCCCAGGGAAGCCCAAATATCGATTTTGAACGAAATCGGTCCAATAACAAAGAATTTCAATATGGCGGTCACTTTTTATAATTTTGCCAATCATTTCCTCTTATTTGACCCCAGGGAAGCCCAAATATCGATTTTGAACGAAATCGGTCCAATAACAAAGAATTTCAATATGGCGGTCACTTTTTAAAATTTTGGCATCTATTTCCTCTTTCTTGACCCAAGGGAAGCCTAAATATCGATTTTGAACGAAATCTGTCCAATAACAAAGAATTTCAATATGGCGGTCCCTTTTTATAATTTTGCCAATCATTTTCTCTTATTTGACCCCAAGGAAGCCCAAATATCGATTTTGAACGAAATCGGTCCAATAACAAAGAATTTCTATATGGCGGCGACCTCTTGAAATTTTGGCATCTGTTTCCTCTTTCTTGACCCAAGGGAAGCCTAAATATCGATTTTGAACTAAATCGGTCCAATAAAAAAGAATTTCAATATGGCGGTCACTTTTTATAATTTTGCCAATCATTTCCTCTTATTTGGCCCCAGGGAAGCCCAAATATCGATTTTGAACGAAATCGGTCAAATAACAAAGAATTTCAATATGGCGGTCACTTTTTAAAATTTTGGCATCTATTTCCTCTTTCTTGACCCAAGGGAAGCCTAAATATCGATTTTGAACGAAATCTGTCCAATAACAAAGAATTTCAATATGGCGGTCCCTTTTTATAATTTTGCCAATCATTTTCTCTTATTTGACCCCAAGGAAGCCCAAATATCGATTTTGAACGAAATCGGTCCAATAACAAAGAATTTCAATATGGCGGTCACTTTTTAAAATTTTGGCATCTATTTCCTCTTTCTTGACCCAAGGGAAGCCTAAATATCGATTTTGAACGAAATCGGTCCAATAACAAAGAATTTCAATATGGCGGCGACTTTTTATAATTTTGCCAATCATTTTCTCTTATTTGACCCCAAGGAAGCCCAAATATCGATTTTGAACGAAATCGGTCCAATAACAAAGAATTTCTATATGGCGGCGACCTTTTGAAATTTTGGCATCTGTTTCCTCTTTCTTGACCCAAGGGAAGCCCAAATATCGATTTTGAACTAAATCGGTCCAATAAAAAAGAACTTCAATATGGCGGTCACTTTTTATAATTTTGCCAATCATTTCCTCTTATTTGGCCCCAGGCAAATATCGATTTTGAACGAAATCGGTCCAATAACAAAGAATTTCAATATGGCGGCGACTTTTTATAATTTTGCCAATGATTTTCTCTAATTTCACCCCAGGGAAGCCCAAATATCGATTTTGAACGAAATCGGTCCAATAACAAAGAATTTCAATATGGTGGCGACTTTTTATAATTTTGCCAATCATTTTCTCTTATTTGACCCCAGGGGAGCCCAAATATCGATTTTGAACGAAATCGGTCCAATAACAAAGAATTTCAATATGGTGTCGACTTTTTATAATTTTGCCAATCATTTTCTCTTATTTGACCCCAGGGAAGCCCAAATATCGAATTGGAACGAAATCGGTCCAATAACAAAGAATTTCAATATGGTGGCGACTTTTTTATAATTTTGCCAATCATTTCCTCTTTCTTGACCCAAGGGAAGCCTAAATATCGATTTTGAACGAAATCGGTCCAATAACAAAGAATTTCAATATGGTGGCGACTTTTTATAATTTTGCCAATCATTTCCTCTTATTTGGTCCCAGGGAAGCCCAAATATCGATTTTGAACGAAATCGGTCCAATAACAAAGAATTTCAATATGGCGGTCACTTTTTAAAATTTTGGCATCTATTTCCTCTTTCTTGACCCAAGGGAAGCCTAAATATCGATTTTGAACGAAATCGGTCCAATAACAAATAATTTCAATATGGCGGTCACTTTTTATAATTTTGCCAATCATTTTCTCTTATTTGACCCCAGGGAAGCACAAATATCGATTTTGAACGAAATCGGTCCAATAAAAAAGAATTTCAATATGGCGGTCACTTTTTATAATTTTGCCAATCATTTCCTCTTATTTGGCCCCAGGGAAGCCCAAATATCGATTTTGAACGAAATCGGTCCAATAACAAAGAATTTCAATATGGCGGTCACTTTTTAAAATTTTGGCATCTATTTCCTCTTTCTTGACCCAAGGGAAGCCTAAATATCGATTTTGAACGAAATCGGTCCAATAACAAAGAATTTCAATATGGCGGCGACTTTTTTTAATTTTTGGAATCCATTTCCTCTTTCTTGACCACTGGGAAGCCCAAATATCGAATTTGAACGAAATCGGTCGAAAAACAAAGAATTTCAATATGGCGGCGACTTTTTCAATTTTTGGCATCCAATTCCTCTGTGTAGAAGAAGATTAATATCGTGCTTGAGCTAGCAATTAAAATATCGATGCCATCATCGACCATCCCTACGCAGTCAACAATGTTTATAGGCTTTCGCCTCCTTACGGATCCGAAAGGATGCGTACGCATCCTTACGGATCCGTAAGGACGCGTACGCATCCTTACGGATCCGTAAGGACGCGTACGCATCCTTTCGGATCCGTAAGGACGCGATCCTTACAAGTGTGTCTTATAGCATCGGCATAAAT
Organism: Oeneis ivallda; assembly: GCA_029955525.1. Lineage (NCBI taxonomy): Eukaryota > Metazoa > Arthropoda > Insecta > Lepidoptera > Nymphalidae > Oeneis > Oeneis ivallda. The sequence goes on from JARPMR010000028.1 coordinate 4,587,520, forward strand.
GCGAATCGATCCTCACAGATGTGGTTCCACCCTTATTACTCGAATACTCAAGTAAGGAAATCTGGACTTTTACGTACAAATCCTCTAATCTGTGACGAACACGACACAGAGTCACAGACCCACAGGCAGGAACAACGCACTAGGATACTAGGAGTAGGCATAGATTAATTTAAGTTCTGAACCAGGGGGTCTATCGCGTAACTTTTTCTCAGTCCTTAAAGGACTGCATCAATGTCAAAATATGATTTTGGGCTTCTCCTATTGGCCAAAACCATGTTTTGACATTGAAATAGTCCTTTAAGGACAGCGATAAAAGTTACGCGATCGCCATACAGAACTAACCATATTAACTTCATGGAATTAAATATAAACTAGGAATAGGGTACTTGACTACTTTTAGAAAATCATATTGCACAGATAGACCAGTGCAGATACCTTTGAAAATGATGAAAAATTAAAAAAAATTATAGTAGGATGAAACCTATTGGAAAAGGAAGAGAATGTAACAAAAATGAAAGGAAAAATAAATTACGGGCGATCTGAGGTCGGGAAGTGGGGGGAGGGGGGTTTATTTCATTTAACTTTTTTCCATAGGACTTTTAGTTTTTCCAGAAATGGAGATAAACCGTTTTTTACTCTTAAACCCCCCCGTCCCCCCACTTCCCGACCTCAGATCGCCCGTAATTTATTTTTCCTTTCATTTTTAGGCAGCCTATAGATATATCCTTCTCTATGGCTTAGACTCTTTGAGTAATAAACCAGCAATGGAGAGGACTTGACCCCTAATTTATTCGCAAAAAAGTCTGTCAATTACGGTGGGGGGCGAGGTAGCACACATGAAAACTTGCTTACTACAGTTGCATTTTTCCATCACGTCGCTATGCACGCACACAATATAATTAGCAAACACTACCTTAAAGTATATGCACACTATCACATTCACACACAGGGACGCTCTATCATTACATGAAACAATCGCATCATTTGTGTAAACATTTTAGGGATTTGACACTATCGATTATCGACTTTCGATAAGTTTTTCTAATAATTATTTACAACAGAGTTACTTTATTCGAGAGTAAATTTTTTTGTTCGAGATCTTTAACATGGTAGGTATATAGAAGCGCTAGGAAACGAGACTCTTGCCGTTATTTTAGTCATAATATGCCTTTGCTATTAGATTGACTCTTTGTAGGCTTTTAGTACTTGCGTAAAGATACAGCTAGAAACTTTGGACTATATTGACGCTGGAAAGCGATCTAGCTTATTTCGAAAAATAACAAAATGACTTTTTTATATATTTGGAAGAAAAAGATACTGCGTCGGATTGTCGGATTTTCGTTTTCCTATGACATTATTTTTCTAAGATACTATGTTGACCTTCTCTGCATGTTTATATTATATATTTTTTGTTATTCCACACCACACCACACCATCTATTTTTCAATATTATACAGATACTTCAAAAAAGTTATCAATACTTTTTAGCAGTGCAGTGCACTTAGGCGAACCTACTGTAAGGACTTAGGATTATCTGATTATTAACAGATTTTGTAGATACCAAGGTATTTACTCCGTCACTATACTCTCAATCTCATGCTGAAAGCATGCTGTAGGTACCACAGTATATCACCTTAGAGCAGCTGTTTAGTTATGATTTAAGGTTATAAGCCACCAGGGAGTGCTGTACTTTGTCATAGGTTTTTAATAATATTGTTTATTAAGTTGAGAGACATTTAATTTTTATTTGAATACGTAGTGGGTATTAATATTGAACACATTGATTTTTTAAGTAATCTTGTTTAAATAAACATACAGCATTTTTAATGAAACATCATTTGTTTTATTTATGTTTAAAGCGAAATTTACGATGTATCTATTTCTAAAAAGTATATTAAGTACAAACTGTTAGGACTACATCATGTTTCCTTAAAAATAAATACAGCATAATTAGCATTTCAGAGTTTAGAGTTATTTCGTGGTTTCATATGTTTCAAATACCAAGTTACAGCAACATTGCTTCTAAAATTGAAAAACTATTAGTCGAAATTGATATTAAAACTAATGTATAAAACTAAAGTAATTCTACTTTAGAATTATATAATTAGTATCATCTGATGTGTTACTTTAAAAAATATGCTTTTTGAAAAAAATCTGCTCCTGATAGCTTATTATGAGCTGTTATGATTTTTTAAAACGTTTAAAGTTCACTTTTTCGATTTACAAGATCGTTTTCCAGCGTTGAATAATATTCTCTCAGTCCAGTATGGAGGAAACATAAAAAGTAAAAACTAAACCCTAAAAAAAAATGTATTTAAAGTTATGATTGGTAAGTTAAAACTTGTACCTACATACTTTACTTGGAAGGCTTATTTTTTTCATCTACTTCATCTGAACGAAGTGTATATTTGTTTGTAATGCTAGGCTGCCGCCATGGCTATAGTGGCCACCCCATCTGTAATAAAACACCGCCAAGCTATTTAGCTTTCCGGTAAACCTAGCGGGATGAATAAGAAGTATGGGTACTTTAATTCAATTGCCAAGTTTTAATGAAACAAATATGTATAGAATTTAAATATTTTTTTTCGTCAATGAACCATTAGTAAGACGATAAAAATATCTCGGTATAAATAATTTATACAATCCCCCCACCAATATCGACATATGAAATCTTGCTGTCCAGCCCTAATTTTATTGCGGTGTGGCCGACTTCATAAAATTAAAGTCCTAATTTTCGAGTAAGAAAGACTTACGTAGAACTTATCATTATTATTAAACAATTTTTTAGTCTCGTTTTCATTATTTTTTGTATTATATTTGTAAAAATCCTTTCTTAGCGGATGCCTACGTCATAGTAGATGTGCGTTGATAGATCAGTGAGTCAGTCACCTTTTCATTTTATATATTTAGAAAATCATATCACACTGGTTATATGGAAATATATACCTATAACTTTTGAAATAATTGAGTAAAAAAACTAATTTTATGAATTCGCTGAGTTTATGGAGCTCTAGCTGCATCAATGCATTTTAAACAATAGTGGGAGAGTACCAGCCAATCAGACACCATTGCGATCGTTATAATAATGCAATCATTTTAACCGACTTCAAAAAAGGAGGAGGTTCTCAATTTGAATTTTTTGTATATTTGTTATCCAATTATTCCGCCAAATAATGAATGGAATTTGATAATTTTTTTTTGTTTAGTAGGGCATACTTCAGAGGTGGTTCCCATATAAATTTTTGTTGATATAATGTTAGATGTTACTCCATAACTACGTCAAATCTGAACCGATTTCAATTTTTTTTGAAAGAACGCATAATAAGGTTGGGCCTATTTAAAAGGTGAAGAGAAGATGATTCATATCTTCGGTGATGGAGGAAGGAACTCAATGATTAAGAGCAAATTGCTCGCAATCAGAGATATACACAAAAAAGCTTAAAATAATAATGTAAAAAAAATATCTTTAAAAAACCGACTTCATACGCCGATCGGGCAAAGTTGGGCTAGCGTCGCGCATTAGTTTCATCATTTATATTTAGGCCCGCCCGACTTCAACATACATGTACAAATTAAAATTGTTTTATACTTTGTAGTGGCGTTTAAAGTCGGTTTTATAGAAAGAATTTTTTATCATTATTTGATAATCCCACAGACGATCAAAGTTCGTATTTATATATCTAGTCATATTTTACTTAAAGCTTATAAATTAGTCGTTCACCCCTTCCTATTCTATCGTGATTTTAATTCTATGGGATCAATTTATAATGCAGTTCATGAAAAAGGTCTCTAAACGAATAGTAAGTAGGAAGATTAATTTTCAATATTTTCCCCAAATTATTTCATGTACGTTTAAGTAGCAACATTTTCAGATCGACAGTTTTCTTAAGTTTTCTGCATAAGTATTGCATTATTTGGATAAAATAATACATCAGAAGTAAATAAATGTTATCCTTTAGTAAACTGGATGTTTTAAATATTTTTTTTAGAAGAAAATACTCTCATATTCGGCATTTATAGCGGAGCTCATTCCCCGCTAACCATACGTAGTTGACAGGCGCGTGACTGGAGTCAAACAGTTTTATATAACGAGTATGAGCACTGCTCATACCCAACTTACAGAGGGGTACGCGCGTCAATTCTTCTCCTGTGTTGGTTTATTACTCAAAGCTTAGACTAGATATATCCTTCTCTATGGCCTAGACCACGAACACATACGTAAGTATCCTCTAATCTGTGACGAACACGACACAGAGACACACAGACCCACAGGCAGGAACAACGCACTAGGATACTAGGAGTAGGCATAGATTAATTTAAGTTCTGAACCAGGGGGTCTATCGCGTAACTTTTTCTCAGTCCATAAAGGACTGCATCAATGTCAAAATATGATTTTGGGCTTCTCATATTGGCCAAAACCTTTGAGTAATAAACCAGCAATGGAGAGGAATTGACGCCTAATTTATTTGCAAAAAAGTCTGTCAATTACGGTGGGGGGCGAGGTAGCACACATGAAAACTTGCTTACTACAGTTGCATTTTTCCATCACGTCGCTATGCACGCACACAATATAATTAGCAAACACTACCTTAAAGTATATGCACACTATCACATTCACACACAGGGACGCTCTATCATTACATGAAACAATCGCATCATTTGTGTAAGCATTTTAGGGATTTGACACTATCGATTATCGACTTTCGATAAGTTTTTCTAATAATTATTTACAACAGAGTTACTTTATTCGAGAGTAAATTTTTTTGTTCGAGATCTTTAACATGGTAGGTATATAGAAGCGCTAGGAAACGAGGTTCTTGCCGTTATTTTAGTCATAATATGCCTTTGCTATTAGATTGACTCTTTGTAGGCTTTTAGTACTTGCGTAAAGATACAGCTAGAAACTTTGGACTATATTGACGCTGGAAAGCGATCTAGCTTATTTCGAAAAATAACAAAATTACTTTTTATATATTTGGAAGAAAAAGATACTGCGTCGGATTGTCGGATTTTCGTTTTCCTATGACATTATTTTTCTAAGATACTATGTTGACCTTCTCTACATGCTTATATTATATTTTTTGTTATTCATATTTTTCAACGTACTCAAAAATGCTGTAAATACTAAGACACCATCTATTTTTCAATATTATACAGATACTTCAAAAAAGTTATCAATACTTTTTAGCAGTGCAGTGCACTTAGGTGTACCTACTGTAAGGACTTAGGATTATCTGATTATTAACAGATTTTGTAGATACCAAGGTATTTACTCCGTCACTATACTCTCAATCTCATGCTGAAAGCATGCTGTAGGTACCACAGTATATCACCTTAGAGCAGCTGTTTAGTTATGATTTAAGGTTATAAGCCACCAGGGAGTGCTGTACTTTGTCATAGATTTTTAATAATATTGTTTATTAAGTTGAGAGACATTTAATTTTTATTTGAATACGTAGTGGGTATTAATATTGAACACATTGATTTTTTAAGTAATCTTGTTTAAATAAACATACAGCATTTTTAATGAAACATCATTTGTTTTATTTATGTTTAAAGCGAAATTTACGATGTATCTATTTCTAAAAAGTATATTAAGTACAAACTGTTAGGACTACATCATGTTTCCTTAAAAATAAATACAGCATAATTAGCATTTCAGAGTTTAGAGTTATTTCGTGGTTTCATATGTATCAAATACCAAGTTACAGCAACATTGCTTCTTGAAATTGAAAAACTATTAGTCGAAATTGATATAAAACTAATGTATAAAACTAAAGTAATTCTACTTTAGAATTATATAATTAGTATCATCTGATGTGTTACATTAAAAAATATGCTTTTTGAAAAAAATCTGCTCCTGATAGCTTATTATGAGCTGTTATGATTTTTTAAAACGTTATTGGCTCTGGTTTAAAGTTCACTTTTTCGATTTACAAGATCGTTTTCCAGCGTTGAATAATATTCTCTCAGTCCAGTATGGAGGAAACATAAAAAGGAAAAACTGAACCCTAAAAAAAAAAAATTATTTAAAGTTATGATTGGTAAGTTAAAACTTGTACCTACATACTTTACTTGGAAGGCTTATTTTTTTCATCTACTTCATCTGAACGAAGTGTATATTTGTTTGTAATGCTAGGCTGCCGCCATGGCTATAGTGGCCAGTGGCCACCCCATCTGTAATAAAACACCGCCAAGCTATTTAGCTTTCCGGTAAACCTAGCGGGATGAATAAGAAGTATGGGTACTTTAATTCAATTGCCAAGTTTTAATGAACCAAATATGTATAGAATTTAAATATTTTTTTTCGTCAATGAACCATTAGTAAGACGATAAAAATATCTCGGTATAAATAATTTATACAATCCCCCCACCAATATCGACATATGAAATCTTGCTGTCCAGCCCTAATTTTATTGCGGTGTGGCCGACTTCATAAAATTAAAGTCCTAATTTTCGAGTAAGAAATACTTACGTAGAGTAGAACTTATCATTATTATTAAACAATTTTTTAGTCTCGTTTTCATTATTTTTTGTATTATATTTGTAAAAATCCTTTCTTAGCGGATGCCTACGTCATAGTAGATATGCGTTGATAAATTAGTGAGTCAGTCACCTTTTCATCTATATATATAAAAGAAAGTGGTGTTAGTTACACTATTTATAACTCAAGAACGGATGAACCGATTTGGCTCAAAATTGGTGGAGAGGTAGCTTAGAACCAGGAGACGGACATAGGATACTTTTTATCTCGTTCGACCGCGTTTCCGTCAAGTCAATATAAAACCTGGTATAACTATATATATAAAAGAAAGTGGTGTTAGTTACACTATTTATAACTCAAGAACGGATGAACCGATTTGGCTCAAAATTGGTGGAGAGGTAGCTTAGAACCAGGAGACGGACATAGGATACTTTTTATCCCGTTCGACCGCGTTTCCGTCAAGTCAATATAAAACCTGGTATAACAAAAATGCATCTGGCATGGAATAAAAAAACGAAAATGACAGTGGAAGAACAAAACGTAAATGACAGCTAAACGTAATTTTGTATTTGGTTAATTATGATAAAAACAATTATAAAAATTATAGTCTAACGTAATTGATAATATCATCAGTAATATGTTTTCTCTTTGAATCATTATTAACAATGCCGCGAGCAAGACGATCAAATGTTTCCTGCTACAAAGCTACGGATTGACGTGATTTATTGGATAAGTATAGTTGAGAACCTGGAGGGTGACAAAGATTTCCCGCGGGATGTTATGAACTAAATCCACGCAGACGAAGTCGCGGGCATCAGCTAGTTTTATATATTTAGAAAATCATATCACACTGGCTATATGGAAATATATACCTATAAATTTTGAAATAATTGAGTAAAAAAACTAATTTTATGAATTCGCTGAGTTTATGGAGCTCTAGCTGCATCAATGCATTTTAAACAATAGTGGGAGAGTACCAGCCAATCAGACACCATTGCGATCGTTATAATAATGCAATCATTTTAACCGACTTCAAAAAAGGAGGAGGTTCTCAATTTGAATTTTTTGTATATTTGTTACCCAATTATTCCGCCAAATAATGAATGGAATTTGATAATTTTTTTTTGTTTAGTAGGGCATACTTCAGAGGTGGTTCCCATATAAATTTTTGTTGATATAATGTTAGATGTTACTCCATAACTACGTCAAATCTGAACCGATTTCAATTTTTTTTGAAAGAAAGCATAATAAGGTTGGGCCTATTTAAAAGGTGAAGAGAAGATGATTCATATCTTCGGTGATGGAGGAAGGAACTCAATGATTAAGAGCAAATTGCTCGCGATCAGAGATATACACAAAAAAGCTTAAAATAATAATGTAAAAAAAATATCTTTAAAAAACCGACTTCATACGCCGATCGGGCAAAGTTGGGCTAGCGTCGCGCATTAGTTTCATCATTTATATTTAGGCCCGCCCGACTTCAACATACATGTACAAATTAAAATTGTTTTATACTTTGTAGTGGCGTTTAAAGTCGGTTTTATAGAAAGAATTTTTTATCATTATTTGATAATCCCACAGACGATCAAAGTTCGTATTTATATATCTAGTCATATTTTACTTAAAGCTTATAAATTAGTCGTTCACCCCTTCCTATTCTATCGTGATTTTAATTCTATGGGATCAATTTATAATGCAGTTCAAGATAAAGGTCTCTAAACGAATAGTAAGTAGGAAGATTAATTTTCAATATTTTCCCCAAATTATTTCATGTACGATTAAGTAGCAACATTTTCAGATCGACAGTTTTCTTAAGTTTTCTGCATAAGTATTGCATTATTTGGATAAAATAATACATCAGAAGTAAATAAATGTTATCCTTTAGTAAACTGGATGTTTTAAATATTTTTTTAGAAGAAAATACTCTCATATTCGGCATTTATAGCGGAGCTCATTCCCCGCTAACCATACGTAGTTGACAGGCGCGTGACTCGAGTCAAACAGTTTTATATAACGTGTTGTAAAAGAAGGTTGGTTGCAATTATTGAAAGAGATTCAATGTCGACTGGCCGAATTAGAAGTATTATTTAAAATGTGACAGAGTTGTCATGGTCTTCTTTGTTTGTTCTGTTTCTGATTAAATTAATATAAAATAAATCTATTTTATATATTTAAATGTGTGTTGACTCCAGCTAAACTACAGCTACAGCTTAAACCACTACTCTGCTACACCAATAGGTTATGGTCAGCACTCCGTAAAACTGTAAGTTTTTTCTGGATAGAGAAAGTCAAACACAGATCGAGATATTGAGATGAGAAAACACGACAACACAATGAGTGTTCGTAGTAATAGCATAAGTACTAGCAGTACGAGCACTAGTAGCCTACCTGCATTCGAGAAATTACAAGGATCTTCGAATTACTCGACATGGAAATTTTTAATGCAGATGTCACTAGTACACGACGATCTATGGAGCTATGTAACAACTACACCAGCTACTATAGATGTAGAGTCAATGAAGAAAGATCAGAGGGCTCGCGCTAAGATCTGCTTCATGATAAATACTGATTTACTAGTACATGTTAGAGAAGCTACAACTACTAAGGAAGTATGGCAAGCATTAGAGAATAATTGCCAAGACCAAGGAGTCGTAAACAGATGTCGGTTACTGGGACAACTTGTAAGCTTTAAGTTAGAGCAATTCAGCTGTATGAAGGACTATGTTACTCAAATACTGAAAGTAGCTCAACAGTTACGAGATATTGGTAAGGAAGTTGACGATGAATTGCTAGCAGCGCTTATGTTACAAGGACTTACTGAAGAGTATACTCCCCTAAAGATGACGATAGAGAATGCGAACATCACACTGACATCTAACTACGTCAAAACAAAACTGCTTCAACAGGATAGTCCAATACCTTCGACATCCATTGGGAATGCATTGGTTGCTAGAGATAACCGTTCAAGGTACAAGAGTAATTCCACGAACAGTAAAGGCAATCAGCAGAAACAAACGCAGCAGAAGCATGAGAAGCAGAAGAAAGAGATAAGATGCTTTATATGCAATGGACCGCATAAAGCATTGACATGTCCGAAGAATCCTAATGCAAACAAAGAGAGAAAGGATCACACTTTACTAGCTGCTTATAGCATCATCAAGAGTAATGACAATGAATGGGTAGTGGACTCAGGAGCGTCCTCTAACATGACATACCGCAAGGATTGGCTAGCTAATTATAAAGACTTTAACAGTGTTGTAGATATTAATGTAGCAAACGGTCAAAAGTTGTATGCATGTGGCTCAGGTAATGTCATTAAAGATGAGAGTATGCAATTTGGAGTGAGAGAGGTAAAGTATGTCCCTGGATTGTCTGCAAATTTATTAAGTGTGCATACACTGGTGAGTAGAAACTTTATAGTCGTTTTTTCCGAGAAAGGGTGTGATATATATGACAAGAGTAAATGTTGTATAAAAGGAGAAGTGAGTTACAATTGTAAGAGTGAGAATGGAATTTACAAATTTAAATCCCTTACAGAATCTGACTCAGCCCTTGCAGTGTCGATGCCAGATGACTGTGAACTTTGGCATAAGAGATTGGCACATCTTGGCGTACCCAACATGAAGCTGTTGAGAGATGGTATGGCGACAGGAGTAAGTTTCAATAACCCGAATATCCTTCAATGTGAACCCTGCTTAAAAGGTAAACAAACACGAACACCTTTTAATAATAGCAGAACAACGAGATCATCTGAAATACTAGAGCTTATACACTCTGATATTTGTGGTCCGATGAGTATGGAATCACATGGCGGCATGAGATATTTTCTTTTGTTTATTGATGATAAAACGAGATACACCTTTGTTTATTTCTTAAAAAAGAAAAGCGAAGTTTTTTCGAAGTTAGTTGAATTTAAGTCGTTAGTAGAGAATCAAACGAACAGGAAGATAAAGAAGTTTCGGTCTGACAATGGAAAAGAATTCGTGAACAAAGATGTAAGTCAATTATTCAAAGAAAATGGTATAGTTCATCAACTAACCATTGATTATTGCCCCGAACAGAATGGAGTAGCGGAACGCGCTAATCGAACATTAGTAGAGAAAGCGAGGTGTATGTTAGAAGAATCTGGTTTGAGCACCAAGTATTGGGCAGAGACTATCAATACTGCAGTTTTTCTGAAGAATCGTTCACCTACTAAAGCACTTAACGTAACCCCATTAGAAGCCTGGTCTGGACAAAAACCCAACTTAAGTGAGCTTAAAGTGTTTGGATGCAAAGCCTTTATGCATATTGACAAAGCTAAAAGAAAGAAGCTTGATGCGAAGAGTAAGGAGATGATCTTCGTAGGCTATTGCATGAATTCTAAAGGATATAGACTTTGTGATCCCCACGACCATAAGCTTCAGAAATCTAGAGATGTGAAATTCTTTGAGAACCAGTTCTTCAACAAAAGAGAAAATACACCATCAAAAGAGAATACAGTGGGAAGATTTCTGAATCTAGAGAGACAGATAAATGAAATCCAACAGGAGTATACAAAAGAGAATAGTAACCCGTCTGAGCAGATAACTACAACAGAAACAGTTACTATTAATACAGAAGAAGATCAATTTGAAGATTGTATTACAGATTCTACAATAAATGAAGAATCTGACATTCAAGTAGAGAGACTTGATGTTCAGGAGGAGCAGCCACCTGAAACACAAGCAGAAGAGAGAAGATATCCTCAACGCGAGAGAAAGCCTAAGGGTTACGGAGATTATTATCTTTATAAAACCACAGAAGGACACAGTGATGATCCCCTCACTGTCGAAGAAGCTCTCAGCAGAAATGACAAGGATAAGTGGCAGGAGGCCATTGATGCTGAACTTAATGCCTTGAAGAAGAATGGCACCTGGAGTCTAGTCAAGCCGGATCAGTCCCTTAATAATTTTAATGTAGTAGATTCCAAATGGATTTTTAAAATTAAAAAGGAACCAGGGGGGAAAAAGAGATACAAGGCTAGACTAGTAGCTCGTGGTTTTACGCAGAAACATGGCTTAGATTATATGGAGACATTTTCACCTGTGATAAGGCATAGCACACTCAGACTTCTATTTGTTATTGCAGTTGAGAATAACCTGTCAATTGATCAGATGGACGTAGTCACAGCATTCTTGAATGGAGATTTGACAGAACGTGTATATATGAAGCAACCTAAGCTATGTGAAGAGAAAGGGAAGGAAAATCATATCTGCTTACTAAAGAAAGCCCTGTACGGTCTGAAACAGGCACCCAGAGCATGGAATAAGAAACTTCATGATGCTCTGATTGAAATGAAATTTAAGAGATCTGACAATGAACCATGTGTATATTTTAGAAGAAGAGGAAATCACATTGTTTACATTGCAGTATATGTAGATGATATTCTGATATTCTATAATGACAAAGAGGAAAGAGAAAAGGTCAAGATAGAATTGAAGAATAAATTCGAGATGAAAGATTTGGGAAAGGTAGAGACTTTTTTAGGAATGAAGATAGATCAACAAGGGAAGAAGATAACCATTGATCAAGGTGAATACATTCAAAAGATTCTGAAAGAGTTCGGAATGGCTGACTGTAAGCCAGTGAAAATACCCTTAGAGACCGGGAGAAAACTGGAGAAACCGAGAATAGAGAACTTCATCCCACCTAAAGATTTCCCATATCAGAAACTTATAGGTTCACTTATGTACCTAGCTGTTTGCTCGAGACCTGACATAAGTTTTCCCGTTGCCTACCTTAGTCAATTTAACAGCTGTTATACAGGTGAACATTGGAGCGTAGCAAAGAGACTGTTGAGATACCTGAAGGGTACAGCTCATTACAAACTGAACTTTGAGAAGACAGGAAAAGATCTGACTGGATATGTAGACGCTGATCATGCTGGAGATATCAGTGATAGGAAATCATTTTCCGGATATATATTTATTTTAGGAGGAGCTCCTATATCCTGGGAAAGCAAGAAGCAACGCACAGTAGCCTTATCCAGTGCAGAAGCTGAATATGTTGCCATGTCAGAGGCATGCAGAGAGTCGACGTTCCTGAAGAGACTTATAGAAGAACTAACCGCAAAGGAACGCCGTGCAATTATGCTCTATAGTGACAGTCAGTCAGCAATACAAATTGCGAAGAACCCTGTTCATCACCAACGGACGAAACATATAGATGTGAGATGTCATTACATCAGAGAAGCATTGAATAATAACATTGTGAAAGTGGAGTACCTGCAGACTGAAGAGATGACTGCAGATATTTTAACGAAGGCTTTACCGAGATGCAAGAACGAGTTCTGTGTGAGAAAAATGAACTTGTGTGCTTGATGATGATGAGTGATGTAGTGATACATATTTTATATTTGTTGATGGTTTGAATGCTAGAGATTTTTTAGTGCAGTCTTCCATTGAAGAGGAGTGTTGTAAAAGAAGGTTGGTTGCAATTATTGAAAGAGATTCAATGTCGACTGGCCGAATTAGAAGTATTATTTAAAATGTGACAGAGTTGTCATGGTCTTCTTTGTTTGTTCTGTTTCTGATTAAATTAATATAAAATAAATCTATTTTATATATTTAAATGTGTGTTGACTCCAGCTAAACTACAGCTACAGCTTAAACCACTACTCTGCTACACCAATATAACGAGTAGGACCACTGCTCATACCCAACTTACAGAGGGGTACGCGCGTCAATTCTTCTCCTGTGTTGGTTTATTACTCAAAGGCCAAAACCATGTTTTGACATTGAAATAGTCCTTTAAGGACAGCGATAAAAGTTACGCGATCGCCACACAGAACTAACCATATTAACTTCATGGAACTTATAGGAACTAGGAATAGGGTACTTGACTACTTTTAGAAAATCATATTATAATGCTATGAAGCTAACAAAACGTATATTTCGGCATAATTTTCAGTACTTTAAATAAAAATCGAGAAATAAATTCAAAAAAATAAATTGCCGCGGAAACGTTCCATTTGTTTACATGACGTCACAGTTCAATGACAATTCCAAAGCCCAAAGGTGGTCTGAACTGTGACGTCATTCGAGATTCAAGAACGTTTTCGATCTCGTGAACATAGCCAGAATTATAGCAATTTTAATTAATGTTTTCTAATTAAATAAAGCTTTATTTTTTAGTTTTGTCGAATGGAATAATGTTTTTAGATAATAATCTTTTATAACGATATTTTTAATTTAAGCACAGATCTTGTCAAACATCACGCACATGTCATTTGTCAACCAAACAAAATATCCACAGATTAAGTAGAAACCGAACGTGCCATGGAAGTAGGAATCGTGCCGATTACCACGGCTAGACGATAGTATTAAATCCATATTTTAATATTTGAGACAGTTGAAAGAAGAACCCATTTCCTACCTACCATGGAAAAACCAGCTAGAAACTCGGTGGTTGATCTTCTATTTTATTAGATGCATACAATGTTGGATGGTAAATAGACCGATATGTACAATAGGGAGTGGACTTTGGTGTGCTCATGTTAACGTATCTCCACAGCCAGTCTTCGATTTTAGGGTTCCGTAGCCAACGGGACCCTATTACTAAACTTCCGCTGTCCATCAGTCTGTATCTTTTGAAGTTTGAACTGTAATAGTGCCTACCGTACTGTTACCGTAATACTTGATTTTATACAGAATGTGTGCAACCTATTTCTATTGCCGCTATAACAATTATTCTTCTTCTTCTTTTATGGAATAAAAAAAAGGTAAAAATTTAAGAGCTTAGCAATCACTGTTACGATGGTACGGAACCCTTGGTGTGCGAGCCCGACTCGCACTTGGCCGGTTTTTGCATTTTAATTGGATTATCGAACCTGCAAATCAGACAGGATGGGAAGATGCACAGTCCTCGAGGCATGTTTCAGATTTTTCACGCAGCAGGATTGGAAGACAAAATAAAAAAAAAACATTAACATTTTTTAAATCTTTATTTAATAAAAAAAAAGAAAAGAAAGAAAAAGAAAATTACTGGACCGTCAAAAGTTCAATATCTATGGTTCGATAGAATCTGACTAGTCTCAACTTGAACGTAGTGATTACTCCTACAGTAAAGTAAATACAGTACAGTAAACTAAGTAGTCAGGGTTAGGGTTGGCAATCCGTTAGGGAAGCTCATTAGCAACCAAATGATCCCTTTATGACCTAAGCTTTTGACCCCTAGGCAAATGTCAACCATTTTCGATTAATTGGTAGGGGGGCATATTTGCCATAGGGGTTTATTTGGCTTCAATTAATAACTTCCCCTACATCCCAATAACAGATTGCCAACATATTACCAGTAGCCCTGTATTCTCAGTAAGTAATACGAAACTTATGCCGGGTTCCCTGCATTCCCACGGTGCGTGTTATTACGGACGGACGCGCCCAACTAGAGGAGTTCAGGACGATCAGGGTACCAATTGTCTAAAAGTTATTCCATTGATCGTATTCGTATTCGATGACATTAGCGTCAAAGTAAAATAATCCTTAATTGTCACAAATTCAGTACATCCGATTTTAACATGGAGCGTATCGTACATACCTAAACGTATAAGAATGCTTAAGGTCAGCCGGGGCAAATGCAACTATGGGGCTATGGCAACTCCCTATTAAAACTCATTTATTGAGGCTCTTTTAATACAACACCACCTATAATTTAAAAGCCGAACGATTATTAGACCTTACAATTGGTAGATGGCGCTACTGGGATGAAAACTGTTTGACCGACGGCTCATCTTGTCAAACCGCCATTTTGAAGGTACAACGCGTGAAAACACGTTGTTGTTGCGGCTGTTAAAAAAAATATTTCTTAGTGATTTTATCAAGTGTTTGTGACTGGATACGATTAAATACAAACCGTAAGTGATTTTATTTATATTTTTCAGTGCTTTAGTTGAATCTATCTAATGTAATTGATGCAGTTACATTTACCTCACGAAAATCTCGCTATGAGGTAATTGCAACTTAGAGGTTAGTTACAATAGCCCCATATATTTTTGTATGAAACTGTTTACACTAGTGGTGTGCCAGTGTCGACATTTTTTTTTATCGACCATCAAGTTTATATTCGATATTTACTCCAAGGCGTACCCAGGCATAAATAAGCACGTAAAAGGTAAATATTGCTTACGTCGTTTAGAAATATTAAACTATTGTGCTGGTAGTAAGTATGTAGTAAGTAGTAGTGATGTAAACTATAAAATATATAATAGTTATTGTAAACATCTAAATGAACTTAAATATTTTACATCCGAAAAATTAGTCCCATAAGCCAAATCGATCAATATAGTTGGTCGAACAATCAAAACGATTTCCATGCTTTTGCCACCATAACAATTAAGCAATACATAGTTATATATTTTTGAAATCACTTTGCCCCGGTAGACCTACAAAACGCAAGTTTCTTGTTACAGATGGTGCGCAATTACAAACGCAAAAAAGTGGATAGCTATACGCGAGAAAATCTAATGAAAGCAGTGGAAGCTGTGCGTAGTAAAAAATTAAATAGTTACGCAGCTGCTGAAAAATATGGGGTGCCGAAATCAACAATTACACATCGTATCAATGGAACGAGAGGTGCCAAAATGCCGAAACCTGGCAGACCAGGTGTATTTTCCAAAGAAATGGAACAAAAAATTGCTGAATATATTCATATTATGGAAAAGTGTGGTCTACCTCTAACGAAAAAAGAAGTCACAATCTTGATTGCAGAATACGTTCGGCGCAACGGTATTATCACACCGTTCAAGAACGATGTTCCAGGAGACGACTGGTTTAGAGGGTTTCGAAAACGCAATAATATTTCACTCAAAAAACCTCAATCTATTGAGATTGCCAGGAGAAATGCTTGTAATCCTTTTACGGTTTATCATTACTTTGATCTGTTAGAACAAGCACAGCAAGAATTGGGATTGACTCTCAAACCAAAAAACATATATAACCTTGACGAGACCAGTTTTTGTAGTGACCCGTCAAAAAGCAAAGTCATGGGGCAAAAAGGTTATCGCTCGACAAGAACAACCAGCTCACCTGGCAGAGATAACACAAGTGTTCTTTTGGCTGCAAATGCACTAGGCGAAAAAATTCCGGCCTTAATAGTGTTTCAAGGCACGTATCTTTGGAACCAGTGGATGTACGAAAACGAGTCTGTAAAAACAGCATACGCTGTTAGCAAAAAGGGATGGATGGAGACGACGATCTTTGAGAAGTACATCAAAGACGTATTTATACCGGCTATCGGCTCTGAAAGACCGGTCCTACTCATTTATGACGGACATTCCACTCATGTGGATCTTAATGTTATAGAACTCGCTGCTGCTGAAGGAATTACCATCCTTAAGTTACCAGCACACTCTTCAGATGTACTACAACCTCTTGATTGTAGTACCATGAAACCCATGAAAGACCGTTGGGAAGAAGAGCTAGTTAAATGGCAAAGATTACATGTGGGGGCTAAATTGCCTAAAAAAGGTTTTGCAAAAATACTGACGAACATCTGGGAGAATTTAAATCCGAACATAATACAAAACGGATTTAGAAAAACTGGAATTTATCCAGTAGATCGGAACGCAATAAGTAAAGAAAAATTTGACTCCTTGTCTTGGTCCAAATGGGAAAAACATTGTCAGCAGACTGCACAGCAACAAACAATACAATCTCATCAAATAATACACACTGATCAAAAAGAACTGCTTGTCCAAGTACCCAGGGCTCGACAAGTAGAAAGCCTTCTGAGTTTAAGCCTTGGAGTTTTCAATAAGAAAACAAGTGGAATCTTACAGAAAAACAATTTGCCTGTTGCTAGCAAATATTGGGTGACTGTAAATGATCCTAACACGTTCATCCTTAGCAAACCATACAAAGAAAAATGTCAGGAAGTATTGGACTGCCAAGAATTTACACAAACTGTTACAACTTCAACCAACCAGTCGACTAGTGTGCAAATACTAGACTGCAAAGTATTTCAACCTACCACAAGAAAAAATATACAAAATATAGGTCACATCAATAACTCGTCTATTCTAAAAACAAATGTAGAAAAAGTAACATTGACAACAAACAAAGAAAACGAGCTTGTGTCCTTCGAAGATATAGTTTTAAAAACTATAGCCCGTAATGATCCCCCGAAAAACCCAAGAAAACGCATTAATAATGGTGCTGAGATACTAACATACAAAGATGTTATAACTCGTATGAAAATGGAAAAAAACGAAAGAGAACAAAAAGTAATGAGGAAACAACAAAAGAACCTTAAAAAAACGAACAACAAATCACTACCTAAAAAATTGCAAAAACAGGAAACAAAGAAAATAAAAATTATCAAAAAAAATAAAAGTAAGGAGATAACAGATAGTGACAGTACTTGTTCATATACTTCGAGAAGTTCTGAAGAACTAGAAGACCTGGATTCTTATCGTGAACGACTTTTGAAAGAAGAAGACAGTTCAGAAGATGAAGAAACGTTGTTTACGATATCAATGGATAAAAAACAAACGAAGGACCGAGAAAAAAAATACGTTCGAAAAAATTCTCAAGAAATAGAAGACATGGATACTTATCGTGAAGAAGACGAAATAGACTGTACAGAAGATGAAGAAACGTTCGCTACGATTCCTAAGGACAAAAAACAAAAGACAAACAGGAAAACGGTAAAAAAAATACCGAAGAGTACAAAAAAACAGAATAAGACGACGACCCCAGAACCGTCGACATCTAGAATGAAACAAGTGATATCCGTAGCCTCTCCAAAAATACCCAAGAGTACAAAAAAACAGAATAAGACGACGACCCCAGAACCGTCGACATCTAGAATGAAACAATTGATATCCGTAGCCTCTCCAAAAGTAGACGACTATATTTTGGCCACATTTAAATCGTCTAAGGGTAAAAATACCTATAAATATGTATGCTTAGTGGACGATGTGGAGGGACAAAAATTTGTGGTCAAGGGACTAAAGTCACAGAATAGTAAAAGAGTATTTAAAACGATCGAAAATGACATATCAATAATAGAAAAAAATGATATAGTCATGAGCCTTCCATCACCTATCAAAATATCCCAAAAAAATAATTCACAAATTGTGACCTTTCCTATTGACGTTGATGTTGTTGAGTTTAAATAATAATAAATTTATTTAAATATTTTAATAGTTTAAAACAAAATAAAAAACACGCTTTTTTAAATAAAACATTTTTGTGCCATTAGTTTTTTATAAGTAAGTAGGTAAGTACTTACCAAAGTTGATATTTATATAAGTTTCTTTAAAAGGTAGTTCTGTGATTGTACACATATTAGTAAAAAATATTAAAGTTGAAACTTGATATTCCTAGTGAAAAAAAATTAAGTGTTTATAAAATAACGTGCCATTAGTTTTCAATAAGTACCAAAGTTATTAAATATGTAAGTTTCTATAAGTTCTAGAGTTCTGCGATTGTACAAGTGATAATTAGTAAAAAATATTAGAGTTACAACTTGATATTCCTAATGAAAAAAACAATTAAAGAGTAATGTTTGAATATAAGAATAACTTGTGTTATTAGTTTTCTATAAGTACCAAAGTTGATATTTATGTAAAAGTTTCTTTAAAAGGTAGTTCTGTGATTGTACAAGTATAACTAGTAGAAAATAATAAAAAGTTGATTATAAACATATTTATTTGATTTGATATAATTAGCTATATTACATACATCCATAGTCCTGGTATTCCCAAATACAATTACCACGCATAATACAAAATATCGATAGTGCTAGTTCGTTGCGGTCCCCGCACTGATTCTTCAACAAACAGTTGCATTTGCCCCCATACACAATTCAATCTGTTTTTACTTAAAAATAGGCATTGCTGCATCATAATAAAGTTTAAAATCCTATAAACAATATTAGAGCCCATAATGATATTGTATTTTGGTTCTTATAAGATAAATAGATAATGTACAGTGGTATTTAGTTGCATTTACCCCCGACTAGGGGAAAATGCAACTTTTTCTTCCAATTTGAGGAAATCATGTCACTACCAGTTATTTATAGGACTATTTGAATGCTTGGTTGGTTTAAAATATTCTTTAATGAATATGTAATGAAGTAAACGGGTCCAATAAATGAGCAAATATAGTAGGACAGAACAGCGTTTGTTCAAACTTGAAACTTTTTATTTTTTAGTTGCATTTGCCCCGGTTGACCTTATATGAAATTGAGCTCTCCCTTCGGCCGCCTACGAAACCAGTGCTACGTAACCAGTTTCGTGCAAAGAATATTTTGTCTTACTACGAAACCAGTTACGTACGAATACATATTATTCTTTATACGATACCAATTAACTCGTGCTACGTAACCAGTATCGTACAAATAATATTTTTTTCTAACTACGTAACCAGTCAAAAATATTTTCACAACTAAATTGTTTTATTTAAAAAAAACACTAAGATAAACTTAATCATTTATTAACTGTCCCGTTTATAATACAAAAGTATTTTTTAACTAATAACTAAACTTTAACTTTATATAATTTAATTAACTTTGTGAATTTACACTTTTTTTTATTATTAAGAATATCAGCCAAGTTGAAGTAGACTAATATTGTCCTCTCCTCTCCAAATAAGCGAAAAGCTTGTGTTAGGAGTGGGTACGACAATAGTGTAACGGGCGGGATTCGAACCTGCGACCTTTCAGTTTTCAGTCCGCACCTTTAACCGTTGGGCTATTGAGGTTAAAAACAAACACTTTAAAAATAAAATAAATAGGGACAAATAATTCCGAGCCAATGTCCTGCAGTGATCGTCCTGTTTTGCTTTTACAGCATTATCAATTTCGATTTCAGGTTGGTTTGAGACTTAAAGGATTTGAGTCAGGTCTTAACACTTGCAAAAGACTTGCAACAAAAACTCATTTCCCTCGGACAGAAACTCTTTTAATAAGTATGACAGGCTGTTAAACTATTCTATTTATAAAAAGACTGTCATTTTGTAGATATAATGTCGCATAAAGGCATCAGGTTTTCAATTGATAAAATGTAGTCTTCACATGAACTTATATTATTGCAGTTAATTGTTTGAGATATACAAAAGTCTTTGCAAAATCATTATGTGCACCAGAGAAATTGATTTTATTACTACGCGAAGAGGAGGAGTTGCATTGCTATACCACGGGCACCGATTTCACCGTAAGAAAATTTACTCTAATGGAAATTCTTTTTGGCTTTGTTTTGAAAATAACAGAGGCTGTACAGGGAACATAACATTAAATCAAAGAAATGAAATAGTAAAATTAAAAACAGAGCATGCTAACGATTGTAAACCGAATTCAGGACAAAATCGAATTCTGAAGGAACTAGATCGGCTTAAAGAACAAACCAGTTCTAACTTTGTTTCAATACAAAAACAATACGACGATATGGTTTACAATTTAGAAAATGAAGGAGTACATTTACTGAATGAAATTCCCAAATTTGAAAACGTAAAAACGGGCCTATTTAATCAACGTAACAAAATATTAGGAGCACGTAAAGTGCGTTTTTCTTCTGGAAGTGAAGTACATATACCAGAAAAATATCAAAAATTCGTATTAGCTGATTACCAAGATGACGACGGCCGAAGAATAATTTTGTTTTGTCGTAATAATATAAGACATTTAGTTGGAGGATTTGAACATTTATTCGGCGATGGTACGTTTAAGTCAAGCCCCACATGTTTTAAACAATTATACTCAATTCATGGGTATGACAAGGAAAATAAAATAATGATTCCGTTGATTTATTGCCTTTTACCTGACAAGTGTTTAAAGACATATGAAACACTCTTTCTTCTTATTAAATCACAATTTCCTATCTGGAAGCCAACAAAAATAACGCTCGATTTTGAGATGGCAGCAATGAAAGCTGTGCGGAAGGTGTATTCTGGGATTAAAGTAAAAGGCTGTTATTATCATTATAACAGATGTCTGGAAAGGAAAACAAAACAATTAAAAATAACAACAAGTGTAAAAAAACGACACATTGCCAGATGTGCAGGATTAGCACGCTTACCTCCAGAATTCCTCGAAAGTGGTTACAATTATGTCATGAAAAAAAGTCCACCAGGTGATGATATTGCCAAATTCAATAAATATTTCGAAAGACAGTGGCTTAAGAAAACGAACTACACCAAAACTTGCAGTTGCAACAAAGAACTAATCAGAACGACAAATAATATAGAGGGTTGGCACAGTAGGCTTAATAGGTATATTGGACGACATAATCCTACACTTGCTCAACTACTTGAGACTTTGCAAAAAGAAACAAAAATGGTTGACTTTTACAATAGTAAAAGTAAAAAGAGGAGTACAAATTATACAGAAATCGAAATGGAAATTGACAATACTGTAAAAGACTTAAAAAACGGGACGATCACTGTAAAATTTAGGCCATTGCCTTGAAATTATTTGCCCCTATTCGTTTTATTTTTAAAGTGTACTTAAAATGTATGTCAGTTAAAGTTTAGTTATAAGTTATTTATAATAAATAAAAAAACCGACATCAAACGCCACTAAAAAGTATAAAATAATTTAATTTGTCCAGGTATGTTGAAGTCGGGCGGGCATCAATAGAAACGATGAATAAATAAATGATTAAGTTTATCTTAGTGTGTTTTTTAAATAAAACAATTTACTTTTGAAAATATTTTTGACTGGTTACGTAGTTAGAAAAAAATATTATTTGTACGATACTGGTTACGTAGCACGATTTAATTGGTATCGTACAAAGAATAAAATGTATTCGTACGTAACTGGTTTCGTAGTAAGACAAAATATTCTTTGCATGAAACTGGTTACGTAGCACTGGTTTCGTAGGCGGCCGAAGGGAAGTTCATTTTACTTTGAAGCTAATGTCATCGAATACGAATACGATCAATGGAATAACTTTAGACAATCGTACCTTAGACCTTCGTCATTTTATAAAAGCTGTGTTTCTCTGCGTATGCCCCCTATTAAGATAAGAGTGATTCCCGACTATAAAATTTGGATCATGTCTTTGGGAGATACCTCTACCTGATTTGGTAAACCATGGATTTTTACGGCCTAGCCTAGGCGTTAATCCAAGGTATAATCTATCTCCATTCTTTCAAAAGTTTCAAACCTGTCCAATTATTTATTAAAATTTAGTTATATGTGTGTGTGTGTATGTTTGTTACTCTTTCACGCAAAAATTTCTGAACGGATTTGGCTGAAACACGTTAGAATATTAGTAGGATAAGTAAAAAAAGAGCATATTATGAACTAGATGATGCCCGCGACTTCGTCCGCGCGGATTAAGGCCTGTCATTCCCGCGGGAGCTCTGTAATTTTCTGGAATGGAATTGATGCGGGTTGTTACGTTCCCTCAAATGTGGTTAGGCGAAGCAATGGCTGGGTCATGCGTCATGCTCGTGAACGGGTGCCACCGTCGGGAATGGGGCGCTACTTTATGTCTGCCCATCTTGAGATAGAAGTTAGTCGGTATGCATTTTTGGAACTTCCCTCATTGTGGAAACACTGCATATATAGCATAGTATTTACTGTATTGTAAATTTGTTTTGAAAAGAGCAACCGCCGAGTTTCTTGCTGGTTCTTCTCGGCAGGAAGGGCATTCCGAACCAGTGGTAGATTCATCGACTATTCAAAAGCACTTGTAAAAGTTTATTTGAATAAAAAATATTTCTATTCTATTCTATTCTGAATAAAGAGTAACCTATGTGTTAATCCTGGGTGTGAGCTATCTCCATTCCAAACAGCCAAATCGGTTAATTCGCAGTGCGTACTTATCTGTCCGTGGCCGTCACCGCGTGCGTGGTAACTCGCAGAAACACGCACCGTGGAAACCCAGCATAAGGCCGCTTTTTTTAAAATATCATTCTGGTGCCCAATTATTCGTAGTCTTTGCTGCTGTTAGGGAGAGGGTGGACTGGCTACTTTTAGCAGCGATCGCCGTTTAGCGTTCGATACGATGCTAAAAGTAGCGAAGGTCAGCATTTAAAAATCGCCGATGCTAAGAAACGCAACTGAAGCTAAGCTGAAGTGGCAGTGGGCAGGTTATATCTGCCGCAGAACCGATGGCCGATGGGGCAGACGTGTTCTGGAGTGGAGACCGCGTACCGGCAAGCGCAGTGTAGGACGCCCTCCAGCTCGCTGGACCGATGACCTTAAGAAGGTGGCGGGAAGTGGTTGAATGAGGACCGTGTTTGGTGGCGCGCTCTCGGAAAGGCCTATGTCCAGCAGTGGACGAATACAGGCTGATGGATGATGGAAGAAACGCAACTCGATCGCTACGACTGGCGTTTGTGTGCCCACGATTGCGTTGGGACTTCGGACGCGGAATCGAGCTTCCGAAAAGCGGCTAAAAATCAAAAATACGCCGATCGCTGCCACTAAAAGTAGCCAGTTTGCCCTCTCCCTTAGTTCTATTTAGAACGAGTGCTGATGAACGATTAAAATGTAGTACCGATTTTCTCGTAAGCTTCTTTAGTGGCAATATAAGCTCTGCAAGGAACAAATAAGTTGGTGGATCTATATTCTATTCTATACTAAGGCGAATCTCACACTGCGACGCGGCCCGCGTGATTCTGCGCGACTCCACGCGCGTAGATGCGTTGTTAGTGTGTGACACCGTGCGTGTTCTCTATACAAATAACGTCCTCCCGACCGAATCCAATCACGGCGGCCAACCTCCTTAGAGGTCAGCCATCTGCGCGAAAGATATTATAGTGCACAAGTGTGTTTTGCGCACAGGTGCACTCTCTATTCCCTCACTCTCATAGTCCGATGAGACGGAAATCCGACACGACCGGAGAGAGATCAGGCGCAGTATCGACGGCTTTACGTGCTCTCCGA
Organism: Oeneis ivallda; assembly: GCA_029955525.1. Taxonomy (NCBI): domain Eukaryota; kingdom Metazoa; phylum Arthropoda; class Insecta; order Lepidoptera; family Nymphalidae; genus Oeneis; species Oeneis ivallda. Next base: position 4,611,857 of record JARPMR010000028.1, read on the forward strand.
GGCACGGGGCTGACTCACCGCCAAATTCCTAACTCCAGGCTAGTACTGAGAATTTCTTTGGCAGAAAAACCCAATACATTTTTTTTCAACGGCCCGACCCGGGAATCGAACCCGGGACCTCGTCTTGCGCAGCAGTGGTTAGCTTGTTTCTATACAAACTGAGGTACTAACGAACAGCCTTAAACACACAGACCCGCGTCCGAGAGCGTCGCAGTGTGAGATCCGCCTTACACGTTCAAAGTTCTATAATAACATGGGCATGATTTCTTCAGTAAGTAGATAATTAAAAAATATTATAAACCATAATTATAATGAAATTATAAACAACTGCACAGTTCACATGCATAACTTGAATCCTGCCTTGTTTTCATAATATTATATTTTACCACAAAATAAAAGGTAATCTTATTACACAAAGTAACAATAAAAAAGAAAAGATGATGAAACATCAACAATAGCTAGGTAACACTAAAATCGGTATAAAAATGTTTTTTTTTACCAATTTCATCCATTTATTTTCTTTTTGACAGCTCAGTCACACTATATGTGAGATTGAGTGAGACACTATAATATAGAATAGAATAGAAATATTTTTATTTATCAAATAAACTTCTACAAGTGCTTTTGAATAGTCGATGAATCTACCACTGGTTCGGAATGCCCTTCCTGCCGAGAAGAACCAGCAAGAAACTCGGCGGTTGATCTTTTCAAAACAAATTTACAATACAGTAAATACTATGCTATATATGCAGTGTTTCCACAATGAGGGAATTTCCAAAAATGCATACAGGCTAACTTCTATCGTAAGATGGGCAGACATAAAGTAGCCCCATTTCCGCCGGTGGAACCCGTTCACGAGCATGACGCATGACCCAGCCATTGCTTTGCTCAACCATATTTGAGGAAACGTAACAATTGTCTCATAGCATGTAATATATTGTCTCACTCACTGTCACGTAGTGAGAGAGTGAGACTGAGCAGTCAAAGAAAATAAACGATTGTACAGGGCACTACCATTGTACTTCTATTAGCATAGAGTAGCACACACTAGTACACAAATCAAAAGTATTTCTCATAATAATGTAAACTGTAAAGTATTACTTATAATAACATAAAGTATTATTTTTAATACCTAATAATTAATACACGCAGACCTATTCAATGGTAAAATACTGATGGTGGAACCAAATGTATTTCCTTTTAATAGGAAAATAAGCAAAGTTGACCTCGAATTATACTTGCATGCAACAATAATGCAACGAGTGGGAATCAAACCAACTTGCAACCCTCCCCTCCTCGTCAAATAAGTGGAAAGCTTGTGAGTTGCGACAATAGTGCAATGGTCGGGATCGAATCTGCAATCTTTCAGACTTTAAAGGCAATCCATGAGAGTCAAAGTTGAACAGTTTTTGAGCACACTCTCCGAAATATCCTATAGAATACAAACAGATTAGTACATATATCCTGTAGAATACCAACAGACTGGTAAACTTGCACTGTTAAACTTAAATATTATACCTTACTTTCTAGTACAATTTTTATGAACTAAAAACTTTCTTTGCTGTTAGGATTGTTGTCCTAAAACTTTAAATATACTGTGCTTAATTATGGTTTTATATTGTCAGTCTTACAGTAAATTATTCATCTGTTTATATAATAGGCTATTTGACTATACTAAAAATATCATTTCATTTGGTGTCATCCTAAAAGATTATTACCTAAAAACATTATTCCATAGGACAAAACTAAAAAATAAAGTTTTATTTAATTAGAAAACATTAAATATAATTGCTATAATTCCGGCCATGGTCACGTGATCGAAAACGTTCCGTGATCTCGAATGACGTCACAGTCCACACCACCTATGGGATGTGGAATTGTCATTGTTTGAAATGTGAACTATGACGTCATGAGAGCAAATGGAACGTTTCGGCGGCAATTTATTTATTTGAATTTATTTCTCGATTTTTATGAAAAATACTGAAAATTATGCCGAAATATACGTTTTGTTAGCTTCAGTATAGCATTACTAACAATTTAAGATGATTTTCTAAAAGTAGTCAAATACCCTATTGTAGTCTTTTTGCTATAAACATAGATTTTGGGACAGTGTTGTTTGAATCAGTATATTGTCAGTCTAGTAAATTATTCATCTGTTTATATAATTGTAGTCTTTTTGCTAAAAACGTAGATTTTAGGACAGTGTTGTTTGAATCAGTATATTGTCAGTCTAGTAAATTATTCATCTGTTTATATAATTGAAGTCTTTTTGCTAAAAACGTAGATTTTAGGACAGTGTTGTTTGAATCAGTATATTGTCAGTCTAGTAAATTATTCATCTGTTTATATAATTGTAGTCTTTTTGCTAAAAACGTAGATTTTAGGACAGTTTTGTTCGAATCTGGCAAATCAGTTTTAATTTTACAGCAACCTCTTCCCACAGACTTTTCATCGACATCCTTACACAATTCAAAATCTTTGAATTTATTCTGTAGTGTTTTATTTATGGTCGTGTTAAGCTGTTTCTCTAAATTGGACTTTGTTAGGGATGTTTCAAATTTTTTACACGTTTGGTATACTGATGTCCGACTTTCGATAGATTTCTTCCATTCATCCATAGAGTTGGTGTTTCTAGTGTGGTACTTTAACAATTCCTTGATGACCTGCTCTGTTTCGCTCATGCCCAGCTTGGTTTTCAGTTGGCCACCACTAAGTTTCACCAGAAATTCACTGACATTATACTCAGCTAAACCAGATTTAACTAGGCTTTTGGAGAGCTTTTTAAACTTACCCTCCTTAGTCTTCACTATCAACTCGCCGTATTTGTGAACATTGTCATCAAATATGGAGGAACTGTAAAAAAAATTGAATTATTTATTTGTTAATCTGTATAGTGGGAGAGAGGCTTAGGCCATGGCTAACACCTCTACTGTCAAAAAAGTGCCGCCAAGCAATTTAGCGTTCCGGCACAATGGCCTTTAGAAACCGATTAGGGGTATGGATTGAATGTTCACTGCCATACCCTTTCCAGTTATCATCATTAACAACCCATCAACGGCTCACTACTGAGCTCAGGTCTCCTCTCAGAGAAGGGTTAAAGGCCATAGTCCACCACGCTGGCCCAATGCAAATTGGCGGACTTCACACACCTTCGAGAACATTATGAAGAACTCTCAGATGTGCAGGTTTCCTCACGATGTTTTCCTTCACCGTTGAAGCAAGTGATATTTAATTGCTTAAATGCACTTGACTGAAAAGTCAGAGGTGCGTACCCGGGCTCGAACCTGCGACCATCCAAATAGGAGACCACCGTCCTAACCACTAGGTTATGACTGCTGCTTTCCAATTAGCCCACTACCATCTTAGACTGCATCCACACTTACCATCCGGTGAGATCGCAGTCAAGGACTATCTTGTCATTGAATAAAAACCTTATAGTTGAATATGTTGTTAGAATAATTGTAAATTTTGCAGAAGCCCATGAAAATTTCCTTCATCATCATGTCAACGTTGAGGCGATCCTACTGCTCGATGTAATGCAGTTAGTGAGGAGGCTTAAAAGGACAAACACCTATGAGCTAGTTCTTACTTTTTAGTAGTGAATAATGAATAAGAAGAAACTCAGCTCAGTTGCTCTTTTCAAAACAAAATTGGTTGTCTGTAAAGTCGGTTTACGGATGATAGTTTTACGTGATAACGTCTTATAGAAACATTGATGAAAAATTGCATACTTTTATGAATTGAATTGAATTATTTACTGAATTATCATTATTTTGTATAATACAAAGAAGGAGTTAATTGAAAATAACAATTTTCTCAAGTCACAAGCCTTGGGCCGATCGTGCCTCTCTATCGCTTGTTCCGCGCTCTCGCTTGCACGCGCAGGCTCAGGCGGAACGTGGCACTTTTTCGTGCGTGCAGCCGCTGTTCATCGATCAATGAGACGTTATCACGTCAAAAAAAACAAATTAGATACCTCTTAAAATCGTGAGTCGGCGAAAACCAAACTTCGTCGCTACCGACTAAGAATTGTTGCATTACTCCATTAGCAGCGGGGACCCATTCTTCGCATTTCTGACTCCTCAGCTCCACACCATTTGAAATTACTAAAGTCTTCTCCATTGGCAAAACGCCGTACACACCGATTTGTTCGATTGAAATCTCCTTTTGATCAGGCGGATCACGAACTTCTATCCATATTAGGTGTGGGTTTAAATAGTGGATTATATCTACTTTGTAGCTATCGCGCGGCAGTTCCATTTTGGTAGATAAGAAATGGATCGGATAAGTAAGAATAACTTAGTAGGTAGGTAGTTCAAGTAAATTTAAGTTTCAGCTAAGTAGGTATAATAAGCAAATTGCAAAAGCTTAGAGCATGAAATATTATCTGCTGAATGCTGAAGTGTTTTGCACTGTATTTATCACATTTTCCCTTTGTTTTAAAGTGTTTTGAACGGTAGTTGGAAACACAAAGTACTTTTATTTAAGGAACGTGCGAATTCGGCGAATCGAATAACGAAGTGATTTTTGATTTTAAATGTACTGACGGGTGACGGCAGGTTAGAAGTTAGAACTTCATGGTCTAGGCAGAGTAAAGATACATACAGTTATAATTCTACTGTGGTCTAGGTTAGTGATGTAACCGGTTTTAAAAAACCTAAAAAATACCGGTTTTCGTAAAAACCGATAAACACCGGTTTTCGTTTGCTGAAACCGAATATTTTTCTCTCTCTACTTTGATCTCGCGGGGATGCTCGAACTGTTCGAAGACGGATTTTGGACGAGAAGACATCTCGGAGCTTCCCGACCGCTGCCCAGCCGAGTTGGATTCGAAGGTTGATCTCTTTCTAGAAATTGAACCTACCTAGCTTGCAGAGTTTTACAAAATAGTTTAAGAAATGTACTAAACATGTACTAAAATAGAGAGTTTTACCTACCAATAAAACTTACCTATTATTTTTCCTGAGATATCCGGAATCCATGTTGAGTTTAGCGTTTCCGTTTTTCGTATATTCTGACTTAGCGATACCCTCGCTTCCGGTCCCCACCCTGTATCCGTGTCCAATATGGCGACGCCGCGGGATCGCGGATGAGGCCATCTTATTTTCTCATTATAAGCGTAAGTACCAGGTAGGAATTATGTGGATTCCGGATATCTCAGGAAAAATAATAGGTAAGTTTTATTGGTAGGTAAAACTCTCTATTATTTGTTCCGTCTTCGATATCCGGAATCCATGTTGAGTGATATGTTTGATTTCTCCTGGTACTATTTGGTTGATGCTATAATGTGTTCAAAAATGCTATGGCATGCAAAAAGAAATAATTACGTATTAGATGACTATATTTCTATAGCCAGAATTGAATCATCTTCTTACCAATGTAATGATGAAACCACCAAAAGCAACGTTATAGTGAGAGACCTCGCCACTGACCGTGATGCCCATGGGAGCACAGGTGTCGAGGCTTCTCAACCGTTTAAGACACAAGGAAGATCACTTTCCTGGTAATGTTTGGTAATGTATATCTGAACCATCCGTGATAACATAATTCATGGGATTTCTCTTCGACTGAATTAGAGTCGTCTGCATCAGATTTTCTAGCCACCATTCTAGTTCGCCACATACCTCTTTCGGTAAACGCATGGGTTTGAGAGGATGTTGACGCAGACAACTGCTGTGACGTCGATGAATGGTTCGGCACTGCAACCTTCCCCGGTGGGTGATGAAGGTCGCAAAGTTGAGAAAACCCTAAGAGGACAGGGCCTGCTTAAGGGTCCAACTGCCAGTTGGTAGAAAGGATATTAGACCAAATTTCTTATATCCATCAAGGGACGAGGACAATATGGCTATTGGCTAGGCTTTTCGTCAGTGGACTCCTCGCTGCGAGCGAGGACTCGCCGCTGCGCTCGCGATCATTTACATATCTTAGGTATTTCCTATCATCATCATCATCATTATCAACCTTTAGATGTCCACTGCTGGACATAGTGTAACATGATATTTTCAATATCAGTTCGTTTAAGATTTTCGTAAAAAACCAATCAATTATTTTATGTATAAAGTGAGACTGCTAACTCCATCTGTGGGACCACGGGGGCGTAAGCTCCTGTCGAGACGCCCGAAGTCTCGTAATCTGCCACAGCGCCAAAAGAGGGCGCTGTTTTAAAAACAAGGTAAGAAACAGATGTCACCAACACAAGTTGACATTGATCTGCAGTTAATCAAGGACAGTTGACAGCCTTCGCTTTGGGAAGAGGTTAGAAGGCATGTACGCGGTTTAACATTTAATCAAGTTCGGGAAAACCCGTTCGGTATTCGATCGGAAATTGATTTCTGAATTTTGTCTTTTCGTTGGTTGACCGCCGTAGAGGGCAGACATGCCACACAGAGGTTAGGAAAGCATTGAGTTGTACAACATGGCCGGACATACCTTGTTGGAGTGAAAATTTTATTGTAAATGGATAGTGAGTATAAATTTTGGCGTGTTCGTACATTTCTTTTGTGAGTCCGCGATACTAAAGTGCGTTTTCCAATCTTTCTAGCCTAACGTTTGACCTAATTGTGGTGTTGGGTGGGGAAACGCAGACTGCGAAAATGCAGGTTAGTTCTTATGCTGGTTTTTTTCCTTGTGAAATACACACGTGTCGCTGTCATACAAATTGAAATTTGTTTTATTTCTCCTTGCAGCGAGCGTGGGATTTCATATTCCGACGAAATTCGTCGGAAATTTAGTGGAAGTTTTGTTGGTGATGACGGCGTGATTTTTCCTGTGACGTCACACCTTACATCCGGTGCTATCCTGCGCATCCTCGCTTGTAAGCGGGATTAGGCGGTGCATCGTCGACAACGAGGGGCGTGCCGACCTTTGGAGGACGTATTTCGGCCACGTCATGGTCTACGCATCGAGTCGACAGCACACTTACCAGGTGGACCCGTTCTTTTCTTTCATTTTTTTTGTTTTCTATGAAATTTTAATTCTAAATAGTGACCTTTTAACTTTCTATGAGTTTTAAAAAGTAATATGATACGATTAGTTGTCTACATATGGTGAACACAAAGACATAACCTCCCTTGTAAATGGAATCTTCTTTTTAGTTCAATTAAATCTAATTATTTAGTTTAAGGAGTTTAAATCATTGTCTCAACCTGCTTATTCGTCAACACATTCCTAGTGCGTTGTCCGTTCGGACACACCCCTGAGGTTTCCGCCAGCCGGAGTTAGCCCATGATATGAGTTGACGGGTAGGTATTGGTGGGTCAAATATTAGTCTGTGATATAGTTATTCTAAGCTGTGTTTATTTCTAAATTTTTAATAACCTAGTGTGTTACCTATGCCTGAATAAACAAAGATAACTTGTTAGGGAAAGATTTTTATTCCCAATATTCCTAGTCACACAGTCACAGAACTTCTGTTAGCATTCTCACTGGATCCACAACGCACGACCAACTCGGACCATATTCCGGGTAGGGATTTTCCTCTATAAGTGATCCAGGGGGAAACGCTACAGTGGCGCCCTTAACGTATATTTTATTCCATAGCCACTGGTAATACAGTGGCGCCCTTTCGTGTAAATAAATTTATAGCCACTGGTGATACAGTGGCGCCCACTCGTGATTGATTTTTTAACTATATACCTAGGCGGAAAAATAATGTACCTGTTTATTTTTTTTAATTTGATAGCCACTGATAATACAGTGATGCTCACTCATGATTAAATTTTTTTAACTATATACCTGTTTATTTTTAATTTTGTATAGCCACTGATAATACAGTGACGCCCTCACATAATTCTTTTTATATCCACTAGTAATACAGTGGTACCGTTATAGGATTTTTTTTAAATTTTGTGTATATTATTTGCTTTGTTTGCTTTGCGAATATTAATTGATGGTATATAAAGATTTTTTTGTTTATTTACTACTACTTACTCAATACTTCTAAACACAGTGCTATCCTTATGGATATTAACCAATAATAATTTTTTTTTCTTAGAGCGATTACTAATATTAGTGACGTTCAACTTAAAACTTGTATAATCACTGTAATATTACAAAGTGAATAGTAGTAAATACCAAATTAAATAATCAATTAATTTTTTATAAAAGTTTGTGGCTGTGTGCTAGGGGATTTTTATATTATGACTTTGTGGATCACCATGTTAAATTGTAATCAATATAGGTAAATACCAGTGTTACCATTAATTCTAAAATATAATAATACTCTTCCATACTCGTACTTAGAGTGCATTTAATGTTTGTATAATATTATACCAGACTTTCTCTTAGCAAAAATTAATTTAGTAATTTAGCATTTCCAATTAATTTAAGTGATATCAACTTAATTAATTTATTATTTGTTTGTAATTGTGTACACCATCCGTTACAAAAATGGAAAAGTCTAGGATTATACAATTTCACTCGTTAAGGAAGGACGAATTAATTTATGAAGTTTCCATTCGTTCGGAAACTCCAGCTAACACTGTTGATGACCTTCGACGCCAAATGCGTAAACTTACATTAGAATGTCCATCTGAAGCCATTGTAGAGACGGATCTAAGCGCTGATTCAGAGTTGACAGTTATTATTGAAAAGTTTCAAGAGTTGGTCACTCTATTCGGGAAATGGGAAAAGTCTAGAGAAAAGGTTTCCTTCGCTAGAGCTCAAGCCCTAGCGTACCACCTCTATCATAGGTTGAATAGGATTTCAGACGTTGAACCTGATAAGATCCTCACAAAAACAGCTGACTTAAAACGCAAACTTGAAAAATTGATAACAACATATATTGAATCCCCAACCACTGCCGTTCCAGGAACATCAACAGCAGCACCAGAGGCTCCAACGGTCGAGTGTTCCAGCGAGAAAAATATTGCCAAGTGGAACATTAAGTTCACCGGAACAACGGATCCTCGCTCGTTCCTTGAGAGAATCTAGGAGTTACAAAGCTGTTACGGGGTATCGGATGAGAAACTTTTCAAGTCTGCGGCACAGTTGTTCAGCGATCAAGCGCTTCTTTGGTTCCGAGGAATCAAGCAGCAGGTACGTACTTGGTCTGACCTAAGGGACCTGACACTGGAAGAATTTGACCCAGTAGACTACGATTACCGGCTACTGGGTGAACCAGAACTCAGGAGGTGGATGAGCCTATCCATATATATTTTTCTGTTATGGCCTGTCTATTCGGTAGGTTAAGAACAGAATTGTCGGAGGCTCCGAAGCTGGAAATTCTCTTGCACAATATTCGCCCAACATTTTCTCAACAACTAGCGCTGGTTCCCATTGAATCGATCAGTCAACTGAAAGAAAGTTGTAGGAAAATTGAAGCGGCTAGCCAGCGAGCAACTTACTTCGCTGAGCCTGGCAAGTCGACGAATGTAATTACCCCAGAATTTTCATATAAACCTAAGAGTAAACCCGTAGCTTTTGTAAATAACCAGGACATGGATAAGCAGGGACAAAATTCTCATCAAAATAAGGTTCCTGATAAGCCTTTCATCAAGACCGGTTCATCTCATCAATATAAAAATAGTAGTGGTGCTAACCCACAACAACCAGGTCTATCAGGTAGCTGCTGTCATTGCAAGCCTAGCAATGTACAGAAACAGCCCGCGAAAAGGAAGGTATACTGCTTCACTTGTAAAACACCAGGTTTTACAAAGTTAACCTGCCCAAATTGTAAAAAGAATAAGGCTAATTCAAAAAACTAATTAGCTCGAACTGCGGCAACTTAAATAATAATATTTCAAAATTCAATACTTTTGGCTCCTTAGCTACAGTTCGATTCTCACCTCAAAAAGATGATATTAGGCCATATTTAAAAATTAATATTGCTAACTTAGAAGTCTACGGATTACTCGACTCAGGAGCGTGTATGTCTATTTTAGGCAACAATGCCCATGAACATTTTGTACAACTGGGTTATACATTCATTCCTTTCTTTGACAGTTCATGTACAGTGGCAAATGGAGTTCAACTTCAATCACTAGGTCATATTTATTTACCTGTATCTTTTAATAACATTACCTGTGCCATAAAGTTTTATGTAGTTCCTGCCATAGTCTCGGATATGATTCTAGGATGCGATTTCTGGAAGGCGTTTGGTGTAGCCCCAGAAATATTTGAAAGAATAGATTACCGATGTTCACCTTTAAGTTTTTGTGATGCTTTAACTACCAAGAATGTCCACGCTATCCAGCCGTTCGACAATTTGTTCTCCGATCAACGAGAAATAGCCAAAGCCATAATAGAAAAATATAACGATATTTCTTTTGAGAAAAAAGGGTTAGGTAGAACCTCGTTAATGGAGCATGTGATCGACACTAGAGATGCTGAACCGATTAGGGTGAAACAATATCCATTGTCTCCAGAGAAAAAGTTAGCTCTTCAAGCAGAATTAGACAGGATGTTAGCCTTAGACGTTGTTGCTCCTAGTGAAAGTCCATGGAATAATCCGGCTATTCTTGTGAAAAAATCAAACGACGATTGGAGATTCTGCTTAGATTGTAGGAAGCTGAACGCTGTTACAAAAGGGGACTCTTATGCAATTCCTTATATTCCACAGATCTTGGACAGTTTGAAGGAAGCTAAGTTTTTATCAACAATAGATCTATCATCCTCATTTTGGCAGATTCCTCTGTCAGAGAGTTCTCAAGAGAAAACAAGCTTCACGGTGCCAGGTCGGGGTTTATTTCATTTTAAGGTGATGCCCTTTGGTTTATGCAACGCACCAGCTCGTCAGCAACGACTTATGGACATGCTGATTAATCAGAATTTTAGCAGTGACGTTGAAAATGGATTCGTATTTTGTTATATTGACGATATAGTCATCTGTTCGTCTGATTTTTCAACGCACCTATTATTATTTAACCGAGTACTTGATAAATTGAGATCGGCAAATCTTACAGTGTCGTTTGATAAATGCAAATTCTTTAGGGAATCCATTAAATATCTCGGGTATATCGTTGACGAGTATGGTCTACGTACGGACCCTGACAAGATATCAGCGATTTTAAATTTTCCGACTCCGACCACAGCTCATGAAGTAAAAGTGTTTCTAGGAACTTGTTCATGGTACAGGCGTTTTATTCGAAATTTCTCAACTATTGCAGCCCCGTTGAATAAGCTCACCAGTAAAGGGAAGAACACGCCGAAGTTCCAGTGGAACGACGCAGCAGAGGAAGCTTTCACGGTGCTGAAGAACGCGCTCGTATCTGCACCTGTACTTGCAGTTCCCGACTTCGAGAAACCATTTATCGTTCATTGCGATGCTTCATCGTATGGTCTAGGAGGTATGTTGTCGCAAGTCGTTGACGGGGTAGAACATCCGATCGCGTACGTTAGCAGATCCTTAAATAAAAGTGAGAGGAATTATAGTGCTACTGAGAGGGAGGCATTAGCCGTAATCTTCTCAGTAGAGAAATTTCAAGCATACCTAGGATCTAGAAAATTCAAAATCGTCACTGACCATTCATCACTAAAATGGTTCTTAAACTTAGAAAACCTGTCTGGTAGATTAGCTAGGTGGGGTTGCCGATTGTCTCAGTTTAACTTCGAAATCGAACACCGGAAGGGCACGGACAATGTGTTCCCAGATGCCTTGTCTCGGTTGATGAAAGTAGAGGCGATTCAATCAAGTCCATCAGCGTCTACATCCAGTACGAATGATGAATGGTATGACAGATTATATAATGGTTGCAGATCTTATCCTTCTAATTTTCCAAATTTTATGATTAAAGATAACACTCTTTTCCGATTTAGTAAAAGCAAATATAATCTCACCAGCGAGTTTGACTGGAAAGAGGTTATATCTAAGGACAAGAGATCTGCAATCATTCGAGAAAATCACTGTGAAGCGACTGCAGGACACCTCGGTATTTTTAAAACCCACAGACGGTTATGTCTGAGGTACTATTGGCCAGGAATGCATAAGGATGTGTTACAATTTGTGAATGCTTGTGAATTATGCAAGGCGTACAAACACTCGACTCAAGCAACACCAGGATTGATGGGTAAACCGAAGGTTTGTTGTCGACCGTTTCAGGTAGTGTCAGTGGATTTGGTTGGTCCGCTGCCACGATCCAGATCTGGCTACACTTTCCTTCTGGTTGCTACGTGTTGTTTCTCTAAATACACCCTTCTTTTCCCTTTGCGTCGTGCAACATCAGCTCATGTGGTTAAACACTTGGAGAGTGGTTTGATCCTAGTACATGGGGTGCCTGAGAGGATTATCCTTGATAATTCGTCGATCCTGACCAGTGCAGAGTTCAAAAAGGCCCTCCAGAAATTCCATGTGCCACGGTTGGACTATACTCCTAAGTATACACCACAAGTAAAACTTGTAGAACGTTACAATAAAACTGTCATGACGGCGGTCACGTCTTACGTTGAAGACAACCATCGCAGTTGGGATGAGAACCTCAGTAAGATCCAGTTCGCAATAAATAGCGCGGTGAACGAATCCACTGGGTTCTCTCCATTTTTCTTGGTTCATGCCCGCGAACCAGTAGTCAACGGTGACTTCTACAAGGATACTGACAATGAGTATACAGTAGGTATGCCACGAGAGGTGTATGCAGGGAACTTTGGTTGTTTGCAAGAGATCTTTGACAAAGTGCGCGAAAAGCTACTCCAAGCACACGCTAAAAACGCCAAACATTATAACCTTAGGCGTAGAAATGCAAAATTCTCGGTTGGAGATTGGGTATGGAGGTCTTCCTACACTCAAAGTGACGCCAGTAAATTTAAAATGGCAAAGCTCGCTCCAAAATATGAGAAATGTAGGGTAACCAAAGTACTATCCCCACTTGTGTACGAGTTAGAGAGGATGGATGGTACGAAGATTGGTTCCTGGCACATTAAAGACCTAAAGGCTTAGATTGTTACTCAGTTCAAATCCAGTTCCGAATCAGTGTCTGAATACGTTACAGTATTCACACACAGATGTGTTAGGGTGTGGTACACTTAAATTGTAAGTTACTACCTAGGCATAAGCGTGAAGTATGAAAGTTGTATGTGAGAGATGTAGATACGTTGATGGAATTGTTGAATCACATGTGAGCTGAGACAATCGCGTTACCTTTTTTCAACCATAGCACTTATATTTGGGTGCACATTTATTGTGAAAGGCGAATTGGATTCGCATTTTCTTCGCTGTGCTACGCACAGAGACTTCTTTATTCGAAGTTTAGTTTCGCATTGTATCTTGCTGCGCTTTGCGCAGAGACGACTATCGCAGTGTTCATTTAGCTCTTTGGATGCTAGGAACTAGTTCCATGACACTTTGGATAGACTGTAACGCTAGGCGCCATCTAGCGGACTAAGCTAATATTTACTATCTATTTTCCTTAAATTCTAAGTATATATTTAAATATATAGTAAAAATTATATAAGTAAATAAATAAAATATACATAACATTATAAAATAAATTAAAATAAAATCTTAATACATAAACATAATACATAAACTCAAACGAGTACGGTCGTACGTAAAATGTGATGCACTGGGACTCGATTACCTGCAACGGTGAGAGACGTTCTTTCTTTTTCGTCTCGTTCGAACGTTACCTACCGCTACATAAGAAACTAAAGTTTTGAAATTTCTGAGACATTTTAATTTCTACAAATGAAGAGAAATTCTGATCAAAGAGTGATTACCACTGTGTGATTATTTAATACGAAGGAATTGCCCCGATATTGGGTGAGTGTTGTGAATTAACTCGATGTTCGTTAGGTACCTGTACATATTAGATTCCATTTTCATAGATTTCATTAAAAATGCTGATTCATTTTAGAATGCTTGTTCTTTTGTATTTAAAATCTCGACGATCTTTAGATAGTCTAACAATCTATACAACATTTAAAACAATAATTATGTTTTGAATGAAAATTTAACGTGTCACGTCACATACCTAGCCTATAGTAAAATCTTGTTTCCTTCTAGAAAATTATATCCAAAATCTTTTTGAATAAGAAATACCCTAAGATTATTATTGATATCATGTTTTTATACTGATTAACTTTGTAAATGTAAACTGTAAAAGAAATTAACTATTAATTAACGTGTGTTGCATTCGACCATTTTGCCTGCCTGATTGTCATTTAGTTCTCGCGTCTGCTATTGTAATTATGTCTAGTTGGCCTCATCATTGATCACTATTTAATGCTTAAAATCGCCTATGCCATCTCGTCTCACCGTCATGCATCCTTGGCCGAAGATCAATGTTGTAGTCCAACTATGAAAGAGGACAAATTCTAAAACGTCCACTTTCGACTACATTCCAGGGTTCTTTCTTCCCTCCCCTACCTCGACCTGCGCTCACTACTTCTGGCGCGAGGTTAACCGGCTACCGACCGACCTGGAGTGGATGAAGACTACCTCGGCGACACTACCCGACGGCGCGCTCAACCCCCAGGGCAGTGGCATTTTTTACGAATTACTTAAAGACTCTCAAACTGTATAGTGCATACTTACCTACGACCCGGCTCTCCGCGTATTTCAGATTAATTGATTTAAATAATTTTTGTAATTCTAAATTCCCACATTAATAGAAAATTCTAATTAATTGTAATCCATATTTATTAAATAAGTTCTACCTAGCTAAATTCTTTCTGTTGCCACCTAGAACGCGACAATGGCGCCCACCTTCTTATGTACTATACAGTCCTGAGCAAGTTTTGAGTAAGCTCGAAGTATTTTGTAGTTATCACTGGTGATGGTTGCATTTAGATATTAAATTAAGTTGCTCAACTTGTATGGATGGCTGTGCAATTTTAATTAATTTACTGCTCATTAAAAGTCTAATTCTTTTGCTCAAAATCTAATAATTTTAATTCTAATTGCTGACATACAAGTTGAACCTAGTTAAGCTGATTTAGTATTATATCAATCAACAAGTGCTGTAGCTGATCATATTGTACGCAATCGTTTTAAATTGCAACACACACTCATCGGTCTCGTTATTAATTCTACTCAATTTTTTTCTCTTCTTTGAAAATTAATAATGTCGTTTCCAATAAAATATTTATCTCTACAAAAATCAGAACTTGAATATGAGGTTGCCGTTCGTGGACTCACACCTGCAGATTCTGTAGCGGAACTGCGAAAACAAATCGTAAAGATCTCTGTCTCATTACCTTCGGAAGATATACTAGAATCACATTTAGACCCAGCAAGTGATCTAAAAGCAGTTAAAGAAACTTTAAATAAGTCTCAAAATAATCTTTCAATTCTAAAAAATAAATTTGATAAAAACTTATATACTAGAACCGAGACTATACTTAATCACGTCCATCATAGAATAAATCGAATAACACCTACAGAAGATCTTCAGGAAATATATAAAGCATGCCGTTCCAATTACAAGGTTCAAAATAACGACATACTCTCCTTGAAACCAACGAGTTGCCCTTTACCGCCTGATACAGCTGCTCCTACCGAATCAACAACAGCCCCTATTACTGAAAGAATCTTTTCCTGCGATAAAAACATAGCTGCAGAGATATCCAAAATTAAGTTTTCTGGAAAAACTTGTGTACGGGCATTTATACAGAGAATGGAAGAGTTTATTTTATCCAGGGATGTATCGCGTAGTAAGGTCATGTCATATGCATACGAATTCTTCACTGAAGATGCACTGCACTGGTTTCGCTACGCGAAACATAAAGTAAATTCTTGGGATGAGCTGGTACTTTTACTAAAACAAGATTTCAGTCACATTGACTATGACTACAGATTACTCTCGGAAATTCGTAGTCGTACACAGGGGGAGCAAGAAAATATCACCATTTACCTATCAATAATGCATGGAATGTTCTCGCGGCTAAATAATCGTCTCTCTGAAAGTGAACAACTTGAAATTATCCTGCATAATATACGACCTTGTTATGCAAGTACACTTGCAGCCTCTCCTGGCGTAAAGGACATTGAGACACTAAGAAATGTTTGTCGCAATTATGAAAGCATTCAGTCACGACTTAAACAATTTCGAGAACCTCCTAAGGCTAATTCAGAAACACTTGCACCTGAATTTGCCTACAACAAACCAAGCACTACTGGTAACACCAATTCAAACTATAACTACAATAAGAAACCTAACCATTATTTTAATACACATTCTAATAACTACAATAAAAATTACTACTCACAACATTATAATTATCTAAATAAAAATCACAAACAAGGCCACTCTAGTAACACAAACAACACAAACACATATCGAACTAATACCACTAACACAGAATCATCAATACCTAATCAAAATAAAAACTTACCTGTTACTGCCGTCTCTTCTGAACCTACAAACGTTTTTTGCCCTAGGTGTAGGAACAATACTCACTCTCTGAAGCAATGCAAGTTACCTCACTTTCCCATATGCTTCAAATGCGGAAATAAGGGAATTCGCTATCCGGAGTGTCAAAATTGTCATTCTAATGAACCTAATACAAAAAACTAGGCAGTCTGGATTGTCGATTCAGTGACGATACTAATCGTAGTAACAATTTCAATGAATCTGAATGGAAAGATTGGTTAGAGACTATCTCTAAATATTTTTCTTGCTACACTGTTTCGTCAATCCAAAATTCTAATATCAACTCACGTCCGTATGCCTTGATCGAGATCAACGGTTTACAACTGACAGGTTTACTCGATTCTGGTTCATCTGCTACAATATTAGGTAATCATTCTCACGAAATGTTAACTAAATCTGGATTCAAACTAAATAACGGCGAAAATCTACAATTCGTTGCTGCGGACGGTGTGAAACTAAAATCTATTGGTTTTATTAACTTACCGGTCTCTTTTGCTAATCAACTACACATTATTAAAGCTCACGTAGTTCCTCAAATCTTAAACGACCTTATCCTAGGTATGGACTTCTGGAATACATTTAACCTATTTCCTAAACATATAAAAAATGTTATTTTGAAACAGCATGATGTTACACTAGCTGAAATATCAAGTAATGAACATAAACATCTTTGCTCGTATGATCACTTAACTCCAGCTCAAAAAGTAACAGCAGATCACATTATATTAGAATTCCGCAAAAATTCATACGAAGAACGAGGTTTAGGACGTACATCTCTTATCACTCACACTATTGACACTGGTGATGCTACTCCTGTCCGACAAAGGTACTATCGGATGTCCCCAGAAAAACAACGAATCCTAATCGAACAACTGGATGAAATGGTGAAGGAAGACATCGTAGAGCCTTGTGATAGTCCTTGGTCGTCACCTGTGCTACTGACTCCTAAGAAGAATGGAGAACTTTGATTCTGTCTAGACAGCCGCAAGTTAAACGCAGTCACTAAGAAGGACGCGTATAGTTTGCCTTACATTTCTGAAATCCTGGACAACTTGCGTGATGCTAAGTACCTAAGCAGTATCGATTTGTCCAAAAGCTTCTGGCAGATCTTAATTAAAGAAGAAGATAGATGCAAAACTAGCTTCTATATTCCCTCTCGTGGCACTTACCAATTTAAATGTATGCCATTTGGCTTAACCAATGCACCAGCTACACAGCAGAGGTTAGTCGACAGTTTATTCTACGGCCCTGAATTTGAGCACCTAGTATTTGCATTTGTCGACGACATTATAATAGTTTCGCCTACTTTTGAGAAACATATATCGCTTTTACTACGCGTTCTAGAAAAACTAAAATCTGCGAACCTAACCATCAACTTTACCAAAAGTCAGTTTTTCAGGCAACAGCTAAAATACCTAGGTTACGTAGTTGACTCTAATGGCCTACATGCTGATCCTGAAAAAGTTCAAGCTATTGTTAACTATCCCACTCCAACTAATCGAAAGGAACTAAGACGATTCTTAGGTACAGCCTCATGGTACAGAAGATTCATTCCTAATTTCAGTTCTTTAGCGGCACCCCTTAATAAGCTGACCTCACTAGGCAAAAAAGCACCTCCATTCTTGTGGACTTCTAAAACGGACGAGGCCTTTAAAAAGTTAAAGGATTGCCTCATTTCTGCGCCTGTGCTGACTTGCCCTAACTATTCTGAACCTTTTGAGGTGCATACTGATGCAAGTGATTATGGCATCGGTGCTGTTCTAACTCAGGTGCAGAATGGTGACGAAAAAGTTATAGCGTATATGAGCAAGTCACTAACTGATCGGGAACGTAACTTTAGTGCTACTGAGCGAGAAGCGCTGGCAGTTCTAACAGCCATAGAACACTGGCGCTGTTATTTGGAAAACGGTCGCAAATTCACGGTCTACACTGATCATGCTGCCTTAAAGTGGTTCATTAATCTCAATAACCCTACTGGCCGATTAGCTCGTTGGGGTGTTCGATTATCAGCCTACAACTTTGAAATAAAACACCGTAAAGGCTCTGAGAACATAGTACCTGATAGTCTCTCACGCTCTGTTCCAATAGCTGCTATAAATGATGTTACTAATTTACCTTCCAACACATCAGACCCTTGGTACCTAAATATCTATAATGGATGTCAAAATTCTCCAACCTCTTTTCTTAACTATCGAGTATCTAACAATAAGCTTTACCGCTATGTAAAAAGCCTAAATCCACTAACGAGAGAGTTTGAATGGAAAGAAGTTATACCTGCAGAATCTAGGACTGAAATTATTTCTAAAAACCATTCGGAACCCACTGCTGGTCATTTTGGCGTCTTTAAAACACTAAAACGACTAAGTCTGAGTTACTTCTGGCCTGGTATGCATCGCGACGTAACTAATTTTGTTTTAAATTGTGATACATGCATTGCCCATAAACACCCTAACCACACAACTCTTGGAGTCATGGGTAGACCTAAAATCTGCTCAAGACCGTTCCAAATGATTAGTATAGATCTAGTTGGACCTCTACCAGCCACTCGGAATCAGAATACATTTTTACTAGTTGTAGTATGTTGCTTCAGTAAGTACTGTTTATTATTTCCTATAAGACGTTCGACAGCTAATATAATTGCTCGCCTTCTAGAAGAGCAAGTGTTCCTGGTACATGGTATTCCAAGTACAATCCTCATGGACAACGGTAAACAGTTTACTGGCAATATCTTACGGCAGTTATTTGAACATTACAAAATACCTAATATTCTGTACACACCCAAATATACACCTCAAGTGAACTCGGTAGAACGCTATAATAAAACCATAATGACTTCTGTATCAACTTTTATCGAAAACGACCACCGATCTTGGGATACTAATATACCTAAGATACAATTCGCACTAAATAGTTCTGTTAACATAGTTACTGGCTTTACACCATCATTTTTAGTATTTGGACGAGAACTTATAAGCTGCGGATCTCACTACGTAGATTCTGAAACTACAGCTGCAGATGACATAGTTTTTATACCTAGAGATGAATACGCCGAAAATTTAGGAACGCTGCGCAAGGTATTCGATAAAGTACAGTCATCACTACTAAAGGCTCATTCTCGAAGTACCGTTAACTACAACTTGCGACGCAAATATGCAGAGTTTAATCCAGGTGATATAGTTTGGAGACGCACATACTATCAAAGCGATAAAGACAATAAATTCGCCAAGAAACTCGCTCCTAAATATATAAAATGTCGTGTCATTAATAAAAAATCACCCTTGGTTTATGATCTAGAAGATCTTAACGGAAACAACTTAGGGACTTGGCACATTAAGGACCTTAAGCTGACAAATCTTCATTAGCAAATTAAGCTTTACTTACTACATAGCCCTAAATAACTCCTACTCCACTTTTATTACAAAATTAGTCCATTGTAATTGTAAATGATGAAACTTCTACCGAATGCTACAAATTAAATACTACTATTTTCTAACAAAATTATAATGTCTTACGACCTAAAAGTAAGATAATTTAATTTTGACATCCTGACGACCTAAAAGTCGAGATATCTTATATTTTCTTAATATTATTCACTGACCTAAAAGGTGAAAAATATTTTAGTTGGGTATTAACTTTACCGGATCATCATTACAAAACTACAGCTCTTGGACAATTATCTGAAATATTGTTATGTCTGAGTTTTTGTTGCTAGATCACGAAGACTCTGTATGCTAGGACGCAGCGACACTGCTGTAAAGTGCCGTTGCTATATTTATTAGATTGATGGATAAAAATGAAGGAGTGAATGAGTGAATAATGTCAGAGGAAGTATGAATTTAGAGACATAACTTTTAGGCTTGATATACAGTTGAGTACGGATTTCACTAGGTAAAATCCTTACCTAAAAAGGGGGATATGTAACGCTAGGCGCCATCTAGCGGACTAAGCTAATATTTACTATCTATTTTCCTTAAATTCTAAGTATATATTTAAATATATAGTAAAAATTATATAAGTAAATAAATAAAATATACATAACATTATAAAATAAATTAAAATAAAATCTTAATACATAAACATAATACATAAACTCAAACGAGTACGGTCGTACGTAAAATGTGATGCACCGGGACTCGATTACCTGCAACGGTGAGAGACGTTCTTTCTTTTTCGTCTCGTTCGAACGTTACCTACCGCTACATAAGAAACTAAAGTTTTGAAATTTCTGAGACATTTTAATTTCTACAAATGAAGAGAAATTCTGATCAAAGAGTGATTACCACTGTGTGATTATTTAATACGAAGGAATTGCCCCGATATTGGGTGAGTGTTGTGAATTAACTCGATGTTCGTTAGGTACCTGTACATATTAGATTCCATTTTCATAGATTTCATTAAAAATGCTGATTCATTTTAGAATGCTTGTTCTTTTGTATTTAAAATCTCGACGATCTTTAGATAGTCTAACAATCTATACAACATTTAAAACAATAATTATGTTTTGAATGAAAATTTAACGTGTCACGTCACATACCTAGCCTATAGTAAAATCTTGTTTCCTTCTAGAAAATTATATCCAAAATCTTTTTGAATAAGAAATACCCTAAGATTATTATTGATATCATGTTTTTATACTGATTAACTTTGTAAATGTAAACTGTAAAAGAAATTAACTATTAATTAACGTGTGTTGCATTCGACCATTTTGCCTGCCTGATTGTCATTTAGTTCTCGCGTCTGCTATTGTAATTATGTCTAGTTGGCCTCATCATTGATCACTATTTAATGCTTAAAATCGCCTATGCCATCTCGTCTCACCGTCATGCATCCTTGGCCGAAGATCAATGTTGTAGTCCAACTATGAAAGAGGACAAATTCTAAAACGTCCACTTTCGACTACATTCCAGGGTTCTTTCTTCCCTCCCCTACCTCGACCTGCGCTCACTACTTCTGGCGCGAGGTTAACCGGCTACCGACCGACCTGGAGTGGATGAATACCTCGGCGACACTACCCGACGGCGCGCTCAACCCCCAGGGCAGTGGCATTTTTTACGAATTACTTAAAGACTCTCAAACTGTATAGTGCATACTTACCTACGACCCGGCTCTCCGCGTATTTCAGATTAATTGATTTAAATAATTTTTGTAATTCTAAATTCCCACATTAATAGAAAATTCTAATTAATTGTAATCCATATTTATTGAATAAGTTCTACCTAGCTAAATTCTTTCTGTTGCCACCTAGAACGCGACAAGACGGTTATTGTTAACCAAATACTTTGAGAAGCTTTTGCTCTCTATTTTATAACAGTTGAACTGTTGTATATTGTATATTGAGACAAGTTCTCTTTCATTTCACAGCTAGGCTGTTGATATAAAAATAGGATTTAGCTGCAAGAGTCGTATTCATTGACAAGTGCTAGTTCATTTCAGGTAGTGACGCCGAGACATCAAGCAACTTTAAATCATTCAAACAATGAATGGTGTCATTGTAAATATGTTTATTTTTGTGTTTTGTATATAGGACAAAGGTTAGGTATATCATGAAATTCACTTCCATAGGTTAAGTCAGTTAGGCTAAGTTGTAACTTATTTAAATCTTTGTTTGTTTAGGGATAAGTATATGTTTGTCGAGTATAATGGTAGAATTTTTTTTGTTACAAATAGTTTCTTGGTTTTTTTTTCTTTTGGGTGCAGAACGCTGAGGGCAACGAACGGTTCCCCTTCGTCGAACCTTCTTCCGGGAGGAGAGGTATTGTAACATGATATTTTCAATATCAGTTCGTTTAAGATTTTCGTAAAAAACCAATCAATTATTTTATGTATAAAGTGAGACTGCTAACTCCATCTGTGGGACCACGGGGGCGTAAGCTCCTGTCGAGACGCCCGAAGTCTCGTAATCTGCCACAGCGCCAAAAGAGGGCGCTGTTTTAAAAACAAGGTAAGAAACAGATGTCACCAACACAAGTTGACATTGATCTGCAGTTAATCAAGGACAGTTGACAGCCTTCGCTTTGGGAAGAGGTTAGAAGGCATGTACGCGGTTTAACATTTAATCAAGTTCGGGAAAACCCGTTCGGTATTCGATCGGAAATTGATTTCTGAATTTTGTCTTTTCGTTGGTTGACCGCCGTAGAGGGCAGACATGCCACACAGAGGTTAGGAAAGCATTGAGTTGTACAACATGGCCGGACATACCTTGTTGGAGTGAAAATTTTATTGTAAATGGATAGTGAGTATAAATTTTGGCGTGTTCGTACATTTCTTTTGTGAGTCCGCGATACTAAAGTGCGTTTTCCAATCTTTCTAGCCTAACGTTTGACCTAATTGTGGTGTTGGGTGGAGAAACGCAGACTGCGAAAATGCAGGTTAGTTCTTATGCTGGTTTTTTTCCTTGTCAAATACACACGTGTCGCTGTCATACAAATTGAAATTTGTTTTATTTCTCCTTGCAGCGAGCGTGGGATTTCATATTCCGACGAAATTCGTCGGAAATTTAGTGGACGTTTTGTTGGTGATGACGGCGTGATTTTGCCTGTGACGTCACACCTTACATCCGCTGCTATCCTGCGCATCCTCGCTTGTAAGCGGGATGCGGCGGTGCATCGTCGACAACGAGGGGCGTGCCGACCTTTGCAGGACGTATTTCGGCCACGTCATGGTCTACGCATCGAGTCAACAGCACACTTACCAGGTGGACCCGTTCTTTTCTTTCATTTTTTTGTTTTCTATGAAATTTTAATTCTAAATAGTGACCTTTTAACTTTCTATGAGTTTTAAAAAGTAATATGATACGATTAGTTGTCTACATATGGTGAACACAAAGACATAACCTCCCTTGTAAATGGAATCTTCTTTTTAGTTCAATTAAATCTAATTATTTAGTTTAAGGAGTTTAAATCATTGTCTCAACCTGCTTATTCGTCAACACATTCCTAGTGCGTTGTCCGTTCGGACACACCCCTGAGGTTTCCGCCAGCCGGAGTTAGCCCATGATATGAGTTGACGGGTAGGTATTGGTGGGTCAAATATTAGTCTGTGATATAGTTATTCTAAGCTGTGTTTATTTCTAAATTTTTAATAACCTAGTGTGTTACCTATGCCTGAATAAACAAAGATAACTTGTTAGGGAAAGATTTTTATTCCCAATATTCCTAGTCACACAGTCACAGAACTTCTGTTAGCATTCTCACTGGATCCACAACGCACGACCAACTCGGACCATAGTCCGGGTAGGGATTTTCCTCTATAAGTGATCCAGGGGGAAACGCTACAATAGGTCTCCTGCATGGACCTCCACAGGCTTCGGTCTTGCGCCGCCTGAATCCAGCGGCTCCCTGCGACTCGCTTGATGTCGTCGGTCCACCTAGTGGGGGGTCTGCCAACATTGTGCTTACCGGTGCGAGGTCGCCACTCCAACACCTTGGGACCCCAACGACCATCAGCTCTTCGAACTATGTGCCCCGCCCATTTCCACTTCAGTTTCGCGACTCGCTGAGCTATGTTGGTATTGTAGTGTAATGTTACACACTACTTCCAAAGTCACTTTACCTGCGCATTCGCAGTTCCATGACATATTAGATTTCCGAACGCACTTGACGGAACATCAGAACAGTCTGTCCCTCTCTGTGGCATCGTAATTCATAACCCGTCTCTTTCATACTCGAGCGGCGGCCACGAGAGTGACAGACGACAACCGACAGCGAGTCGAGGCTCGAATACCGCCACCGGAGGTCGCGTACGTGATCGACTCCCGCGTTTTGTCACCGTCTAACCTGGGACGCGCGGTTTATTTGGGAACCATGTTCTAAAATCATCCCGTTTTAAGGGCATCTTGAGAGTTTTTACCTCTCCTTAACTACCGATCATGTGACCGGACAATTCGCCGTCGCCGCAGCGACGTATTTTGGCAGCGGACCTATCAAATTAGTATGGACGCCTGCCACGCCACGCGATTACCCTGTCTACCATATAAGCGATATTCTCGTTAAGTAGCAAGAACAATGTAGTCGGCTTAGATCCAGTGACGTCTCTAGTGAAAACAGTGAGTGAACTACGTGAGCTCGACGCGATCTCCAGGAGATAGCCTCCTCGCCGCGCCGGTTCCCGCGAGACGCACCAAGGAGGCGGCGTGCTGACCGAGCCGCGCCTCCTCGCCTAACCAACCCTGCGGGGTCCGTAACCCCTTGGTCGAGCGGACCTTCCCTGCTACGGTCGGCTTAAGGCGGGCCTGACCAGGTCAGCCTCTGGCCCAGCTGTCAGCCCTCGTATTCGTGAGTTACAACATTAAATTCTACGGACGATGCGTTGGACTCAGTGCCACTAGTCTGTAAGTCTTTTTAGTTAATTTTAACTTAGTCATAATCTAAATCTTTGCAGAAACTTAAATTAAATCATCATCTTGTATTTAGTCAAAAAGGTAATTTCATTTCAACTGCAACCTCAGACTTCCCTCCTCATCAACAGCGCATCCAGATCGACGGCACAAGGACGGCCTTTGAAAATAAAGGCCCGATGCTCACGCCACTAGTATCCAGCAACCGGTCGCCACTCCACAATATGGCGTCCCCTACTTTGTACAAAATCACATTCTCATTCTGTTCATGTGACACTACGCATAGGTTCCCCTTTTTTACATGCGACAACATGGCGCCCGAACAGGGACGCCAAACAATTAAATTTCCACGAGGGGAGGATGGGAAAAATAGGGGTCACAAGAAAAAAGACCTCAATCAAAAAATATTTTGATTCTCATTTAATTGTTTATTAACAATGATCGGTGATATACGATGTACAAAACTTCTTTTTTTTTCACCACAACTTTTTTCAAAATATTTTAAAAAAAAAAAAAAAAAAGAAGATTTTTTTTTTCTCTCTTTACTTTTCATCGCTTACTAAATGAAGCATGACTGTAAATAATAAACATCTATTAAGGTTCAACAAAATTTTTAGTTCAATAAGAACTCCACATGTCGAACCATTGGCTAAAGAACCGTGTACTAGTCTCCGTTGCCAACATGATACAACTACAGACTACTACACACACACAACTGTAAATACTATTAATA
The DNA here is from genome assembly GCA_029955525.1 of Oeneis ivallda. Taxonomy (NCBI): domain Eukaryota; kingdom Metazoa; phylum Arthropoda; class Insecta; order Lepidoptera; family Nymphalidae; genus Oeneis; species Oeneis ivallda. Next base: position 4,637,229 of record JARPMR010000028.1, read on the forward strand.
CCTACTCATTACTTATGGCTAGATATAACTTATTACTAACAACAAATAAATTCTAATCGGAACTCTAGTATTATTTGTACGAGAGCGTGAGGTATGCCAGCTATGAATGAATAAAGACCAAAATTGCGCGCAACAAATGATACGGAAAATGTATGAAAGGAATATAGGTTAATTTTATTAGGTTACAGTACTTACACACTAACTCCACATTTGTACATACCTTCATTCTTAACAAAAAAAAAAAAAAAAAATTTTTTTTTTTTCTTTCTCCGGTTACCACGGCTGTGGAGACAACCGGGTTGTCTCTCTGCTTTGATAGGGGGGTATTGTAGTGTAATGTTACACACTACTTCCAAAGTCACTTTACCTGCGCATTCGCAGTTCCATGACATATTAGATTTCCGAACGCACTTGACGGAACATCAGAACAGTCTGTCCCTCTCTGTGGCATCGTAATTCATAACCCGTCTCTTTCATACTCGAGCGGCGGCCACGAGAGTGACAGACGACAACCGACAGCGAGTCGAGGCTCGAATACCGCCACCGGAGGTCGCGTACGTGATCGACTCCCGCGTTTTGTCACCGTCTAACCTGGGACGCGCGGTTTATTTGGGAACCATGTTCTAAAATCATCCCGTTTTAAGGGCATCTTGAGAGTTTTTACCTCTCCTTAACTACCGATCATGTGACCGGACAATTCGCCGTCGCCGCAGCGACGTATTTTGGCAGCGGACCTATCAAATTAGTATGGACGCCTGCCACGCCACGCGATTACCCTGTCTACCATATAAGCGATATTCTCGTTAAGTAGCAAGAACAATGTAGTCGGCTTAGATCCAGTGACGTCTCTAGTGAAAACAGTGAGTGAACTACGTGAGCTCGACGCGATCTCCAGGAGATAGCCTCCTCGCCGCGCCGGTTCCCGCGAGACGCACCAAGGAGGCGGCGTGCTGACCGAGCCGCGCCTCCTCGCCTAACCAACCCTGCGGGGTCCGTAACCCCTTGGTCGAGCGGACCTTCCCTGCTACGGTCGGCTTAAGGCGGGCCTGACCAGGTCAGCCTCTGGCCCAGCTGTCAGCCCTCGTATTCGTGAGTTACAACATTAAATTCTACGGACGATGCGTTGGACTCAGTGCCACTAGTCTGTAAGTCTTTTTAGTTAATTTTAACTTAGTCATAATCTAAATCTTTGCAGAAACTTAAATTAAATCATCATCTTGTATTTAGTCAAAAAGGTAATTTCATTTCAACTGCAACCTCAGACTTCCCTCCTCATCAACAGCGCATCCAGATCGACGGCACAAGGACGGCCTTTGAAAATAAAGGCCCGATGCTCACGCCGCTAGTATCCAGCAACCGGTCGCCACTCCACAATATGGCGTCCCCTACTTTGTACAAAATCACATTCTCATTCTGTTCATGTGACACTACGCATAGGTTCCCCTTTTTTACATGCGACAGTATTTCCTATAAACTGAACAAAATCAAAGGATTCAGTATACTAAACTCATCTTAAAACTTGTTAGGGTGCTGTGTCTTTCCAACTAGATTGTCCAAATTGAGCAGTATCTGTTTTGCAAACAAAGGTCAAATGTAATAATGTGGCATTACCAAACATTATTATATTATAATTTATGATCACCATAAACCATCATGTGCTCCGTGTCAATCTTTGGTAAAGCAAGATCAAGCCTCTCTAACCGACGCAAGCAGAAGTAAATGGTAGTACGTTTTGAAGCCAAGTCTATCCGGCACCGATAAATTATGCCTCCTAAAATATGCTTCTGGACCTCCAGTGAGTACTACCCTTAAGTCTAAGTCTTCATCAGTATTATTGGAAGAGCTGGTATCTGATATAGTTTCTGCATTTCAAAATATTTGAACATATCAACTCTTCCATAGGTTGAGTGGTGCTTACAGCCAGCCCGGGTTTTAGTTCCAGTGACAGAGAAAGGCATTGTGAGCAAAGGCTTTCTCGTTCTATGAATCTGTTGACACGTATTTCGAAGCAAATATGAGCCGTGTGTAAGCAAACAGATCTACACTGGTATTCCCCACGTTCAAAACCTGACCTACGTCGTTGATGGTTTCGGAATATGTATTGCAGGGGGACTGGGGGATGGATATCAGCAGATGTCGACTGTATTGCTGCACTGTACGACAGTGAAACCATCCTTGGCGAATAATAGACGATGCAAAGTTGTGTCTCCCATTAGGAACTAGGCCTGTTGAGAGACTAACTGCCTTTCTACTAATTCTGTAATGCCATGCGTAGTGTGGGGCATTTTACTGTATCATATGATGATGATGATAACGTATCCGTTAACGGCGGTCTTGGCTAGGGCCGGTTATGTGAGCAAATATGGCTCGCGAAACCAAAATTCGTTTTCAAATATTGTTGCACGGTGCACAGTGTAACTGGCCCGACCTATTATACGTGTAGAGGTAGGAGGTCCTTGGCTGGGTCTGGCGTTTGGCGTCGAGGTCCTTTAGACGCTCCTCAAAGGATGCCATCGCCTCACCTACTGACTTGCGCCACTCTTGCCACTGCAACGCAAGTTCCTCCCACCTCTCAGTAGGTGTATGCCAAGAAATGAGATGGTGCTTCAATACGTCTTTGTACCTTAAGAATTGACCGCCAGACTTACATTTTTTTTTCTTTAACTCCGAGTAAAAAACGGCCTTAGAAAGTCTGGAGTCATCCATACGAACAACATGTCCACACCACCACTTTATGTCTCCTTTATATCAAATATTTCAGTATTAATCTGACATGCATTGCTTAACATGATTTGCCGGGACATGCAAGCAGATATTTTTGTTGCTAGGTTCGACATTACCAGCTGATGACTCGCATAAATATTTTGACCATTCGCAGCTCGGTCGTAATATAGCAATGGACGCCAGTATTGTAACTCCTTAGCGGCTATGTATTACACCATACAGCGTATACTTAGGCAAAGTTGTCCCCTCATTAGGAACTAGGCCTGTCTGAGGGACCAACTGCCTTTCGACTGTTCCTGTAATGCCAGAAAATCCATTTTCCTGCCTCTTCTTTCCTCTACGAACTTGAGCTTCTTCTGTGCACGTGGGGTTCATTTACGCGTAACCGAAATTTACCCGTGATAGAAAATATGCACTATTAACACTAATACTATATATTTTTAACACTTTGATTGCAATATTTTTTGCCAAGAGAGACGGATTAACGAAATAATCTTAGATTTGACGCGCACGCGGCGTAAATACACAACGCTATGAGCTCAAAATGGCATCGGTCTCCTACTGCTGTTCGTTATTCTCCATCGCTGAAGCGAGGGATTCTTATTCTTGATATAAATCTTAACACTTGATATACTTTTATATAATATATCACTATTTAGGATTAATAAGAACTTTTTAGAAACACGTCCGAACAATACGAAAAACGACGCTATAATGAGAAAATAAGATGGCCTCACCCGCGATCCCGCGGCGTCGCCATATTGGACACGGATACAGGGTGGGGACCGGAAGCGAGGGTATCGCTAAGTCAGAATATACGAAAAACGGAAACGCTAAACTCAACATGGATTCCGGATATCGAAGACGGAACAAATAATACAAAATGCAAATACTTTTTTGATTGAACTATTTCAAATGCAAAATACCAAACAGTGTTTTGTATTTCGGCTTGGCTCGGCTCGGCTCGGCTCGGCTCGGCTCGGCTCGGCTCGCCTGGCTCGGTTCGGCTAGGCTCGGCACGACTCGCTTGTTGTTGTATTGTGTTGCATTGATTACAAGCATGCTTTGGTATAAATACGGGTAGCATGCCTTGCGTTTCATTCTTGCTCGAGACGTCGGACTGTTCGGATCTCGGCTCGGCTCGGATCGGATCGGATCGGATCGGCTCGGCTCGGCTCGGCTCGGCTCGTCTCGTCTTAACTTGTCTTGTTGTTATATTATGTTGCATTGATTACAAGCATGCTTTGGTATAAATACGGGTGGCTGATGCCTTGCGTGTCATTCTCGCTCGAGTCGTTGGACCGTTCGGAGGTCGGCTCAGCACGGCTCGGCTGCCGCTGCTCTGCCGTGCTCGTCGCGTCTGCGCCTCACCTGCTGGTGCGCTGCCATGCATGTCGCAGCGTCAGCCACGGCATGTCTGCGGCTCATCTGCCGAGCACGCAGGGGCTTGTCGCAGCGCTGGCCACGGCGTGTCTGCGCCTCACCTGCTGGTGCGTGTCGCAGAGTCGGCCACGGCACGTCTGCGCCTCACCTGCCGGTGCGCTGCATAGCACGCAGAGGCGTGTGTGCCAGCCACAACGCGTCTGCGCTTCACCTGCCTGTGCGCTGCCGAGTGCGTTGGAGCGCGTCACAGCGCTGACCACGACACGTCTGCGCCTCACCTGCTGGTGCGCTACTGAGCTCGCAGGGGCGTGTCGCAGCGCCGGCCACAGTGTGTCTGCGCCAAACCTGCTGGTGTGCTGCCGAGCGCGTCGCAGCGCTGGACACGGCGCGTCTGCGCCTCACCAGCCGGTGCGCTGCCGAGTGCGTTGGAACAGGCCACGGTGTATCTGCGTCTCACCTGCCGGTGCCCTGCCATGCGCTTTGGTCGATGCGCTGGCCACGGTGCGTCTGCGCCTCACCTACCGGTGCGCTGCCAAGCGCATTGGAACACGGCGCATCGTTAGTCACGGCGGCGCGTCTGCACCTCAGCTGTCAAGCTCGCAGGGGCTTGTCGCAGTGCCAGCCACTGCGCGCCACTTGTCGGTGCGCTGGCGAGCACGTCCCCTCCTGACGCAGCGCCAGCCGTGGTGTCACTGCGCACCACCTGTCTGCGCTGGCGAGCACGTCGGGCGTGTCGCAGCATCGGCCATGGTGCGTCTGCGTCGGGTCTGGCCTCGACTGGTCTCGTCTGGCTCCTCTGGTCTCGTCTCTCTGGTCTAGTTTCCTCTTGTCTGGTCTGGCCTCGCTAGGTCTGGTTTCGTCTCGCTTGGTCTCATCTGGTCTGGTCTGGTCTGGACTCGTCTCGTCTGGTCTGACCTTGTCTGGTCTGATCTCATCGTCTGTTCTCGTCTGGTCCCATCTGGTCTTGAGTGGTCTCGTCTGGTCTGGTCTTATCTCGCTTCATCGTTTCTTCTCGTCTGGTCTCTCGTCTGTACTCGTCTGGTCTTGTCTGGTCCCGCCTGGTCTAGTCTGGTCTCGTCTGCTCTGGTCTTTTCTGGTCTTGTGTGGTCTCGTCTGGTCTGGTCTGGTCTTATCTTGTCTGGTCTCGTATGGTCTCATCTATTCTCGTCTGGTCTGGTCTTGTCTCGTCTGGTCTTATTTAGCCACGTCTGGTCTCGTTAATGATTTGTGATAAGATATGTTATTAGTGATAAGCGATAAGATATGTTAATAGTGATAAGCTATAAAATATGTAATTATTGTTTAGCGATAAGATAATTTATTAGTGATAAGCCTTAATATATGGCCTTACCTGCCGGTGCTTTGTCAAACACGCAGGGGCGTGTCGCAGCTCCAGCCACAGCACGTCCGCGCATCATCTGTCTGTGTGCTGCCGGGCACGCAGAGGTGTGTCGCAGCGCTGGCCACGGCTTCTGCGCCTCACCTGCTGGTGCGCTGCCGAGTACGCAGAGGCATATCGCAGCGCCGGCCACGGCACGTCTGCGCCTCACCTGCCATTGCGCTGTCGAGCTCGCAGGGGACTGTCGCAGTGCCAGCCTCGGCGCCACTGTGCGCCACCTGTCGGTGTCGGTGCGAGCGAGTCACTTCCTGACGCAACACCAGCCGTGGCGCCACAGCACGCCACTTGTCTGCGCTGGCGAGCGCGTCACCTCCTGACACAGCACCAGCCACGGTGCCACAGTACGTCACCTGTCTGCACCTCACCTGCTGGTGCGCTGCCGAGCACGTCGTTGCATCTGCGCCTCACATGCTGGTGCGCTGGCCACGGCACGTCTGCGCTCCACCTGCTGGTGCGTTGCCGAGCGTACGCGAGCGCAGCGCCGACAACGGCTCGTGTGTGCCTCACCTGCCGGTGTGCTGCCTAGAGCGTTGGAGCACTTCGCAGCGCTGGCCACGGAACGTCTGCGCCTCACCTGCCAGTGAGCTGCCGTGCTCGTTGGAGTGCGTCGCAGCGCTGGCCACGGTGCGTCTGCGCCTCACCTGCTGATGCGCTGCCGAGCCTGTCGTTGCACAGCGCCGGCCATGATGCATCTGCGCCTCACATGCCGGTGCGCTGCAGTGCGCAATGGAGCGTGTCGCAGCGCTGGCCACGGCACGTCTGTGCCTCACCAGCCGATGCGCTGCCGAGCACGCAGGGGCATGTTGCAGCGTAGGCCACGGCGCGTCTGCATCTCACCAGCCGATGCGCTTTGAAGTGTGTCGATGCGCTGGCCACGGTGCATCTGCGCCTCACCTGCTGGCACGCTGCTGAGCATGTCGTTGCACAGCGCCGACCATGATGCATCTGCGCCTCACATGCTGGTGCACTGCAGTGCGCAATTGAGCGTGTCGCAGCGCTGGCCACGGCGCGTCTGCGCCTCACCTGCTGGTGCGTTGCCGAGCGTATGGGAGCGTGCGCCTCACTTGCCGATGTGCTGCCGAGCGCGTTGGAGCACTTCGCAGCGCCGGCCACGGCACGTCTGCGCCTCACCTGCTCGTGCGCTGCTGAGCGCGTCGAAGCTCAGTGCCACCCACTGTGCGTCTACGCCTCACCTACCGGTGAATTACTGAGCACGCAGAGGACCGTCGCAACGCTGGCCACGGCGCGTCTGCGCCTCACCTGCTGGTGCGTTGCCGAGCGTATGGGAGCGTGCGCCTCACTTGCCGATGTGCTGCCGAGCGCGTTGGAGCACTTCGCAGCGCCGGCCACGGCACGTCTGCGCCTCACCTGCTCGTGCGCTGCTGAGCGCGTCGAAGCTCAGTGCCACCCACTGTGCGTCTACGCCTCACCTACCGGTGAATTACTGAGCACGCAGAGGACCGTCGCAACGCTGGCCACGGCGCGTCTGCGCCTCACCTGCTGGTGCGCTGCCGAGCACGTCGTTGCACAGCGCCGGCCACGATGCATCTGCGCCTCACATGCTGGTGCGCTGCAGTGCGCAATGGAGCGTGTCGCAGCGTTGGCTACGGCGCGTCTGCGCGTGTCGCAGCGTTGGCTACGGCGCGTCTGCGCCTCACCTGCTGGTGCGTTGCCGAGCGTTTTGGAGCGCAGCGCCGACAACGGCTCTAGTGCGCCTCACCTGCTGGTGTGCTGCCGAGCGCGTTGGAAAACCTCGCAGCTTCGGCCACAGCACGTCTGCGCCTCACCTGCTCGTGCGCTGCTGAGCGCGTCGAAGCGCAGCGCCGGCCATTGTGCGTCTACGTCTCACCTGCTGGTGCGCTGTCGAACACGCAGGGGCGCGTAGTAGCGCCGGCCACGGTGCGTTTGCGCCTCACCTGCTGGTGCTCTACTGGGCACGGCTCGACTCGGCTTTGTAAATCTAGTCTTGTCTTTTCTTGTTGTTGTATTGTGGTGCATTATCTTGTAGTTGTATTGTTGCATTGATTACAAGCATGCTTTGGTATAAATACGGGTGGCTGATGGCTGATGCCTTGCGTCTGCGTGTTATTCTCGCTCTAGATGGTGGACCGTTCGCAGCTCGGCTCAGCACGGCTCATCTGCCGGTGTGCTGCCGAGCAGGTCGTAGCTTGTCGCAGTGCCAGTCACGGCACGTCTACGACTCACCTGCCAGGGAGCTGCCGTGCGCGTTGGAGCGCGTCGCAGCGCTGGCCACGACGCGTCTGCGCCTCACCTGCTGATGCGCTGCCGAGCATGTCGTTGCACAGCGCCGGCCACGATGCATCTGCGCCTCACGAGCTGGTGCGCTGCAGTGCGCAATGTAGCGTGTCGCAGCGCTGGCAACGGCGCGTCTGCGCCTCACCTGCTGGTGCGTTACCGAGCGTATGGGAGCGCAGCACCGACAACGGCTCGTGTGCGCCTCACCTGCCGGTGTGCTGCCGAGCGCGTTGGAGCACTTCGCAGCGCCGGCCATGGCACGTCTGCGCCTCACCTGCTCGTGCGCTGCTGAACGCGTCGAAGCGCAGCGCCAGCCACTGTGCGTCTACGCCTCACCTACCGGTGTGTTACTGAGCACGCAGAAGCGTGTCTGTGCCGTGCTCGTTGGAGCACAGCGCAGCGCCGGTTACGGCGCGTCTGCCTCTCACCTGCCGGGGAGCTGCCGTGTCCGTTGGAGCACGGCGCGTCTGCGCCTCACCTGCTGATGCGCTGCCGAGCGCGTCGTTGCATCTGCGCCTCACATACTGGTGCGCTGCAGTGCGCAATGAAGCGTGTCGCAGTGCTGGCCACGGCACGTCTGCGCCCCACCTGCTGGTGCGTTGCCGAGCGTGTGGGAGCGCAGCGCCGACAACGGCTCGTGTGTGCCTCACCTGCCGGTGTGCTGCCGAGCGCGTTGGAGCACTTCGCAGCGCCGGCCACGGCACGTCTGCGCCTCACCTGCCAGTGAGCTGCCGTGCGCGTTGGAGCGCGTAGTAGCGCCGCCCACATTGCGTCTGCGCCTCACCTGCTGGTGCTCCACTGGGCACGGCTCGGCTCGGCTCGGCTTTGTCTTGTCTTGTTGTTGTATTGTAGTGCATTATCTAGTAGTTGTATTGTTGCATTGATTACAAGCATGCTTTGGTATAAATACGGGTGGCTGATGCCTTGCTTCTGCGTGTCATTCTTGCTCTAGATGGTGGACAGTTCGCAGCTCGGCTCAGCACGGCTCATCTGCCGGTGCGCTGCCGAGCAGGTCGGAGCTTGTCGCAGTGACAGCCATGGCGCGTCTGCGCCTCACCTGCTGGTGCGCTGTCGAACACGCAGAGGCGTGTCGCAGCGCTGGCCACGGCGCGTCTGCGCCTCACCTGCTGGTGCGCTGCTGAGCGCGTCGTTGCACAGCGCCGGCCACAATGCATCTGCGCCTCACATGCCGGTGCACTGCAGTGCACAATGGAGCGTGTCGCAGCGCTAGCCACGGCACTTCTGCGCCTCACCAGCCGATGCGCTGCCGAGCACGCAGGGGCGTGTCGCAGCGTCGGCCACGGCGCGTCTGCGCCTCACCTGCTGATGCGCTACTGAACGCGTCGAAGCGCAGCGCTGGCCATTGTGCGTCTATGCCTCACCTACCGGTGTGTTACTGAGCACGCAGAGGCGTGTCTGTGCGCTGCCGTGCGCATTGGAGCACAGCGCAGCGCCGGTTACGGCGCTTCTGCCTCTCACCTGCCGGTGCGCTGCCGTGTCAGTTGGAGCACGGCGCGTCTGCGTCTCACCTGCCTGTGCGCTGCCGAGCACGCAGAGGTGCGTCGCAGCGCCGACCACGGCTCGTCTGCGCCGCACCTGCTGGTGCGCTGCCGTGCGTGTTGGAGCATGGCGCAGCGCTGGCCATGGTGCGTCAGCACCTCACCTGCCTATGCGCTGCCGAGCACGCAGAGCCATCTCGCAGCACCGGCCACAGCGCGTCTGTCCCTCACCTGTCGGTGCGCGTTGGAGCACGGCGCATCGTCAATCACGGCGCGTCTTCGCCTCACCTGCCGGTGCACTGCCGAGCGCGTTTGAGCTCGTCGAAGCGACGGCTACGGAGCGTCTGCGCCTCACCTGCCGAACACGCAGAGGCGTGACGCAGTGCGTCGTGTCGGGCCTTGCCTGGTCTGGTCTCGTCAGGTCTGGTCCCGTCTGGTATCGTCTGGTGTCGTCTGGTCTCGTCTGGTTCCTCTGGTTTCGTCTGGTCTAGTTTCGTCTTTCTGGTCTTGTCAGGTCTGGTCTGGTCTCGTCTGGTCTTGTCTGGTCTCGACTGGTCTTGTCTGGTCTCGTCTGGTCTTGTCTGGTCTGGTCTCGTCTGGTCTCGTATGGACTCGTATGGACTCGTATGGTCTCGTATGTACTCGTATGGACTCGTTAGGTCTCATCTGGTCTTGTCTCGTCTGGTCTTGTCTGTTCTCGTCTGGTCTCATCGCCTGTCCTCGTCTGGTCCCGTCTGGTCTCGTTTAGTCCTCTGGTCTCATCTGGTCTCTTATCGTCTGGTCTAGTCTGGTCTAGTTTAGTCCTATTTTGTCTGGTCCTGTCTGGTCTCGTCTCGTCTGGTCTTATCTGGTCTCGTCTAGTCTCGTCTAGTCTGACCTGGTCTGGTCTGGTCTGGTCTCGTCTTGTCTCTTCTGGTCTTGTCTGGTCTCGTCTGGTCTCGTCTGGTCTCGTCTGGTCCAATCTGGTCTCGTCTGGTCTCGTCTGGTCTCGTTAGTGATTTGTGATAAGATATGTTTTGAGTGATTAGCGATAAGATATGTAATTATTGATATGCAATAAGGTAAGTAATTATTGATTAGCGATAAGATAAGTAATTAGTGGTAAGCGATAAGATAAGTAATTAGTGGTAAGCTTGTGGTAAGCGATAAGATAAGTAATTAGTGATAAACGATAGGATATAAGATAAGTAATTAGTGACAAGCGATAAGATAAGTTATTACTGATTAGCGATAAGATTAGAAATTAGTGATAAACTATAAGTAATTTGTGATAAGATATGTTATTAGTAATTAGTAATTAGCGATAAGATGTTATTAGTGATAAGTGATAAGTAATTAGTCATAAACGATTAGATAAGTCATTAGTGATAAACGATAAGATAAGTGATAAAACGATAAGATAAGTGATAAAGCGATAAGATAAGTGATAAAGCGATAAGATAAGTGATAAAGCGATAAGATAAGTGATAAAGCGATAAGATAAGTAATAAGCGATAAGTAAATAGTGATAAGCGATAAGATAAGAAATTAGTGATAAACGATAGGATAATTAATTAGTGATAAGCGATAAGTTAAGTAATTAGTGATAAGATATGTTATTAGTAAATAGCGATTAGTAAAATAATTTGTGATAAGCGATAAGATAAGAAATTAGTGATTAGCGATAAGATAAATTAAATTAAATTAAATTATTTATTTGCACAGATTGAGTAGTACAATGGTGTTAACATTATAATAAAAGTCCTTACAATCTGCCGGTTATGCATGCAAAAATAAACATAAAAAACATAACATAACCAAAATTAAACACGAGTAATATATGAGTAAAAATAAACATTATATCTCCAAAAACATTAGGGGTCGATTTCACCAACTTAAAGTACGTCATAACCCAGCGTAAAGATAGTACATTCATACATTCAAATCTGCTGTCCCTAAACTAGGTAAAAAAAACCTGTATCTTAGGCGACAGCAGCAAAGATGACATTTTATTGACAAAGATGTGTGCGTGCGTGTGCGTGTGCGTGTGCGTGTGTGCGTGTGTGTGTGTGTGTGTATGTGTGTGTGTGTATGCGCGTGTGTGTGTGTGTGCGTGCGCGCGCGCGTACTCAGTATGTCTAGTATGTCCGAAATAATATTCCGTTAACCCAAAACTTCCAGCAACTTTTCAGTATCAACATACGTTTGCTTGAGCAACCATTGTTTAACACGCCTTTTACAATCGTTTCTATTTAAAGGGTAAATGTTAATAGCTTTATTAATTTTATTGTACAGTCTAGCGCTAATGATATAATACTGTCTCGCAGCAAGTTTACTTTTATGTCTTTCTGTTTGAAAGATTTGATCTATTCTTCTCTTTGACAAATTTTTATCATAACTAACGGAATTATGTTTGCGTGTTATAATGTGGAGCAAGTACAGTTGGCGGACTGTTAGAACCTTGCAGTCTTTATATAGATCTATTGTAGGAAATCTGAAAGGTCTTTTAGTCATTACTTTCAAAATCGATCTTTGCGCTCTTTCTATCTGTAGCATCGCAGTTTTATTACTACCTCCCCAGACCGACACGCAATATATGAGCAACGACTGAACCACTGCACAATATACCATAAAGATAGTATCTTTATTTGCTGATGATCTAAGATTCTTAAAAATATATATTAATTTTCTTATTTTTGATGTTAAATTAGATATATGCAATTTCCAAGACAAAGTATTATCTATAAGAAGTCCAAGATATTTTATATTGCTGGCATATTCTACAGCAGGGCAGTCACAATTTGATTTATTTTCAAAAGAATTACAGATATGGGCTTTCAATATGCATTTATTAGCAGAGGGTTGAGAGGCAGCAGAGGGTGAAAAGGTAAGGAATTTGGTTTTAGTAATATTTAGGCTGAGTAAATTGGCAGCCAACCAATCTGATATCTTTTTTAGAGCAATTTCAGCATTTTTAAAGGTACTTTCCCAAGTGTTCCCTGTAATGAGTAAGACGGTACCATCTGCGTAAGCTATAATTTTGCAATTTGGAATAGCCAGTTGACAGAGATTGTTTATGTATATAAGGAATAACGTGGGGCCCAGTATACTACCCTGGGGGACACCATAGGTAAGAGGCATATCATCGCTTAGGTAATCGTTAACTTTAATTTGTTGAGTGCGGTTTGACAAATAATCTTTGAAAATATCCAGCGCTATACCCCTGATACCCATTTTATCCAATTTTTCCAGAAGTATGGGGATAGAAACAGTATCAAATGCTTTGGATAAATCTAAGAAAACCCCAACACATTTTAGTTTCTGATCTAACGATCTAGTAATTGTCTCAGTTAAATCGAGAGCCGCGTCTTCCGTGGATTTCCTTTTCCTAAAACCGTACTGATTTGGGGATAAGAGTTTTTGTGTTTCTAAATAGCTAACTAATCTTTTATATAAGACCTTCTCAAATATTTTTGAAAGTGCAGTCAACATTGAAATAGAAAATAGAAATAAGAAATTAGTGATAAGCTATAAGTAACTAGTGATAAGCGATAAGATAAGTAATTATTGATTAGCGATAAGATGTGAGATTAAAGATAAACGATAAGATAAGAAATTAATGATAGTAATTAGTGATAAGCGATAAGATAAAAAAATTGTGATGAGATATGTGATAAGATATTAGTAAATAGCGATTAGTTAAGTAATAAGTAATAAGCGATAAGTAATTAGTGATAAGCGATAAGATAAGTAATTAGTTATAAGCGATAAGATAAGAAATTAGTGATAAACGATAAGATAAGTAATAAGTGATAAGATATGTAGTTAGTCATTAATAATTAGCGATTAGATAAGTAATTAGTGATAAGCTATAAGATAAGTAACTAGTGATAAGCGATAAAATAAGTAATTAGTGATAAGCGATAAGATAAGAAATTAGTTTTAAGCGATAAGATAAGTAATTAGTGATAAGTTATAAGATAAGTAACTAGTGATAAGCGATAAGATAAGAAAATAGTGATAAACTATAAGTAATTAGTGATAAGATATGAAATTAGTAATTAGTAATTAGCGATAAGGTAAGTTATTAGTGATAAGCGATAAGTAATTAGTCATAAACGATTAGATAAGTAATTGTGATAAACGATAAGATGAGTAATTAGTGATAAGATATGTTATTAGTAATTAGCGATTAGTAAAATAATTAGTGATAAGCGATAATATAGTAATTAGTAAAAGTAAGTAATTAGTGTTAAGCGATAAGATAAGAAATTAGTGATAAGCGATAAGATAAGAAATTATTGATTAGCGATAAGATAAGAAATTATTAATTAGCGATAAGATAAGAAATTAATGATAAACGATAGGATAAGTAATTATAGTGATAAGCGATAAGATAAGTAATTAGTGATAAGATATGTCATTAGTAAATAGCGATTAGTTAAGTAATAAGTAATAAGCGATGAGATAAGTAATTAGTAATTAGCGATAACATAAGTAATTAGTGATAAGGGATAAGATAAATCATTAGTGATAAGCGATAAGATAAGAAATTTGTGATAAACGATAAGATAAGTAATAAGTGATAAGATATATAGTTAGTCATTAGTAATTAGCGATAAGCTATAAGATAAGTAACTAGTGATAAGCGATAAGGTAAGTAACTAGTGATAAGCGATAAGATAAGTAATTTGTGATAAGCGATAAGATAAGGAATTAGTTATAAGCTAAGATAAGGAATTAGTTATAAGCGATAAGATAAGTAATTAGTAACAAGCGATAAGATGCGATTAGCGATAAGATGCGATTAGCGATAAGATGTGATCAGCGATAAATAATTAGTGATAAGCGATAAGATAAGTAATTATGGATTAGCGATAAGATAAGAAATAAGTGAAAAACGATAAGATAAGTAATTATTGACTTGCGATAAGATAAGTAAATAGTGAGTAGCGATAATTCACTATCGCTACAAATATTTTGACACGCATAAGTCATAATAATTGTCAATTAATTTGTGCATTTTGATGACTACCCTCACGTTCAGATGGTGGTTTGTCTGTCGTGTTGTGGTTAAAATGATTAGATGTGAGGTCAGGGGCCGTTATAGGGGTGGTTGGAGACGGCTTTAGGTAGGGTTTCAGCGTTAAAGCCAGATTAGTTTTTCAGTAATAATTCCCGTTTCTGGACCATGGCTATTGTGGCTATTTATTTCAGTTCTCAGTTCTATGTAATAAATTGCTGTTCCAAATTATCATGAAGTTTCGTTCAAGTAGCCCAAAGATCAGTCGAGAACTGATGCTGAACCTAAGAATTATCCCTCGCCCTTCACAAATCCCACATTAAATCTCGGTCACTCCGAAATACAGGATACAAAAAAAAATTAGCGATAAGCGATAATATATTATGTATAGAGTGATTAGCGATAAGGTATGTATTAATTTAATGTGAAATACTTTATATGTGTTGCAGACCCCGAAATATTAGCAGAAATGACTGTGTACGCTGGTTATTTATTTAGATTAAATAAAAGAAATTAATTACCGATTTACACATGAAGTTTTGTAAAGTTTAATTTAAAATTTTGAGAGTATAGGCATAATAGTTTCTTAAAGGTTCTTAGAACAACAAAGGTTAAATCGATGTTTTAAAATTTTTAACCAATGGAACCTAAAAAATAAACAGTTATTTATCTATATATAACCAATTACCATTTTATGCTTAGCTATTTTTTATGTTACTATCTGATTAAATCTCACAAGGCAATTATACTCAGCCGAGCTAAACATCAGGGAACGTGAAATCCGTGCAGTGCAACAGTAAAATGTACACTATTTATCCAATACACCTATGATTCATTTAGAACTGTTATGTAAGCCATGTGTTATTGCAAATCTAAAGTAACAACTACTTGGAATTAAGTTTCTAAATAAAAATAAAAATGAATTAAACGTGTCCATCGGTTTCATTTCCGTGGGAGGAAGCCGCAGCATTCCTCAGCAAAGGTAAGTCTAATTTGAACGTTTTCCTCAACCTACTGTTTTGATTATAATAAAGATACATAAAAGTTAGTCCACTACCATCTTAGACTGCATCGTTACTTACCATGGTGAGATCGCAGTAAAGGACTTTCTTGTCATAGATAATAAAAAATCACTTAAAAATTTTCGATGTTTTGTTCTTTCTTTAAAAAAAGATAAGAAAAAACAGAATACCTATAAAACCTGTTTTTTTTACAAAGTAATCGGTAAAAACCGGTTATCAAATTTGTAATCGGTTCACATCACTAGTGGGTAGAACTTTGAATTCTGTGTGATTCTGTGCATATTACACATGGTATCCTAGTGTTCGCCATGAGTGTTCGTGGTCTATGATACTGCCAGATTCTATCATCTGTGTTTGTTTGATCAAAGAGTACATTCTCTTCAGACAATTCTCTTTGATCAAACAATCAAGTTATATCCTAGTCGCAAATCCAAGTTCCATGTTAGGGTGGAACCACATCTGTGAGGATCGATTCGCATTTATGCCGATGTTAAAAGACACACTTGTAAGGATCCGTAAGGAGGCGAAAGCCTGTAAACATTGTTGTCTGCGTAGGGATGGTCGATGATGGCATCGATATTTTAATTGCTAGCTCAACCACGATATTAATCTTCTTCTACACAGAGTAAATGGATGCCAAAAATTGAAAAAGTCGCCGCCATATTGAAATTCTTTGTTTTTCGACCGATTTCGTTCAAAATCGATATTTGGGCTTCCCTGTGGTCAAGAAAGAGGAAATGGATGCCAAACATTAAAAAAGTCCCCGCCATATTGAAATTCGTTGTTATTGGACCGATTTCGTTCAAAATCGATATTTGGGCTTCCCTGGGGTCAAGTAAGAGGAAATGATTGGCAAAATTATAAAAAGTGACCGCCATATTGAAATTCTTTGTTATTGGACCGATTTCGTTCAAAATCGGTATTTAGGCTTCCCTTGGGTCAAGAAAGAGGAAATAGATGCCAAAATTTTAAAAAGTCACCGCCATATTGAAATTCTTTGTTTTTCGACCGATTTCGTTCAAATTCGATATTTAGGCTTCCCTTGGGTCAAGAAAGAGGAAATAGATGCCAAAATATAAAAAAGTCCCCGCCATATTGAAATTCTTTGTTAATGGACCGATTTCGTTTAAAATCGATATTTAGGCTTCCCGTGGGCCAAGAAAGAGGAAATAGATGCCAAAATATAAATTAGTCCCCGCCATATTGAAAATCTTTTTTATTGAACCGATTTCGTTCAAAATCAATATTTGGGCTTCCCTGGGGTCGAATAACAAAGAATTTCAATATGGCGGTGACTTTTTAATTTTTGGCATCCGTTTCCTCTTTCATGACCCCAGGGAAGCCCAAATATCGATTTAGAGCGAAATCAGTCCAGTAACAAAGAATTTCAATATGGCAGTGACTTTTTTTATTTTTGGCATCCGTTTCCTCTTTCATGACCCCAGGGAAGCCCAAATATAGATTTAGAGCGAAATCGGTCCAGTAACAAAGAATTTCAATATGGCGGCGACTTTTTAAATTTTTGGCAACCATTTCCTATTTCATGACCCCAGGGCAGCCCAAATATCGATTTTAAGTGAAATCGGTCGAGTAACAAAGATTTTCAATATGGCGGTGACTTTTAAAAATTTTGGCACCATTTTCTTTTTCTTGACCCCAGGGAAGCCTAAATATCGATTTTGAACGAAATCGGTCGAATAACAAAGAATTCCAACATGGCGGAAAAGTGCACCTGTGTTTGCACACATACTACACGGTTACTAAAAGATTGGACCTCGCTGGAATGCGACGCCTCTCCCGCTTCCCCGCTCACCTCCCCGCGTTCGTCCTGTCACGTCAGTACGGTTCGCATCTTTGTCACCGATACGTGTCTACTTTCGTCTTTAGCAAAACGTTCAGTTTTTAGAATATCCGTGTTAAGTTTTTTGTTGAATTGTTTTAGTTTGTTTTGTTATAATTGTTACGTTTTGGACTATTTTTATTAAGTTTTTGTCATTGGACTGTTGTTTTGTTATAATTGTTACGTTTTGGACTATTTTTAACCGACTTCCAAAAAGGAGGAGGTTCTCAATTCGGTCGGTATCTTTTTTTTTTTTTTTTTCTATGTATGTCCACCGATTTCTCCGGGATTACTGGACCGATTCGCGTGATTTTTTTTTTAATCGACAGAGGATGTTTGCGAAATGGTCCCATAAAAATTTTAACCTTCAACTCCTCAAGCCTGATGCTGCAGGCTAAAACTATGGCGATTTAGGAAATTTCGATTACGAATTGATATTGTAGGTAACAAGTATGGACTACATCATGGAGCTCCAGGTCCTAGCTCCTCAATCATAGGATACTACACTTAAAAGCTTAAAATAAAAATTCTTTTCAAAAAACCGACTTCTAACGCCACTACAAAGTATAAAAATAATTTTAGTTTGTCCACGTTTGTTGAAGTCGGGCGGGCCTAAAATACAAACTATGAAACCGACTCGCGATGCTCGCTCGACTTCTACAAACGAGTCTATCATATTCTGTAGCGTCGCGCATCGGTTTCATAGTTTGTATATAGGCCCGCCCGACTTCAACAAACGTGGACAAACTAAAATTATTTTTATACTTTGTAGTGGCGTTAGAAGTCGGTTTTTTGAAAAGAATTTTTATTATTAAGTTTTTGTCATTGGACTGTTTTGGGCAGTTATCATTAGGTACCTTAAAATAAAAAATCATCATTTTAGTCATTGTGTTATTTATTTTGAACCTCATCTTCAAAGATTATAACCGCCTCCTTTTTTTGGAAGTCGGTTAAAAATAGGCCTCATATGGACTGTATACCGCTGAGTTCGGTCTTATGATTATTATTCCAATTATCAAAACTAACACAGCATATTGAAATAAAAGATATTTTACGGAAACTGACGCGTATATTTTATTATTTGAGTCGGCCCGTGACCACGTCCTCTGTAGAGAGTGCGAAATGTCGGGATGTATCAAATAATAGAATATACGCGTTAGTTTTCGCAAAATATCTTTTATTTCAATGTGTGATGAACGTGAAAACCTTAAGACAATACTAACACAGCATACCTAGAGTTTTTCACAAACATTTAATTTTCATAAATATTCTTCATGAATCTTTTTTGCACACTGTACCCATGCGTCGCAGTGACGTCATCGACGCCAGGTCCAATCTTTTAGTAACCGGGTTATACTTGAGATAAAAACTAATTTCACCGATATATCGATACTTTTTGGCACTTCACGCATTGCCCTAGTTGCCGAAGACGTTTTCGCAAGCGTAAGGATCCTTTCGGATCCGTTCGCGTCCGTAAGGATCCGTTCGCATCTTTACGGATCCGTAAGGATGCGAAAGGATCCTTTCGCATGCGAATCGTAAGCTACACTTGTAAGGATTTTAGGCACTTTTAGGTACAAAAAATGCGAAAGCCGAATCGATGCGAAAATCCGTTCACGTTTCTATGGAATTTGACAGTTTTGTATGGGCGAAATCCGAAACGATCCTCACATTTGTGAGGATCGTTTCGGATTTCATTTAATGTGGTTCCACCCTTATTGCTAAATAAAGATGTCAAATAACTCAAATCACAAATGTCAAATAAAGAATTTGACAAATGATGATAGTCAAGTAATTTTGGATTTCGTGGCTAATGGAAACAAGTCAATAAATTTTCAATAAATAAAAGTACCATTAAAAACTGTTTAAAATATAAATTGAGGCTGTTCTGAGTGAGGTAAGTGATATACCATATACCAGTCTTTAGGAGACACGATTTTATTTCAAGCGCCCGAAAACTTTGTTTCAATGTAATGATATTGTTTTTCAATTCTTGAATTTGTATGTGTAAACCGGCTATAATTAAATGATAATGTGATATTAGTACATCTTTTTAGAAGTTTTAGAGCCCCACACAGTGTATTGAAGCCCCAAAATAAGTGCCTTTTTCGTAAATTACGTCGTAGAAAACATATTGAAAATTCGGTGATGCATAAATAATTTCCAAAGATACTACGATTGTGCGTCTTGTCTTTTTAAACCGCTACATACTCCTTAAAATCTTTTCTTAATAAGAAAAGGCATTATAGAAAATTCTCTTCAACAAACCCTAGCCTTACTTTTTAGCCTAAATAATTACTCAGCATCCATAATAATACATATTATAAAATAAATGCGAAAGTGTGTTTTTCGTTGCAACTGAACTATGGATCTACGTCATTTTTTTCATGGATATACCAATGAACCTGGAGAGTGACATAGGCTACTTTTATCCCAGAAAAATCAAACAGTTCCCTCTAGATTCATAAAAACGAAATCTGCGCAGACAAAGACGCGAGTGTCAGCTAGTATTTTATGGATACTAGACCATGACTGTCTGCCTGATTTATATTCAAATCAACAAAAGAAATGTCATATTTTGACTATTCTATGTACTGTTCTAAAGTGTAGACAACAAACACTAAATAGTGCAAAGTTCCTAATTCCAGGCTGCTATAGAATATCTTTACAGAAACACTCTAATATTATAAAGAAAGTAGTTACATTTGTTACTTTGTCCTTTAATCATTCAGCAAGGCTTGGTTTTTTTTTCATGAAATATATTTATCTAGCTAAAAACCTAGAGACTGACATTGAACACTTTTATCCCAGGGTGAAATCACGGGAAAAAGCTAGTACCCAATGACTTCATTGAGCTAGCAAGTCGTAATAATGAAAAATATCAACAAGAGTGAAAAACATCAGAGAAAACATAAACAGCATGAGTCATTAAAAAACTATATTAAAAAAAAAGCATTCTAAAAAGAGCTTGAGCATTACCTTTTTTTGGCATTAGCCTTGGTGTTATGAAATATAAGATGTTGACATACAAATCTATTTAAAAGTACTGTTGAAGGATTGTTTAAAAATGATTGGCGAACACTCGCTTTGGGCTAAAATGAATTTTTGCAACAACAAGGTTGTGTGCATCAATCTATAAACCTTAGAATAGAAGTTTCTAACAAAGTTTTGCTCCAAACGTAGGCTTAAAACAACCAATGTGTGTTTGAGTGCCATTTAATTTCTCACCCAACTTTGCGACGCAGGACTGGTAATGTGTTTATCGGTCTATGTATGTATGTATGTTTGCTCCTTTGTGGCATTGTATAGACCAAACGCGTGTGCCGATTTTGATAAGTGGCACGTCGTTAGATTCGCCATGCCAGCGCGAGTGTCAACGAGAACATAAAAATTTGAAAAATTCAAAATGGCGGATTTTGGATGCTATTATGAGGGGTACAACGATTTTTTTTCTTCAAATCCTATTGAGCGGGGTATCAAATTAAAGGGTTTGAAAAGGGGATTACGAAAAAATTCTCTGCGAATTCATCATACTAACGTGACGATACTGTGTAGTTGGCCTTAAAGGGCCTACTAAAAATGGCCTCTCCATGTGCCTAGTGGGAAATTTTTTACTTATTCAGTTATGATAAGCGTTAACTTCGATTTAGTAGGGAGGGAGTATTTTTCCTTTTCCGTCCATACTAACTGACGTATGTTTTAAACGCACAGTTAACGTAAGTTTGAAAACTCGAACTCTATTGCCTTGCTATTGCGCTTCTAAGGACCGTTTTCACCAACGTAAAATATATCCAAGCGTAAATTTGATATTTTGACAGTATTTTCAATACAGAATTATTGAATAACGCGCGGGCGTTTGAAGTCGGTTTTTTAAAAATAATTTTTTATATTAAATTATGAACAAAGGACGCTTCCAACAAACCTAGGCTTGTTTATTTGAACGGACGATGCGACGCGGTGCGCTTGTAAACATCGTACTGCATCGCTTGCGACCGGCGCCGCGCGGCAGCTTTATAGCTTAACTGGAATACGCCAGCCCCTGTAGCCAAGTAACACTTTGTTGTGTCTATTCTCTTTCTACGATAGTTGTCACTTGAAGTTTTGGCTAGGGCTAGACTAGATGGTGCTGCAGCTGATCAAAGAAGTGTATTAATAATATTTCGTGGCATTTTGTATTGTTTTTGTTTTATTATAGCGTTTAAAACATTTATAATTACAAAATGCCGTGAAATATTATCAATACACTTCTGTCTTTGATCAGCTGCAGCACCATCTAGTCTAGCCCTAGCCAAAACTTCAAGTGACAACTATCGTAGAAAGAGAATAGACACAACGAAGTGTTACTTGGCTACAGGGGCTGGCCTGATAATACTACAAGGAGAGATTGTTGTGGTTATCTTGTATTCTTTTCTTTCAGAATGGGTATTGCAGTTAGTAAATACTCGGATATATCTAACAATGAGCTGCTGGCGAGGTTCTGTTCCAATGAGGTCATATGCCCCAATGATCCCTTCTGGAATCAACTGCTGGCTTTTAACATACAGATTCCAAATGATGCGTAAGACAATAACTTAATTCTTCTTCTTCTTCTTTATCAAGCAATAGATGTCCACTGCTGAACAAAGGTCTCTTGCATGGACTTCCACAGGCCACGGTCTTGCGCCGCCTATATCCAGTGGCTCCTTGCGACTCATCTGATGTTGTCGGTCCACCGATTATCCTAATATCCCACTAATTTTGACCCAGCATTTTTAAAAACCGTACAGATTCAGAAATAATTTAATTTTAACTAAGATTTTTCAGTTATTTTTCTGTGTAAATCCGATATTTTTAGAAGATGGGAATTAAAAATATAATTATTCACAAGTACACATTAAAAATAACTGTTACATGGCAATACAAGTGAATATCTTTTTCATCCAACTTTATTTGATAGACTTTGATGAACTTTTTTGTTAGACTGGTTTACTAGAACAAGCATGAAAGGTTTGATTCGTGAATGTGGGCTTGAGGCCCACGGTTCAGTTCGTCTGGGTCAGAAACTCTATGGAATTCGCCAATCTCCTTTGTGAGGATGGATGGATGGATGTTTGTTACTCCTTCACGCCACAACGAATGAACCGATTTGGCTGAAATTTTGAATGAAGATAGCTTATACCTAGGATTAGCATATAGGCTACATATTATCCCGATAAAAATCTTATTCCACACGGACGAAGTGGCGGGCATCTAGTATGTACTATTTAAATTTAAAGGTTTTTACCCCCATGGGTCACATGGTATGGTTTGTTTAGGTTTATTTAACCACAACCTGTCAAGTATAGTAACCGATGGGATGATGATGATGCAGGTGTTATTAAAAGTGTAATTAAAAACCAAATACATAAACTTTTTCTGACCTCATAATCAAGCAACCTACAAGTTTAGTTTTAGACAGGCATTATTTATATTCAAAAATCCACTAAGTTTTTAAGTTTTAAATATTTATGTTAACTTTACTAACTGTGTAACTGAGTAAACTGTGTGATTCTAACTATAATTTCTGTAGATTGTATGCATAAATTTTATAACCACTGTGTACACATATTAAGGGTACCTGGAACCCAAATCTGATGTTATTGTATTACGTTTATATTTGGTTGTAATCTGTTTTGTGTACCTTTTCAATAAATAAATAAATTAATTAATTAATTTCAGTGATGAACAGTTGATGTTCGACACATGCTCGGACGCGTTGCTGCAAAAATTCCTACAGCACAACCAGCAGACTGGGAATTTGGGGTCCCTGGTGCAGGTGTTCATAACCCGGGCCACGGAGTTGCTTGCGGCGCCCAATTCCGATAAGTAAGCCGTACCCTTCACTCTGCATCATACTCATTGCTGAGGGCTGTGACCCTTGTCTATTACATAATCGTAAATGACATATCTAAATAGGCTTGTAATTCCTCGAATACGCCTCAAGAAGGTTCGAAAGTTGTTTGTCGGAATGGGCGTGACGTTCTATAATAAAATTCCACAGTGGATTCCACAGTGGACTTGCCTTTACACAAGTTTAAGAAATAAATTCTCATGACAAAAGCATATTATATAATTGATTATAAAAATGATATAAAAGCGTGGATATAAGTCGCTTCAGCACTTAAGTGTAAACTGGTTCTTCTCGGTTGGAACGGCATTCCAAACCAGTGGCAAATTCACTTGACGATTTGAAAGCACTTGTAAAAGTTTCTTTGAATAAAAAACTATTCTATTCTATTTTTTTGAGCTGCGGTGGTATTCCGCCTTTTTTTTATTACGGGATAGGCTTGCGCTTGACACTATAAACGATTGAAAGCACTGATGAGGTCTAGGTTGGAGCGCGCTTGCCTAGAACATGCCTATTCACTCTTGCCTTGAAGGTTCTCAAATATTGTCGCAGAAAACACAGACGCCGGAAGTGCGTTCCACACCTGAGCGGTTCGTTTCAGAAATGTTGAAGCGTTTCGTGCGAGTAGGTTGGATTTCAACCACGTAGGGAATGCCAACATTCACGAGTTATGTAATAGAACGGTATATACAACACGACTAAGAGAATGAGATCTTGACTGCGGTCCCAAAAATGCCGATCGCTGCCGCTAAAAGTGGCCAGTCTGCCCTCTCCCTTAATAGAATAGAATAGAATAGAAATATTTTTTATTCAAATAAACTTTTTACAATTGCTTTTGAATCGTTTTACTCTGCCACTGGTTCGGAATGCCCTTCCTGCCGAGAAGAACTGGCAAGAATTTCGGCGGTT
This sequence comes from Oeneis ivallda, assembly GCA_029955525.1. Taxonomy (NCBI): domain Eukaryota; kingdom Metazoa; phylum Arthropoda; class Insecta; order Lepidoptera; family Nymphalidae; genus Oeneis; species Oeneis ivallda. Next base: position 4,661,129 of record JARPMR010000028.1, read on the forward strand.
GCTCTTTTCAAAACAAGTTTACAATACAATAGATACTATGCTATGTATGCAGTGTTTCCACAATGAGGGGACGTTCCAAAAATGCATACCTACTAACAATGCAATATATCTTAAGATGGGCAGGCACAAAGTAGCCCCATTCCCGCCGGTGGCACCCGTTCACGAGCATGACGCATGACCCAGCCGTTGCTTCGCTCAACCATATTTAAATATAATGTTACTCATAATAAATTTCAATTTACATATATTTTTTCCAGTGTGATGCTGGCATGGCAATGTTACAACGCCTTATTCGTCATACGCGCTGTCACGAAGTATCTGGTTGAGATGGTGCCAGAATATGAACTGTGCATACATTTGGATGTACAAGCCAGGACTGTTAATGTAAGTAAATTCTTCTTCTTTGTTAACTGACTAAGACAACGTCCACGGCTGGACAAAAGTCTCTTGCATGGACTTCCACAGGCCTCGGTATTGCGCCGCCTGAATCAAGCGGCTCCCTGCGACTCGTTTGATGTCGTCGGTCCACCTAGTGGGGGGTCTGCCAACACTGCTCTTACCTGTGCGGGGTCGCCATTCTAGCACCTTGGGACCCCAACAACCATCTGCTTTTCGAACTATGCTCTTCGAACACAATTAGAACACATAGCTGCAAGTAAAAAGTAATATTATATTATATTATCACTGGCCTCTATGATACTTAATTTAATTAATTTATGATTAACACTGGACTGGGTGTCCCTATACAAATGACAGCATAATTATGATTAACTAGCTGATGCCCGCGACTTCGTCCGCGTGGATTTAGTTTTTAAAATCCCTCGAAAAGTCTTTGATTTTTCGGGATAAAAAGTGGCCTATGTTACTCTCCAGGTCCTCAACTATACCCATGCAAAAAATCACATCGATCCGTAGCCCTGTTGCGGCGTGATAGAAGGACAAACCAACAAACAAACACACTTTCGAATTTATAAATATTAGTAAGGATTAAGGATCAATTTGAAGCGCCACATTTGACATAAGAGTGTCTCTGGAACTAACAATAATGCAAATGGCGCACCAACCTCTATAATTAATTTATAAAATCATAGATAAATTATATCACACTTCACACTATCACACTTTAATGATAAAGATTGTATGTGTGTGTGTATGTTTGTTACTCTTTCACGCAAAACTACTGAACGGATTTGCCTGAAATTTGGTATAGAGATAGATTAATACATAGGCTACATTTTATCCCTGAAAACTAAATGATTTCCGCAGGAATCAAAAAACCTTGATTTACGCGGATGAAGTCGCGGCCATCATCTATTGAAATCATAATACAGTAGTAGTAGTACATAATTTATGTAGATGGAGAAATAGAGATCTATAATAATTAATTTATGAAATCATTAATTAATTTTCCGAGATCCGTAGCTCTGTTGCAGTGTGATTGAAGGACAAACCAACAAACACACTTTCACATTTAAAATATTACTATTAGGTAATTATGAACGTAATAATGTGTGATTAAACCAGAAACCAACAAACAAATAGACTTTCGCCTTTATTATATTGTTAAGGATTTTAGTTATTCTCCATAATTTAGTTTCAAAATTCAAAAAATTCAAAATTATTTATTTTACGTAGTCATGATTCTACCATCATTCTTTCTTCATCAGCAACCCATTAATGGCTCACTACTGAGCGCAGGTCTCCTTTTCAGAGAAGGGTTATATAACTAACTAACTTAGTTCAATGTTTCTGAAACAAACCACTAAGGTAAACACAGATGTTTCCAGCCACGTATAACCTCAGTACCTTCAAGGCAAAAGTGAATAGGCATTTTCTGGGCAAGCGCGCTCCAACCTAGACCTCATCTGTGCTTTCCAGTATTGATTATCGTCAAGCCTATCTCGAAATATAAAAATAGCCGGCGGGAATGGGGCTACTTTCTGTCTACCCATCTTAACATGAATTGAATTGTAGTACTTTTTTTTTGGAACTTCCCCTCATTGTGGAAATATTATATTTTATTCTAACAAAGTTGCATGGGTTAAATCGGCTTGGCATCCAGCTGACCACAAGATAGTATAAAAAAACTTATTACAATGTAATAGCTTCATAATAATATTGTAAAATGATTGTTTTGAAAAGAGCAACTGCTGAGTTTCTTGCCGGCTCTTCTCAGCAGAATCCGTTTTCTGAACCGGTGGTAGAATCGTGACTTGTCATAAGAGCCACAAGTTGGCCTGCGTGAAATAAATAATTTTGAATTTTTTTGAAATAAAAAACAAAAGAAACTACTCCTAATTACTAATTTATTAATGTTTTTTCAGTCTCCCATCCCCCAAGATCAGTCACCACCATCATCCCCAATACAAGAAGTGAGCGCGACAGACAACCAAGTGTCTTCCAAGTCGATGAGCGGAGAGAGTCGGGTCGAGATGCTTATAGATGCTCTCATTGGGCTTATTATCGATGTTCCAATCACGTAAGTTATTATCTATACTAATATTATAAAGAGGAAAGTTTTTTTTTTTGTTTCGAATAGGCTCTGTTAACAACAACCAATTTTAACAATTTTTTCACCAATAGAAAGCTAAGTTATCAGGAATATGCTACTTCTACTTAGTTATTTGGCATCAGCTAGTGTTAACCAAGCAATAATACTTAAGGTGGATTATACGGGTCTGCCCGCGAAATTCAAATTTAATTTGGTTTTTCGCAATTTGTAAACTAATACGACAAAGTACGCTTATGGCATTCTAATTGCGCCAATGGCAGTATCATCTTCACAGGTTTATATAAAAATCTTTACTTGAAAGTGTCGAGTAAGAAATTAGTCCGAGTATCGAGTTTGACGTGAGTCACTCACAAATTAGTCGATATTCTGAAAAATTTCTTAAACTGGACACTTTTTACCTGCTGTTTTTCTTTCGCAGAGACAACACATACTACCTGCACTTGGAGTGTATAAATACACTGCTCGTTCTTATGTCTGTGTACATGTTTGCTGGTGTGCATGGACAGGCCAGATTAGTGGAGACCTCTTTAATATTTAGGTATGATTTTTAAAGAATATGTACACTATAAACAACTCGGCTGGGCAGCGTGCGGGAAGCATCGAGATGTCTTCTCGTCCAAAATCCCTCAGTGCCTGAAGCACAGAATATATAATAGTACTTGCCTGAAGACTAAAGTCTTCAAACAGTGCGTGTGGCCAGTGATGACTTACGGATCCGAGACATGGTTGCTAACTGTAGACCTCATAAAAAAGTCAAGGACCCTAGGATATGCTCGGAATATCCCTGCAAGATCTTTATCCTTATCCTCCTTATCGCGCGGTGCGGAACTCGGAAGGGGGCTAGACGGATCGACACTTTTTTGAAACCGACACTTTTTTGAAGGCATTGTGTTCGGTATTTTCGCGGTACAATAATGGGTCTCCGTAGCCTTGTGGCTTCTGCAGTCGCCTAACAGCCAAAGGTCGATGGTTCGAATCCCAGCTCGACAGACCGAGTTTTCCATTTTCAATTTTATTTTAAACAATTTCTACATGTGGAACCTTTCCCTAATTTTTTATAACTTTAGAAGTTATAAAAAATTAGGGAAAAATTTCTACATGTAGAAATTATTTAAAATAAAATTGAAAATAGAAAATTCAGTCTGTCGAGCTGGAATTCGAACCATCGACTTTTAACTATTAGGCGACTGCAGAAGCCACAAGGCTACGGAGACCCCATATTGTACCGCGAAAATACCGAACACAATGCCAAATTAATTAATCGAAAGGAACTACGTTCCATCCGGGTGTCCCTTTACACCTCTCAAGTTTTTTTTTATGTATGTCCACCGATTACTCAAAGATGCCTGATCCGATTTGGAAAATTCTTTTTTGTTTGAAAGGGTATACTTCCCAGGTGGTCCCATATAAATTTCATCGAAATCGGTCGAGCGGTTTTTAAAATATCAACAATAAATTATATATTTTGTATAGTGTTTGTGTAATGTAGTACAGCAAGAGTTTGAGGTCGGTTGTAAAGATTTTGCTATTTTATTTTTGAATAAAATAAAATATCTTTATTTTCGCAGGACCCTATTTCAAGGCAGATACGGAATGCACGCTCCGCTATTAGTTAAGACATTGCTAACAAATTTGTCAAGTATGCTCCCAGCCCCTCCACAGTTTGGGGCCCAGGGGCCTGGCAGTATGCTGATCAATATTGCTTGTAAGTATATTTTGCGATATTGCAATTCAATTCAATTCTTTATTTGTAAAATGTGTGTCGATAAGATAGTAAATACAATTATTGGTCCAGCACATTAGCCGTATCGGCGTACAAATATTTTGGGAGTCTAATGTAATAAGGAACATTGCATTAATGATAAGCTTATTGGGGCTAACTTTTCGGAGTTATGTGCGTTTAAGCAATTAAATATCACATGCTTTAACTGTGAAGGAAAACATTGTGAGGAAACCTGCACACCTTAGAGTTCTCCATAATGTTCTCAAAGATATATGAAGTCTGCCAATATGTATGCTGGGTCAATGTGGTGAACTATGAGCCTTCTCCGAGTGGATACCTGCGCTCAGTAGTGAGCCATTGATGGGTTGCCCATAATGATGATAAAGCATTGGGGCCCCCACTCTGAAGGGGCCCAGGGGGCCAGTATTATATTGAACATGAATCATTTGACAAACCTAAATAATTTAACAATTTTACATGACAAGCCTTAAAAGCTCTCGTCATATTTTAAGACATTTTAGACATGTACCACTTTTTAAATATATCTTCGCTTTCGAAGGAAGCTGGAATAAATTTCTACATAGAGATAAGCTTCACCTTTGTCCACTTCTTCTATATTATTCTTAAGAATTTTGTATGTGTACATAAATAATAAAAAACACTCGGTTAGAACGAAGTTCCTTATAATAAATTATAATTATGGTACCTATTTATTCAATATTATGAAAATATAAACAGTACCTTTTAGAAACAACGCCAACTTTCGCCACATGTTAGAACCATCTCGTAATATAGCATACGCGGTATGGAACGTCTACACTACTTATGACGGAAAATAAAATCAACGCCATCTCTCGCCACATGTTAGAACCATCTCGTAATCGCTATGGATAACCGTCTACACTATTCGTGACGGAAAATTCTTACACTTTTTTTCGCCCAGCCCCAATCCTCCAAATTCGTACCGTGCGATAAAGAACTTCGTTCCAATAATTATAGAAAAGAGGTTATTTTTTCTTGCTACTAGTGTAGGCTGGTTAATGAGTGTTTATTTAATTCCCCAATATTAATATTGGTACAATTTTTCCAGCAAGCCTTTGGAGCATGCTAACGTTCAACGCGACCGCCCGTCAGACCATATACACGAATCCGCCGTTAAATCGACACGAATTACTCGATAGACTGAAAAAAGAGCACCCTGTAGCTAACCAATCGTGTTTATTGTTACTCGCCCTGGCAAATCATTGTATTAGTGATGATAATTTGTACAGGATTGCACTATTACAGTGTGAGGATACTTCAGGTAAGCTATTAATCCTGCAACTCTTTTGAGGCCCCTTTTATTAAGGTGCCTTAAAAATGATGCCCCTTTTATTTAGGTGTCTTAAAAATGATGCCCCAATCATACTAATAATACGTTATAAATGCGAAAGTGTGTTTGTTTGTTCTTCAATCACGCCGCAACAGAGCTACGGGTCGACGTGATTATTTTTTTGCATGGGTATAGTTGAGGACCTGGAGAGTGACATACGCTACTTTTTACCCCGGAAAATTCCCAAAGAGATCCCGAGGGACTTTTAAAACTAAATCCACGCGGACAAAGTCGCGGGCTAGTAGTAAAAGTCGCTAGTAATAAAATAATTACTGGAAGTCTCGGTTGTCTACGGCCGTTCAAGCTTAGAGCCTTGTAAATTTAGGTCCACTTAAATCGAGTCTTCAAAATAAATATGAAAAGTTACTGTCTTAAAAATATGAATAAATCCCATTTTGAAAAAAAAATACAATGCCGCCTGCCGTTTTATTTATTTTAGTTTTATTTTATTATTTGGCTTTTATTTATTTTATTTTTATTATTTTACTCATTTGGCTGGGAAATTGTTTCTAGGTTCCTACGTTTTTTTACATTAATTCTTCCTCAATGGGGCTCCAAGTGTAATTGTTTCGGGGCCCGAAAGGGGGCCTTTTTCATGAACTCATCTTTCCTCATTTAATTCCAGAGAACTCCGCCACAACACCACATAGAGACACTAATGGCAGCGTCACGCAAGTCACACCACCTCGGATAGAAATGGCAGCTGTAAGTTCTTTTATTAACGCCAAGATAGCCCTTGACTGCTATCACACCTGATGGTGAGTGACGATGCAGTCTGAAATGGTAGCCACTAACTCAGAATGTCACAAAATAAAGCGATGAAATAAAGTAACTATGTACTACTAAAATCATATCATACATCGATGACTAATATGGCATGAACAAATCTTGAAAATATAATCATGATCCCTCGTCTAATAAATAATTTAAATTAAAACTATCTTTTGCCAGTGGCTTTGCTCACGTTTAGCAATTTTCCATTCTTCAAACCCCTATTTTACCCTCTTAGTGAATTTTCAAAAACCCTTTCTTCGCGGATGCCATCCTAATAGCTACCTGTATGCCAAATTTCAGCCCGATCCGTCCAGTGGTTTGAGCTGTGCGTTAGTAGATTAGTCAGTCAGATAATAAGTCTATCAGCTTTTTAAAGGAAAAACTAATTTAATCTAAATGTATAATAGCTACTTAGATTAGATTAGAATTTACTGAAAACAATTTGAAACATAAATTGAAATCATATTTTTATGGTTACTCATGTATGCGTCATGCCCGTGTAGGGGTGTCATCGGCGGGAATGGCGGGCTACTTTCTGTCTGCCCGTCTTAACATATTGTATTGAATTTTAAGTAGGTATGCATTTTTGAAATTCTCACTGTGGAAACACTGCATATATAGCATAGTACTTATTGTAAATTATTTTGAAAAAAGCAACCGCCGAGTTTCTTGCTGATTCTTCTCAGTAGGAACGGCATTCCGAACCGGTGGTAGACTCATCGACTATTCAAAAGCACTTGTAAAAGTTTATTTGAATAAAAATATTTCTATTCTATTCTATTACTAAGAAAAATTGTTTGTATTTTTTGTATGTTGATTATTGTAATAAAAAAAAATTATTGTGACAACACCTAAGCATTGACACTGACTTTTGTCATTCTGTTCTCTTGTTACCTCTTGAACTGCTCTGAACGTTAGAATTACGTAGTATAAATTATAATCTAAATTAATATCCTCTAGTGTTCGCTCGTATACAATACAGTTTTCCCATCAATAAAGCTTTTCATTTATCATTGACTAGCTGATGCCCGCGACTTCGCCCGCGTGGATTTATTTTTTAAAATCCTGCGGGAAATCTGATTTTTCGGGATGCCTTTGTCACCCTACAGGTTCTCAACTATACCTATCCTTCCTATCCTATACCTAGCTTTTTTGCAGCGTGATTGACGGACAAACCAACAAACAAACAGGCTTTCGCATTTATAATATGTATTAGTAAGGAAGAATTAATATTACGATAATAAAGGCGATCTAATTAAATTTTAGAACACAAAAGCTAACTTTTGTGACTTAAATAATATGATGGTTAGATATTATATTCCCTTGCGGACTTTTTTGTAGAAAATAATGAGTACTTTAATCATCAATTACACAATTTTTACCTATCATCAATAGTTTTCTCAAAACACGCCAAATAATGCATTTTATAGGCAAAATTTTGCTACTTTGGGTTACATTATTGCAATTTTCTTTAGGATCTCTAATTTTTTTGAAAATAAATTATAGCCTATATTACTTCCTGATAATTTAGCTTTTTATTGTAGAAACAATTTTTAAAATCGGCCCAGTATTTACAGAGCCTATTCGGTACAAACAAACAAAAAAATCTTTCCTCTTTATAATATTAGTATAGATAATAATTTTTTAAAAATGTGTTATTTTCAGTTGCACAAAGCGTTATGCTCGACGGCCGGCTGTGAACATTCAACTTTACTATTATATCTGATGCTACACTCTTGCAAAGCCTACAAGAGGCATGTCAGCATTGTATCGAACGTGGAACATTTGGTGAGCAATTACCGCATGTGATAATAAGCCCCCAATTGTCTAAAAGTTGCTGATCAAAATCGTATTCATTTGATGGCATTCTTCTTCTTCTTCTTCTTTATCAACCTATAGACTTCCACTGCTGGACAAAGGTCTCCTGCATGGACTTCCACAGGCTTCGGTCTTGCGCCGCTTGAATCCAGCGGCTCCCTGCGACTCTGATGTCGTCGGTCCACCTGGTGGGGGGCCTGCCAACACTGCGTTCCCGGTGCGGGGTCGCCACTCCAGCACCTTGGGACCCCAACGACCATCAGCTCTTCGAACTATGTGCCCCGCCCATTTCCACTTCAGTTTCGCGATACGCTGAGCTATGTCGGTGACTTTGGTTCTCCTACGAATCTCCTCATTTCTGATGGCATTGATTTAATTTACGGATCAAAATCGAATTCATTTGATGGCATTAGCGTCAAAGTAAAATATTCCTTGACTGTATTGATTTGAAGTCACAAATTCAGTACAACCGATTTTAACATAAGCAGTGATAGCCTAGTGGTTAGGACTGTGGTCTCCTATTCGGGGAGTCGCAGGTTCGATCCCGGGTATACGTACCTCTGACTTTTCGGAGTCAAGTGCGTTTAGGCAATTAAATATCACTTGCTTCAACAGTGAAGGAAAACATCGTGAGGAAACCTGCACACCTGAGAGTTCTCCATAATGTTCTCGAAGGTGTGTGAAGTCCGCCAATTCGCATTGGGCCAGCGTGGTGGACTATGGCCTATAACCCTTCTCTGAGAGGAGACCTGCGCTCAGTAGTGAGCCGTTGATGGGTTGCTAATGAGTATTGATTTAAAGTCACTAATTCAGTACAACCGATTTTAACATCGAGCGTTATAGAGCATATCTTACATACGTAAACGTATAAGAATTCATACACGAAATTGAGCACTAATTCAATGCCGTTATGGTTTATTTTACTTTGACGCTAATGCCATCAAATGAATACGATTTTGATCGGCAACTTTTAGACAATCGAGGGGCTGAATGCCTTACGAAGGAAATTTAAATAAGATTAAGGATAACAATTTATTTATTGAACACATGGTGATGCCCGTGACTTCGTCCACGGGGATTTAGTCTAAAATCCCTCGGGAGCTCTTTGATTTTCCGGCATTAAAAGTGGCCTATGTCACTCTCCAGGTCCTCAACTATATCCATGCAAAAAATCACGTCGATCCGTAGCTCTGTTGCGGCGTGATTGAAGGACAAACCAACAAACAACACACTTTCGCATCATACTAATATTATAAATGCGAAAGTGTGTTTGTTTGTTGGTTTGTCCGTCAATCACGACGCAACAGAGCTACGGATCGACGTGATTTTTCGCATGGGTATAGTTGAGGACCTGGAGAGTGTAGGCTACTCTTAGTCCCGGAATATCAACAGAATTCAAATTTTTATATTTTATGTACTTCGTTCTCGCAGGTTTTGATTCCCGCGGTAATTTATTAATTAATAAAAAAAACCCTTGATAAAATATAGCCTATGATATATGAATGTGCTTTTCTGATTAAGTAAAGCTATTATGTTGTGAAGTTTCATCAAAATCCGTGCAGTAACTTTTGCGTAAAAGAGTAACAAATATTCATCCATCCGTCCATCCTAACAAACTTTCGCATTTAAGTGTTTAGTAGGATTGTAATATTACAATTTTTGTTCCAGATAGTGCCTATATTACAAGTGTTATACAACGCCCCGGACAGCAATTCACACCACATTTACATGTCGCTAATAGTTCTGCTAATATTGACAGAGGACGACGCTCTTATCAAAAATGTTCATTTAATAGTAAGTTATTCCGAATTATTTCCTAACTAGCTGATGCCCGCGACTTCGTCCGCGTGGATTTAGTTTTTAAAATCCCTCGGGAACTCTTTGATTTTCCAGGATAAAAATAGCATATGTCACTCTCCAGGTCCTCAACTATACCCATGCAAAAAATCACGGCAATCCGTAGCTCTGTTGCGGCGTGATTGAAGGACAAACCATCAAACACACTTTTGGGTATAGTTGAGGACCTGGAGAGTGACTCTTGTCTTGAGTGACTTGGGAAGGTGATCGGTGCTTAGCTTGTAACTGCATGTTTGACCATATAGTTTTTTTCTGTTGGCAGATTATAGCAAAATAATTCTAACCTTTTCTTGCTAATCATGAACTTCTTTCGTATGCTAAACATGAGCTACACTTGTAAGGATTTTAGGCACTTTTAGGTACAAAAAATGCGAAAGCCGAATTGATGCGAAAAGCCGAATTGATCCGTTCACGTTTCTATGGAATTTGACAGTCAAAAAATTCGTGGCTCTTCCCAACAAGCAAAATAATCCCAGAATGCATATGTTTTAGGAGTGTATACTCCTTTAAGTGCCTCGAAAGTTGCTGTTTAGACTATAATCACAATCACCCTTATATTGAACCTTATAAGTGCTTATAAGACCACGTTTACTACTTACTATAAGCTCTGCTCTCCTGTAAAAGCTATGTACAAGGGTAAACAGACTGAAGAATAATTATTCTAGTTAGTTACACTTATAAGCGCTTGTAAGATCATGCTCATAGGCGATTATAAACCCATGTCTCTTATAAAAGCTACTTATAAGAGTAAATATACTCAAGACTACTTGATACTATTTACACTTATTACTTGGTTTTATAAGTACTAATAAGTTTATATTTAATTCCATTATAAGTACATGGGTTTCAAAATAGATTTCGCAAGAGTAAAGTGACACTATATAGATACAAGCCTATAACTGCATTCATTGAGATCGTTTTTTCCTATTAACATCCAAATAATCCTATTAAAACTTTTGTCAAATACCTAATAAGGTTACTTGCCCTTGAAGAAGGTGTTATAAACCAAAATATATTTATTATGATTCTACAAATGCTTTTATTATCTTAATACCAACCATTTGACCTTTTGTTTTTATAATAGTGAATTTACATTATAAAATGGATTTAAATAAGTGGAAGAGGTTTAAAAAGAGTGGTGGCTATAAAAGGAAAGTTCGCAAAACTTACCAAGAAATGGTAAAAGGTTTAAGTTATAATTTTGAAGCAGCCAAAGACTGTGTTGAAAGAAGTGGTGAGGGTTCCGTACAAAATAATAGTACACCAATGGACTACGAAACGAACTCCGAAAAAAGCATTTACGAAAAATCATCAAGTGAGGTTGAAAGTGATGTTGGAGACCTATCTTCAGATTACGACAAAAATAATGAATTGCATAAAGATATAAAAAAATGGGCATTACAATTCAATATACCACATACGGCATTAAATTTATTATTGGAAATTTTAAATAAAAGAATAAAAAATGCTCTACCTAAAGATGCGCGTACACTTCTTGATTCGAATAAAGAAAAACTGCATGTTAGTTTTTCAGCTCCAGGTCAATATTGGCATAACGGTCTGATTAAAAATTTAAATTGTATTTTTGAACGTGTTCCCTGTCCGCCTGATGAAATTACTTTGAATATAAATATCGATGGGTTACCAGTATTCAAAAGTTCCAGATATCAATTTTGGCCAATATTATGCAATATTTTTGAAATACCTTTAGCCCCGTTTGTAATCGGTAAGTATTTATTATTATTATTCATATTTATTTTTATTATTTTACTTTTACGTGTCTCTTATTAAGTAACAATATAGACAATAAAGATCCACAGGGAGCATTAGGACAGCGGTATAGCAATATATTTGGACAATTAATGGACATATCATTTTAGTTCAGTCCGCAACTTTAACCGTTGGGATATTGAGGCTTAAAAATTTATATTTTCAAAATATTGGGTTTGTAAATTTATAGGAACATTGAATGTGGACCTGCTTTTTAACAGGAATCTATGCTGGTGATGGGAAACCATCAGATATGGAGGCTTTTTTAGGACCTCTTGTGACAGAAATTAAACAGCTAGAAGACGGACTAACAATCGCAACGAAATCAAAAACAGAAATGTTGTTGCGCGTTAAAATCAGGGCTTTTATTTGTGACTCACCAGCAAGAGCAATGATTAAAGGTGGGTAACTTATGTATATCAAATCTCTATTTAAAATTTATCTCTACATAAACATTATCGTATACAACTATGTCAGCCACTTTAGAAACCGCATAGTTTGGATCTGTTAAAATTAATATAGATCGTGCATAAAACTTTAGGTAGACTTCGTTTGGGACATTACCCATCAAATAAGTTCACCTACCGTATTATTAAAAGGAACTTCGTTCCAACCGAGTGTTCCACGATGCTCACGCGTTTTTTTAATACAATAATTGATGCATCTGTAAATAATCCATGATGTTTCACAGTTAAAGTACAAAAGTTAATGAAAAAAATCTGTTGCAGGTGTATCCAACTTTAATAGTAAACATGGATGTTTAAAGTGTACAGTAGTTGGGGAATATTCACACATATCAAATACTGTGACATTTACCGAGATTAACTGCCCTAAACGAAATAACGATGACTTTCGTTCTAAGAAATCACAAATATGGACAACATCACAAATATGATTCATCTTTATTAAAATTAAATATTGATATGATAGAAGACTTTCCCGTATCAGATTCACTGCATTTAATTGATCTTGGTTTAATGAAGAAGCTGTTAATGGGTTGGAGGGATGGAAAATTTGGTAAATATCTTACAAAATGGAGTGTTCGAGATATCGAGGAAGTTAACAAATTTTTGTCAAAATGCAAAATGCCTCAAGAGATACATAGATCAGTTAGATCGCTCGATGTCTTAGCACACTGGAAGGGTTCTGAGTATCGTTCTTTTTTGTATTATCTCAGCTTTATAATATTAAAAGAATATTTAAGAACTGAACCTTATAATCATTTCATGCACTTGTTTTGCGCCATCACAATTTGCTCGAATGAGAAATATTTTCAATTCCTTCGAATCGCTGAAGAAATGTTAACCTACTTTGTTCAAAAATTTCAAATTATATATGGAAAAGATTATGTAACAAGTAATATACACAACCTCTTGCATTTAGTTGACGAAGTAAGGAAATATGGAATTCTTCAAAATTTCAATGCATACCCCTTTGAAAATAAACTTTACTCCATTAAAAATATGGTAAGACAAGGGAATAAAGCTCTTCATCAAGTTGCTAAAAGAATCAATGAAAAAGCCTTAGTTGAGATAGAAAATTTGATGGAAAATAAGACGAACTATCCAATATTAAAGAAAAATAAGTATGGAAAGCCTGGAAAAATTTTGCATTTAGAGACGTATATATTGTCTCCGAAGAAGCAGGACAAATGGTTTCTCACTAAGGAAAATAATGTGGTCGAGTTAATTTCAGTTTCTTTCGCAGGTAATGAAAAAGACATAGTAATACACGGCTATCAAATAATAAATACTGAAGATGCATTTGAGGAACCATTAAAGTCTTCATTTTTAAATATTTATAAATGTGATTGCAGAGAACTTAAAAAGTCAGAGAATGTCTATAAAATTACAAATATAAAGTGCAAGCTTGTCAGTATCCAGTTTAAAACAAATTTATTTTTTATACCATTATTGCATACTTTGTAAATAGGGCTTTAGACATACTAAATAAAAGCAAAAGATTAAAATTTTGTATTTTTTTTATTATAAATCAAAGAATCAATAAGAGATTGTAGTTCTAACTTAAGGTTGATTACACAGGTCTGCCCGCGAAATTCAAATTTAATTAGGTTTTTTGCAATTTGTAAATTAATACAACAAAGTAGGCTTATGGAATTCTAATTGCGCCAGTGGTAGTATCATCTTTTAAAGTGGTAGTTTACTTAAAAGTGTCCAGTTTAAGAAATTAGTCAGAATATCGAGTTGGACGTGAGTCTACTCACAAATTAGTCGATATTCTGACTAATTTCTTAAACTGAACACTTTCAAGTAACTATTTTTATATAAACCTGTGAAGATGATACTACTACTAGCGCAATTAGAATGCCATAGGCCTACTTTGTCGTATTAGTTCACAAATTGCGAAAACCCTAATTAAATTTGAATTTCGCGGGCAGATCCGTATGACCTGATGATCCGTGAAACCTTAAAAAAATTATCAAACTATCTCTGAACACACAGAAATTAAAAACTCGTGAAAAAACATATTAAATTTAGTAGCTACTGTATTATTAATAATATAATATTTCCAGTTAAAATATTATTATTAGATTATAATATTATACTGTTATTCGTTTTGGATCGAAGTGATTTTTAATACATTTATTTTATTATATTCTTGGAGCTGGAGCTTCGTGGGCTACGGAAGATGTTGTTGTTGATGTTGTGATACTTGTGATGTTGTTGATGTCGGATTTTTTTTGTTTTTAAGCCTGTGTTTTGATGTCGAAGTTCTTTGATTACTTTCGCAGCGTTTTTGAGCATTTTTTAATATGATTTTAAAAAATTTGTCACATTCTGCTCTTCTAAATGTTTCATCGGTGCCATGAATAACATAAAAAAAAAAAATTCAATGGTTTTATTGAATGCTTTAAAACAAATTTTTGGCGTTTCGCCTTTTGAAGCTCCAGTCCACGAACAATTTCTAAAAAAACTTCTCTCGAACATAACATCAATCAAATAATAAGCATTCGACATGCCTTTACCTGGGCCCTTACTACAAACCACACTAAATTTTTTGTACAGTTTCTCTTTTGTGGTCAAATCTGAAATATTTTTTTCAAAATCTTCCAATTCATTTAAATTTTTTATAAGCGTTATATCAGGATCTTGATTTTGTTGCGATTTAGAAGTCAGTTTTATATACCCATCAAATTGAGTCTGAAATTCCGATAATTTGAATAGTATATTATTTTGTAGTTCACACAAAGTCTTCACGTCTTCTTTTATAGCTTTGATGTCTTCTTGAACCTGTTCAATTTGAAGCTGCTGATTTACCAATATGTAGTTTTGATCATCGGTCAAATATCGGTCGATATCCAGAAACATAACCATCTTCAGTCCGAATGTTGACGCCTAAACACAAATAAATACTTATATGTATTATGTATTTCAAATAAATGTTTTACCAGTCAGGGGCAATATACCTACTTAGTGAAATCATAGTCACAAAGTTAAGCAAAAGATAAATACAAATATCCACAAAATACTCAATAAATAATATTTTTAAGTATATTATTATTCAATACTAATTTTTTTGTGATCATTATTTGAGTTATTGGTACCGAATACCTCCTCAAAATGTCAAATGCTTTTTTACTAATTCACCTATTTATTTATTGGTAGGTACTGTATCGTTTTGGTTTTCTCATTGACATTGCGAAACCCTAATTGATAACAACATGGCGTGTGATGGTGCTATATCTTTCGATTTGATGAGCTATGTTATGGAACTGAATTTTCCTTTAGTGGCCTAATAACGTACTTTAAAATACTAGCTTTGAAGATGGCGGTCAACTTCAACAGTAATTGATATAAAGATTTAATATGAAATATGTAAAAATGCTAATTTTAAGAGGGGCGTTAAAATTTTAACTTAAAACATTATATACTTCACAGGAAATGTGGGTTTCCCATGTAACATAATATTTCATAAAGTATTTATAATTATTAACCTAATAACAAGAATAAAATCACTCTCGCATGTTATAAAGCAAATTAATACATACCTTTTGTATTTTCACACCTGTCCACAAGTTAATACACAAAATTAATGCAACCGAATGATCGAACAAAATATAAACTTGTAAAAGACTTACGGAATGCGTGATAATCCGGGTTAGTTCTGATAGACACTTATAGTTAATTTTGTGGGAGCATATAGTTTCACACAATGCCGTTACAAGGCTCTTATAGTCGTAAGTCGAATTCAGCGGGAGTACTATAAGGGTGTTACAAGAATAAACACACCTATAAAGTGGGCCTTTTCCCGGGCTAGTAAGCGCTTATAAATTCGTTATAAGTAAGCTAAATTTTGGTTCTGGGATAATTACGAAACCGTTTTTTGCTTGTTGGGTTATGACACGTCATGACTCTACCACCGGTTCGGAAATCGGATTCTGCTGAGAAGAGCCGGCGAGAAACTCAGCAGTTGCTCTTTTCAAAATAATCATTTTACAATATTATTATACAGCTATTACATTGTAATAAGTTTTTATACTATCTTGTGGGCAGCCGGATGCCATGCCGATTTAACCCATGCAACTTAGAATAGAATATAATATTTCCACAATGAGGTGAAGTTCCAAAAAAAGCGTAGGTACTACAATTCTATTCTTGTTAAGACGGGCAGACAGAGAGCAGCCCCATTCCCGCCGGCGGAACCCGTTCACGAGCATGCATCCATCCAGCCGTTTCTTCGCTCGGCCATATTTGAGGGAACGTAACAATTCTCTTGTTTCAGATGCTAAAAAACATACCGTGGTACACGGAGCGTTCAATATCAGAGATATCGCTCGGGGGTCTCATGGTGCTGGTTGTTGTCAGAGCGTTGCAATACAACATGGCGCGAGTTAGAGACAAATACCTGCACACTAACTGTCTGGCCGCCATTGCCAACATGAGCTGTAAGTATCGGAAAAATTCGTGCTCGCTTCGCTTGTATTTTTGACTGAGAGAAGCGACATTTTTGAGTCTAGTATTGAATCTAATTACTTCAGATTTGCAAATCTACTAGTCTACTGGTTCGGAATACCGTTCCTGCCGAGAAGAACCAGCAAGAAACTCGGCAGTTGCTCTTTTCAAAACAAGTTTACAATTCAATAGTATACTCGTAGTTATACAGTTTAATTACCACCTACTGTCTCATGAATCGCTGGAACGAATTATATCCACGCTTTTTTGTCATTTATATAGTCTTCAATTGTATAATATGCTTTTTTCATGAGATTAGTTTTAACTGATATGTGAAACCAAGGCCCAAAGGCGAATATAACATAAAATATTATATCATATTATATATCGTTCAATTACAACATGGCGCGAGTTAGAGACAAATACCTGCACACGAACTGTCTGGCCGCCATTGCTAACATGAGCTGTAAGTATCGGAAAAATCGCGCTCGCTTCGCTTGAATTCTTGAGTGAGATATTTTTGAGTCTGGTATTGAACATAATTACTTCAGATTCGCAAATGATATGTGAAACCAAGGCCCAAAGTTGAATATAACATAAAATGATATATTAAACTCCTGAAGTAATGAACATAATATTCAAATCAAAATTATTACTTCAAATTCACAAATAACATAAAAAAAATACCTTTATTTGGGGAGGGAGCCCCTAAGCAGATGTAGTAATTTACCTTTATTTTCAGGTGAATTTAGGAATCTTCACCCTTACGTGGCCCAAAGGTTAATATCGTTGTTTGAAACTTTGACAAAAAGAAGAGCCAGGCTTTGTAGTGAAATCGAAGGTAAATTATGTATATTTATTTTTAACCGACTTCAAAAAAGGAGAAGGTTATCAATTCGTCGAAATCTTGTTTTTTATGTATGTTCACCGATTACTCGAAGACGCCTGAACCGATTATGAAAATTCTTTTTTTGTTTGAAAGGGTATACTTCCCAGGTGTTCCCATTAAAATGTTATCAATAAGGTCAAGCGCTACTTCACGCCGGAGCTGCTTGTTACCTTGTATCAAGCACAAGTTCGATCGTGCATGGAGTACTGCAGCCATTTATGGGACGGCTCTGCCAAGTACCAGCTTGCTGCATTGGATTCGGTGGATAGACGCGCCAGAAGACTCATTGGCGACGAATCGCTGAGTAACTCTAAACTTCAAAGTCTGGAACATCGGCGCAAGGTTGCCTGTCTTTCGGTATTTTACAGGATATATTTCGGAGAGTGTGCTCAAGAACTATTTGAACTAGTACCTCCATCACCCTTCTACCATCGAACCGCAAGGCATCGCTCGAATCTGCACCGCTACTTGGTCGAATTTCACCGATCCCGCACTAAGCGCTTTGCTTCCTCGTTCCTAATACGCACCGCTAAACTTTGGAATGCCCTTCCGGCTTCCGTTTTTCCAACTGACTATAACTTGGGTACCTTTAAATCAAGAGTGAATAGGCATCTTCTAGGCAAGCGCGCTCCATCTTAGGCTGCATCTTCACTTACCATCAGGTGAGATTGCAGTCAAGCACTGGTCTATATTAGGGATGTTGCGAATATTCGCATCCGCATCCGCAAATGCGGAGCTTCCGCATAGATTTGGAAATCTGCATCCGCATCCGCAATAATCAAAGCGGATGTTCATGCGGATGCGGATGTAATACAAGTTGCGACGAGTAAGAAATTGGGCGGGGCCGGTGAATGGCGCGTGCCGTTCGCACGTGAGAGTGACCAATGGCAACGAAAAAATTGGTGACAAAATCCGACGCAATTGTTGTGGTGCATCATTTGTTTCTTGTAAATAAATCATTACGTGTTTGTTTGCGCTGTGGATAACTTATCGTATAGATATTATTAGATATATATTTTGAGTGTTATTGTGATACAGTGATCATTGTGTGTAAACAATTGTTTATTAGGAAATCTTAATATAAATCTCTTAAGTGGTGGAGTGTTCATCGAGAAGAATTTAAAATATTATCACCTATACTACGAAGATTTTTATCCACTCCACCAGGCAGTGTTCCTAGCGAACCATTATTTAGTAGGGCAGGCTTAATTTACGAACCTCTCCGTAACCGCCTTGAATCGGAAAAGGCAGCAATATTACTCTATATTAAGTATAAAGCTCCAATATTTAACTTTACATACTAACTAACTTACTTAACTTACTAATTTTTCTTAACTTACTAATTTTCATTAGTAAACATGTTAATAATTATACTATATCATTGTTTTAATTATAGATTTATATAAGATCGTAAATGTCCGCATCCGCATCCGCATCCGCGGATGTGAACTTTCAAAAATCCGCATCCGCATTCACATCCGCGGATGTGAAAAAATCGGCATCCGCAACATCCCTGGTCTATATATTTAAAAAAAAAAAAACAAAATCGGTCGAGCAGTTTTAAAAA
This sequence comes from Oeneis ivallda, assembly GCA_029955525.1. Lineage (NCBI taxonomy): Eukaryota > Metazoa > Arthropoda > Insecta > Lepidoptera > Nymphalidae > Oeneis > Oeneis ivallda. Next base: position 4,680,324 of record JARPMR010000028.1, read on the forward strand.
AATCCACAATAAATTATATACTTTGTAGTGGCGCGGGTGTATGAAGTCGGTTTTTTAAAAAGATTTTTTTTTTTATTAAATTATGTTTAATTATACTGTGGAGTTAGGTTTTCAATACCCCGCGGGAACATTCTATTTTTCCGGGATAAAGGTGCCCATGTCACTCTTCAAGACCTCAATTACGTCCAATGCCCATGCAAAGGATCGCGTAGGTCCATAACTCCATAGGTCCGTTGCTGAGTGATTGAAGGACAAACAAACAAACACTTTCACATTTACAATATTAGTAAAAGGATACGGTCTTCAGATCTCCAGTTTTCGTTGTAAAAGGTTTGTTTTTTTCTGGAAAATAGCTTAGTTTCACTAATAAATGGACATTTTAAAATATATTTCAGGAGGCGATATAAATAGCATAGAGTTACCACATCACGCCGAAGAAAAAACTGAAGAAATCGTGAGTGTTTTTATTTATTATCTAATCTACAACTTTTATTAAATACACTTTAACTTGGGTTTTTTTAATGGTATTTCCTATGTTACGATGCAAGTTATCTCTTTGGTTGTCAAGAGCTTGCGCCATGAAAATGTATCGGACAAATGGATACGGTACTAAGTTGATGCTGAACATCTGACCTTGACTGACCTTCTTCTTCTTCTTCTTCTTATTTTGCGGCTATGCAGGTCCTGAGGCCCTCTAGCACGTCGACCGTCGCCGGTCCATTGTGCTCGCCACTTTTTAAAGCTCCTCTCCGATACTCGTTGCCACCAGGAACAACAGCACTTTCTTGGCTGGGATGAGTGTAGCCTCCTCAGGGTGCACGATGTGTTTCCCTAGATGTATGCTTCGTTTATGCATTAAAGCGGGGCAGTAACAGATAATATGCAACGGCGTTTCCACCGATTCCTGGCAGAGCCTGCATATATCTGAGCCCTGGAGCTTGAGGTTATACATGTTGACTGACCTTGATTGATCTTTGTCAATGGTCTCTAAATGCTGTGAAACTTTCATGTTTCCAGTTTAAATCTGTGACGAAATTATAACTAGTGGTTCGCCCCGAACTGAGACCTCGCGGTAACGTTATCCCATGATTATTCATTCAATCGATACATGATAACCAAAACTGACATTATTATTATGCCCGTTTTCACCAAACATACCTAAATCATCCCCTAAGTAGGAGTCTCTTAACGTAGGTAGCTCCTAAATACAATCCTAAGTCCTAACATCCGTCCCAATATCCTTTTAGGTGTCCCGTACAGGATCGTGATAAATAAGTTGACAGAAAACATCAATCACCTAACTTATAGGTAGCCCGTAAAGGTTAGGGAACGTTAGTGAAAACATTGAATTATTATGTAGGTACTAACGAGTGAAACCGGGTTACGGGCATCTGTACAAATCGTCATCTATCGACGCGAATAGAAAATATACAATATTTAACTAAAATTTAACTAAAAAATAATTTTAATTGAATAATATGGTACAAAAAAAATTACAATACAATTATTGTATTATAATAAGTAACTAAATAATAATGGTCGACGCAAAACTGTTTTTGGGATAGGTCGTTAGTCGTAACTCGTAGTTCCATGGGAATAGTTACTGACTGCGCCATCTATTAGCATTATTGTGAAGCTATGTTGATGCGATATGAATTACTGATGTACATTAAAAATTAAATAATCTCGTTTCTTTATAATATTCATATAATTTTAGTATTTGTTGTTCAAGTACAGGATATAAGTGACCTAAAAACATAAAATCAGTTTGAAAATCCATAGCGGATTTTCCTAGAGAGCGTCTTCAAGCGAGCGTATAAAATCGCCACTTTGAAAGCCCCCCATTTCGTCAATTTTAAGGGAAAAATTAAAAAAAAAATATTTTTGTACTCAGTTCAAAATTATCTTTAAAATGATACGTAACAATTTTATGTAACGCGATATTTTTTTTTACTTCGCATTCGCTTCTATGAGAGCCCCCCTGAAATAAAGATTTTTATAACTTTTTAAGCCATTTTCGGCTGGAGGCCATCGGTTTACATATTATATCTAAATTTGAAGTAATTACGTTCAGTAATTCAAAAGGTATAAGGCTCTGACAGACGGACGGACGGACGGACGGACAAGTGCAAATCGCTCTAGTTAACTCAGAGACCTCGCTTCGCTCGGTCAATTATCATCTTTATTTACTTTTAATCATACTCTTTAAATTTTTATATATTTCATTATGTTCGCGCCATGTACCTGTCCAGAATTCCTAGTTCCATGGTCGTGACGCTGGCAATCTCTTTGGCTCGCAATGAAGTTGACAGATTCTTAGTTTTAAACTTGCCGCCGTTTTGGGGCGTGGTTTTTTGGCAAGTTCCTTTTTTGACAGCTAACACGCACACAAAAATTCCGGGTCGCCTCGCGCACCGTTTTGCTGTTTAAGTGTCTAGATTTAGTTTATTTTACGGTTTAGTTGCGCCGTCAAGCGGTCTATGTGTCGACCTAGCTATAAGCACAATTGTTAACTGTTGTCCGTAACAAAAGAACCTTTTTGGAACCCGCCGACCTTTGCTCGCCACGCGCTCGGCGGAAGTGTGTGTGATTAGGATTTTGGACCTAACTAGTGACAAACCAAGTGTACAGTGCTACGCCAGCCCAACGTCTCCAGCGGGCCATAACTGGCTGCCTGCCTGCTGCTGCTAGTGGCCTGAGAAGTTCACCTTACACTTAACCTCACAATACACCCACACCATATCACCACTATCATACCATCTCAGGCCGTACAAGGATTGACTGCTGCAAGGAAGGTCAGTGCAACCCTACCATCATTAAGTCACCACTACGTTGAGAACAGATCTGACCGCGGTAAAAGGCCGCTTTGGGCAGCGACTCTGGACTCAGGTTCAGCTGATGGGCCCCTGAACCTAGTGGCCCAGGTGTTGACTCGTTGGCCAAGCCGTTGGCCTCAACACATTATAAAACTTAAAAATAAAAAAAAAATAAAAAATATAAAAAATAGCGGTCACCGGCCTCGGGAACAGGGTCCAAGCAACCGGCGGTCAGGGCCCCAGAGAGAGGAACCTCCTGACGATGCGAGCCGTGTCCAGGAGTACAGCCTTCTGGATCTGGCCCTTGACCCAGCTACCCAACAAGAGCCTCGAAAGATGTTGCTCTTGGCTATAAGACCATTAGCGGTTATGACTATCGGTACAATGATTGCTGAGTCTACATTCCACATGGCGACAACCTCGTGCGCCAAGTCGAGATACTTGGTGAGTTTCTCTTTCTCGGCTTTCACGAGGTTCTCGTCATGCGGGACAGCAACATCAACAATCATTGCACGGCGCTCTGATCGATCTATCACCACTATGTCAGGCTTATTGGCTACAATAGTCCTGTCTGTAATGATAGACCGATCCCAGTACAGTGTGATATGACCATTTTCAAGAACTGGGTCGGGCACATACTTGTAGTACGGTACCTCCGATTCCACAAGATTGTATTTCAAGGCAAGTTGCTGGTGGATAATCCTGGCCACTTGGTTATGTCTGTGTAAGTATTCGCCGTTAGCTAGATGAGAACAACCAGAAACAATGTGACGGATAGTTTCTCCAGGACGGCGACATGCCCGTTATGTTTACCGTTCCATCCTTCACTATGTATTTTCTGTAATTGTTCGTCATCATGACCTCGTCCATAATTGCACACACAAACCCTTCGGTTTCCCCAAAGAGGTCACCAAAGCGCAGCCAGGTCACGGACGCTTCAAAGTCAACATCAGGCCCGTGGAGGGCCCGATAAAAGCGTCCGTGAAGCTCCTTACCGTGCCATACAACCCTGCGGTCATTGGTACTGAGCACCACAGGTATGCGCCAGTTCTCTTTAGCCAAGGAGAGCGGCGTCAGACCCCTGTCCACTGCGACCACATCGCGGTGCATCTCCGTCTCGGCGTGGAGAAAGTACTCCCCGAGACTGCACACCTCGCGGTTGTGGAGGGTTTTGGCATTCAAAAGGCCTCTTCCCCCACACTTCCGCGGGGTGTACAGCCTCATCACCGAGGAGCGCGGGTGATGCATCCGATATGCGGTCAGCAGCGCACGAACTTGTCTGTTCAGAGCGTCAAGCTCAGTCTGAGTCCACCTCAGTATGCCGAAGGAATACATCAAGACCGGCATGACCCAACCGTTGAAGGCGCGCACCTTATTGCCGCCCGACAAAAGGCTTTTCAGAACTTTCTTCAGACGGCCAAGGAAACGCTCCCTCACCGACTGCCTCATGTCTGCCTCTCTGATACCTAACGCCTCCGCCATGCCCAGGTATTTGTAGGTTTCAGTTGGGGAGAGCGATCTGAGGTATATGGAATCCGAGAGCTCAACACCCTCAGATTCCACAATCCTCCCTCGCTTTACATGCATGACCGCACATTTGTCCACACCAAATTCCATCCTAATGGAATCACTAAAGGCTTTAGTTACCTTTAGTAACTCTAGTAGATGTGATTTGTTGGGGGCAATGAGTTTTAGGTCATCCATGTAAAGGAGGTGTGATATAACCGGACCACCTCTCCTCGACCGGTAACCTAGCCCTGAATTCTCCAAGAGAGTACTCAGAGGATTCAGAGCCAGGCAAAACCACAAAGGACTGAGGCTATCGCCCTGGAATATGCCTCGCTCAATCCTTATAGGCTCCGCGCTCCCCAGGGTCCGGCGACACCCTGGATAGTGAAGGACTGTCCTCCACTGCCCTATACACGTCTGAAGGAAGGCGCGTAGTACTGTGTTTACTTTGTACAGTTCCAGCACCTTCATGGGCCATGTATGGGGCACAGAGTCGTAGGCCTTCTTATAGTCTATCCAACATGTCAACAGATCCCTTCGGGAGCGCCGAACCTGTTGACAAATAGCCATATCAATGAGGAGAAGCTCCTTAGTACCACGGGAGCCATTCCTACATCCGTTCTGAGAAATAGACATGATGGATTTTGTATCGATATGATCGTTAATTTTTGTTCTCAGAATGGATGTAAGAAGTTTATACAATGTTGGTAGGCACGTAATCGGCCTATAATTTTTGGGCTCCGTGGTACTACCTGACTTATGGAGCAGGAGGGTAATACCTGTTGTCAGAAACTGGGTAGCGACTCTGACTCTAGAGATGATTGGAATTGGGATGCCAAACGAGCGTGCGAGCTGCGTAGCCACTTTATCCAAAAGTTGTGCAGCCCGTCCGGCCCGGGGGATTTCCAATTAGGCAGGGGACGGGCTGCAGTGGCCACGTCTTCAGGGGTGATAGTAACTAGGTCCATTTCTGGAATTTGATCGCACGCTCTTTCTACATCCCACGTCCAACCACCCTCAGTGTGAGCGACAGGCGCCGACCAGATGTTGCGCCAGAATGAGGTCATGGCTTCATGATCCGGTAGGCGCGCATCGGTGACACCTTGGTCAGGGTGTTCCCAACCTCGGTATACCCGCCTCTGATCGCTTTGGAAAGTGCGATTCAGGGTATATCTCTCGACCCGGCACTTGTATCTGCGAATACGGCTAGCCCATGCCGAGACCTTCTGTTTCAGGAAGTCAATGCGCTCAGTGACGCGCGCCATATAATCTTGAGGGCTGATATCAGTCCCCAAGAAAGCGCGCCTCACAAAGCGCATGACTCTAGGGCGAGTGTTGCCCTCCCTGAAGCAGAGTAGTTTGCCAATGAGTGCCCTAGCCCCATCAATACGACGTTCGATCCTGCACTGCCAGGCTGGTGCGGCAGGCTTCGGTCGTGTTGCTGTATCATTATTAATAAACTTTACATTAGCAACACGACATGCCGCAACAGCCGCGCAGTACAGAATCGAATGTGTGTCGGAAAGGTCTTCGCTGCTGTCAAAATAACTCGGCAGCAGTGAATCCAGGGCACCCATTAGCGCTTTGTTCTTATTTTTCATGGCAACCGAGGTAACTGCGGTCTAAACTCGGGTGGTGAAGATCTATATTCCCGAATAGCACTCTTCAAAGCACTCCTCAATTGTTCACTACACTGGGTACTTACATGTGCAGCCCCGCTATCCTGTCCCTCATCAGCCTGAGTGGGCTGCAGCGAAATCGCATGAGCAGTTTACGATTGTGCTGGAGCTTGCGGTGAGGGGGGGGGGGGGTAGCGCGGTTACATTACAGTTCAGAGCGAAGCCGATCAAGCACGGCGTTGTCCAGCATGTGATTACGCTGAATAACCCGCACCTGGTCCGACAGTCGCTGAGTCGACACATTGAGAGCTGGTTCAAGGACCTGAAACAAAGCATGCATCCTAGCACGGTACGCGGTCATGTTGGTTCCACCCTCAGTAGCCCCTAAGTATGCGCGCATGACATTTTCATTAATGGATGTTGTCCACCTCATGCGCGACACACTACCGCCGGAAGCGGGGACCCTATCAGAAGCCGGTGGGCCTCGGGATCCCAAGCAAGTCGGCGGCCGGCCTCTCCCACGACGATGTACTGGTGGTGGCGACGTCGGCGGGGAGAAAAACTCGTCGCTCCAACTCGACGCAACTGCAGCATTGGGCGTGGTCCCGGGTGGCTGCGAGGCGGGACTGAGCGACGAGTCCGGGGGTGGTGTTTGTGCGTTCCGTGCTCTGGATCGTGTCAGCATTCTACATTATTAATTCTTCTAATTTCTTTTGTATTTTATCAGGCATCTATTGACAGGTTGTGCCAGTTATATTTCGGACTGTTTTGATTTTCTTTGTTTGTTCTTTCATGGTTTGTTGTTCTAATTAGTTTTTACTCTGGTAAATTTATTGAATTAAATCGAAAATTCTGTTGAGATCGGTTTTATAATATTTATTTCGGCAAAAATGTAACGGTGAAAAAATATGATGTATTCATAACATTCAGGGTTGCCAGATTATGATATTAAAATTATAATTATTATTATTTATAATAGGCTACGCAGCTGTCGCTGATGCGCCTATATCACTTGCTGTGCTTAGAGTTTCCAATGTTATGGCGGTCTAATCTGTTTTTAAATTCATTAACTGGCTTTGACGTCACTATTAATTTCTTTAATGAACCACTCTGTTTGTTAGATAGTGTTTATATAGATTGGACGATGCTAGTTGACGCCGTAATTTAATTTAATTTCATATTACGTAAATATTGAAATTAACTCGGTACTTGCAGCGCAGCGCCATCTAGCGCCAGTCCTGAGAATACGTTCGTGACCGCTCTTGGCCGGTTATTTTTTAAAACATCAATTTGGTGTTAAACTAGAAACTTGAAATTTTCATAGCATTAAGGGCCCAATTGGACGTAGTTATGCAAAAACGTTCGTAGCACCAGGCTACTTTTTTTAAAACGCCCTTCATCATACAGTAAAAAAATTCCACTCCTTACATCATTAATCTTTTATTTCCAATGTTCCATCCCACAATTCACATTTGTAGCTAAAAACAATTAAATAGGCATCAATCTGACTGAAAACTTGCTGTGGGTTAGAACGTTTTTGCATAACTAAGCCCAATTGATCTTTATATTCAGTATAAATTTCAACTTAGTACCTAAAGCCTCTAAGAAAAAGAGCCTTTGTACACGGACTGACAGACAAACAACCAAGTGAGCCTATAAGGGTTCCGTGTTTTGTGGAACCCTAAAAACGATAATGTAGTGTCCAATTGATATTTTTCGGCATAAAAAGTAGAGATGAAACGGATATCCGTTAACTATCCGGTATCCGGCCTATTCGGCCTTGTTTTCACTATTCGGCCGGATACCGGATAGTATGATTCACCATCCGGTATCCGGCAGGATACCGGATAGTGAAATTTAAAAAATATTATTACTATACTTTGGGTAAATTATACAAAATAATAAGTTATTGACACTGTTTATTTTTATAATCGCACATAAAAACATATTGTGTTAGTACTCAAAATTAACAGATGGCAAATTGTGGTGAATGAACACCAAATTTTCCGCATTTATTGGTAAGAGCCGGCAGCCGGATATCCGGCGCTCCGGCCTCGTAGCTTGCCGAATATCCGTTATCCGGTAGCCGGCCAAACCACTATCCGTTTCATCTCTAATAAAAGTGTTCTATGTCTTCTCTGTATTGTATTGATAGTCTGAGCCACATTAGATCAAGAATGGCTTGATAATAACGTCTTCATATCTCGCTCACAGATGGAACACATCGCGGTGCTGGACGAAGTGCTGCGAATGTTGCTGGAGATCATCAACTCGTGCCTGACGCACCAGCTGGTGAACAACCTGAACCTAGTGTACGCGTTGCTGCACAAGAAGCAGCTGTTCCAGCAGCACGCGCACCACCACATCGCGCAGAACATCGAGATGGTGAGTGGGCTTCGACTCGCGCCTGACGCACCAGCTGGTGAACAACCTGAACCTAGTGTACGCGTTGCTGCACAAGAAGCAGCTGTTCCAGCAGCACGCGCACCACCACATCGCGCAGAACATCGAGATGGTGAGTGGGCTTCGACTCGCGCCTGACGCACCAGCTGGTGAACAACCTGAACCTAGTGTACGCGTTGCTGCACAAGAAGCAGCTGTTCCAGCAGCACGCGCACCACCACATCGCGCAGAACATCGAGATGGTGAGTGGGCTTCGACTCGCGCCTGACGCACCAGCTGGTGAACAACCTGAACCTAGTGTACGCGTTGCTGCACAAGAAGCAGCTGTTCCAGCAGCACGCGCACCACCACATCGCGCAGAACATCGAGATGGTGAGTGGGCTTCGACTCGCGCCTGACGCACCAGCTGGTGAACAACCTGAACCTAGTGTACGCGTTGCTGCACAAGAAGCAGCTGTTCCAGCAGCACGCGCACCACCACATCGCGCAGAACATCGAGATGGTGAGTGGGCTTCGACTCGCGCCTGACGCACCAGCTGGTGAACAACCTGAACCTAGTGTACGCGTTGCTGCACAAGAAGCAGCTGTTCCAGCAGCACGCGCACCACCACATCGCGCAGAACATCGAGATGGTGAGTGGGCTTCGACTCGCGCCTGACGCACCAGCTGGTGAACAACCTGAACCTAGTGTACGCGTTGCTGCACAAGAAGCAGCTGTTCCAGCAGCACGCGCACCACCACATCGCGCAGAACATCGAGATGGTGAGTGGGCTTCGACTCGCGCCTGACGCACCAGCTGGTGAACAACCTGAACCTGGTGTACGCGTTGCTGCACAAGAAGCAGCTGTTCCAGCAGCACGCGCACCACCACATCGCGCAGAACATCGAGATGGTGAGTGGGCTTCGACTCGCGCCTGACGCACCAGCTGGTGAACAACCTGAACCTAGTGTACGCGTTGCTGCACAAGAAGCAGCTGTTCCAGCAGCACGCGCACCACCACATCGCGCAGAACATCGAGATGGTGAGTGGGCTTCGACTCGCGCCTGACGCACCAGCTGGTGAACAACCTGAACCTGGTGTACGCGTTGCTGCACAAGAAGCAGCTGTTCCAGCAGCACGCGCACCACCACATCGCGCAGAACATCGAGATGGTGAGTGGGCTTCGACTCGCGCCTGACGCACCAGCTGGTGAACAACCTGAACCTAGTGTACGCGTTGCTGCACAAGAAGCAGCTGTTCCAGCAGCACGCGCACCACCACATCGCGCAGAACATCGAGATGGTGAGTGGGCTTCGACTCGCGCCTGACGCACCAGCTGGTGAACAACCTGAACCTAGTGTACGCGTTGCTGCACAAGAAGCAGCTGTTCCAGCAGCACGCGCACCACCACATCGCGCAGAACATCGAGATGGTGAGTGGGCTTCGACTCGCGCCTGACGCACCAGCTGGTGAACAACCTGAACCTAGTGTACGCGTTGCTGCACAAGAAGCAGCTGTTCCAGCAGCACGCGCACCACCACATCGCGCAGAACATCGAGATGGTGAGTGGGCTTCGACTCGCGCCTGACGCACCAGCTGGTGAACAACCTGAACCTGGTGTACGCGTTGCTGCACAAGAAGCAGCTGTTCCAGCAGCACGCGCACCACCACATCGCGCAGAACATCGAGATGGTGAGTGGGCTTCGACTCGCGCCTGACGCACCAGCTGGTGAACAACCTGAACCTAGTGTACGCGTTGCTGCACAAGAAGCAGCTGTTCCAGCAGCACGCGCACCACCACATCGCGCAGAACATCGAGATGGTGAGTGGGCTTCGACTCGCGCCTGACGCACCAGCTGGTGAACAACCTGAACCTAGTGTACGCGTTGCTGCACAAGAAGCAGCTGTTCCAGCAGCACGCGCACCACCACATCGCGCAGAACATCGAGATGGTGAGTGGGCTTCGACTCGCGCCTGACGCACCAGCTGGTGAACAACCTGAACCTAGTGTACGCGTTGCTGCACAAGAAGCAGCTGTTCCAGCAGCACGCGCACCACCACATCGCGCAGAACATCGAGATGGTGAGTGGGCTTCGACTCGCGCCTGACGCACCAGCTGGTGAACAACCTGAACCTGGTGTACGCGTTGCTGCACAAGAAGCAGCTGTTCCAGCAGCACGCGCACCACCACATCGCGCAGAACATCGAGATGGTGAGTGGGCTTCGACTCGCGCCTGACGCACCAGCTGGTGAACAACCTGAACCTGGTGTACGCGTTGCTGCACAAGAAGCAGCTGTTCCAGCAGCACGCGCACCACCACATCGCGCAGAACATCGAGATGGTGAGTGGGCTTCGACTCGCGCCTGACGCACCAGCTGGTGAACAACCTGAACCTAGTGTACGCGTTGCTGCACAAGAAGCAGCTGTTCCAGCAGCACGCGCACCACCACATCGCGCAGAACATCGAGATGGTGAGTGGGCTTCGACTCGCGCCTGACGCACCAGCTGGTGAACAACCTGAACCTAGTGTACGCGTTGCTGCACAAGAAGCAGCTGTTCCAGCAGCACGCGCACCACCACATCGCGCAGAACATCGAGATGGTGAGTGGGCTTCGACTCGCGCCTGACGCACCAGCTGGTGAACAACCTGAACCTGGTGTACGCGTTGCTGCACAAGAAGCAGCTGTTCCAGCAGCACGCGCACCACCACATCGCGCAGAACATCGAGATGGTGAGTGGGCTTCGACGCACCAGCTCTTGACTGTAAGCTCTTCAAATGGTAAGTGACGATGCAGTCTAAGATGATACGGTCTAACTTACAATTTCTTTGAGGGATAAAATCCGAAACGAAGTAATTCGCCAAAGAACTAAAGTGACCGACGTAGCTCTTAGGGCGAGCACGCTGAAGTGGCAGTGGGCTGGTCACATTTGTCGGAGGACTGATGGCCGCTGGGGTCGTAAGGTCCTCGAGTGGAGACCACGTCTCGGCAAACGGAGTGTAGGGCGCCCCCCGGCTAGGTGGGGCGATGACATTTCAAAGTGGCCCGCATCGATTGGATGCGAAAGGCCGAGGACAGGCAACGTTGGCGCTACTTGAAAGAGGCCTATGTCTAACAGTGGATGCACTCTGGCTGATGATGAACTTACAAGGGGTATGACAGTGTACGTTAAACCCCTAATTTCTACACGCCATCACACCGGAACGCTAAATCGCTTGGCAGGTCTTTTATGACGTCACAGTTCACTATTTAATACAAGCTGTCATACTTTACGCGGCATCATTCCTGTTGTAAAAATACGACAGGACATAATAATTTATACAAAATGGCGGTCTTAAACATAAAGATTACTTTCCACAGGTAATAGGGTACTTCTCAACACGCCTTCAAAGGGTGCAAGAGGGCGCTGGCGGTGACCTCGGGGTGACTGAGGTGCTGCAGTGTATAAAGAAAGGGGCGGAACAGTGGTCCAGCGATAGACTGAAGGTAAATCAGACCCAATTTGACGCTATCCCACCCAATCTGACCTAATCCGACCCAATCTGACCTTATCCGACCCAATCTGAGCTAATCCGACCCAATCTGACCTAATCCGACCCAATCTGACCTAATCCGACCCAATCTGACCTAATCCGACCCAATCTGACCTAATCCGACCCAATCTGACCTAATCCTACCCAATCTGACCTATTAATCCAGCCCTTCTTCTTGTCAACTGATAGACTTCCACAGCTGGACAAAGATCTCTTGCATGGACTTCGTTTATACACTTTCCACCATTAAAGCTTTGGTGGAGTAGCGGAGCGAGCGTAGGAGTGAAACTGTCGGTTTGGGGGTTCGAATCATGACTTCAGATTATTATTATTTTTATTTTTATTTTTATTTTGTTTATTTTTACTATTAACTTTATTTTTAATTTATTATTTATGTTCGTTCCAATCGAGTGTTCGACGACACTCACGCATTTTTAGGGTTCCGTACCAAAAATGTCAAATGTTCCGGGTAAAAATGGAACCCTTATGGTGAGACTTTCTCCGCCCGTCCGTCTCTCACAGTCAATTATTTCAGTAACTATTAATAGAATAGAATAGAATAGAAATGTTTTTTATTCAAATAAACTTTTACAAGTACTTTTGAATCGTCAATGAGTCTACCACTGGTTCGGAACGCCGTTCCTGCCGAGAAGAACCAGCAAGAAACTCGGCAGTTGCTCTTTTCAAAATACTTTTACAATATACTTAATAGATATTATTCTATGTATGCAGAGTTTCCACAATGAGGGGAAGTTCCACAAGAGCATACGTAATTATTTCTAATTATAATTCAACACGTGTCAAGACAGGCAGACAGAAAGTAGCCCCATTGCCGCTGGTGGCACCCGTTCACGAGCATGACGCATGACCCAGCCATTGCTTCGCTCAACCATATTTGAGGGAACGTAACAACCCGCATCACACGACACCACCGCAGAAATGTTAAAGAGAGTGTGACATACTTAGGCTACCCATCTTAAGGCATCGAATTGAAAATAATATTCAAATCAAATACTCATTTTATTAAAGCTATCGTATATAATATATATGATAGTGGCCCAACATCATTGGAATTTTAGTTTTATTAAAAAATGGGGAAAATTATTTTTATCTATAATAGTTTTAGTCCCCCCCCCCCCTTATCTCCGAAGTTTACCTATCGAAAAATCGTCCGTCCGTCCGTCCGTCCGTCCGTCCGTCTGTCAGAGGGCTGTATCTCGTAAACCGTAATAGATAGACAGATGAAATTTTCACATAATTATGTATTTCTATTGCCGCTATAACAACAAATAAGTAATAAAAATTAAATTAAATTAAAAAAATTAAATTAAAATGGGTAGGTGGGTAGATGGAATTTTTTTAATTTAATTTTTTTAACGGAACCCTAAAAGAGCGAGGCCCGACTCGCACTTGGCCGATTTTTTTTTTATATTAACAATAAACCTCTAAGTTAACGATAAATAAGCAAATTAATGTAATATTATCCTTTTACTTTTGGAGTGCGGAACCCTCGGTGCGCGAGTCCGACTCGCACTTGGCTGGTTTTTTTTTATTCCAATGCAAATGCCTAACCTCAAGATATATATTTTTTAATTCCACAGAAATTCCCGGATCTAAAATTCCGCTATGTAGAAGAAGACAGGCCGGAGGAATTTTTCACCCCCTATGTATGGGCGTTGATCAGCGCGTGCGGAAATATCTACTGGGCGAGCGAGTGTGGCGCCAGGGCTGCTGGCGACCTACTGGCGTGATCACTGGACGAGTTACTGGCTTGTGGCAACCCTGACGGAGTATAGACGTCACTGCGTAGACCATAGAGTAATTTCTACCCGATTACGGCAAAGCCAAAAGGAAGGGTTTAGATTTTTAGCAGTCTGTGTAATACGGGGTGTAAGGGAAATGTTAATGAAATGTTAACTGTGTGAATAAACTATTCTACTACTAACTAGTCTAGTCCACAAGTTCAAAAACGTGTTAATTCTTGGCTCGATATAAGTAAATAAGTGGCTCTTATGACAAGTCATGACTCTACCACCGGTTCGGAAAGCGGATTCTGCTGAGAAGAGCCGGCAAGAAACTCAGCAGTTGCTCTTTTCAAAATAATCATTTTACAATATTATTATGAAGAATTTCGGGAGTTGGGACTTTTTATTGGAAATTTCCTTTTCTTTAAGAATCTTTTTTCAAAAGTTCTTAAATATTAATAGTTTTTGAGTTATTTATGAAAAACTAAATATCTTTTTTTTTATCATCTTATTTTGTTAATAACAATTGCAATTTTTTATGTGCTAATAAATCCTCGAGATACATTTTTCTAGACGTCATCATTCAGAATCGAATGTGCTATCGCACATATTTTTAGGAGCTTGATCAAAGAATTAACACGTTTTTGAACTTGTGAACTAGACTAAGTAACCCTTATTTGTTTATTGGTGATCGACAGAGTTTATTTAACTTAATATTACAAGATTATTTTAGTTCTTAAGGTGAACTAAACGGGTCTGCCCGCGAAATTCAAATTTAATTTGGTTTTTCGCAATTTGTAAACTAATTCGACAAAGTAGGCTTATGACATTCTAATTGCGCAAATGGCAGTATCATCTTCACAGGTTTATATAAAAATCTTTACTTGAAAGTGTCCAGTTTAAGAAATTAGTCCCGTTTAATTCACCTTAAGTAAAAGCCAAAAGTAATTTAAATTTCAAATAGATAAACTTAATGCCTGTATTGAAATTACAAAATATGCCAATCATCTCAGAAATATTGGGTTACTAAACTAGCGGCACGCTATGATGGCCGGTTTGACGTTTGTCCGCTCATGAAGTTCCGTATTAATTGATAACGACTTTGAAGGAAATAATTGTATTACTTTATTGACGATAGTGATGTGCAGAGATTCATAAATTTTATCGAATGTAGTTTTAGGTTTAGGACTCAAAATTTATTTATTAAATTGATTTCTAAAATGTATACAAGTGTAGAAAAATCAGTTTGCACCATTTAAGGGGTGAATGTACTTGTGACAAACCTCTGAAATCGCAAAAAAATATCAGCTGTTTCATACAAAAAGTAAAATTTTTATTTTTATATGATATATACCACAACTCGGCATTTGGTTTTCTAAATTGAAAATTTTTAAAAATGGAATCTAATACGATCGTCACATAGGATCGCTGGCTAGCACAACTACTACCTCCGGCAAACTCGCGTCAATGCTCAATGCAAAACAAAGCAGTTTCGAATTGACGTTGCTTCGAAAAGTATAAACTGTCAGTGCAATGCGATTGTGATATAGTTTTGACCTGGCTTTGGATTTCAAATATTGATACTGCATTACTGTTGACCCTTGCTCGTTAATTTGGACTCTGTTCAAGCCCTTTGTTGTGGATTTCGTCGATATGACCGAACGTACGCAGAGAACTGTTCTAAATAGTCAGACACGTGAGTTCGTAATACGCCTTCGTAACTATTTCGATCGTGAAGCTCAAAATGGAGGGCCAATTTTACCTATAACGTCAGTGGTTGAACGCGTAGCTGATGCGCTTAATATTGGACAACGAACTGTTAGACGGATAACTAAAAAAAAATATGGCGAGACTGGCACAGAAGAAAATAAACTTCACACACCAAAAAAGAGAAAACGAGCAAAACCAGTCGTAGGCATCGATAGCTTTGATGCCGATGCTATCCGAAGACATGTTTACGGCTACTATTTACAGAAGGAGTATCCAACAAGAAAAAAGTTGGTGCATTCACTGAAGGAAGCTGGATTATTCTTCGGTGGGGAAAGTTCTTTAACGAAGATTTTGAAGACCATTGGATTTCGATACAAAAAATGTAACAAACGCAAAATATTGATGGAAAGATTTGATATAGCGATGGCAAGGTATACTTTTTTACGGCAAGTGAAAGAAATCAAAAATTGGCAAAATGTTGTGTTCTTGGATGAAACATGGCTTAATGCTAACCATACTGTAGGCCGTTCTTGGAACGATGACACAGCAGCATCTACTTCCAAAGTTCCTGTAGGAAAAGGATCGCGACTTATAATTTGTCACGCCGGAACCATCAACGGGTTTGTCGAAGGTTCTCTCATGGCTTTTGCGTCAAAAACCACTGGAGACTATCATGAAGACATGAATGGAGAAAAGTTTACTGAATGGTTTACCTCAATGTTGTGTAGCCTCCCTGAACCATCTATTATAATTATGGACAACGCCCCATACCACTCGATGCAAATTGACAAGCCACCTGCCCAATCCCAAAAGAAAGCTGATATCGTCGCATGGCTTCGTAAAAATGGCGTAGATGCAAACATGAATATGTTAAAAGCGGAATTAGTACGTCTTTTAAAAGAAAACAAACCAACCAAGATCCGATACGTCATTGACGAAATAGCATTAGAACATGGGCACAGAGTTATACGGTTACCGCCTTACCATTGTGAGTATAATGCGATTGAGTTGGTGTGGGCTCAAATTAAGGGATATGCTGCAAGACACAATACAGAACCCCCATTTACCACAAAAAAAATGCTAAAATTATTAGAAGAAGCTTGTGAACATGTGACTAAAGGAGACTGGGAAAAGGTTGTGAATAGAACTGTTAAATTAATAAGGGAAGATTATGAAAGAGATGTGAAAATAGATAATATTATAGAAAACGAACATATAATTATTAATGTAGGTGATGATAGCAGTGACGACAGTGAAAATAGTAGTATGGACGAATCTGATTAATTATGGCCTTTTGTGGCACCTTTTTTGGTATCTTTTGTATTCATATGTTTCTTGTGTGCATATAAAGTATGTATATTCATTTTCATTCAAATATTCAGTTCGTTCAAATAAATTAAATAAACATATACATTTTTGTTTTATTAAACCTATTTAATCAGGTACAAAAACAAAACTTAATTGTTTTTTGTTCGAGAATAAATTGACATTCCACATCACTATTGTAATGTGTCAAACCGGCCATCGTAGCGTGCCGCTAGTTTAATATTGTAATTTTTGAGCACGCAATGTATCGCGAACAACGAATGTCGGTACCTACACGTGAAGTACCTACTGCGCGTCGCAAGCAGCGGTTTGTAGGTGCTTAAACCGATTGCTTTGATCTTTTGATAAACACTAAACAGCTGATCGCGTGCGTATTAAACTGCTGTTTTGTGTTAAATGTTGTCATTCATAGTTTTTCGATTAAAATCAAATTGAGATAGGTTTTTCGATTTCATGTTGTGATTAATTAAAAAACTGCAAAAATTGGTTGTCAGTGAAATCGATTTACGGATGATAGTTTTACGTGATAACATCATAAAGAAACATTGATGAAAAATTGCATACTTTTGTGAATTGAATTAAATTATTATCACTGAATTATCATTATTTTGTACAATACAAAGAAGGAGTTAGTTAAAAATTACAATTTTCTCTAGTCACAAGCCAACGCTTGGGCCGATCGTGCCTCTATAACGTTTGTTCCGCGCTTTCGCTTGCACGCGCAGGCTCAGGCGGAACGTGACACTTTTTCGTGCGTGCAGCCGGTGTTCGCCGATTTATAAGACGTTATCAGTTATTATCACGCCAAAAAAATGTCTGTCACGAAAAGACCGATGAAAAATTCCAACGCTGAGTGACTCAGAATCATGTACTGAATCCCTGATTGCAGTTTCCGTTATCAGGTCCCTTACACCCTATATATGTATGTATGTACGTATGTTCCACAGTAGTGCCTGAACTATTAAGCCGATTTTGATGGATGAGGTGTCAAACGGTTCGTTACTATGGCTACACATTTTATACGAACAAAATCATAATGACAGGTGTCACATCCGTTTTTTTTGTAGTCTGGTTACAGTTTTAAACTTTTTTTTTGTTCAAGTTAAGAATACTCTCTTCAATATCACGTATCGTACGTGAGAGAATGCTATTTCAATCAACATTTACTGGTGGGACATACTCAAGAGCGAGATGCAAGATATTTATTCCGAGCAGAGGTGCGATTGTCTAAAGTTATTCCATTGATCGTAATCGTATTCAATGACGTTCGCGTCAAAGTAAAATAAACCATAACAGCATTGAATTAGTGCTCAATTTCGTGTATGCATTCTTATACGTTTACGTATGTACGATACGCTCCAAAACACTCCATATTAAAATGGGTTGTAATGAATTTGTGACTAAATCAATACAATCAAGGCTTATTTTACTTCGACGCTAATGTCAGCGAATACGATCAATGGAATAACTTTTAGACAATTTGTACCCAGATCTGCGTTCCTTATTGCGTTATTTTTTCGAAAATAATCAATCTTATTAAACAAACTAAAGACATTTGTAAATGTTATTAAGTAAAGTATGCCTTTAGTTTTGTAAATTTATATCCTCACTAATGCGAAATTGTGTTTGTTTGGTGATTTGTCCTTCAATCACGGATTGATGTGATTTTTGCATGGGTATTGTTGAGGACCCGGAGAGTAACATAGACTAGTTTTTATCCCAGACAATTAAAGAATTCCCGCGGGATTTTAAAATCAAAAACCACGCGGATGAAATCGCGGGCATCAGCTAGTTTTGTTATATAGTTCACGCAAGTTTCCTTAAAATTTGCGCTAAAATAGAGGTGTTTGAACGGTCACAACTTCCAAAATTTTAGTATCATTTTACTATTAGTTTTTTTTTGCGGTATGACTAGATAGTGAAGAATTAAATTGATATAGGGCTAAGTTATGCATACTCGTAGATCTACAACGTGTACTGAAAGTCCGAAAAATGACTGCAGGGTACGTGTGTGTAGCTAATATAGTATTGTACTTGTAAAAGCACTACAAAAGCACTTGTAAAAGTTTATTTGAATAAAAATATTTCTATTCTATTCTATTCTATTAATAAAGAATCATCTATAAAAATATTGAATAGAAATAAGCACATTTTTTTTTTACCATACAAACTTATTATATATTATTACTAATTGATATTAATGCGCTTTCTTAGGACAACCCTATTACGGTATTACATACGGTAGTAGGTATACCGACGCGCTATGTTTTCTAGGGTTGTGCTAAGATTGTTATTGGTGAAGACTTTCAGTGTGGTTTACTCAAAAACTATAAGGGCTTCGAGTCCAATGCTTGTGCTGAAGCGTTCTATATGAAAGGTACAAAGGTACCCTGCAGTAGTTTTTCGGACTTTCAGTACACGTTGTAGAACTATATGATAGATTTTATCATCGTAATAGGTTTGTCTGCAAAATACCGGAGTAGCGTGGCCTTAAGACACAGCTCTATAATTAACTAATCTATGATTAGCATTATAGAGGATGCTGTGATATATTTTGGACCTATGTATTTGATTGGCGCTATTTTGGCGCTGTAAGCAGATCCGAGTGTCTGTGGAACTTATTATATTGCCAATGGCACACTGATCTCATATAAATCATAGATAATTATCATCATCATCATTAGCAACCCATTAACGGCTCACTACTGAGCGAAGGTCTCCTGTCAGAGAAGGGTTATAGGCCATAGTCCACCACGCTGGCCCAATGCGAATTGGCGGACTTCACACACCTTCGAGAACATTATGAAGAACTCTCAGGTGTGCAGGTTTCCTCACGATGTTTTCCTTCACCGTTGAAGCAAGTGATATTTAATTGCTTAAAGTTTAAACGCACTTGACTCCGAAAAGTGCGTACCCGGGATCGAACCTGCGACCCCCCGAATAGGAGACCACAGTCCTAACCACTAGGCTATCACTGCTTCTGCGGCTATCTTTAGCTTATCATAGATAATTATAGAGGTCTATAATAATTTAGGGGTCTAATAACAAAGGCGGCAAAGTCCAGTTTACTCGAACTGGACTTTGCCGCCTTTGTTATTAGACCTCTCATTAATCTATGAAATCATAGATTACTAGCTGATGCCCGTGACTTCGTCGGCGTGGATTTAGTTTTTAAAATCACGCGGTAACTCTTTGATTTTCCGGGATGCCTATGTCACCCTCCAGGTTCTCAACTATAAATAACCAAAAAATCACGTGAATCCGTAGTTTTGTTGCAGCGTGATTGACGGACAAACCAACACACTTTCGCATTTATAATATTATGTATTTGTAAGGAAGAATTAATACTACGATAATAAAGGCGATCTAATTAAATTCTAGAACACAAAAGCTACTATTGTGACTTAAATATGATAGTTAGGTATATTCCCTCGGGGACTTTTTTTGTATAGAATAATGCATGTAATGTAGTTAAATTTTTTATGTATCATCAATATTTTTCTCAGCACACGCTAAATAATGCATTTTATAGGCAAAATTTTGCTACTTTGGGTTACATTATTGCAATTTTCTTAAGGATATCTAATTTTTTTTTTAAATAAATTATAGCCTATGTTACTTCCTGATAACTTAGTTTTCTATTGGTGAAAAAATGGTTAAAATCGGACCAATAGTTACAAAACCTATTCGGTACAAACAAACAAAAAATCTTTCCTCTTTATAATATTAGTATAGATAGAGGCAGGTAGGTCATTTGCAATATTATTAGTTCCAAAGACACTCGTATGTCAAATGTGGCGCTTCAAATTGATCCATAATAAAGCTGTCATTTGTAAAGGGACAGCCAATCCAATGCTATTTATTCATAGATTAGTTATTATAGACATCAGTGCCTTGAGCTGACGTTACGTGAACGTTGAGTAAGAGATTAGAGAACGTGAGAGACTACATATTCTTTTTTTAATATAATAATATTAGTAATATTCATACTACTAATATTACAATACATCATCATCATCAGCAGCCTATCAACAGCTCACTACTGAGCGCAGTTTTCCTCTCGGAGAAGGCCATAATCCACCACGCTGGCCAAATACAAATTGGCAGACTTCACACACCTTCGAGAACACCATGGAGAACTCAAGGCGTGCAATATCATGAGGTCAAACATTCCGGTTTCCGCTAATGCAATCACGATATTATGAATGTCAAACCGCCCATTTTATATTCCTGTCTCGCTCAGTATATAACACCTGAGAGAGACAATAATAGAAAATGGCGGTTGTACATTTTTCGCATTAAGGTGGATTATGCGGGTCTGCCCGCGAAATTCAAATTTAATTTGGTTTTTCGCAATTTGTAAACTAATACGACAAAGTAGGCTTATGTCATCCTAATTGCGCCAGTGGCATACTTCACAGGTTCATATAAAAATCTTTATTTGAAAGTGTCCAGTTTAAGAAATTAGTCAGAATATCGGCTAATTTGTGAGTAACTCACGCCCAACTCGATATTTTGATTAATTTCTTAAACTGGTCACTTTCAAGTAAAGATTTTTATAAAAACCTGTGAAGATGATAATTCCACTGGCGCAAAAAAACATAAGCCTACTTTGTCGTATTAGTTAACAAATTGCGAAAAACCAAAACTTGAATAGCGCGGGCAGACCCGTATAATCAACCTTAATATGATATTTTAAAAGCCTCAATAGCTGAACAGGTTTGAGGTGGACTGAAATCTGAAAAGTCGACGGTTTAAACTCCAGCCATTGCACTATTGTCGTACCCACTTTTAGCACTAATTTTACGCTTAGTTGGTGGGGAAAGGGGAATATTAGTCATGTTTGAAAATAAAGTCTAGTTTTGTACCTTGGCTCCTTTTAGTATTAATATAATATTCTATTAATATATAATAATAATTTTTAAATCACAATAATTTATCATTTGACAGTACTTTATTATTAAGGTGCGTCCAGACTACATGACATAAGTTGTTATAAAACAAACTTTCATTACATTTTAGTAATATGAACATTTATATAACAGTGGTAAATTACGTGAAAAATTGTTACATTTTACATATTCTTAGCCTTGGTGTAACTTTCACGGTGATGTATAGTCCAGATTTCCTTACTTGAGTATTCGAGTAAACAATAATGGCCGAATGTTAACCAGAGACAATTTAAAGGGTTGGGAAGTTATTGCATGAGCGATTGAACGAATGTGAAATCATTATACAACTGAATGATTTTCATCCCAATTGCGATGGTCATAGATGTGTACCATAACTACAAATTTGACGTAAAAAGTAACTAAACAATATCTTTTTCGTAATTATATTAAAAAGAGGAATTTACAAGAAAAAATTAACGTAGATTTATTACAAATCAGTTGTTTTCCCTATTCTAAAGTATTCCCCATTTGTGGGTAACATTGTGATACAATTTTCTTAGAAAAAACAGTAGTGTATTTTTATTTACCTGTTCTCTTTAGTAAATATTAATGGCGGAATGATAACGAGACTCAATGAATAGGTTTGGCAATTTATTACATCAACGACTTCATCAACAGACAACAACAACTCAACATCAACAGTATGTAACTCAATGATTTATTTTTTATCAATATACATTATATTTTACGTTTCTAAAGTTACCCACCTCTACTGTAACGATTATTCAATCATGCAAGTAGGAAGACTAGTCGTAATTCCTAGTTCCATGGATTCAATCCATTCATATGGTCACTCATTCGCCTGTCCCCACCTCAACGATTCATAGACAATCTAGGGTTACGAAATGTCACTTTCTCATAATCTGTGCAAATAAGTTCTGATAATATTTCGTTTTTGAGAAAATAAATATCTTATAATGGTAAATTCGAAGCAATTTTTGGTGTAAATAATAGCGAATGTGTTTAATGAACAGATCTAGACAGTTAGTTATACATAGTTAAAAATGTGTGGTTGGTGTGTAAATAAGTGATATTCATATCAAGAGGTGTTTGTTTACTTGAATACTCAAGTAAGGAAATCTGGACTATAAACTATGCGATAAATCTGTCATTTACAGTTTTTTTGCTGTTGCAAAATATTTCTGAAAAAAAAAATAGTTTCATTAAGTTTTAATGGTGTAAATTTGAAACTTATGGTTTCAAAAATAAGGTGCAAAATAATTTACGTTCTATTGACCTGTTACCTGAAACCATGCACCATAAAAAAACTAGTATGGAAATTAACTATGGAATAAGAAAGTACCTAATTCGAAGGTAGTACAAAATATAAACTTCGTGATTGACATCTCTATAATAAATAAATGGCAGATTTACGCAGATATACATTTAACGTAAGTATAACTTAAAAAGTTATACTGAATCTTCTGGGCGCATTTTATAATCCTTAAGAATGATTATACGAGTCTGCCCGCGAAATTCAAATTTAATTTGGTTTTTCGCAATTTGTAAACTAATACGACAAAGTACGCTTATGGCATTCTAATTGCGACAATGGCAGTATCATCTTCACAGGTTTATATAAAAATCTTTACTTGAAAGTGTCCAGTTTAAGAAATTAATCAAAATATCGACTAATTTGTGAGTAACTCACGTCCAACTCAGTATTTTGATTAATTTCTTAAACTGGTCACTTTCAAGTAAAGATTTTTATGTAAACCTGTGAAGATGATAATTCTACTGGCGCAATTAGAATGCCATTAGCCCAGTTTGTCGTATTAGTTTACAAATTGCGGAAAACCAAATTAAATTTGAATTTCGCGGGCAGACTCGTATAATCATCCTTAACTATAAATTACAACCGTATTAAGCTATTTGTCCACCGGTCTCTTAACACCAAAAACGTTAGCGTTACAGACTGTGACAAGGCAAGTGGGTTGGCAACGTATGAGACTCGGGAAGTCGTCTGTGTTCCCCGCATGCGGGTAATGCAGGTATCTTCCCGCACCTTATGCGTGATCAGTTCACATACCACACTAAACATCGAGGGTAATTTGGAAATGTAAAAACTTTTGTTACCTGTCTAGTGGACAGCCAGCTTTAGGCAAGTATTATACAAAACATAATTGCAATATAGGATTATAAAATAAACATTATTTAAATATAATTTATTGTTTTATTGATGCCCCTTTTCTTTTATTCAATAACCTATTACCGTTTTCCGTGGTTTTCCAGCGGTAAGATGCTTATGTGTGCCAGTTTTATCAAAATCTGTTCAGTGGCTTAGCAGTCATGTTTAAAATATTTGTGGACATCACGGACTTATTTATAACATTGGTGGATTAAGCATACTTAAGTAATGTAACTTTAAAATAGAATAGAATAGAAATGTTTTTTATTTAAATAAACTTTTTACAAGTGCTTTTGAATCGTCAATGAGTCTACCACTGGTTCGGAATGCCCTTCCTGCCGAGAAGAACCAGCAAGAAACTCGGCGGTTGCTCTTTTCAAAACAAGTCTACAATTCAATAGATACTATGCTATGTATGCAGTGTTTCCACAAAAGCATATCTAATTATAATTCAACACGTTAAGACGGGCACACAGAAAGCAGCCCCATTCCCGCTGGTGGCACCCGTTCACGAGCATGACGCATGATCCAGCCATTGCTTCGCTCAACCATAGATATTTGAGGGAACGTAACAAAGTTTGTTTAATGTAAGTAAAGTTTGTTTGAATCCAATATTCATGAATTGTCTGAACTTAGCCGCGTTTCGGCGTTTATCAGGGAGACGTAGTCCACGCACGCACTTTATCATGTACATTACGCAAGTGCTCGGTTACTCGTAAGTGATTCAAGTCACTCAAAAAATTACTTTATAAGGATAATATAACACCCCTCTCTTTTTGCGTCGGGGGTTAAAAATTAAGGAACAGTAACGAGATACTATTAAATGCACTCGACTCCTTACTCTGTGAATAAAGTCATACCTACTCCATTGATAAACTTTCGAAAACAGTCTCTGTACATACTTAGAAGTGTGATAGTTGCGTAAAATGGGACAAAACCAGCCGGCCTAGCATGCACGTCGAAGTGATATCTCGCGAATAAAGAGAGAGATATTGTCGATGTCGAGGTCGATGTAGACGATTTCTCGTTTACTCTTATTTATTTTAAACTTCAAAATTCGAGAAAATGACGTTGTCAATCGCCATTTTAGAGTTCGTAGAGAAAAATCAAAGAAAATTAGAGACATTATTTTTATCTCTACTTTTGACGTAACGAGACGAATCATGTTGTGCAACCATGAAGTTCGATAGAGATATATGTACTTATAGAGTTAATACGAGAAAAGGGTTAGACAAAATTTTCTCGCTCGTGCATGCTAGGCCTGGGAGTAGGAGTTAGGAAGTACCTGTTTATAGGTAAAAGACAAAATTCGACGACGAAAATCGAGACTGTTTCATTCTTGTTCATTCTCGTACGTTTCATCAAAGAACTACCATTAAAATAGTAGGTATGGCAATCCTAAAATTACGTTCCAATCCACAGGAGGCTGTGTTCCAATCCAAAACAGCTACTGAACGGTGAACCATTATTTTAATATGGCAACCCTGCCAGCAAATCAATCAATCGTGTTATACCTAACCTAATCTGTGTGTTTTGCGAAGATGTTTTTTGCACATAGAAATTGTTTGTTTTCTTTAAAAGTGTTTTAATTAAAGGCCGGAAAATGTTATAAATCGCGATAAAACTGTTCAACACTTCGGTATCTATAGATTTTCGAGCTTTTTTATTTTTGTGGCTGAATAGTTCGTGATCCTTGCTTCGGGTCGGCAGGTAGGTGTTGTTTTTATATTTTTTTTATTTACAAGTTCAAGTTTAGAACCTCTTTGTTTCAAATTAAGAACTTATAGTGTACCTATCTTTTTTGAATAAAGTTTGGGCTGTTTATTTATATCGTGCGTATCGAATTTTATTGTTTTGAGGTGTTGAATCGATAGCGGGTAGTGACTTTTCATAGCAAACTGCTTTTCTTTTTCCGCGGAAATGCGTACTTTTTGTGAAAATCGACAATGAAAATTAAATAATTTAAGGTTATTTTTTTTTTTAGAAACGCCACTTTAAGTAAAATCTAAAGTCATTATTGTATCAAAAGGTCTAATTATCCCGCACACATGCAATATTATCACATAATTCACTATTATTGTGTATTTTTAGTCAAAAATGTTGTCGGAAGGTTCCAAAAACACTAGAACTCCAAGTTATGAACATAGACACTAGCATAGACATTAGACAATATATCATGGAACTAGGAATTACGACTTACGTCTATTGCAATAAAATAAACATTCTAAAAATTGCTCTTCACGTTGGCCAAAAGTCGAATGTGTTCCAAGGGTTGGCATTTGGAATAAGTGAGGCATGGATTAGTAGTTTGGTCCAAGAGCGAGCGAAGCGAGCTCGGGACTTGGGGCACTCCGACTTGGATAGGTTAGGTTAGAAGAGGGATGGCGGGGTCTGCAAGACCCCGCCATCCCTCTTCGTTGTTATTTCTTTTTAAAACACGCAGAAAAAGGAGCCCCGCGAAGCGGGGCTCCGTCGACCGGGCCTCACTAACCATTCGCCACAGTTTTGGTCATAGTCGTAATTCCTAGTTCCATGTCCAAGGGTTGGCATTTGGAATAAGTGAGGCAAAGATTAGTAGTTTGGTCCAAGAGCGAGCGAAGCGAGCTCGGGACTTGGGGCACTCCGACTCGGATAGGTTAGGTTAGAAGAGGGATGGCGGGGTCTGTAAGACCCCGCCATCCCTCTTCGTTGTTATTTCTTTTTAAAACACCCAGAAAAAGGAGCCCCGCGAAGCGGGGCTCCGTCGACCGGGCCTCACTAACCATTCGCCACAGTTTTGGTCATAGTCGTAATTCCTAGTTCCATGGTTTTAAGATAAACATAACCTCAAATTGTGTGAGTTGTAAATATTTTTTTTTTTCAAAAACTATACATTTCCTCGCCAAAAAAAGGGTACCAGTGGAGAAGGGGGGCCCTCCCCCTCCCCTCCCCCCACCCCTCCCCCCCAAATTCAGTACGCACGATTCAAATATTTAACCAAAGTTTGTTCGGAAACCAGTTTCGTAGAATGTGTGTTTTTAAAAATATATTTTTCATTTTCTCTTCAGCTTCTGTCTTATTAGAAAACAACTACCTACAATTTCAAATAATATACCTACTTATGTAATTATTTACTGATTCCAAATAAATTCTTAAAGAAATAAATTGTTTAAAATATTTTTAGTGTACTTTGAAAAGTCGCCCTTACTACATGTAGACTTATGTTGGAAGTAGCCAATAACTAAGTGTGATCTGAGGTCCTCTCTATAGGTCTTCAATCAGAACAGTGGTGCTGAAGACCAGTAGGCTTCTGTGGCCACAAACATTTGAAAAAAATCATGTTTTCACCTCTATACTCATAAAATACATTAATTGCCTCACTTCAGTAAAATAATCAAAATAATAATTTTATGAGTCTTAAGGCCCGCTTGCAGAGACGCCAGGTTAGGCTTAACCCAGGTTTAAATTTGTAACTTTGATAGAAGCTTTATAGGAAATCTGTCAAAGCAGAAGCTAATTCTGGGTTGAAAGGATAACCTGGTGCTTCTACAAACGGGCCTAAATTATTTTTGAAATTTAATTTAGTGTTCCTAATTTGATTAAAAATTAGACTCTTGACTTTGACACAAAAAAGTGTAAGTATTCATTTACTTACCTATTTAATTTTTTTACCTGATTACGGCAAAGCCAAAAGGAAGGTTAATGATTTTAGCAGTCTAAGTATGTGACTATTTACAAATGTTCCATCCACCATCATACTAATCATAGTAATGTTATAAAATATGCGAAAGTGTGTTTGTTGGTTTGTCCTTCAATCACGCTGCAACAGAGCCATGAATCGACGTGATTTTTGTTAGTATAGGTGGGTATAGTTGAGGACCTGGAGAGTGACTTAGGCTACTTTTTATCCCGGAAAATCAATATTATAAATGCGAAAGTGTGTTTGTTTGTTGGTTTGTCCTTCAATTACGCCGCAACAGAGCAACGGAACGATGTGATTTTTTGCATGGGTATAGTTGAGGACCTGGAGAGTGACATAGGCTACTTTTTATACTATTTATAGGCTGTTTTATAAGAGTACCCGAGGGATTTTAAAAACTAAATCCACGTGGACAAAGTCGCGGGCATCAGCTAGTAACAAATATCGTTTATTTGAGCCCATTTTGATAAATGAGGTGTCAATCAATTTATGATAGTTTGAGTGAGGAAGGCTACATTATATATGAACAAAATCATTAGGACACTAACTCTAATCTAACATGCAATATTTCATAGTTGGGTTACAGTTTAAAAAAAAAATCAAAATCATTTATTTCATGTAGGCCACCTTGTGGCTCTTATGAAAAGTCAGGAATCTACCACCGGTTCCGAATGCTGATTCTGCTTTGAAGAGCTGGCAAGAAACTCAGCAGTTGTTCTTTTCAAAACAAAAATGTTACAAAATTGTCTATCTGTGTGTATATATAGTGGACAGCTGAAGCAAAGCCGATTAGAATGGAACAGAAATATTTTCCATTTAAATAAACTTTTACAAGTGCTTTTGTGTCTATACCTAAATATAATAATATAAATGAATCTACCACTGGTTCATAATGGTACTTACAATTCATTACATGTTAAGACGGGCAGACAGAAAGTAGCCCCATTCTCACCGGTGGAACCTGTTCACGAGCATGACACATAATCCAGCAGTTGCTTCTCTCAACCATATTTTAATAATCTTATTGTTTCATAAAGACAGCACATTTGTATAATGAGCCTCAATAGCCCAACGGTTAAAAGTGCGGACTAAAAACTGAAAGGTCGCAGATTTGAATCCCACCCATTGCACTATTGTCGTACCCACTCCTGACACGAGCTTTCCGCTTATTTGGAGGGGATAGGAAGATATATTAGTCAACTTCAACTTGGCTGATATTCTTTACAAAAAAAAAAATTTGCCTCAATAGCCCAACGGTTAAAGTTGCGGACTGAAAACTGAAAGGTCGCAGGTTCGAATCCCACCCGTTGCACTATTGTCATACCCACTCCAAACACAGCTTTTCACTTAATTGGAGGGGATAGGAGGATATTAGTCAACTTCAACTTGGCTGATATTCTTTTTAAAAAAAAATTATGCTGGATACTGTTATCCTGTATTTTCATGCAAATATCAAGTATGAGGATTGCAATAGCACATGCCACAGTGTTGTATTGCCACATTGCCACATGTTAAGTTAAGCATGACAGCTATGTCTCTTGCAATCTGCTTAGTCAACTGTAGTAGATTCTAAAGATAAAACCAACTTTAAATAAGGAGGAGGTTATCAATACGTTGGAATCTTTTTTTTTGTATGTTCACTGATTACTCAAAGACGCCTGAACCGATTTGGAAAATTCTTTTTTGTTTGAAAGGGTATACTTCCCAGGTGGTCCCATTTAAATTTTATCGAAATCGGTTGAGCGGTTTTAAAAAATCTGCAATAAATTATATACTTTGTAGTTGTAAAAAGCGGGCGTTTGAAGATGGTTTTCTAAAAAGATTTTTTTATATTAAATTAGAGGTAATATGGTAGGTATTTCAACGATCAATGTTTGATAACACTTTAACTTTCCTCATTTAACTCACAATGTTTTACTCCCTAGTCCGCCAATCCGCATTGGGCGAGCGTGGTGGACTATGGCCTATAACCCTTCTCTGAGAGGAGACCTGCGCTCAGTAGCGAGATGTTGATGGGTTGCTGATGATGATGATGATTTAACTCCTTTCTTGGTCCAGATGCAAAAAATGGCTTGGGTTTTATTCCCAGGCTGGGCAGAAAATATATTGGAGTTAGGAATTAGGTAGTGTGTTACCCCGTGTCTCATGATCGCTCTTCGGTCGTGTCGGATTTCTGTCGTGAGTGAGGGAATAGAGAGTGCACCTGTGCACAATAACAACTGCCAGCTAATCTCCAAGGAGATTGGCCACTGTGACTGGATTCAGCCTAGAGTACTAAATTAGTATTGTATTTGATACCTAAGTGCATAGAACAATCATGTCTACCATAAGGTTAAACAAACTAAGAGTTTTCATACAAACACAGTTTTGATTATTGTTTAGAGTTAGGAAGTAACTTAAAAGGTACCATAAACTTAAATTACTACGATAAGAACAAAATGCATCATTATCTGTCACTTAAAATGTCATTCCATTTTGTAATTTGGGTTCAAGTAGGTATATAGAGTAACCTCCTTTCCGACTGTTGACCCCCCCATTATGAGATTAAGGTATGGGTCAGAATTCAGAACTCAGCAATGAGGTTTTATATATATATACTAGCTGTTACCCGCGACTTCTTCCGCGTTTGTTTCGGTTTTTTTAATCTTGCAAACAAGCATGCGAGCAATCAAGCAAGCAGGCATCGGTTTTAAAAAACCCAAGGAAGCAAGCATCAGTTTTTGAAATCCCAAGCAAGCATGCTCAAGCAAGCAAGCATGCGTGCGTTAACGTGAGCATATAAGCGTATCTTCACATAGGAACTGTGCATTTCTCCGGGATAAAAAGTAGCCTGTCTCTCTTCGTTCCATAAACTATCTTGCAAAAAATCATGTCAATCTGTTGCTCTGTTGCTGCGTGATTGAAGGACAAAACGTAAGCGTAAGCGTAAGCTTCCCATAGAAACTGTGCATTTTTCGGGATAAAAAGTAGCCTATGTCACTCTCCAGCCCATAAAATATCTCTATGCAAAAAATCATGTCAATCCGTTGTTCTGCAGCATTGAAGGACAAACGAACAAACACACTTTCGCATTTATAATATTAGTATTTCGAGATAGGCTTGCGCTTGACGGCAATCAGTACTGGAAAGCACTGATGAGGTCTAGGTTGGAGCGCGCTTGCCTAGAAAATGCCTATTCACTCTTGCCTTGAAGCTACTGAGGTTATACGTGGCCGGAAACAAACGCTGAAAGGGCGTTCCACACCTTAGCGGTTTGTTTCAGAAACGTTGAACGTTTCGTGCGAGTAGGTTGTTAGTATATTTAAGAATATTTGCCAACTGTACTGAAATTAACTAATATCCTCCCATCCCCTCCAAATAAACTGAAAGCTTGTGTTAGGAGTGGGTACGACAATAGTGCAATGGGTGGGGATTGAACTGTAGACCTTTTTTCAGTTTTCAGTCGCACCTTTAACCACTGGGCTGTTGAGGCATAAAGGGGGATGGGCATTTAGCTTGCAGAGCGGATATTTATGTTATCTTTACTAACTGTGTAACTGAGTAAACTGTGCAATTCTAACTATAATCCGTATAAATTCTATGCATAAATTTTATAACCGCTGTGTACACATATTAAGGCTTGTTACCTGGAACCCAAATCTGTCTATTTACTATTTTATATGAAGCAATAATAATAAGTTCGAAGAGCATTAAGAGAAGAGAATAAGGTGCTGGAGTGGCGACCCCGCACCGGGAAGCGCAGTGTTGGCAGACTCCCCCCACTAGGTGGAATGACGAAATCAAACCAGTAGCAGGGAGCCGCTGAATTCAGGCGGCGCATGACCGAGACCTGTGGAAGTCCATGCAAGAGACTTTGGTCCAGCGGTTGATAAAGACGAAGAAGAAGTGATAGGACTGCGGTCTCCTATGCTGGGGGTCGCAGGTTCAATTCCGGGCACGCACCTCTGACTTTTCGAAGTTATGTGCGTTTAAGCAATGAAATATCACACGCTTCAACGGTGAAACGGTGGACTATGGTTGAGCCTCAGACCTCAAATATGGTTGAGCGAAGCAATGGCTGGGTCATGCGTCATGCTCGTGAACGGGTGCCACCGGCGGGAATGGGGCTACTTTCTGCCTGTCCATATTAACATGTGTCGAATTATAATTAGGTATGCTTTTGTGGAACTTCCCCTCATTGTGTAAACACTGCATACATACATAGCATAGTATCTATTGTAAACTTGTTTTGAAAAGAGCAACTACCGAGTTTCTTGCTGGTTCTTCTTGGCAGGAAGGGCATTCCGAACCAGTGCAGTGGTAGACTCATCGACGTTTCAAAAGCACTTGTGAAAAGTTTATTTGAATAAAAAATATTTCTATTCTATTCTATGGCCTTTATATTATAACCCTTCTCTGAGAAGAGACCTGCGCTCGACGATTCAAAAGCACTTGTAAAAAAGTTTATTTTAATAAAAAACATTGCTATTCTATTCTATGGCCTATATATTATAACCCTTCTCTGAGAGGAGACCTGCGCTCAGTAGTGAGATGGGTTGCTCATGATGATGAAATAAGTAGTAGCAAAGCAAAGGTAAAAGCTGATCAGTGCCATAACTCCTCATAAGCCATCATAACACAAGACACTAGCTATAAATTCAGCTTATTAATGGGTGATGGCCGATTTAGCAAGCCTTATGCATTCCGGCGTTAGATCGACTAATTTGGTGAGTGAAAGACGTGACTAAAAACCTAATTAAAGTTACCGACTGAATTCCGGTGACTTTGGCTACAATATACTTACTCGTAATGCCATTTTTAACCGACTTCAAAAAAGGAGGAGGTTCTCAATTCGTCGGAATCTTTTTTTTTATGTATGTTCACCGATTACTCGAAGACGCCTGAACCGATTTGGAAAATTCTTTTTTGTTTCAAAGGGGTATAGTAAGTAGTAGGGGTAGGGGTACCCTTTACCAAGCGATCCCATTGTAATTTTATCGAAATCGGTCGAGCGGTTTTTAAAATAACAATAAACTTTGTAGTGGCGCTGGCGTTTAAACTCAGTTTTTTAAAAAGAATTTTTATATTCCACAGACAACAGTGCCACAGATCGACGTGATTTTTAGCATGGGTATAGCATGGGGGTATAGTTGAGGACCTGGATAGTAAAATAGGCTACTTTTTATCCCGGAAAATCAAAGAGTTCCCGAGGGATTTTAAAAACTTTATCCACGCGGACGAAGTCGCGGGCATCAGCTAGTTATAAAATATAAACAAGTTAGTACATACACACACACACATTATGTTTCATATTTTACACTCACGCTGCACCTGTCGTCATTTCGACAGTTTCCCGCCATAACTTTGACAGTTCATGGCGCGAAATGCGGAACGGCGCGCGTGAGTTCGCATTCGAATTTTAAAATAGTTTTCTGTCTCTGGCCAGTGTTTGTGATATGCGGTGTCTATGAATTCAATTTTGGTATTCATTTTTTAAATACGAGTAAATTTAGACAAAATTATGCTCTTAAGACAATTATGCTCTTTTGGCAAAATCTATCTATATAAATAAAAATGAATGTTGGTAAGCGCATAACTCAAGAATGGATGGACCAATTCGGTTAATCTATTTTTTTGTATGGTCCTTAAGGTCCACGGAAGGTTTTAATACTTAATAAAATAAAAAAAAAACAAAAAAAAATTATAATTATAGATAAGTTGGCGGTACGAAGTTCGCCGTGTCAGCTAGTACTTAATAAAAAAAAAAAACAAACAAAAAAAAAATTATAATAGATAAGTTGGCGGTACGAAGTTCGCCGTGTCAGCTAGTTATAAATAAGGGAAATTAATAAAAATGAATGTTGGTAAGCGCATAACTCAAGAATGGATGGACCAATTCGGTTAATTTATTTTTTTGTATGTTCCTTAAGGTCCACGGAAGGTTTTTATACTTAATAAAAAAAAAAACACAAAAAAAATTATAATAGATAAGTTGGCGGTACGAAGTTCGCCGTGTCAGCTAGTATAAAATAAATCATAACTATAATAGTTTAATGCGAAAGTTAGTGTGTTTGGAGAGTGATACGGAATTTTTAACACTGAGAAACATAGGGTCCCCGGCCCCGCGAATATTTAAAAAACCCTAGCCAGATGAAGTCGCAGGCCTAAAAACCTAACCTAACTTTAAAAGATAATATTTTTTGAATAATGTTTTTCGATTTAGTTATAGACCTTACATCCATAACCCATGGATCCATCCATCCTTTTGGCTTTTCCGTAGCCCATAGTCAGGTAAAAAAAATTTAATCGCATAGAGTAATAATTTATCCTACTGCACTTTTCAATGCAGCTGTTATGGCCATCACTCTATTATTGTCTGTGCCTTGTCTTATTTCCTATCTCAAAATACGAACATCTAGATTGCCTAGACAGCATCGCGGATTTGGACTCGAGCCAGGCTGGGTTCAATGACCTATCTGTTTTTTATTTGGCAATCTTAGATGCTGCATTGCGGGTACCTGCATATATAATACAGAGTACCTACCCGCAGAAAAATATTACACTAGGTCCTATAGCTAGCCGAGACTTGATCCGCGTGATTTTAGTTTTCGATAATCCTGCGGGAAGCCTCTGGAATAAAAGGAAGCCTGATGCCACTCTCCAGGTTCTCAAGTATACCATGCAAAAAATCATGTCGATCCGTAGCTCCGTTGTTTGTAATTGAAAGACAAACAAACACACTTTCGCAACTACATATTATGATATTACTACCTGATGCCCGCGACTTAGTCCGCGTGGATTTAGTTTTTAAAATCACGTGTAAACTCAGATTTTTCGGGATAAAAGGTAGCCTATGTCACTCTCCAGGTCCTAAAGTACAAGTATCCATGCAAAAAATCACGTTGAACCGTTGCTCCGTTGCTGCGTGATTGAAGGACAAACCAACAAACACACTTTTGCATTTATAATATTAGTGATATTATTTTTCCTTACACAGCTACCAGTACTTACTACTTATAACTAAGTTGAACCTATACAGTAGAATAGAATAATTTTGTATTCAAATAAACTTTTACAAAGTGCTTTCGCAGCAGTATACTGCCAAGTACAAAATCTAACAACTCGACACCACATACTGTGAAGTGATATTATTTCTGTACTCGGTTTCAAAACAAAGTGAAACGGACTTAGAGATTTCCTTCCACTTAATTTATGTTACAATAAAACTAACATCTCTCTGCGATGCAGTTATTTTTGGATGCATAAAGCAAGGATATATACGAGAAACTGAGCGGCCGCGAGATTTATCAAATAAGTTAATCCCAATTTTGTTCACCTCGCCTTTATAATCCTTATCTTTTTAGGGTTCCGTACCCTAAGGGTACCGACGGTACCCTATTACTAAGCCTCCGCTATCTGTCCGTCCGTCTGTCAGCGGGCTGTATCTCGTAATACGGTTTAATATACACACATCAAAAGTGTCTAGGGATCAAGCATTTTTATGCGGATTTCTTGAGATTGAGATGTGGCTTTGTAATAAATTTATGATTTTATAAATTTATATGGATCCTTTTTGGTGCATTTCATAATTTCATAATCAGCGATTAAAATCCTGCCAGGAAGTCCATCCTTATAGTGGTGGAACCATCATGGTATGGGCGGGTATTTGGATCGGCGGAAGAACTGAGTTGATTTGGATCAGAGGCAACCTCAACGCTCAAATTTATGCTGAGACGATTGTATCAGACGTCATCGTTCCTCTACAAGTGCAAATCGGTCCCTTATTTCAGTTAATGCATGATAATGCACGACCGCACACCGCAAGAGTTGTAAGACAGACTCT
The DNA here is from genome assembly GCA_029955525.1 of Oeneis ivallda. Lineage (NCBI taxonomy): Eukaryota > Metazoa > Arthropoda > Insecta > Lepidoptera > Nymphalidae > Oeneis > Oeneis ivallda. The sequence continues at coordinate 4,715,546 of JARPMR010000028.1, forward strand.
CGCCGCAGCTAACATCAATGTCCTGCCCTGGCCTGCTCAGTCGCCAGACTTGAACCCGATTGAGCATGCATGGGATATGCTACAGAGAAGAGCTCTGCCGAATATGGAGGGTATCCAGTGGCAAGAAGACCTTTTTTTGTTGTTGCAACGAACATGGGCGGCCATTCCACAGCGTGATTTGGATGAACTCATTTTGAGTATGCCAAACCGATGTTCTTGTGTTGTTAGTGTTCGCGGTAGAAACACGGATTATTAATTGTTTAAGTTACCCAATAAAATTTTAAAGAAAACTGTTATTTCAGTCTTTTTTCGAACTTTAATGTTAGTGGTTCAAATGTCAAAAATCCCTTTATTAGTAAAATGGCAAATTTCTTTATTAATGCAAAGGTGACTTGGTATCGTTACTGTGACAAACGAAAACACTTTATTTGATGAATCCTTAAAGAAAATTTTAATTAATATCAATCAGGAGAAAAGTTATTGCAAAAATATATGTTGATCCCTAGACACTTTTGATGTGTGTATACAGCCCGCTGACAGACGGATAGATAGTTAAAATTTTCTCAGAATGTATATTTCTATTCCTGCTATAACAACAAATAATAAAAATTAAATTAAATTAAAAAATAAAGGGCTCCCGTTTATGAAAAAGGAGTCGAAATAAAGTTATTTTTTTTTTACTCTGGCATATAAGGTGTCATTGTCTAGAGCTCATTAAGTAGAGTTCATATATATTGTTTATTAAGTACTTTTGCTTCAAAGATAAAGAAATGGGGGACCATCGCTATGTTGTCAATTTTAGATCATTTTTCTGACGGGGTCTATCTCAAAAACTAAACTAGCTAAGAATTTTAATTTTCTGTATATTATGTACCATTTAACAACAAATACTGAAAACACCCATTTATAATGTGGTTTGTAAGTTGTGACCCAAACAAATGAGCCGTTTTTCCACAAAAGCATACCTACAAATTATTCAATACATGTTAAGACGGGCAGACGAAAAGCAGCCCCATTCCCGCAGGTGGAACCCGTTCACGAGCATGACGCATGACCCAGCCGTTGCTTCGCTCAACCATATTTGAGGGAACGTAACAACCCGCATCACACGACTCAAAAAGCCAATAATGTTATAAAGCCATTTCCCTCGACAGACTATTGAATTTTGGTCCAATAAAATATTGATAAATCACCGAAATAAGGCAACATTGGCGCACCGAAATCAACTTTATTGCTTCAATATTTTGTTAGACTGTATAAGGTTACCGAGCGATCCATATAGGCTGGATCCATTCTCAGTTAAGCCTTATTATACCAGATTAGCTGATGCCGGCGACTTCGTCCGCGTGGATGTAATATTTATACTCCTCAGGAACTTTTTGATTTTCCGGGATAAAAAGTAACCTATGTCACTCTCCAGGTCCTCAACTATACCCATGCAAAAAATCACGTCGATCCGTAGCTCTGCTGCAGCGTAATTGAAGGACAAACCAACAAACAAACACACTTTCGCATTTATAATATGGTTAGTATGAGCCTTCATATTAGCGCATAGGTCGTGTAAATTTTGTTATTATTTTATACTAGTTTTTGCCTGCGGCTTCGTTCTTTTACCCCCTCTTAGGGGTTGGATTTTGAAAATCCTTTCTTAGCGGATGCCTACGTCATAATCCAGTGATTTAAGCTGTGAGTTGATAAATCAGTCATTAGACTATGTCATTCACATGTTACGCCATCTACAAGAATCCAATACAACTACGCCGAAAACACTAAGAACACTCTAAAAATATGCTATTGATCCTAGAAATAAATAAATATGACGAGCCAGAACAATAAAATATCTTTTTTTTTATCTTATTTATTTTAAGGACCTACATGTTTATAGGTGACCTACATGTCAGCCCCATCGGTACACACAAATTACATAAAAAAATTATTCATTGATTCAATTATAATTAAAACTAAAACTAAAACTATACCAATTTGAGAGAATCACTAACTTTGTATACTTTAATAGCCGGAATAAAATATCTTGTAATCGTAGTGTCACAAATATTGATACTTTGCCCATTTTTAACCGAGCTATTCAAAGATAAATCACTAACTGCCTGTCCTCCGCTGTCGACCATCCGGCCCTCGCTTTCTCCCCCCCATTTTTCCCACTCTTTACGTAATTTTGTCGCGGCTACGCGTGCTTATTCCTGATTGGCCAACGCAACCATGTTTGCCAACAACTAACAAATTACCGACATAAAACAAGTGTTGCCACACTGAAAGAATTGCCACTTGAAAAATTCATTTAACACAGTCATTTTTATAAAATCATGACATTCGGCCATCCGATATCGTGCAGCCTCCGGCGCACGTACCCTACTAAAAATCTGGTAACCGCATACCTTACATACATAGATATAGATATATATCTATATCTATGTATCTATATCATACACACAATATAAACCGTTTTGCTGGAATGTTGCACTTCAACACTGTATCATCAACATGCACTAGAATAACAACATAAAATAATATCCATAATTTTTTTGTTAATATACCCACACTACATTTCAACTAAATTGATTATCCTTTTGTATATGTATCAACTTAACCTAATTTTTGATCATGACATTCGGTCGTGATTCTCACTGGACTTATTTTATTGTGAATCAGATTCGAAACTCATTATCTTTACTAAGCTTGATCATTATTTTAATATGACGAATTACTCTAGCACTAACCAATTAATACCAATTTCATATTACACACTACACTTCTAGTTATAGAAACTTTAGACCCATAGAACATAATACTCTCTAACGAGAGGATTAGACCTATCTAGGAACTATCACACAGCACTATAGCACAGTCTCTAAGATATTTTAGGAGCGAGGTTAACCTAACTCATTCCATCCTTATCATTTTATTATAAAAATGTCATTATCTCACTCAAAATCCAATCTTCAGACTAAATATCTCAAAAATAAAAATTCAATTTTAATTTATTCACAAATTCAACCCTAAACCTTTTCATTTCATTCAAATCTTCATTCGTTCTATTAACCTCAACATAATTTTTAGTTAAAGTTAACAATTTCTTTTAACTATCTGTCAATTACAAACTAAACTCTGCATTCATAATCTCTGTCTAGTCAATTAGACAATAATATTAAGTACTTAAATTTTTAAGTTTTAAATTAAAAGTTCTGTACCGCAACCTAGCGGGAAGAACCAGTAAAAATACCGCAACAAATATTTACTAATTGTAATTTTTTTTTTATTACTTTTACTCTATTTCTTTTAAATCATGTTACTGAATATTGTATACTGACTATTCACTTAAATACCATCTTGAAATCGGAAATCAATTAAGTGACTAACTCACTTCGAAAGCAAACTTACTTCACCTTGGTTTGGTCTACTTTAAGCAAATTCCAATAATATCAAATTATCTCTTATCCTAAACAAGTAGTTTATCCCACCACCACATTCGTGAATGCGGTGCCATCAGTTCTGTATTATCTAGTATTGCAGACTACGAATTTATAAAAAATATCACGCTATAATTTGTCTTTTCAAAAAATGTTTTATCTGACAGATCTACTGGCTATAACCCAGAACTTGTATCAAATAATAATTAATTATATTATTCATTTCTATAAGCAATGTTTTTATCTTGCAATCGCTTATTTATAAAACATTCATTATCATATATTTTGTAAAAAAAAAACATTCAGTCATCTAAATAGTAATTTCAATAATATAAAATTTATTATTCATCCAAAAAATATAGTCAACAAGAATAACTACTATATAAATCTAAAATGAACAATCACTAATTTGTATTAAAATAACTAAATAATCGTCAATCAAAACAATTAATTTGTTCATTAATGGTAAACGGTTCGAATTCTGAGAATCCATCCCTAACATTACTAATAACGTTCATCTCTGTTTCAAGCAGTCGCAATATATATATTTTTTTCATTCGCAGGTGATCTCAAAATCTCTAGCTACTAGTCAACAATGAACTTGATTGCTAGATCCTTTAAAAATACCTAGAAAATCTAACTATATCCGTCCCCATCGAATTGTAATGTACGACGACCTCTCAAAATCACCATTCCTTCATTTCTATAATTTTATGCTTGTTGTCAACGAAACTCTTTTTACCATACCAACTAATAAATCAGATTGGAAATGTTCAGAAAAATCTTTCGTTCACCGCATTATTTATTGCCTATGAAACTCACTACCCAAGCACATTAAAGACAGTCAATACACACTTTCAAACCTAGAGTGAAGCAGCACCATCTTTCTTACTGTTCTGTATAGAATTATAATTTTTATATATTTTAATAAAAATGTTTATAAAAATATTTATGTATTTTTGCGTATTTATGGTTTATTAGATAATTTAATTTTAAAAAAAAATTAATTTCATCCAAAAGAATCAAATATCAATCCAAAAATCAAAATCAATCCATGAAAACCAAAGAGTCAACATCGCTACAACGGGACTTAACTCGTTAGAAAAACTACGCGAGCCCTCACAAAGCTCAGCTTTTTGCTACTTAGTATATTATTATATTATATAATTATATATGGATGTACATTTTATACCCATGCACCACTTTTTAATTTCACTTCTCACTTTTGAGCATGCTGAAAGAAATATTCACATAGAGACAAGCTTCACCTTTGTCCAATTCATCTGATATTAGATTTTAAGAGATTTTTTTTTTCTTGTACATAAATAATGAAAATAACAAACATATTCAAATTCAATTCAAATCCAATTCAAATTCAATCCAAATCCAATTTAAATTCAATTCAAATTCAAATTACTTACAAAATTAATGATTATCATCGTTCAAAACTTCCATGAAGAGTTTATTTTTAAAATGTTATCGTTTAAATTTCTACTACAGGCGCAAGTTGACGTTCAATCTGCTTGCTGCCTAACTTTGTAGAACCAATGCTGGAAAATGTTTATATATACGTCAACTTGTGGGCACTTACATTAAATAGTTCATAAACACACACATTAACTTTCTCTAAGAAAGGTTTAAGAATGCCACTAATAAAGTATTTTTTTTATGCCATTAGCACAGTTAAATACGAGTAGATCTAAATCAAAACAAGATAATTTTAAGAATAAGACAAAACAACATTAGATATAATTCCAAGTATTGCACAATATTTTGCTCCAGTTCACCTTCGTAAGTGTATTTTAACCTACTCGTATGTTTCTTCAGTTTCTATCTGTCATTATACGTAAGTATACAACTGTTTATTTATTTTCCCTAATAATAATCGTAATTTTCATCGCAATAAATTGGTAAATCGATCACCAATTTGATTTACAAGAATTATAAATAATCAATAATTCATGATCAAAACCTCGTCAATATACCCCGCCTGTCGTACCCGTAATGAATAACCTCAAAACACAAATGTTTCATCAACTCACAAAGTAACAGTTCATTAGAATATATTTATTATAATATTCTTTATCAAAGAAAAGTTCATTTTCAACAACTTCAAATATTCATAATGATAATACTAGGTAATTCTCATAAGCACTATATGTTACTAATATAATTTAAATTGCTACTGAAGCTATATACAAAATAATAATAATATTTCCCGTTCCTCAGTTCATCAAGTCAAGTTCTTATGAATAAAATATTGCATGTACCTACCATACTCTGTAATCAGGTAGGTACGCAATAAAATTTTCTAAAATGTGAGTAAGTAAATAAAGATTCATCAAAAAATTATCTTCAACATACTGATCTTACTTAGATGACTTATCTTGTACATACCTATTATAAACTGTCAAATTCCCGATTGCAAAGAATTTAATAATAACCCTCTTTTTGTCTGTTTTCTTTTTTTGAACCCTACTTACGCGACTATCCATACAAACGCATTATTATAAAGCAAAGTATATGACATAGACGTGATTCTCCAAACTTTTTTTTTTATATATATTTACCGACTTAAACGACCCGAAGGTATATTTATTTCGTTCAATAATAACTTCATATTAATATATTTATTTTAAAAATATTGGTAGGTAAGTCCTACAAAACAACGCAACATAAAATGCACGCGGTCAACCAATCGCGTATCCTACCCGTAAATGCTGACCAAAAAGCTACACGACCACCTAATAATGAAAGTATTCTTAATTTCATTGATTTTTGACAGTCTTGCCTTTTCATATTATGATTAAAGTTTAAGCCCTTGCCCTCGCGGCCAATTAAGAACAATTATTATATTGACAAATATTTACAATCATACATGTGATCTTAAGCTGTTTATCATCAAAGGACAATCTTGCTAATCTGAGTAGTCTACTCTAATTCGTATCATTGGGCATTTTGCCCTAAATCGTGTCACAGGCTTTCTTACCTTCGTATCATTTAAATGGTTGCTAATAAAATTCACTGTTACACTTGGCCCACCTCTAAACCACTATTATTTATCCCAATTAGGTTTATTCAATTTTTTTTCAGGCTAATTATGGTATTTTAGGAAAATTAAGGTAATTTTAAAGTGTGGAAAAAATATATACTAAAAGAAGTTGGTTAAAAAAACAGCAGAACCCTTCAAAAGAGATTCACTCATGCCCAATAATGATAATCATTCTCGATTTCGGCTTGGTTCTGATTTTATTCTACTAGGCGGGTAGATCCAAATTAAGAATTGAATCTTAGGAAGATAATGAAATCATGGCGGAAAACGTGTGGCATAGTTTGCATCACGTACACGATACTTAAATTTACCAATATTTCCTTAAATATTATAAAAATATTGAAATAAAGGTCTATAATATAAAAACTATTATAGTAGTAGTAGGTCTCCTTTTTTTTTACAGAAATATTGTTAATACCTACAATGTGCCAAGATAAATTTATTCTGTCAATAAAGTGGACCAAATAACTTTTTAGAATTAAATTTCTCAAATAGAGAACATATTTCAGTACTGTTTGAAATTATAGAACTTATCTTCCTGGGATGCACACTAGTATCGTGAACCGAGAAAAAAGTGCATATAAAACTCATGAATCATAAAGTTTAACTATCAAAATATTATGTATGACATATAATTTACTGTTTTTCAATTGAATGCAGATACTTAATTGAGAATTTGCACGCCATGCATAATATGGCAAAATATGAAAGAAAATATTATTACAATATATTACTATCGCTTTATTATTCACATTTAGCAAATAAACGATTTCATTTCATTTCATGTATAACTTGACACTCTCACTTATCTTTAGGACACCCGTAGTCCGCCAAATAAAATTTATCACTTCTTTGAAATCCACGGCACACTTGGCCACTGTTCGAATGTCTATGGACGAACTTGTCCAATACAGTAGGTAACATACATAGTTACCATCAACAGACACACATGGTCCAATACAGTAGGTAAAATACTTATTTACCGCCTATAGACGCACTGGTCCAATACAGTAGGTAACATACATAGTTACCATTAACAGACACACATGGTCCAATACAGTAGGTAAAATACTTATTTACCGCCTATAGACGCACTGGTCCAATACAGTAGGTAACATACATAGTTACCATCTACAGACACACATGGTCTAATACAGTAGGTAACATCATAGTTACCGTCTAAAACTAAAACTATCATTTTGACTCAACTCATAGTCTAACTATGCCTTTCAAGTAAGAAGGCTTAGAATCAAACATGTCTACAAACTTTGGCTGCCATCATTTTCACTCAACTCATTATTTCATTTTACCCTCCAAATAAAACATGACGAAAATTACAAATCTTGAATTTGATTGCACATTAAATTTTTAGTCAGTTGAAACTAATGGCATTAACACACATGGTTAAAACTTAAAATAAATAAATTGAGGACCCACATAACCCCACTATTATAGCAACCTGGATACATATGAACACACTTACAATCATGTTGTACCTGCATTTTTGTGAATAAAATTTCGTTCATTCATTCATTCACACTTAGTCCAATATAGAATAAACTTTGTTAAATCTCACAGATTTACATTCACCCGTCATCCTTATCAACCCCACACTGTCCATAAACTGTTCATCGAGTTCGCAACTGTATTAATAAAATTATATAATGTGGGTACTATATAAATGATTCATAATTGATGTCATACCTTCAACTTTTTAACATCTTCTAAATGTATCGAGTTCTCATAACATAAGAAAGACTATTTCTCCAAATGTTGAATATAGCAAGGATACATTATCAAAGAGTCGCTTTGACCAAATGATCCAAACTGATATGTCAACATAGCTTTTCGTCATGATCATACGGGATATAATCCTATATGAAAATTGACCTACCCGAAATGAATGATGGGTGTCGCAATGCTAACAATATCACAGGAAAACAGTACCAAAGAGTAGCCTTGGCCAAATGTTCCAAGTGATATGATAGAATCACTGTAGTCTTAAAATTATTGTAAAGGACAAAGCCTTTCAACAACTTATTACTAAATTAACACCATTAATTCCATATAAAATACTATAATCTTAGCTATTCGAAAAATAATTATTCACAACTATTTTGAAGGTATAACATTTCATACAAAAGTATTCATTTCTTACATACCATTAGGGTCTTGTCACTTCTGAAGTTGTCACAAATATTGATACTTTGCCCATTTTTAACCGAGCTATTCAAAGATAAATCACTAACTGCCTGTCCTCCGCTGTCGACCATCCGGCCCTCGCTTTCTCCCCCCCATTTTTCCCACTCTTTACGTAATTTTGTCGCGGCTACGCGTGCTTATTCCTGATTGGCCAACGCAACCATGTTTGCCAACAACTAACAAATTACCGACATAAAACAAGTGTTGCCACACTGAAAGAATTGCCACTCGAAAAATTCATTTAACACCGTCATTTTTATAAAATCATGACAGTAGTAATACCAACTATAGGATCAATTTTAGCTAACAATGAAAAACTCACTTCGATCCGTTGCTTCGTTGCTGCGTGACTGAAGGACAAACCAAAAAACATACACACACACACACACACACACACACACACACACACACACATACACTTATAAAAGTCTGTACGTACGTATAGCTGTAAAAATATACATGCAGTTCCACAAGTATAAGTTGGCGGTGGATGGCGTTTTGAGGAACTAATTCGGTCATCCAATTTTTATGCTTTTTGTGAACTGAACTATGAAAGATCATTATCATAATATAGACTACGATAACGCAAATAATTGATTATAAAATGATTTTTCCCAAATTAAGCCATATCACATCACACTATAATATTATAAAGGCGAAAGTTTGTGTGTCTGTGTGTATGTTTGTTACTTTTTCACGCAAAAACTGCTGGACGGATTTGGCTGAAATTTAAAATGGAGTTAGCTCATACCCAGTATTAACACATAGGTACGATTTATCCCGGTAAAGTAAAGAGTTCCCGCGGGAATCAAAAAACCTTAATCCACGCGGACGAAGTCGCGAGCATCGTCTAGTGTTCTATAAAATGGTCACACTAAAATGTTGAGCATAGTGGCGCACAGCCGCGCCAGGTTATACTTGTCGCACTGTACCTAAAGTGTCTGAGCCAAGATGTAATATTTTGCTCGTCATCTCGACATTCTGAGTTAATGCGATTCATAAAGCATTGCCAACCGCCACGGAAAGTGACGACGACGTAATTGAATCATCGCTCAGTGTGTGTGAAATTTGGAGATAAAAGCAGTTTTTTTTTACCAAGGTCCATCATAAATTCGAGTACCTACGTTCACGAACATATTATTATATCATTGCGATATTTATATCATCATCATCATCATCAACCCATCAACGGCTCACTACTGAGCGCAGGTCTCCTCTCAGAGAAGGGTTATAGGCCATAGTCCACCACGCTGGCCCAATGCGAATTGGCGGACTTCACACACCTTCGAGAGCATTATGAACAATTCTCAGGTGTGCAGGTTTCCTCACGATGTTTTCCTTGCTGAAACGCACTTGACTTCGAGAAGTCAGAGGTGCGTACCCGGGATCGAACCTGCGACCCCCCAAAGGAAACCACAGTCCAAACCACTGGGCTATCACTGCTTATAATTATATAATTATGACATTTATATAATTAAGATACGATATTTATATAATCTATATATATAAAAGAAAGTGGTGTTAGTTAAACTATTTATAACTCAAGAACGGATGAACCGATTTGGCTGAAAATTGGTGGAGAGGTAGCTTAGAACCAGGAGACGGACATAGGATACTTTTTATCCCGCTCGACCGCGTTTCCGTCATGTCGCTATAAAACGTGGTATAACAAAAACGCATCTGACATGGAATAACAAAACGCAAATGACAGTGGAATAACAAAACGTAAATGACAGCTAAACGTAATTTTGTCTTTGGTTAAGTATGGTAAAAAATTTGACAATTATAAAAAGTGTTATAATAAAGCATTACTGATATTATAAATGCGAAAGTGTGTTTGTTTGTTGGTTTGTCCTTCAATCATGTCGCAACAGAACAGCGGATTGATGCGATTTTTTGCATGGGTATAGTAGTGGATATATATATATATATAATGGATGTAGTAGTGGTTCCTCAGACCGGGAGAGCTACTTTTTATCTCGGAAAATCAAAGTGTTCCCGCGGGATTTTTAAAAACTAAATCCATGCGGACGAAGTCGCGGGCATCAGCTAGTTTAATATAAAAATTCTTTTTAAAAAATCGAGTTCAAACGCCCGCGCCAGTACAAAGTAAGTATATAATATTTTATTGTTGATATTTTAAAAACCGCTCGACCGATTTCTATAGAATTTCAATGGGACGGGACGGGTAGGTCTGAGAATCGGCCAACATCTATTTTTCATATCCCTAAATGATAAGGGTGACCCACCCCTACATATTTTTGTTGGCGGTACGAAGTTCGCTGGGTCAGCTATATATATATCTGTATATGTATATAAATAAAAATGAATGTTGGTAAGCGCATAACTCAAGAATGGATTGACCAATTCGGTTAATTTATTTTTTTGTATGTTCCTTAAGGTCCACGGAAGGTTTTAATACTTAATAAAAAAAAATAATTTATAATAGATAAGTTGGCGGTACGAAGTTCGCCGTGTCAGCTAGTATGTATATAAAATTCTCATGTCGCAGTGATTGTTACCAAACACCTCCGAAACGGCTGGACCGATTTTTATGAAATTTTGTGTGCATATCGGGTAGGTCTGAGAATCGGCCAACATCTATTTTTCATACCCCTAAATGGTAAGGGTGACCCACCCTTAAATATTTTTGTTGGCGGTACGAAGTTCGCTGGGTCAGCTAGTTTAAATCTAAAATTTCGCATATATACCAAAGTATTTCTATAAATAAACCCGTACGTTCCTGAAAGTCTGTGTTTTCACTATCCCCGGTCAGTTGCCGACTGACGAGTGACGTGATAACGGATCTCGTTCGACGTTACGGGACTCTATCATTTGCGTTTGATTGACATACGGTGTGTTTATAATATTTAAATATCTGGGTGACCGGTTTTTTTTTTGGTAAATTGTGTTTTTTTAGAAATTATATAAAAAAAAAGTAATAATAAAATTCATAGGGGAAATATAATCGTCTGGACTCGAACCGGGGCCTTCTGGTTTCGGGACCGCCCGATTTCCCGAGCTATTGGAATTTTATAGATGATGGCGAAATTTACCTTCGTATTCTAATGATTTTGTAAGGGGGGTTTTCATTGCCCGAAAACACGGATAAAACGACCTTTTCTAAAAATGAAACCTAGCTAGATCGATTTATCGCCCCCGAAACCCCCTGCATACTAAATTTCGTGAAAATCGTTGAGGCCGTTTCCGAGATTCAGATACATACAAGAATTGCTCGTTTAAAGGTGTTAGATTAGTCTGCGGTTTGAATTCTTGGATCACTTGCTTTTTAAGGTTCCGTGGTTCCGTACTAAAACGGTGCAACGGGACCCTATTACTAAGCTTCCCCTGTCTGTCTGTCAGCGGGCCATATCTCGTGAACCGTAATAGTCAGATACTTGGATTGTAGGATAGGTAAATCTTGTTGGATAGGTAGAATGGCATTCCGAACCAGTGGTTCATTCACGATTCGAAAGCACTTTGTAAAAGTAATTTTATATAAAAATATTTTATTCTATTCTATACTTACTTGAAATTTTCAATATGTGTTTCTTTCTATTGACCAATAGAAACACATATTGAAAATTAACTACTACTATAATAAAAAATACTAACAAGAAGAGGGAAAAATTAAAGCGCGTCTCATTTTTAGGGTTCCGTAGTAAACAAGGAACCCTTATAGTTTCGCCATGTCCGTCCGTCTGTCTGTCTGTCTGTCTGTCTGTCTGTCTGTCCGCGGTTCAGCTCAGAGACTATTGGTACTAGAAATCTGTAATTTGACAAAGGTATAAATATCAATCACGCCGACAAAGTGGTGAAATAAAATTGTGAAAAATATTTTTTTTTAGGGTACCTCCCCTACATGTAAAGTGGGGATGAATTTTTTTTTTCTCATCTATCCCATAGTGTGGGGTGTCGTTGAATAGGTCTTTCAAAAACGTTGTAGGTGTGGGAACACCATTTTTCAATTCAGGGATCCGTTTGTGAAATATGATATTTTAAAGTGCTAAATTTTATTAGAGTCAAGTGTCCCCCCCCTCTGCCAGCTAAATGGTTGTATAAAGGATACAAGAAAAAATTCACAGCAGTAGTATATATAATGAATTTTAAAGGAAAACTATCACGGCTAAGTAGGGTTCATTAGTGAAGGAGTTATATCGGTTTTTCTAAGTTAGATATTACACGTAGTGTAAGTTGCATATTTTGTAGTATATTATAGTATTCAAACCATGGAACTCCAAATGTATGTTGAGACTTTCAACTACGGAACCCTACACTGCGCGTGGCCCGACACGCACTTGGCCGGTTTTTATTGTATTTAAATCTTGTACAATGGTATGGACTATGGACCCTTAATGTGCGAGTCCGACTCGCACTTGGCCGGGTTTTTCTTATTCATTTAATAAATTACCAAAGTCTGAAACGCGCAAACGATACTTTTATTATTTACAATAAAAAAAGATACTTTTACGATACTTTTTTAAAATAATTTAATAAAAATAGTTATTTGTGTTATATGGGGCCAAAGGAATTTTTTGTTCCCCGAGGGCGTTATTTTGAATTCAGAGCGAAGTGAAGGATTCTATAGTAGACTCCCGAGCGCAGCGAGGGATTAATCTAAAGTAGAATCCTGAGCGTAGCGAGGAATTCAATATACGCCGCCCGAGAACAAAAAATTTTGGCCCCGAATGACACACACTATTTTTCATCATTACCTATGAGAAAAAGCTAGGAGTATCAACCTAATATGTATAGAGTATCCCTGCGAGTTCAAATCAGAAATGAAGAGATCCGCAGGAGAACTAAAGTCACCGACATAGCTCAGCGAGTCGCGAAACTGAAGTGGAAATGGGCGGGGCACATAGTTCGAAGAGGTGATGGTCGTTGGGGTCCCAAGGTGGCGTGGCGACCCCGCACCGATAAGCGCAGTGTTGGCAGACCCCCCACTAGGTGGACCGACGACCGGAGCCGCTGGATTCAGGCGGCGCAAGACCCAAGCCTGTGAAGGTCCATGGATGAGAATTGAGACCTATGAAGTTTACTAATACTTGTTATTATATTTTCTGAATAAAAAATTTAAAAAAAAAAAATATGTCTAATCGACAAATTTGATCACGTGACTTATCGTAGACAACAGCTTCTCAAACATTTTTGAATTTCGACACATTTTTGAATTCTCTCTTCTGATTGGTCCGCGTTAGTGCTTTAGTATGCTAAAGCAGTATAACGCGGACCAATCAGAAGAGAGAAATGAAAAGTCCCATGGGGTTAAAATGAAATTTTGCTCCCGCTGTCCTCTGAAGCCAATATTCGTTTTTCGAATAGGTATGATGAAAAAATATTTTTAAAAACCGACTCCAAACGTCCGCGCCACTACAAAGTATATAATTTATTGTTGATTATTTAAAAACTGCTAGACCGATTTCGATAAAATTTAAATGGGACCGCCTGGGAAGTATACCCTTCGAAAAAAAAAAGAATTTTCCAAATCGGTTCAGGCGTCTTCGAGTAATCTGTGAATATACATTAAAAAAAAAGATTCCGACGAATTGAGAACCTCCTCCTTTTTTCAAGTCGGTTAATAACTTCCAATCCTAAATAACGACGTCTAGGACCATTTTTAGCGTAATTTAATTTATACAAAGAGTTAGTAATCTATTTTCTCACTTATCAGAACGTTCAGAACAACAGCTGCTTTAGGATGATTCAACACACCCTTACTCAAAGCTTTCCTTCGAACAAAACAAACAATGTGATTTTAAAGGTTTTGTATTATTTTTACTGTACTCCTCTTTCAAGTTTGGTATGTTACTTTTACTTATGTTCGGACTTTGGGAGATAATATGTGTGTGTGTGTGTGTGTCTGGGTTCGTTTGTTAGGGATGTTGCCAACTGGAAAAGAAAAAGAAAGAAAGGAAAAAAAACATTTGAGGCACTTTTTTAATAGTTTTCATAATAGTTATCCAACTTAAAAATAACAGCGGTCGCCGGTCGAGTATTTTACTTATTTTGGAAGACCCCCTATTTTATATTCGGTATTTATTTTTAACAAGGGCAACATTCAAATTGCCGGAATACTCGTACGATTATGGGGTAAGGTAAAATGAATAAAACCAGGCCCTAATTTAATGTCTAGGTGATAAAAAAAGAAAGTTACACATCAATAAATAAGGAAGCTAAATAAAACGAAAAATTACTAAACAAAATAGTTAATATTGGTAATACTAATAAAACACTGCGACAAAATATAAGATCATAATGAATTATTGTAATCCGCCATTTTAAATCTATGGTATAGAGTCAACCGTTATAAATGGCGGCAATAATTCACAAAGATCACAGATCATATCAGCCCAATTATGAGGGTAGATAGGTAGTATTTTTGTATTTCCTCATTCTTTAGAGATGTCGTGTCATGATTCTTGCGTGACTCTTTTGGCGGGTTGCCAATCGATTTTGGCTGTTACGTCAGTAGAATAGTACCTAAAGAATGGCTGACTAGAATTGTCAATGTCTGTAGTTGCCTATAGAATTTTATTGCTGATTTTTATCGATAAAAGCAATACAAAATCTTGTTTTCACTGTTGTTTACTTGAAATGTGAAACAAACATGATATGCTCTTAACTTAAATAAACTTTGTAGTTTAGAAAGGGTGATATTGCAAAAGTTGAAAAGTCCAACGTCCGAGTTTCCTGCCACTTACCTATAACTTGGCTATCACCAGTGAATAGTTCACTGGTGTATAGTTAATTAGTTAGTAAGACTAGTTCATGCTTGATGGAAAGAGATGAAGTCTAGGTTAGAGCGCCCTTGCCTAGAAGTTGCCTATGCCTTGAAGTTACTCAAGAAACATGGACGCCGGGAGAGCGTTCCATATCTTAGCAGTTCCTTTCAGAAACATTGCACTTAAGCTTTTCGTGTTAGTATGCTGGATTTCAACCACGTAAAGATTCTAACGCTCACGACTTCTCGCAGTTTCTGCGGTAGAACGCTCTATCTCTAAAGTTCATTTCAATCACGTAATGAAGCTAACGCTCACG
Organism: Oeneis ivallda; assembly: GCA_029955525.1. Taxonomy (NCBI): domain Eukaryota; kingdom Metazoa; phylum Arthropoda; class Insecta; order Lepidoptera; family Nymphalidae; genus Oeneis; species Oeneis ivallda. Next base: position 4,731,269 of record JARPMR010000028.1, read on the forward strand.
GCTTTTCGCAGTTCTGTGGTAGAACAGTCTATCTCTTAAGTTCTCTTCTACCACGTAGACATGCTAACGCTCTTCGCAGTTCTGGGGTATTACGGTCTATCTCTAAAGTGCTCTTCAATCACGTAAAGATGCTAACGCTCACGGCTTCACGCAGCTCTGTGGTAGAACGGTCTATCTCTAAAGTACTCAAATCTGTTACCTCCTGGCACTTTGCCAGGTGATTTCGGCTATTGCATCACACTATGTGACGAAGCCATTGTTTATTTTGGTTTGTTAGTGTTGTTACACTTGCGGACCGCGTGGCCTATGTCAACTTTTTTACCCAACTACGGCAAGACGGAAGGGTTATGATTTAGGCAGTCTTTGTATATATGTAAGTATGTGTCTATTTTCGTATGAGATACAGTAGTCTTAATTACTGAGCTGTTTTTTATTTTGTGTTAATTTTATTTATGTATTTATAATTTTTACTATATGGTTGGAGTGACATACCTTTTTATTTATACAAACAAAATCAAAATGATGGATGTCACTCGTATATCCAATTTCCCATAGTGGGATAACATTTTTTAACAGACTCTTAAAAAGGAGGAGGTTTTAAATTCGACCAATATCTTTTTTTTTATGAGTACTTGTTTATAAATTAATGTTAAAAGAAACCTAACTAACCATTTAAATTACCTATAAAATGTGAGACCATAAATAATCACACATGTATTTTCATTTCGTAGACACAAAACGAAAATAAAATATACCAACACGCGCTGCATTTCAATGCATCGCAGCTTTTTTTTCGAATTCTAAATTTGAACGTGGCCACGCGCCAGTCTCGGCGCGTGCGCATCGCGTCGCGCATTTCTGAACGGAACGGTTTTACTTTTTTAATTAAATTCTAGTTTCTTTTTGGTCTATGGACAGTGGACACTGGATTTTTTCTGTGGATTACAAAATATTTAAAAAATACACTTAGTTTTTATTTATTTTTCTGTTCTAAAACCTTCTGACAAACGTTGGAAATTAATTTTTGGTAAATATTTATAAAAAATATAGAAGTTAATATAGGATAATAATAATGATTAATAGTTTTGGTTTGTTTTCTTACCCCGCTTGCTTGTGATTAACTTGTGTAAATACATATATAACTTTAAACTATAGTGCGTGTTGTAAAAAAAATCTGAGTGGATAATTTTTCAAATGTAGAATAATATAGTTTTAATCGCGAAGAATTTAGAGATTATGAGCAAAAAGGATTTATTTATCTAATATTATCTTTATTATAGCGAAGCATAGAGTCCTGTATCGGCCAGAGACAGAATTCCAAATATAAACTCAGTGCTATTCCATATTTAAAATAAGATCCAAGTGATGTAGAACGTGTCGTGTTCCATGTTCAAACTCTGAGGACATAGACAATGGTATAGGTTGTTAAGTTTTAAGTGTTCCATGGATTTTGTTTTTGAACGAAATGGGGAAGAAGAAGAAACCTAATGGGAAGAAGGGTGCGAATAGATTCTTTCGCTGGATACGAAGGTATAGTTTTTTTTTTAATTTATGGTTTTGTAATAATTTATAAATGTTTTTACTTTGCAGTTTTTTAACGGAATAACAATTAAATTTTATTTTTAAATAATTCATTTGCATGTAAGTGTGTGTAGCTAATTGAAAAGAATGTTTTCGTAATGGTTTTATTTCCTTCCTTAGATTAGGTATTTGTTACGATTACGATGCGGTGTGATTATTGCAATCACCTCTGAGTGGCCACTGGCCGATTCAAAGATGGATTTTAGCGCTAAGAAAACCATAAATTCATCCAATAACCCAATGACCACAATTGAGACTAGCTTTAGCAGCATTAGCAGACCCGTATAATCAACCTTAACACGATTTAAACCTCTGCAGTCTACCAACTGTTTTTCTTTAAATCTCAGTCTACGATATTCTCTATTGTCTATGGTTACGTGTCATTTTGCCAACTCTGCCAGCATGACAAATATATACATCAACAGATCAGTAAGCTAATTGGCTGTGTGCACTGGCTAGGCCTCTTTATTTAATCTATGACACACTGGACAAGCAGCCGTCATATTTTTTGGATCTACTTGATTGACGCCATTTTGGCGTTGTAAACAGTTACAAATAGTAACTGTCCTAGTATTATTAGTTCCAGAGACTCTCGTCAAATGTGGCGCTTTAGGGTGGAACCACATTTGTGAGGATCGATTCGGATTCGCATCGAAAAGCCGATTTGATCCGTACACGTTTCTATGGAATTTGACAGTTTTGTATGGGCGAAATCCGAAACGATCCTCACAAATGTGATTCCACCCTTAAATTGATCCTTAATTTAAGCTGTCATTTGTATAAGGACAGCCAGTCCAGCGTTAATCATAGTTTAAATTATACAGATCAGTGGCTGTGTATCACTGATAGATAGAGATAGTATGTTTGTCTAGTGGGTGTAGGGTGGGAGGATTTGGGCGAAGCTAGCTACCAACCACCCTTCGGTCAAACACAACACAAGTCGACAAGCAGGTTAGTTTATAGGAATATGGGTTAATATTATACAGCCATATCCCTTGACGGTCAAGGCTTGACCCTTCCAAGTCTGAAATTGTCAGTTATCCACTTCACTCCAGACTGCACTCCCTTGTCTTATCATCGAATTAAAAAAAAATTATAAACAGAAGTGTGGCGGATTTACATATTTGCTGCCAGTAGGCTATTTAAATGCCGCTCTAACGACCTCTACAATTTTAAGTCAGTTCCTAGATTACTTTAACAACTCTATGAGTTAAGATTGCACAAGAAGTTAAACATTTTTTATAGATTTTTAAAATGTTTATTAAATGGACTTAATAACATTTAAGAAGGTAAGAAAAACAATATGAATCTTTTTAATTTCTGTAAGACATAAATAACTTTTTGGCCCTAAAGCCGCCCCTAAAATCTGCCGCCCTAGGTTCCAACCAGCCCCTGACTACTCAGCCTGCTGGTAAATCTGCCACTGCTGGGTAGAATAGAATCAGGGCCAATTTTGTTTGAGGTTTCTGTAAACAAAACTGTACTTACACAAAAGTTTCCTTTTTCGAGGCCAATAAAGTTGATGTTTTTATTTGAATTTGTATTGTAATCATTTTTACGACTTCGATTGTAAAAATAAATATAAAACTGATAGTAGGTAGAGTCTACTTACCTACTATCATTATTATATCATATAAAATCATACTAATATTATAAATGCGAAAGTGTGTTTATTGGTTTGTCCTTCAATCACGCCGCAATAGAGCTACGGATCGACGTGATTTTTTGCATGGGTATAGTTGAGGACCTGGAGAGTGACATAGGCGTCTTTTTATCCCGGAAAATCAAAGAGTTCCCGAAGGACTTTAAAAACTAAATTCACGCGGACGAAGTCGCGGGCGTCAGTTAGTCTATCATAATTCTTCCTTACTAATATTATAAATGCAAAAGTGTGTTTGTTTGTTGGTTTGTCCTTCAATCACGTCGTAAAACAGCTAAGGATCGACTTGAATTTTTTCATGGGTGTAGTTGAGGACCTGAAGAGTGACATAGGCTTCTTTTTATCCCGGAAAATCAAAGAGTTCCCGAGGGACTTTAAAAACTAAATCCACACGAACGAAGTTGCGGACATCAGCTAGTACGGAACAAAACCTAATGAGAACTAAAAAGATTTTAACCATCTCGATCCCGTCATATCCTGTTTCCCGACCATTAGGGATATCCAGAACATTAGGAGCTAAACAATAAGTATGACATAACCCTGTAATTGACCATTGTAACATATCCGGCCATTGAAGAAAACTATAGTCTATACCTAGAATGACTCTAAGAGTTTGGTTATTACATGGAACTAGGAATTACGACATGGGTTATTATCATCTTTTGCATCAACATCATCTAAATCATAGCTTTTAGAATAGAATAGAATAGAAATATTTTTTATTCAAAAAAACTTTAACAATTGCTTTTGAATAGTTGATGAATCTACCTACCATGCATTGGTTCGGAATGTCGTTCCTGCCGAGACTAGACCAAAGACACCAGACTAGTCATAGGAAGCCTCTGGATACAGGCATAGGCGGCGCAAGACCCAGGCCAGTGGAAGTCCATGCAAGAGACCTTTTGTTTGTTGTGGATGTCTATCGATTGATAGAGAGAGAGAGAAAAGAAATAGAATAGTAATATTTTTTATTCAAATAAACTTTTTACAAGTGCTTTTGAATCGTCTGGCTCTGCCACTGGTTCGGAATGCCCCCCTTACTGCCAAGAAGAACCAGCAAGAAACTTGGCGGTTGTTGCTCTTTTCAAAACAAGTTTACAATAGGTACTATGCTATGTATGCAGTGTTTCCACAGTGAGAGGAATTTCCAAAAATGCATACTTACTACTTACAATTCAATATATGTTAAGGCGGGCAGACAGAAAGTAGCCCATTCCCGCCGGTGGAACTTGTTCACGAGCATGACACATGACCTAGCCGTTGCTTGCTTCGCTCAACCATATTTGAGGGAACGTAACGTTACGTTTAGGATTGGTAGTCGCTTCGCACGTACTATATACCGTCGGTGTATTAGTAAATTGCGGCAAGTCATAGTACTCCTGAACTGGCGTACCCACATAGTCACGTAGTAGCCAATGTTTGATGCCAACGCAACTTCATGTGATATCACAAGCTGCAATTGTGAAGGAAAACATCGTGAGGAAACCTGCACACCTGAGAGTTCTCCATAATGTTCTCAAAAGTATGTGAAGTCGGCCAATTGGCATTGGGCCAGCGTGGTGGACTATATCTCTTCTTTGACAGTAGTGAGCCGTTGTTGGGTCGCTGATGATGATGATGATGATGATGATGATAAAACTAAAGTGACAACTGGCAGGCCTAAAATATTGCTCTTCTTTTCAGGATAAACCTTGCTGTAAAGCTTAGCACTACATTTAGACCTTTCAAGAGATTGTCTACAACAGAATTAGGGCCATTACTATGATGATGATGAAACTAAAGTGACAACTTACAGGTCTAAAATATTGCTCTTCTTTTCAGGATAAACCTTGCTGTAAAGCTTAGCACTACATTTAGACCTTTCATGAGATTGTGCACAACAGAATTAGGGCCATTACTATGATGATTATGAAACTAAAGTGACAACTGACAGGTCTAAAATATTGCTCTTCTTTTCAGGATAAACCTTGCTGTAAAGCTTAGCACTACATTTAGACCTTTGAAGAGATTGTGTGCAACAGAATTAGGGCCATTATTCTCTGTCGAAAGTAATTATCATCCGATCCGAAACAATAAACTTGTATCGTTAACAGAAAAAACAGGAGCTAACACCAAAAAAGTAGCATCTGCTTTAAACATATCAACTCTCAGAAGCACGTGCCAACATAAATAAAATACACCAAAAGTACGGACAGCATAGAAAGTAAATTATACACACTAAAGACTTTTCAATTAGCAAAGACTCTTTATTGCTTCTAAATGTATGCGTCGTTTTCTTCATTTCTGGGGCCGTGACCCTTTCCATTTTGTGTATAATTTTCTTGGATTTATATTACAGCAGGAAGGCTCCGAAATTTTTTTAAAAAAATTCCAATGATTTTTTTCTGTATTTGTGTGTACCTACGTACGAATCATGAAAACAAGACGAGTTGAAACGAAACTTTCGTTTATGAAAACATATACTGTCATTGTCAATTTGTCAACTGATAGATTGAGCTTTCACACGCCGCGGTCTTGCGTCGCTTGTAGCCAGGGGCTTCCAGCGGCTCTTTTCAATAGCGCTTCCCGGTGTAGTCACCTGCGATTAACCCTTCTGAAATGTTCTTGCTGAAGAAACACAAGATCACTTGTGTTTTTTTTAACAATAGTAACCAAGCCGAATTTGTCTCCTCCGTTTGTCCTCTCCGTCCTCAAATCTCCTCTCCCCTCCAAATAAGAGGAAAACTTGTGTGTAAGAGTGGGTACGACAATATTGCAACGGTTGTGGATTGAACCTGTGACCTTTCAGTTTTCAGTCCGAACCTTTAACCATTGGGCTATTGAGGCTTGTCAAATTCAAATATAAGTAAGTAGGAGACAAGACAAAATGTTTTAAAAACAAAATGTCCATAGTGTGATTACAGTAGTACGGTATTCCTATACTTATAGCAGTCATTACAGTCAATGCGTCTGGACTGTGTCCCCCCTTTTCACCCCCCTACTTCGTCCACTTTTCCTTTCCAATTTACGATAAATTTTTCATACAACACGTACATTGCCCGTTTAGTATACGTCAAGGTGATCGAAGTGGATTTAAAGCAAGCATTGGATTGAGCGCTTCACGTAAAGGTCGATAGTTAACGTAGTGAAACGCGTTATTAGATCGTTAATACCGATGGTAAGGCGACCACGTCATACTGTTGTCCCGCCCACGATCTAAAGGACGTGCGCGCGAGTTTTTAAGGAAATAAAAGTGTTTTTACTTGTTTATGGTTTTTGCAAGGTAGTCCTCTAGTGCCAAAGTTCTTGCTAACCCATACTTAGCAATTCAAAAGACTAATACAAAGTGTCGTTGAACTATAGTGAAAATTACGTGTACCACATTCGTAGAAATTGACGTTCGTTTGTTATGAATGAAATATTTCGAATTGCACTTTAGTTTGTCATTCACTGTGTTTTGGATAGTTAGCGTTTCATAAAGAACTCTTTCCATTGAAAGTTTTTAGAAAAATGATTTAAATTAAAGTCCTTTTGCAGACGAAATGCACGAAATGTGTAAGTATTACAGTTTGTGTTATACTATAGTTATACTTAAACTTAAGAAGAGCTGTTATGATTGTTTTGAAAGTAAAACTAATGGGTATATCAAACAAATGAGTAAGCGGTGTTAAAGAACGGAAATGGGCCGACTATTAGATTAGTTAAATTAGTTTTTATGATCACAGCGATAGAGATGCAATTTGAAAGAGCAATAAAATTCTTAAACTATAGAATCACGATGAGAAATTCATTTTTATATGCATTGCTTTCGTATAGAATTCATAAATTATTTTTTGTGGGACGCGTTCGAGAAATTCCTTTATATTCGACTAGCTTTTGCCCGCGGCTTCGCTCACGTTAAGTCCAAATTTTCAAATCCCTATTTTACCGCCTTAGGGGTTGAATTCTCAACAAGTGTAAATTAAAAATTTTATTTTTAAATGCAAGCTTTTAGTAGCTACATCATTAGACTCTGGATATCATCTAGGATCAGAGTACTTGTTATGACAAATCAAACGAGCCCAAACTCGATGGGGTTACGTCGTTTTATTACAGAGTTCCGATAGCCATCTTCCGTCTCCATCATCAGATCAGCTCCATGTCACAATAATATTGCGTTGTCATCCGATTTACACATATGTAAATGCAAAATTACAGTTCGATCAGAAACCGGGAAGTGGGTCTAATTCAACTTGCAAGATTTGACCCAAACAAACTGGTCAAGCTAAATAAAAGCTTGTAAAAATCCTTTCTTAGCGGATGCCTACGTCATAATAGCATCTGTATGCCAAACTTCAGCCCAATCCGTCCAGTGCAGTGGTTTGAGCTGTGCGTTGATAGATCAGTCAGTTACCTTTTCCTTTTAGAAGAAAAGACTTGCCTCCCACTTCGTCTGAGTGGAGGTTTTCTAAAACTCCCTCGGGAACCCTTTGTTTTTCCGGGATAAAAGATAGCCTGTACCCCTCTCCATGTATTCCACTATACCTACCCATGCAAAAAGTGGCGTTGAGCCTTTGCACAATTACTGCATGATTGAAAGACAAACCAACTATGAAACACTTTCGCATTTTATAATAATTAGGATAGGGTTCTTTGAAATCTTTGGAATTTAAAAAGTGTAGAGTCACGTACTTACGTGAGTTATAAAAATTCATTAAAGGTAATTAAAGTGTTTTGATTTTAATGGCTGCTATGTTAAGTCACTAATATTATAGCTATAAAATAAAAACTCGGCCAAGTGCGAGTCGGGCCTCGCTCTTTTAGGGTTCCGTTAAAAAAATTAAATTAAAAAATTTCCATCTACCCACCTACCCATTTTAATTTAATTTTTTTAATTTAATTTAATTTTTATTATTTGTTGTTATAGCGGCAATAGAAATACATAATATGTGAAAATTTCATCTGTCTATCTATTACGGTTTACGAGATACAGCCCGCTGACAGACGGACGGACGGACGGACGGACGGACGGACGGACGGACGGACGGACGGACGGACGGACAGCGTAGGCTTAGTAATAGGGTCCCGTTGGTACCCTTTGGGTACGGAACCCTAAAAAAGAAAACTGTTGAAAGCTTTAAGTTAGGTGCTCTAAACATAATTGCTAGTCTAGACGTACGCTGTTGGTAAGTATAAGTTTTATAAACTCAACTAAAGATTTTTAATGGATCGCGATTCGCGTCATGAAAATGAAAACTTAAACAAATAGCCGGACCATTTGGTTAAATTAGTTAGTTAGTTTGGTTAGTTAAGGTGGATTCTGCGGGTCTGCCTGCGAAATTCAAATTTATTTTGGTTTCTCGCAATTTGTAAACTAATACGACAAAGTAAGCTTATGGCATTCTAATTGCGCCAATGGCAGTATCATCTTCACAGGTTTATATAAAAATCTTGACTTGAAATTGACCAGTTTAAGAAATTAATCAAAATACCGAGTTGGACGTGAGTTACTCACAAATTAGTCAGTATTTTGATTAATTTCTTAAACTGGTCACCTTCAAGTTAAGATTTTTATGTAAACCTGTGAAGATGATAATTCTACTGGCGCAATTAGAATGCCATTAGCCTAGTTTGCCGTATTAGTTTACAACTTGCGAAAAACCAAATTAAATTTGAATTTCGCGGGCAGACCCGTATTTAAGAGCTGGTAACATAGAAAGCCTCGTCGTGTGTGAAGTGTTTTTTTTGTGAATTGATAGTTAAAAATTTTAGACGAACAAAATAAGCTTAGTTTGCGTTAATTTTAAAAGCCGAAAATTTATGTAAAAAATAAAATAAGAATACGCTGCAAATAAATCAATATCCGCGATGACGATTAAACATTTTTGCATAAAACATAATTTTTTTTTAAGATTTTTCGGCTTTTGAAATCAACGCATACCAAGCTTATTTTGTTCATCTAATTTTTACAAGCTTTTATTTAGCTTGACCAGTTTATTCTTTATTATTTATTTGGGGTTAAATCTTGCAAGATGAATTAGACCCACCTTCCGGTTTCTGATCGAGCTGAAATTTTGCATGTATGTGTAAATCGGATAACGATGCAATATTATTGTGACACGGAGCTGATCTGATGATGGAGACAGATGATGGCTATCGGAACTCTGTAATAAAACGACGTAACCCCATTGTTCGCGCCATGTGCCTGTCAACAATTCCTTGTTCCATGGTCGTAGCGCTGGCAATCTCTTTGGCTCGCAATGAAGTTGACAGATACTTAGTTTTAAACTTGCCGCCGTTTTGGGGCGTGGTTTTTGCAAGTTCTTTTGGTTTTTGACAGCTAACACGTTCACGAAAAATTCCCGAGTCGCCTCGCGCACGGTTTTGCTTTTAAGTGTCTAGATTTAGTTTATTTTACGGTTTTGTTGAGCCGTCAAGCGGTCTATGTGTCGACCTAGCTATAAGCAGAATTACAGACTGTTATTTGTAACAAAAGAACTTTTGGAACCCGCCGGCTTTTGCTCGCCACCCGCTCGGCGGAAGTGTGTGTGAAAAGGTGACTTTGACCACCTCTAGTTGGTCTAACTAGTGATAAACCAAGTGTACAGTGCTACGCCAGCCCGGCGTCCACCGCTGCAGGCCATAACTGGCTGCCTGCCTGCTGCGGCTAGCGGCCTGAGAAGCTCACCTTACACTTAACCTAACAATACGCTCTCTCACAATACACTAACATATCACCACTATCATACCATCTCAGGCCGTACAAGGATTGACTGCTGCAAGGAAGGTCAGTGCAACCCTACCATCATTAAGTCACCACTACGTTGAGAACAGATCTGACCGCGGTGAAAGGCCGCTTGGGCAGCGACCCTGGACTCAGGTTATAGCTGATGGGCCCCTATATCTAGTGTTCCAGGCCTTGACTCGTTGGCCAAGCCGTTGGCCTCAACATTTGGTAGCTGAGCGCGGTTAAATTGATTCCGCGGACAGATTTGGCATTACTGTGACTTAACTTGGCCGTTCTAGGGTTAACTCATTAATTGTAAACTTATTGATTTATAACTTGTTAATACACAGGCTTATTGAGTTGCTAGTACGTGGCCTACCTTGTCACATGTAGGCCTGTATAATGATTGCAATTATTGAGATTTTGTTTTGTTAATTTTTGTTGATTAATAATTAATAGTATCTAATTGTTGTTTGTGGCCCGTAACTGGCCAACAGTTAGATGTAGATTGTAATAAATAAACTTAATATTGGTATAATTTGATAATTGTAGGTTCTTACCAAGCCAATTTGTAATTTGCAGTGCCTAGTATGAGTCTAGTGGCTTAGTACGGGTAATTAAAAACTTAATTTTTCTTTTATCTTAATTTATGTTATTGATTGACTTAACATAAATTATTGATAGCTTAATTTGTATCTTTTGGAACTTTTAACCAACAAATACTTTGTTTGTTTACTACAACCCCTCGTGGTTAGGTAACAGAGTAGTTTGTTTGATGTATTTAAAATAAATAATTCTTGTTTTAAAGTAAATAATTCTAATTAATAAATAGTATTTAAGTAGTAATTTGTTTGTGTTTAAAGTGGGTAATTCTTGTTTGATTATTAATTTGTTTGGTTGAAGTTGAAACATAACTTGTAACAAATAACTTTGTTTTGATTTTGTTATCTATTTGTTGTAACTACCTTTATTTAAGTTGTTTTGTACCTACCTAAGATGTCAGCCCACAAAAAATTGAGCGTGCAAATTCAATCAGAGCTGCGTTGGGCTGCTACAGCCAACGCCTTGGTAGGCCGGGTGGACCGGGCATCCGCACTGCTCCAGCGGAGCGAGCAGGTGCGGACCAGGCAGGCGGTCGTCGAAGAGGCCTTCCGAGACCTCATGGCATTGGAGCTACCTCCGGAATCGCTGGAGTCCTCAGTGCGGGACTACGAACAGTTTTTTGAGCTGACAGACGGTCTGGTGGAGGAGGCCGCGAGGCTCAAGAAGGAGGCGAGAATGAGCTCTATTCTTGAGTCTCCCACCAGACCCACCACGCAGCCTGCGTTACAGGGCAAGTTGCCAACAATAAACTTGCCCCACTTTTCTGGCAACCTGAGCGAGTGGCTAGGCTTTCTCAGCCTCTTTGATAGCCTGGTGGACGCGAGAAGGGACCTGTCTCCCTGCCAGAAACTGGCCTATCTACTCTCTTCCCTGCAGGGAGAGGCTCTGGGTTTAGTTAGCCACCTAGACCTCTCCGAGGAGAGTTATACCACCGCGCGGGAACTACTGACTCGGCGGTATGCCAACGTGCGCCGGTTAGCAGACACACACGTGGCACAAATTCTAGCGCTGCCACGTGTCTATGGGGTGTCCCATTTAAGAGAATCACTCTTAAATCCACTGATTGTAGCCTGCAACGCTCTTAAGCGTTTAGAGCTTCCCGTGGACCAGTGGTCCTTCCTTTTATTACACATTGTGTTGTCCCGCCTACCTCCCGAGTTGAAACTGCGTTTTGAGCAAAGGTATGGTGGGGACGGGGCCAGCTACCTGCCCCCCTTTTCGGACCTTTTAAAGTTCCTTGAGGAAGAGTGCCGGCAGGCTGATAACTCTGGTATTGCTGGTCCTTCAAGGACCCCAGAGCGGCCTGCCCAGCTGAGGAAGGAAAAGGGTCACACTGGCGTCCCTGGTAAAAGGGCCTCCGACCGGAGACCAAGGCCCGTTTACACGGGACTTGCTGCCACTGAACCCGCCCCCTGTAACTATTGCAGGCGTCCAGGCCACCGGGTGCTTTCTTGCCCCCAGTTTCTCTCTAAGCGGATCAAGGATCGGAGGGGCATTGCAAGAGACCGCCACTGGTGCTATAGCTGTCTGGAAGCTCACATGCAACGGGACTGCCAACAGCAACGGCCATGCCCAATTTGTAGGGGTAACCACCTGGAGATTTTGTGCGCCAACAAGAATGGTGTTGGCCGCCGGGTGGAGAGTGAGGGTGCGCCCCGCACGGGCGGGGGCGCTCTTACCGATCGCTCCCCGGATTACTTGCGTCGGTCTCCCGATCAGGGCCATGAATCCCGACGCGTCCGGATTTCGACCCCGCCTATGGGGGCTTCACCCCCCCGTGCGGGGGGCGCCAACCCCCCTCGACGTTCTGATGGGAGATTTGTGGCGGCTCCGTCTACGGTTCAGTCTGCCCGCTATTCACCTCCGCTTCATGAGTGGCCACGCCTCGAACGCCGCCCACCTCGAGCGGGTCGACAGCCTTACTACGGCCTACCGACCTCAGCCCGTATGACTAGGCCCGTGCTGCCGCCACGAGATGACGCATGGGTTTACCCAAATGGAGGTCCGTCCCCCTCACCTTTGGAGGTCCCCCCTGAGTCTCAATATGAGATTCCCCGGTTAGAGGACCGGTTTGATGAGGACGACCACCAATAGGTAGTTGCCGCCCTAGCCCCCACCACAGCAACTTCTCCTGAGACCTTGAATCTCCGGCAGTCCGTCTGTCAGACCATTCTTTTGCCGACTGTCTCAGTGAAGGTATTCAACCCGAAGGGTGAATTTTTAATCGTTCGCGCCCTTTTGGATTCGGGTTCACAGCGCTGTATTGCTTCTTCTCGTTTGGTGGGTGAGCTAGGGCTCCCTTGGAGTCCTCGAACAGGACGGGTGATAGGTATCGGGGGTATAGAGCCCTCGACTCCTAACGGGGAAGCGGAATTAATGTTTGGCCCCGTTACGTGCAATCTTAGGGTCTTGGTCAAGGTGCCAGTCCTTGACAATATCTTAGGCTCCCTACCGCAGGTCCGAATAGCAGACGCTGCGGTGTCCTGTGCATCAGGCCTAAACCCAGCTGACCCCCACTGGACTGAACCCGGTCCTATGGACCTTTTGTTGGGTTCCGATGTGTTGGGCCTGGTCTTGTCAGGGGAAATTAGGGTTTTGCAGAAGGACGGCCTATGTGCCATGTCCACTATATTCGGCTCTAGCTTTTTTGGACCCGTGCTACGGTCTTCGGACCTACCGGTGCTGGACCAATTGCAAGCAGCCGGCTTGACGCTGTCTGACGTGGTCCAGCGCTTTTGGGAAGTTGAGGAGCCGCCGCATGCCGCACGAGTTGACCCTCTTGACCTTGAATGTGAGTTGTTTTATCAAAACAACACAGGCCGCCGTGTTGATGGGCGATTTGTAACTCGCTTGCCCTTTCTCGCTTCTCGCCCCCCGCTTGGTCAATCGCGGGCCTTGGCGGAAAAGAGGCTCTTGTTTATGGAACGGCGCATGCGGCGCGACTCCACCTTCCGCTCCAAGTACGTTGAATTTATGCGCGAGTACGAGGGCCTGGGGCATATGTCACCATCCAATTTTGATTGGCGCGCACACGAGCACTACTTCTTACCCCACCATGCCGTCTTGAAGACCCCTGGGGGGAAGATTCGAGTGGTTTTTGACGGCTCCGCGGCCACATCCAACGGGGTGACATTGAACCAATGCTTGCACTCCGGTCCTAAGCTGATCAAGGATATCTCCGATATCCTCACGCATTTCCGCCGGCATCAAATTGTTTTCGTAGCTGACATCAAGATGATGTTTAGACAGTCGATGGTACATCGCGATGATCGGAGATACCAAATGATTCTGTGGCGCGAAAATCCTAATGAGCCAATGCGTGTCTTTGAATTGAACACCACGACCTATGGACTCAAGTCAAGCCCCTATATTGCTATCAGGACCTTGTTAGAACTAGCTAACCGGGAGCGACTGAATTACCCTCGCGCATCAGCCACCTTGGAATCGTCAGTCTATATGGACGATATTTGCACGGGAGCCTCGAGCGTTGAGGAAGCTCTGACTCTTCGCGATGAATTGATTGCAATACTGAAGTCCGGAGGTTATGAGTTGGGCAAGTGGCTGTCCAACTCCCCTCACGTCTTGAAGGATCTTCCGGGAAAGGATCAGCAGGATCCTCATATTTTTGAAAATCCCGAAAATCCCAATTTGCTGACGGTCCTTGGAATACAGTACCAGCCCGTCCAAGACGTTTTCACCTACCGGGTCAAATTAGTCCCACCTCCTAAGGTCTGGACTAAGCGTTCCGTATTGTCTACGGTTGCTCGCACCTTCGATCCCAATGGATGGATCACTCCCGTAATATTTTTGGCTAAATGTTTCCTCCAGAAGCTTTGGACTGCTGAACTCGGTTGGGACGAACCACTCCCTGGGAAGTTATTGAAGGAGTGGAACTCCCTTGTGTCTTCACTTCCTGAAGTTAACCCAATTTCCATGCCTCGACGCTTCCTACCAACAGGAAGGTGTCATGCCAGTCTCCACGGGTTTTGCGACGCCTCCGAACGAGGATACGCCGCCGTGGTATATTTGAGGACTGTCGATGTCGCCGGTGAGGTCGCGACGCATCTCGTCTTGGCAAAAAGCAAGGTGGCCCCTATTCGGTCACGGTTAACTATCCCGAAATTAGAATTGTCTGGCGCCGCCCTTCTGGTACGCCTCTTGAACCACGTCCGCTCCTCTTTGGCATCTGCGGTCGATCTGACCGACGTTTATGCTTGGACGGACAGTGAGATTGTCCTTTGCTGGCTACGAGCCGCGCCTCACAATTAGAGGTCTTTGTTGCGAATCGGGTCTCCCAAATTCAGAGCTCTGCAGTACCGGTGATTTGGAGACACGTACCCGGAGAACTGAACCCGGCCGATTGCGCCTCCCGCGGCTGTGAGGCCTCTTCACCGGTCCACCATCACCTTTGGTGGGATCCAAGTTGGCTATCCCAATCCGAGACGACTTGGCCTCAAAATAGGTTTTCCGCTCCCGAAGTATTGCCGGGCTTAAGAGTCGGAGTGGTTGAGGATAAACAGATCCCCGACTTGAACTTTCTTTTGAACCGTTACAGTTCCCTTGATAAACTAATTGGTGCTACCGGTTGGATTCGACGTTTTATCCATAATGGGCGGAATTCAGAAAATAAAAATTTGAGTCCTGTGCTTTCCCCTCTTGAACGCCAAGACGCCCGGAACTACTGGGTGCGTGTGGTTCAGGTGGAGCATTTTTCATCCGTGATTGACACCCTAAAGAGAGGTTTAGTTTTGAAGGGCCCCCTTGCTCGCCTAAGCCCTTTTTTGGACAATAACGGAATGCTACGCGTTGGAGGACGCCTCAAGAATTCCAATCTGCCCTATGGTGCTCGCCACCCCCTTTTGCTACCTAAGGACGGCACCTTTGTCAAATTGCTAGTGACACACTACCATCTTAAAAATGCCCACGCTGGTTGTAATGCACTCTCGGCTATTTTACAGCGCGAGTTTTGGATTCTGGCAGGGAGACGCACCATCCGGAACGTCACTTTCAAATGTATTCCGTGTTACCGCTTGAAGGCTAATACTTCACAGCCGATGATGGGTGATCTGCCCTCCGACCGCGTTCTAGCCACTCGACCCTTTGCTGGGGTTGGCACTGATTTTGCTGGCCCGTTTGCCATCAAAAGCTCTAACCTCCGCAACGCCAAATCGCTCAAGGCCTACCTCTGCGTTTTTGTATGTCCCGCTACCAAGGCGGTACATTTAGAACTTGTGAGTGCCTTAAGCACTGAAGCTTTTGTAGCCACGCTAGGTAGATTTGTCTCTCGTCGAGGATTGCCTGACCTGATTCGCACTGATTGCGGCACCAATTATAAGGGCACTGATAGATATTTAAAAGAAATTGTCGAATTCCTGTCTAGCAATAAGATTAGATTAAGTACATCATTCCGGTTCCGGCTGTCAAGTGATTAAGTTATACCGTTATAGTGTCTCCGTAAAATAAATCAAAACTGTGGTGAAAAGTGGGATATATTTTCTAAAAACACTGTACTTACATGGCAATAGTGTCATTCTATGAAACAAAGTATTTTACTGTGCACGAAAATATATAATAGTGATTTCAACGTTAGAAATTCTGAAAAATTTGTGAGTCTAAACTATTTATGTCAAATCACAAATTCACAAATCAAGTGTCAACAATAAACATAGACAACAGATCAAGTTAGTCCGTCAGGAATACCAACATAACAAAGTAATAGTTGTTTTACACGACAAGGATTAATTTAAGCCTCGTACACACGACACGACACGGTGTCGGCTGCGGCTGTCGATACGTAAACACATTGAAACTTAGAGCTGCGCTAATATAATCGAAAACTGAGAAACTACGTTGCAATTTGAGATAAAACGAGATTCAAACCTTAAGTGTCAAAGTGCAAGAAAAACAAAACAAAGAGTGTGAAATAACGTAGAAACAACACAAAATTTGGTGTAACTGTGAAAAATAACTCAGGTTATATGTCAAGTCATAAACAACTGCCAGTATCTACAACATACAAGAAATAACACACAGAGACAGTGACAGTGACAGATGATTCAAATTTGACGTAAAGGAAAAGGTGCCAACATACTAAGTCATTACGTTACGTTTCGTTACGCACATAAATTAACCTTTTGCGTTTCGTTCCACATTTCATCGCTCCTTTACCGTTTCATTCTACGCAGGCACACATTAAAATAAAAATGGACAACAATATGCAGTTTTTCTTCGAACAGATGAAAACTGAAATGACGAAGCAAACCAAGGAAATAATATCACAGATAGATGAAAAACTAGTACCAT
Source organism: Oeneis ivallda (assembly GCA_029955525.1). Classification (NCBI taxonomy): domain Eukaryota; kingdom Metazoa; phylum Arthropoda; class Insecta; order Lepidoptera; family Nymphalidae; genus Oeneis; species Oeneis ivallda. The sequence goes on from JARPMR010000028.1 coordinate 4,748,101, forward strand.
TTACTCGCGAAATTGAAAATCTGAAGTTAGAAAACAAAACATTAAAGGATAAAATCTCATCATTAGAAAAAAACGCCAGGTCGAACAACCTAATTGTTTACGGACTCAATGAAAATGAACAATCGTCATCCGAGCTCATGGATATTCTAAAGAACAAATTCAAAAGCGAGTTAAATATCCACCTTGACAACAAGGATATAAACGTAGCCAGAAGAATAGGTAATACAAACAATACTCATGGAAAGGCAAGACCAGTGTTGGTTTCTTTTGTAAATAATTGGCTGAAGTTTGATATCGCAAAAAGTGGAAGAAAACTGAAGACCATTCACATCTCAGAAGACTATCCAAAAGAAGTCCTAGACAAGAGGAAGGAATTGCAAGCCAAACTAATAGAAGAGAGGAAAAATGGTAACTATGCAGTTATAAAATATGATAAGCTCATAGTCAAAAAAGGCCCCACTGGAAACGAAAAACGGAAGAGAAATGATTCAACTTCACCTGCTACCTCAAATCATCCTAAGAAACCAAATGCTATAAATAAGGCGAACAGAATCAATGCATTTGACATGATGAGAGGAAGAAGTAACTCTCTTTCAACTCCTTCCACAAACGAACAGAAACAATAGCAATTAAACACCAGCCACCGGAAAAACGCAAACAGTATAAATAAACTTAATCAAAAGAACAACATATTTCCCAAGCCGACTGGTCATCGTGGGAAATTAGACCACCACCCTCCAACAACAAATGGAAAACTAGAAAACTCTGACCTATACCTATCAACCAATAACCAAATAGCAATCTGCACCTACAATGTAAGATCCCTTTCGAGCAAAGAAAGATACTTTGAACTCACATATGCTCTCAAAAAGGTAAAATGTGACATCCTAGGACTATCAGAAATCAAAAGACTGGGATGTAATATTGAAGAATACAATGACTATATCCTATGTTACATCGGCGAAACAAAAGGGCTTCATGGAGTTGGGTTTCTGATCTCCAAAACATACAAATCCAATATTGTAAATTTTTCAGGAATCTCTGAGAGAGTAGCCCTCCTACAATTAAAGTTTGGTGAACTTTCAATCTCGCTAATTCAAGTTTATGCACCAACGGAGAACTCTAGTGAGGACGATATAAACCGTTTCTACCAGGATCTGGACAGAACATACTCGCTCACTGAAGACAAAATAATAATAGTAATAAAATAAAAAATAAAATAAAAAAGCCGTTTATTCCCATATCATTTCCTTATCTTAATTTACATGTATTGTCTAATTTAAAATTACTAATTACTATTTGCTACTAAATTATTAATTATTTACTAATACTACTATTAAAATTACTAGTTACTACTAACTAATTAGCATTTTTAAGAGATATGGGCCCCTTCTCGGGTAAAGGCCTCCCCCAACCTCTTCCACTTTTCCCTATCTTTTCCTAGTTTTGTCCAGTTTTTCCCCACTGTTTTTAAGATGTCATCAGCCCACCGTTTACATGGTCTTCCGACAACCCTTTTGCCCTCGGGTCCCCTCCAACGCGTAGCCTGGATTGTCCACCGTTCGTCTGTGTATCGCGATATGTGCCCTGCCCATTGCCACTTCATGGACAGAGCCTGTTTTAATGCGTCAGTTATCTTCGTTTTTTGTCGCATTTTATCAGCTCTCACCCTGTGTGTTCTCCTTATTTTAAGTATGCTCCTTTCTATTGCTCGTTGTGTGGTTCTTATTCTTCGTTTTACTTTATTTGTAAGTATCCAAGTTTGGCAACCGTAGAGTAGACATGGTAGGAGGCAGGTATCAATCACTATTTTCTTCAGGTTCATACTATAATTTCCTTTAAGAATCTCTTTAAGTGCCCAAAATTTTTTCCATGTTAAGTTTATTCTTCTTTCTATTTCTTCCTCGTTACTTGACTTCTTGAATGATACTTGTTTCCCTAGATAAATGTAACTGTCTACGTAATCTATGTTATTCTCATTTAGGACAATTGGTATTTTGTGGCTGTTGGTCATTATTTTTGTTTTTGTTTCATTCATTACTAAACCTACTTTTGAGCTTTCTTGGTCCAATGAGTGGATCATTTCTTCGAGTTCTTGAGCTGTTTCGGATAATAGGACAATGTCGTCCGCGAATTTAAGATGGTTAAGGTAAGTACCAAAAATCTTGATGCCTTTTTGTGTCCAGTTTAAGTTACGGAATATATTTTCTAACACCGCGATGAAGATTTTTGGGGACAAAGGGTCGCCTTGTCTGACTCCTCTTTCTATTTTGATATGGTCACCTCTAGTTTCGAGTTTAACATTGCTAGTGCTATTTTCGTATATGTATTTCAAGATGTTAATGTATTTTTGTTCTACGTTAGACAATTTCAATGCTGTCCAGATTGATTTATGGCTGATACTGTCGAAAGCTTTGCTGTAGTCAATAAAGCATAAATACAGAGGTCTGTTAAACTCCTTGTATTTTTCGATCAACTGTTCTAACGTCTGGATGTGATCTGTGGTACTGAAACTTGACCGGAAGCCTGCCTGTTCAATTGTTTGAAATTCGTCAATCTTCGAATTTATTCTTTTTAATATTATAGACGCAAAGAGTTTATATATACTAGCTAATAAGCTGATTGGTCTATAATTTCCGATGTCCAGTGGGTCACCCTTTTTGTATAGCAATATTATATCAGATGTGCACCATTGCGACGGTACAGTTTCTGTTTCTAGAACCATGTTAAATAGTTGAGTTAAATGCATCAGTAATACAGGTGCGCCTAGTTTTAGAATTTCGTTGGTGATTCCATCTGGACCTGGAGATTTTTCAGCTTTCAGCTGTTTTATTTGTTCATATATTTCTATTTCGTCTATTGGTTTGGTTTGGAATAATAGTAATGGGAGACTTTAATGCCCGAATAGGAAATCCAAGAAGCGAAGAGCACATAATTATGGGACAATATGGTTACGGAGAGCGCAATGAAAGGGGAGAAAAACTGGTAGATTTTGCATTAGAACACAAACTTTCTATAATAAATACTTTCTTTAAGAAGAGAAATGCACGGAAATGGACATGGTTGTCACCCGACAATAATACCAAGCACGAACTTGATTTCATTATGACAAACAATACGAAACTATTTACAAATTTCGAAATAATCAACACAAGCTTCCCTTCAGACCACAAATTGCTCCGAGGCACGATGAAATTAAAACTACCCAAGATTAGAAGGAATAACATTAACAACACAAAATTAAACACAAAGACAAAAGATCAAATAGAAGAATACATAAATAACTTGAAAGTAAACATGAAAATATTAGAAGAAGAATTGAAAGGTCCTATTGAAATTGATGTTCAAACCTATTACAATAAGCTCGAAAAAATTCTCTCGAATAGTTCAGCAGTATGTACACGAACAGACAAGAAGGAACACAGAATATTTAGTGAGGATACAAAACAACTCATTAGTAGACGTAGTAAACTTATACAAATGAAAAATAAGAATAGAGAGTTAAAACAAGAACTAAGAAGATTATATAAAGAAACAAGTAAATCAATACGAAAAGATTATCAAGCTCACAGACAACAAATAATAACGAGAAACCTAAATAATTACAGGAGCACAAAGCGAGCATTTAAAGATCTAAACCTTCACAAAACATGGATACAAAAACTTCAACAACAATCAGGGGAAACAAAAACAAGAAATGATATAATTAAACATGCCACAGACTTTTATGAAGAATTGTATCGTAAAAGAGATCCTAATCAGAGACTTGGATTCTCAGATAACAGGGAACCTGTAAGCAGCCCTGTACAACCTATTGAGATAAAAGAAGTTTACCACCAAATCAAACAGCTAAAGAATGAAAAAAGTCCTGGACCTGATGGGCTTAGCAATGAAGTTCTTAAGTTAGGTGCACCAATCTTAGTCCCACACCTGACTAATTTATTCAATATGGTAATAAATTCAGAGAGCGTACCATCACAGTGGTGCAAATCCGACATCATACTGCTATTTAAGAAAGGTGACCCACTAGACATTGGAAACTACAGGCCAATTAGTCTATTAGCAAGTGTCTATAAACTGTTTTCTTCTATAATTTTAAAACGAATAACTACCGATGTCGACAACTCACAACCAATAGAACAGGCAGGCTTTCGCTCAGGCTACAGCACCACCGATCACATCCATTCTATAGAACAAATTATACAGAAATACCGTGAGTTCAACAGACCACTGTATGTAGCATTCATAGATTATAGCAAGGCATTCGACAGTATAAGTCACAACTCTATTTGGGAGGCCCTGAAATCAGTCGGAGTACACCAAAAATATATAAACATTCTGAAACACATCTACGAGAATAGCCAAAGCAGTGTAAGACTGGAAACTAGAGGAAAACCGATAAATATAGAAAGAGGTGTCCGACAAGGCGACCCATTGTCCCCGAAATTGTTTATTACAGTTCTTGAGAACACATTCCGGAAGATAGATTGGTCACAAAAAGGAATTAAAATGTGCGGACGTTATTTAACCCACTTAAGGTTCGCCGACGATATCGTGATACTAGCTGAAAACCCCAAAGAATTAGAACACATGATGGTTTTACTTGACCAAGAGAGTACGAAAGTAGGCCTAGAAATGAACGCATCAAAAACTAAAGTAATGACCAACTGTGACAAAGAACCCATCGAAGTAAGAGGAAGAGTAATTGAATATGTCGAAAACTACATATATTTGGGGAAACAAATATCCTTCAGCAAAACAAATAATGAAGAAGAAGTCGCAAGAAGAATTGCTATAGCCTGGAGTAGGTTCTGGTCATTAAAAGAAATCTTAAAAGGCAACTACAATTTGACCTTGAAGAAAGTAGTAATGGACACCTGTGTACTACCAAGTTTACTGTACAGCTGTCAAACCTGGACTTTTACAGAAAAAGTGAAACATAAGATACTGACCACTCAAAGAGCTATGGAAAGAAGCATCTTGAAAATAAGAAAAATACAAAAAATAAGAAGCGACATCATAAGACAGAAAACGAAAATAACTGATGCACTTACACATGCATTGAGATTGAAGTGGAACTGGGCTGGTCATATCTCACGGTATACAGATAGAAGATGGACCATAGAAACCACACGTTGGAAAAGACCAATACTAGGCAAAAGAAAAGTGGGAAGACCAATAAAACGATGGGCTGATGACATAAGAGAGATAGCGGGAAATCGATGGATGAGTCGGGCCAAAGACAGACAGGCATGGAACACAAATACTAACTAACTAGAGTAAGAAATACTACTAACATAACTAATAAATCTGAAGTGTAATTAGAACTGTAAGTAATGGAATGGAATAAATGGCTTAAATAAATAAATATAAATAAGTACAGCATTGTCCAAGATGGGGGTAACCTGGAAGTTTGACCCCCCAGCTTGCCCTCATTGGGGTGGAATATTCGAAGCTGTGGTTAAGGTGGCCAAGACTCATCTCCGGCGCGTTATAGGCGAAACTGTTTTAACCTTTGAAGAACTCGCCACCGTGTTTTGCAAAATTGAGGCTGTACTCAATTCTCGGCCACTCTGTCCCCTCTCATCTGACCCAAATGACCTGGAGGTCTTAACTCCCGGTCATTTTCTGATTGGTCAGCCCCTTAACGCTCTACCCGAATACCCCTTCAGGGACGTGAAGGTCTCACGTTTGTCCCGGTTTGAGCTGCTGCAACAGATGACTCAGAGTTTTTGGCACCGTTGGTCACTAGAGTATTTGCATCTTTTGCAGCAGCGGGTTAAGTGGGCTGACAAATCTGATCCACCCAAAGTTGGTGACCTAGTGCTGATTAAGGAACCTAATTTGTTGCCTTTATACTGGCGCCGTGGGCGCATTCTTAAGCTGATCTACGGGTCTGATGGGGTTCCCAGGGTTGCCGAGGTAATGGTCGGAGACTCTGTCTTGCAGCGAGCCGTTTGCTCCTTATCACGTTTACCTATTTACTAGTAAGTGGACGTAAATCCTTACGACCACAGGCGGGGGGGTTGTTCGCGCCATGTGCCTGTCAACAATTCCTTGTTCCATGGTCGTAGCGCTGGCAATCTCTTTGGCTCGCAATGAAGTTGACAGATACTTAGTTTTAAACTTGCCGCCGTTTTGGGGCGTGGTTTTTGCAAGTTCTTTTGGTTTTTGACAGCTAACACGTTCACGAAAAATTCCCGAGTCGCCTCGCGCACGGTTTTGCTTTTAAGTGTCTAGATTTAGTTTATTTTACGGTTTTGTTGAGCCGTCAAGCGGTCTATGTGTCGACCTAGCTATAAGCAGAATTACAGACTGTTATTTGTAACAAAAGAACTTTTGGAACCCGCCGGCTTTTGCTCGCCACCCGCTCGGCGGAAGTGTGTGTGAAAAGGTGACTTTGACCACCTCTAGTTGGTCTAACTAGTGATAAACCAAGTGTACAGTGCTACGCCAGCCCGGCGTCCACCGCTGCAGGCCATAACTGGCTGCCTGCCTGCTGCGGCTAGCGGCCTGAGAAGCTCACTTTACACTTAACCTAACAATACGCTCTCTCACAATACACTAACATATCACCACTATCATACCATCTCAGGCCGTACAAGGATTGACTGCTGCAAGGAAGGTCAGTGCAACCCTACCATCATTAAGTCACCACTACGTTGAGAACAGATCTGACCGCGGTGAAAGGCCGCTTGGGCAGCGACCCTGGACTCAGGTTATAGCTGATGGGCCCCTATATCTAGTGTTCCAGGCCTTGACTCGTTGGCCAAGCCGTTGGCCTCAACACCCATCGAGTTTGGGCTCGTTTGGTTCGTCATAACAAGTACTCTGATCCTAGATGATATCCAGAGTCTAACGATGTAGCTACTAAAAGCTTTCATTTAAAAATAAAATTTTTAATTTACACTTGTTAACTATCAAGTCACTTTACCGGCTTCCGGTATAAAGTTAATGTAGACAGCAGAAATTGTTATCATCATCATCAGCAACCCATCACCGGCTCACTACTGAGCGCAGTTCTTCTCTGAGAGAAGGGTTATAGTCCACCACGCTGACCCAATGCCAATTGGCAGACTTCACACACCTTTGAGAACATTATAATATGAAGAACTCTCAGGTGTGCAGGTTGTTGTGTCCTCAACTCCTCACGATGTTTTCCTTCACCGTTGAAACTTGTGATATTTAATTTCTTAAACGCACATAACTTAGAAAAGCCAGAGGTGCGTGCCCGGGATCGAACCTGCGACCCCCCGAATAGGGTACCGGAAAACAACTAGGCTATCACAGCTTCATAATCATCATTACTTTTTATTATCATTGAAATTTTGACGATACAAAGAAGGCACGTTGAATTGAGACCCAAAAGAATGAATCTTAAAACTGTGTTGGACTAAACGAGAACAAAAGTTCATTGAAACAATAGTCAGTAGGTAGGTAGGTAGGTACTTACCAAAACACGATGTTCGATGATTATCTCCTAGACCTTGATCGATTTGAAACAATGCAATGTCGATAATCGATTAATTAATAAAGAATATAACTAATCTAACCCTGTCCCTGTCTAACTCAGTCCCTGTTTTAAGATCCGTTAAATCGACGTTTTAGGGTTCTTCATTCATAAAAAGATTCGACATTAACGGTATGGTTCGGTTTTGGCCAACGTTTCGGCCAAAGTTTCTGGTAGGAACCAGAGCGATGTACGATTGTCTAAAGTTATTCCATTGATCGTTATCGTATTCGATAACATTAGCGTCAAAGTAAAATAAACCATATCCGCATTGAATTAGAGCTCAACTTCGTGTATGCATTCTTATACGTTTACGTATGTACGATACGCTCTATATTAATAAAGATTGTACTGAATTTGTGACTAAAATTTCAATCAGTCAAGGATTAAGTTCTTCTTCTTCATCAACCGATAGACGTCCACTGCTGGACAAAGGTCTCTTGCATGGATTTCCACAGGTCTCGGTCTTGCGCCGCCTGGATCCAGCGGCTCCTTGCGACTCGTTTGATGTCGTCGGTCCACATGGGGGGGGGGGGGGGGTCTGCCAACACTACGCTTCCCGGTACTCCACGGTTTCCACTTCAGTTTCGCGACTCGCTGAGCTGTCTCTGACTATGACTTTGGTTCTACTACGGATCTCCTCATTTCTGATTCGATCCCGCAGGGACACTCCGAGCATAGCTCTCTCCATCGCCCGCTGAGCGGTCCTGAGCCTACTTATGAGGCCCACAGTTAGCGACCATGTCTCGGATCCGTAAGTCATCACTGACAAGACGCACTGTTCTAAGACTTTAGACTTCAGGCACTGAGGAATTTGGGTCGTCTCGTCCAAAAATTCCTCAGTGCCTGAAGGATTATTTTACTTTGACGCTAATGTCAACGAAAACGAATACGATCAATGGAATAACTTTTAGACAATCGGGCGGTAGATCCAACATAACTCGCCCCCATAGCGATTTTTAATTCGTGGACGCAGCCAATTGTCAGTTGTATCTACTCTAATTCGTTCATCCATTACCTTCCGGTTGTTTTTATCCGATTAGATATCTCTTGTGTCTCTAGTTGGATAACACTGCGGAACTGTATCAGTTATATAACGAGTCTTGATTAATCAATTCCTTTAATCCGTCCTTATCGCTGACGTAACAACGATTACTTTACGAGCACAGTGAACGGAATATCTACCTTATCTCGAAGAATTTTATCAGTCCATCCTTCATCCACTTCACATCCATCAGCATGTAAGCGTCCATTGCTGGACATAGGCCTTTTTGAGAACGCGCCAAGAAACATGGTCTTCTTCCTTCATCAACTCTTTTACCGCCACCTTAAGGTCATCGGTCCAGCAAGCTGGAGGTCGTCCTACTCCACTCCAGAACACGCCAATGGTTCTGCGACCGATATGATCTGCCCACTGCCACTTCAGCTTGCTAGCAGGTCTCCCCTCAGAAAAGGGTTATAGGTCATAGTAAACCATGTTGGCCCAATGCAAATTGGCAGACTTCACACACCTTTAAGAACATTAAGAAGAACTCTCAGGTGTGCAGGTTTCCTGTGTTCCTTCGCCGCTAAAGCAAGTTAAGTGATATTTTAGTTGCTTCAAATGCAAAACAACATCATCATCATCATGAGCAACCCATTAACGTCTCAGTACTGAGCGCAGGTCTCCTATCAGAGAAGGGTTGCAGGCCAATGGCCGTAGTCCACCACGCTTGAGAACATTATGAGGAGCTCTGATGGATATTTCATTTCTTTAACGCACATAACTTAGAAAAGCCCGAGGTGCGTACCCGGGATCGAACCTGCGACCCTTCGAATAGTATAGACCGCAGTAATAACTAACCTTTCTTTACCCTTTTACTGCATATAACATACTTGCATGTAGGTAAAACGAGTCGCAGCCGCCATTAAAGACCACTCCTCGGTAAAGTGATTGCCTTTCCGTTCTTTTTAAATGGACTGACTACGACATACTACTTTCTTAATTGAAAAAAACCGGCCAAGTGCGAGTCGGACTTGCGCACCGAGGGTTCCGTACTGTAGAAGTAAAAGTAAAACGATAATATTATATTAATTTGCTTATTAATCGTTAACTTTGTTTGTAGCCAAACTCTAACACCCGTTACACCGTTATTCGTTAGGTACGTACATCAGGAAGTACCGTCGGAACTGCTGAGAGGTACCGTTCAGTTTATTATCCTACGTCTACTAACGAGACGATAATATCTTGTTTATTTATTTTATGAGTTAGGCTGCTGTTTTTCCGGGAATTACAGCATGGGCGTCGCCAGGGGGGGGTAGGTAGGGCAGCTGCCCCCCCCCCTCTTAGAGGTTTCAAAAAATATAGCTAAATGTAACCTAAGCCAATTTAGCCAAAAGCGAGAGAGTATCGGCCAATCAGTGGCGTATGTGTAATGTCATAGGCTACCTTTTATGTTGTGGCTCCAAGTCCACAACTATAGGTACCCATACAAAAAATCACATCGATTGCTGAATCATAATTATTGTTGCTTCGTGATTGAAGGACAAACAAACACACTTTTACACACTAACTCAACGCATAAGTTTTATATATTTTACAGTCAAGAGCTCGTAACGTAACACTTGCTGTATAGCTTCATAAGCTTCCCCATCCTCCATATTATATGAACTTCCACTAATCACTAAGGCACTAATCTATATTTGATATACCTATTTGATGATTAACACCATCTGCCAATTACATTCTATCATCACTTTCAGAGACAAGTAAGAAATAGATTGCTAAGTCTATAAATAACACCACCAATGAATAATACCTTACGGTAGTCAGTGATACCACACGAGTAACCGAACAGAGAGGAAGCTTCCTAACAAGGGCGAAGAAGTATACCTATTCAGCTAGGGTTATCACCTGATGCATGTCAACAATTTAAGGAAAAAATAAAAATATTTTAAAGTTTGTATAATAATGTATAATTTCAGTTAAATCCTGAACTTGAACAACAAATACTTAAATTAACAAAAATATAAAGAAACGATTTTTTTAATGAACATCAGTATTTTTGCCATAACTTCACAATTAATGTTAATAGATGGCATCGACATTTACTATCGACTATTATTATTATTACAAGCTTTTATTTAACTTGCAATGTATGTATGTATGTATACATGGGTATATGTATTAAACGTACATACATACATGTAAACATACATGTATCAAATCTTACAAGATGAGATAGAACCACTTTTCCGGTTGAGCTGAAATTTTGCGTGTATGTGTAAATCGGATCACCCTGCAATATTATTGGGATATGGAGCTGTTCTGATGATTGAGCTGGAAGATGGCTATAGGAACTCTATAAAAAACTCGCTAACCTCATCAAATTTGGGCTCGTTTGATTCGTCTTGACAAGTACTCTGGCCTGAGATGACCTTCAGGGTCTGATAATGAAGCTGGAAGGTGGTTTTGGCAACTTTAGTAATAAAACTTTATGTACTTTAGTAATATAACTTTATTATTAACAAGTTTGGGCTTTTTTAATTAATCTTGAAAAGTACTCTGGTCCTAGATGATATCCAGGTTCTGACGATTGAGCCTTAAGGTGGCTATAGGAACTCAGTAATTAAACGACGTAACATCATCGAGTTATGGCTCGTTTGATTCGTCTTGACAAGTTCTTTGGTCCTAAATGATGGTCCATGGGTAATGTAGCCAGCTACGAAAAGCTTGTCTTGTAAAAATATTTTTTTTAATTTACACTAGTTTTGTATGACAAGTATTAATAATTATGTTATTCAATTATCAAATATCAATAAAACTATTAATAACTTCACGTCGTTATTTTTGCAAAAGTTTATTCGTTACAATTTATAAATAATTGTGTTTGTGTCGATAGATGACGCTGTGCACAGATAATTAAATTTGAATTGGCGGGCCCTTTGTTAATGTTCCCAAAAATTATAAGTATGGGTCAATTTTGGTCGTCATGTATCGATATAATATGATAAAATATCAATATTAATACAGTAACGCATACTGCACATGTGAGAAAACGGAGTTTGGATTATTATAAAAAAATCTATATTCATTATTAATTACATTTTACTCATTCAATAAAAAACAAATTTAAATTTGCTTTACATAGGTAACAGTTAATAACTAACAATATACTAATGCTGACGATAACATACTTAAAATAATATATAAAATATATCGCAACTACTGTAAAAATTTTAATTAAGAAACTGAAACGTGTACATGAAAGGAAATTATTACTAGATTTCTTATCTTGTGTGCAAGAGTTTGGCATTTTTACACTATTACATACATATACACAAATAAATCTAAACTCACAACAAATAAACACTCACTCTTCGTCTATTTATTTCCACTAAACGCACGACCGTCAGCCCTTACGTCCTGACCCTGAGTTACCCTGAGCGGCGCGCCGCGGCGTGTCGGTGAATGTGTCGGTGAGAGCTCACGCACACAGCGTTGCGCTATGTATGGGTGAGCCCGCCGCGAGCCGTTTGTATGTAGCTTCCGCTCTGTTACTTTAATATACCTACTTACTTTAATATACCTACTCTGTGGTGATACTATGTTTATGATCATCATCATCATTAGCAACCCATCAACGGCTCACTACTGAGCGCAGGTCTCCTCTCAGAGAAGGGTTATAGGCCATAGTCCACCACGCTGGCCCAATGCGAATTGGCGGAATCCCACAACTTCAAAAACATTATGAAGAACTCTCAGGTGTGCAGGTTTCCTCACGATGTTTTCCTTCATCGTTGATGCAAGCGATATTTAATTGCTTAAACGCACTTGTCTCCGAAAAGTCAGAGGTACCCGGGATTGAACCTGCGACCCCCCGAATAGGATACCACAGTCCTAACCACTAGGCTATCACTGCTTCTATGTTTATGATAGGTACTTATAAATAAAGAACCACAGGCAGTTAGTGTAAAGTACACAAAGGCAGAGTTACAGTAATTTGACGTACAACGAACTCAAATAATTTAATAACGGAACGATTTAACGATTTAACCAATCCAGTTCAAGATCTAGACACAAGCCGTCGTTCAGATCTTACGATTACAATAATAGATTCTGCACAATGAAATGAGTTTTGCAAGTAATAATAAATATCTGGGTGACCAAGCTTGCTCGTTTTTTTTTTTTGGTAAATAGTTTTTTTTTTAATTGTATATTAAAAAAAAAATAATAATAAAATTCATAGGGGAAAATATAACCGTCTTGGACTCGAACCGGTGTCTTCTGGTTCCAGAACCGCCCGACTTACCGTCGAGACATTTGAATTTATAGATTATGGCGAAATTTACCTTCGTGTTCTAATGATATTGTAAGGGGTTTTTCATTGCCTGAAAACACGGATAAAACGAATTTTTCTAGAAATGAAACCTAGCTAGATCGATTTATCGCCTCCGAAACCCCTTGGATACTAAATTTTATGAAAATCGATGGAGCCGTTTCCGAGATTCAGATTATATATATAGGTAAATATATAAAATACAAGAATTGCTCGTTTAAAGATATTAGATAGATAGATATTGAATCATGCAGTGATAGCTTAGTGGTTAGGACTGCGGTCTCGTATTCGGAGGGTCGCTATACTCGCAGGTTCGGTCCCGGGCGCTGACATTTTGGAATTATGTGCGTTTAAGTTAAGCCAGTGCACAGTGGCGGATCTACACCTTTACCGCCAGTAGGCTGTTCAAATTTTGCCGCTCATACCGACCTCTAAATTTTTAAGCTATTGCATAGCTTTTATCGCGGGCTTTGAACTAGAACAAATAGTTTGAGCGCGGCGACCGAATCAAGAAATTCCGTAAAGAAAATAAACCTAACACCGTCGTTCAGTAAGCGTTCAACATTTTAGAGGTTCACAAGTAGCTCTGTTTGGCGCAGTGGGCGAGCGGCCGTTTTCTTTACCGTATGGTGTATGATGTCGCAGGTTCGAATCTCATTCACGAAGTAGTGACAGTGCGCTTTTCTTGTTTGTTTGTTTTTTAATTATTTTTTTGCATAATTTTTATTATGCAACAAAAATATTGCATAAATATAATTGCATAAGTTGATAAAAAATGCTATGCAATAGCTTTACCGCGGCAGTCCCCGAGTGCCACATTATTTCTTTTATTTTTTTATTTATATTATTTTTATTAAAGTGTTAACCTACACTTAAGGAAATATCAGAATAAAATAAACACATATCATACATCATACATATCGCGTTGTGTAACGACAACACACTCGGGCGCGATTCCCAAGAGATGTGGGTTCGAATCCAGCTGGCCTCGGAATTTTTGATATGTGTTTATATAAATCAACTTCAACTTGGGTGAATACATATGTATATACAATTAAAAACCTAAATTTACTCTAAAATTAAAACTAAAATAAAAACTAATTAAAATCTAAAACCCCATCCAAGCCACCGCAGTGTGGCATAGTACCCAAGATGCTGGCAGCAGTTTATAAATTTATTCTAAATTATATTTAGGTTATATCTTCTATATATATATATATATATATATATATATATATATATAAATAAAAATGAATGTTGGTAAGCGCATAACTCAAGAATGGATGGACCAATTCGGTTAATTTATTTTTTTGTATGTTCCTTAATGTCCACGGAAGGTTTTAATACTTAATAAAAAAAAAATATAATAGTTAATTTGGCGGTACGAAGTTCGCCGTGTCAGCTAGTTTCTGATATAATTAAAGCTCATCAACTATGTACCTATACTATTATTTGAATAAGGTGGAGTAAGAGTATTTTTTTTTAGCATTTTAAACATTTATAATACAAAATGCCGCGAAATATTATCAATACACTTCTGTCCTTGATCAGCTGCAGCGCCATCTAGTCTAGCTCTAGCCAAAACTTCAAGTGACAACTATCGTAGAAAGAGAATAGACACAACAAAGTGTTACTTGGCTACAGTGCCTGTTCACTTAAGAGAACTTAAAAAGTTAAAATCAGACCACAAAACAAAATGGTAACTCAAATAATAATAATGATTTATGATACATACAAGTATTTTGAGAGTACATTGTTAGCTCGCTTTCAAGTCAAAAACTTAAAAATCTGCAAGACATCTTTTTGAATTTTTTTTTCTTTATTTTTGTATTAAAGATTTTTTTTTGAATAATTATTTTTATACCTTCATAAAAAAAAAAACAATTTTTAAAAGAATCTATTGTTTTATCATTCATCAAAATCGCTCTGCAGTTTAGGCGGCTACCGTGGAACGTATGTAAATTCATACATACATACACTGCTAAAATCATAACCCTTATTTTGGCTTTGCCGCAGTCGAGTAAAAAGTTGCAATCTAGCAAGTGAAACTAAATAAAAAGCCTGTAAAAACGTGTGTGCCGTATAAAATGCTACACTTTCTAGCCGATATCGAAAGTTTCTGAGCTACCATACCCTTAGTACGAGTTCGAACAACTCGATTTTGATAGATTATCGAAACAAGAAATTAAGTCTGAAGACCTAAGACCTGAAGGTTCTTGTTTTGTTGTAGGTTTACCTATAAAAGTATTTCGTTTTAATTTATTTCATGTAGACCAACCTGTGGCTCTTATGACAAGTCAAGACTACTACCGCGACCGGTTCGTATAGCAGATTCTGCTGAGAAGAGCCGGCAAGAAACTCAGTAGTTGCTCTTTTCAAAACAAAATTTTATAATCAATATATAATATCAATCATATAATGAAACATGAAAAGATTCTGCTGAGAAGAGCCGGCACGAAACTCAGCAGTTGCTCTTTTCAAAACAAAATTTTATAATCAAAATATAATCATATAAGAAACATGAAAAGAAATATAATATACCTCCATTTTAGTCCTCCATCGTAAGACCCATTTTAGTCCAGCAAAGTTTCGATATTCGAAATCTATCTAAGTTGTCGAGTTGTGCAAACTCGTGCTAAAGACACTGCTAACTAATGAAACACTAGACTAGATGGGATTGTTCGCCGTGTGAACACTTTCTAACGGTTTTATGTTACAGTTTATTATTATTATTATTGACGTGGTATGTCTCCATTACTTTATTATTGTACGTATCTGAAACATTTAGATTGTCTATAGGTTTCTATAAATCACCGTTAATAGTTTTGCTTTTGACATAATCTCGTGGTTGGACAAATTGGCTAAACCTGTGAAGTACATAATGTGGCTTATTCAAAATTCTATATTACTTATTACATGTAGGACAACTTGCATATAGGTATAAGTTACATAATGTAACATTTTTGATATACAAAAGAGCGCACTGCTGAGTTTCTTGCCGGCTCTTCTCAGCAGAATCAAAGCAGGTGTTAGAGTCCTGACTTGTCATAAGAGCCACATGTTTCATCAAGAAGCTAAAATACCTAGCCTACATCAAATAAATAAATTTTGATTTGATCACATTAGGGAGAGGGCAGACTGGCATCTTTTAGCGGCAGCGATCGGAGTTTTTGCGACTGCATCGCGTTTTCGCGACTCAAAGCGTTCAATACAACGCTAAGGGGACGTTTATGCACAAGCGGGGCGTTGCGCGGCGCGTGGTGCGTCGCGCGGTAAGCTCAAACATATGGCCAAGTATCAGAGCGTTCATACAGAAGCGTTTGCGTTGAACGACGCGGCGGGCGCCGCGCAATGCGCCGCGTGTGCATAAACGTACCCTAAAAGTATCAAAGGTCAGCGTTTAAAAAACGTAACTCGATCGTTGCCTAAAAGATGCCAATCTGCCCTCTCCCTTATAATATTATAATCCCTATAATAATAGTTCCCAGCAGTCTTTAGTCTTTGACAATTCAAGTAAATATCATTCGTCTATGCCTGCAGTGAGAGCAGTGATAGCCTAGTGGTTTGGACTGTGGTCTCCTATTCGGGGGGTCACAGGTTCGATCCCGGGTAGGCACCTCTGACTTCTCGAAGTTAAGTGCGTTTAAGCAATTAAATATCACTTGCTACAACGGTGAAGGAAAACATCGTGAGGAAACCTGCACACCTGAGAGTTCTTCATACCTAATGCTCTCGAAGCCAGAAGGTGTGTGAAGTCCGCCAATTCGCATTGGGCCAGCGTGGTGGACTATCGCCTATAACCTTTCTCTGTGAGGAGACCTGCGCTCAGTAGTGAGCCATTGATGGGTTGATGATGATGATGATGATGCCTGCAGTACATGGTTAGAAGATAAATTAAAGAACTGTAACTCTAGTGTGTTTGTAATTCAATTGATAAAGTCGTATCTATTGTCGAAACAAGCTGAATTGAATTAGCGGTCGTTCGACGTGTGTTGATTGTGCTGCGAGTCAAGGGTGAGCCGCGAACCCTCAATTACGACTCAATGATGATTGTCAGCATTGACAATCATTATTTTGTGGAGAGGTCAACTGCTGAAACTCAGCTGTTGAGTTGTTCTCAGCAGAATCTGCTTTTCGAACCAGTGGTAGAGCTTGACTAGTCATAAGAGCCACAGGTTCTTCTTCTTTATCAACCGATAGACGTCCACTGCTGGACTAATGTCTCTTGCATGGACATCCACAGGCCTCGGTCTTGCGCCGCCTGAATCCAGCGGCTCCCTGCGACTCGCTTGATGTCGTCGGCCCACTTGGTGGGGGGTCTGCCAACACTGCGCTTCCCGGTGCGGGGTCGCCACTCCAGCACCTTGGGACCCCAACGACCATCAGCTCTTCGAACTATGTGCCCGCCCATTTCCACTTCAGTATCGCGACTCGCTGAGCTATGTCGGTGACTCTGGTTCTCCTACGGATCTCCTCATTTCTGATTCGATCCCGCAGGGACACTCCGAGCATAGCTCTCTCCATCGCCCGCTGAGCGGTCCTGAGCCTACTTATGAGGCCCTTAGCCGCAGGTTGGTCTCCATGAAATAATTTTTTTATAGAACTTTGAAGTCTGAACTATTCTGAACTGAAAGACATGATAACTTTTTTCTTATTTCTAAAATCACTAATTCTAGTGTATTTCGTTATCAATCTACTTCTCTAACTATTCTCTGATGTACCTACTTACGCGACGCATAGAAATTTTTTATTAAGGTTTAACCTTACCTTTTTTATGAAGTTTGTGTAAAAAACGTCTTCCTTACCTTTTTTATGAAGTTTGTGTAAAAAACGTCTTCATGGCACAAAAGGTCATTGAACTCGTAAAATAGCGTTCGTGACTCGCAGGTGATTTATTTTCAACGCTTCATTATCCATAGCTCAAGCGAATTTCAACCTTATATCTGTGAGACCTATAGGTCTATATTGTGTTTTTCAAGTTTTAGCGCACTTAATCGTTTGATATAATTTTGAAACAGATTCAGATTTGATGATCGGATAATGGATTAATAGTTATTAATAGTCAAACCAATTTTATTGCTATCCAAAAACCTTCTCTGAAATGATACCCATTACCCATGTTATTCATGAAAACACATGATAGTCAGCAAAAAAATTTAAAAAAAAATGGTTTTTCGCGAAAATGGTTACAAAAACCTCTAACGCCAAACGCATAAGTTGCAATTCCGTTGTGGTTTAACAAGAATTTGCTTCAGCTTCAGCTGTCCATAAGTTTGATAAGACATCTATTCTATTCTATTCTACAAATTACAATACATACTAAATACTAATATTGTATCACTTAGGTTTAAAGGCATTTATTCTCATAAGGATTTCAGTCACTTACATGAGAACTTAATTTAGATTTTAGAATCGAACCACACACCGAACCAGTCAGTGGCAGATTCACTTGACGATTCGAAAACACTTTGTAAAAGTACATTTGAATAACACTTTCATGCGAACTTCCGTATATATACGCCTCATGTTGGGAATTTGTTGTTGCACAACGTATAATCACGTCCAGCGAAAACTTGATTTATTGAGCACAACGTTATAGTGCGGCGACTGGCTATACTAATAACTAAGAGCAGGGTTGTTGTGCTACGACACAGCGAACTCTCAAAATTCTAGTGCTACATAGCATCGATTTATTTTGTCATCTTTGATGGCTCTCCGTTCTACTGCTGCGAGGGTCGTCTTCGCTGGCCGTGGCCAGCGGAGGGTACGGGCTTCGAGACAAGGCCTCATTACCCGGGCGGGGCGCGGGGAAGAGCACTTCCCCGGTGATGGTTCTCCGTTCTAGTAATTTTTGCCTACTTTTTTTGCGCACAACGCCACTATACGTCGCTTTGCCCTTACATCGTCGACCTGTGCACTGCGAGGGGACGCGCGCGCTAATTTTCGTCATCCAACACGTTCATCGTAGCAACGAATATTTACGCGAAATCGTAGCTGAAATTTTGCATGTACATACAATGTAAATCGGATGACAATGCAATATTATTGTGACATGGAGCTGATCTGATGATGGAGCTGAAATGTTGTTTAGGGAGTCTCTGTAATTAAACTACGTAACCCTATTGAGTTTGAGCTCGTTAGATTCGTCTTGACAAGTACTCTGGTCCTAGACAATATTCAGAGAATGATGATGAAGCTCAGAGGTTCTTTAGGGAACCCTGTAATGAAACTACGTAACCCTGTCGAGTTTGAGCTCGTTAGATTCGTCTTGACAAGTAACTCTGGTCCTAGATGTTATTCAGGGAATGATGATGAAGCTGAAAGGTGCTTAAAGGAACTCTGTAATAAAAATACGTTGCCCTATCGAGTTTGGGCTCATTTAATTCGTCTTGACAAGTACTATGGTCCCAGACGATATCCATGGTCTGATGATGGAACTGAAAGGTGCTTAAGAGAACTCTGTAATGAAACTATGTAACCCTATCGAGTTTGGGCTCGTTTAATTCGTCTTGACGAGTACTCAGGTCTCAGATGATATCCAGGCTCTGATGATGGAGGTATAAGGTTGTTAAGGGAAATTTGTATCTATGTTGTCAAATTTTTGCAAGATGAATGAGAACCACTTCCCAGTTTCTGATTAAGCTGTTTGTATGTACATATATGTAAATCGGATGATAATAAAATATTATTATGACATGGAGCTGATCTGATGATTGAGCCGGAAGATGGCTACAGGAATCTGTTATAAAACGACGTAACCCTATCGAGTTTTGCTCATTTAATTAGTCTTGACAAGTACTATGGTCCCAGACGATATCCATAGTCTGATGATGCAGCTACTAAAAGCTTGTATTTTGATTTTTTTTTTAGTTTACACTTGTTGCAGTACAGGCGTCTATGTACGTCGATACTGTTCGCTATCACACCGATTGTTATCTATGTGTTGTAACAGAGACGTCTACGTTATAAGACGTCAGTGCAATATGTATATTAGTTAGAAGTTAGAACCTATTGATTTTTGCACAACGTCAATGGACGTCGCTCCAGTTTGTATGGAAAAAAGATGTGCGGAATCACATTCAGCCACATTTTTGGTTGTTCGCATGAAAGTGATAAAAAGAACTTTAGAGGTGTCAAGGGACACCCGGATGGAACGAAGTTCCTTTCGATTAATTAGTGAAGGAATTGTAATAAACTAGTGGTGTCATGTAGTATTAAATTGATTAACTACGATGAATTATATTTAGTTTATTTCTATAGCAGCAATGTTATAAAACCAAAGAGTTACTCTGGTTTTTTAACAGATGGCGTTAGTAGTACAATAACATTTTATCCAATTTATACAATAAATAAAACCGGCCAAATGCGTGTCTCGTGTGTAACTTATAAGTTATAAAAAATTAGGGAAAGGTTCCACATGTAGAAATTGTTTATTGTTTAAAATAAAATTGAAAATGGAAAATTCGGTCTGTCGAGCTGGGATTCGAACCATCGACTTTTAACTGTTAGGCGACTGCAGAAGCCACAAGGCTACGGAGGCCCATTATTGTACCGCGAAAATACCGAACACAACAATGCCAAATTCACATTCAAAAAAGTGTCGGTTTCAAAAAAGTGTCGATCAGTGTCGAGTGTCGGTTCAATTTTGTCTTAATTTTTTCCGTCTAGCCCCCTTCCGCACCGCGCGATAAGGAACTACGTTCAAGTATTCTATTCTTTTCTTTTATATAGAATTAAAAATAATGTAGAGAGGACGAAACGAAAATATAAGGATCGATTAAATTTATGTATTCAAGTTTGCGTGTCTATGTATAATAAATTAATAATCCAGAACACGATCTATCCACGTGGAATTAACTCAAAGCAATTATACAATTTGAGTTGATCGATGAAAAAACCGGCCAAGTGCGAGTCGGAATCGCGCACCGAGGGTTCCGTACTCTAGAAGTAAAAGTAAAACGATAATATTATATTAATTTGCTTATATATCGTTAACTTTGTTTGCAGAGGTTTATTGTTAATATAAAAAAAAACTATGCTAGTTAGAGCGTTGGTTTTATTTTTCCTGTAAAATATACATAAACCTCTATTGACCATAATTATTTCAGATTTTCGATTGGTAAACTTCGGAGATAAGGGGGGGGGGGGGGGGGGGGGGTATTTTTTTCGACATTTTGCTCGATTAATCAAAAACTATTATATTTTAAAATAAATACAAGTCTGTTTTGGAATGTACAGGTAAAGCCCTTTTATGTGATACCCGACTCGGTATAGTTATCTCACTTTGAAATTTCAAACTCCCGATTTTCGCCCTTTTTTAATTAAACTAAATTTTTTTTTTATTATTAATTATTTAATAATTTTTTATTCCAGTATTGTTGGGCCACTATTATACACAATTATTCCGAATTTCATGTTTAAGCTTTAATAGTTACTTAAATAACCGACTGTGACAGACGGACGGGACGGAGAAAGTCTCACCATAAGGGTTCCATTTTTACCATTTTGGTACGGAACCCTGATAATTTGGTTGCAAAAAACAGTTTCCCGTAAATGTGAAAAAGATTATAGAATTAGGTGTGAATTTTAGTTTGTTATGCGATCACACACGTAATGTCTCCTTTCACTTATTATATGCAAATTAAGTGAATAATTAAAAGTTCAACGCGTTAACACCGGCTGCTAATTTCACTTACAAGTCTAAATTGTCTGTCTGGCTTATCGAGAAAGCCCCCCGCAATTTTTACCCACTAAAAAAAAGAGTGTTGTTATAAAGACGTGTGTATCTGATCTGAGTATTAAAGTCTGTCTGTTCCCTCGAAGCCCCATAACGAATGGACCAATGTTGATGCTGTTATTTCTGTTTGCAACGCATTCGAGGTGGATCTTTGCTATGATTTATGAAGAGAAGTGCGATTGTCTAAAGTTATTCCATTGATCGTAATCGTATTCGATGTGATTAGCGTCAAAGTAAAATAAACCATAACAGCATTGAATTAGAGCTCAATTTCGTCTATTTTACGTTTAAGTATGTACGATAAACTTAACGGCGGGATCTTCGACATCGACCTATTTTTGATTGAATCGTAAACAATGAAATATTCTTTGTTTTGATCGGTTAAAAATATATGTTGTAGTTTAATGTATGTTCTTAATTCTTTTGTGATTCAAAACTCTATATTTACAACTTCACCCGATCAAAAATAATTTCGAAAACAGTGTAATTTTTATCGTTTTTCAGGTCGTGTTCATAGAATATTAAAGTTAGACTAAAAAAAACAAATTTCATAAAATAGGCAAACACTTTTAGAAGATTCTTTTGTGATTACTTTTTCTCTAAAAAATGTGTATTTTTTTAATCACGACGTTTTTACTTTTTATATAACAAAGTGGCTCGTGCGCTTCACTTCAGTAGCCCGCAAAGTATCATCGAGGTAGGACGTATCGCTTTCGCTGGCTCGCTGCGATCCCCCCCTGATCACGCGATCTATTGCATAGATACCTATTATTTTCATTCCATATTCATTTATCATAGATTAAATCAAATCAGAGGGTTAATATTGTTGTAATTTTTAGTATTTATTAATAAATCTGTAAATATTAGTATTATAGGTTTTAGGTTTAGAGTCTTATTGTATAGATAGTGTTAAACTATAATATAAGAATAATATAATAAAGTAAATATGGGGAATAAAAATGGAAGAAAGAACAAAATATCTTGATTTAAATTACTAAAACTTTCGAAATTGATATCTGGGGTTCCAGTGCTAATAAAAGAGGTAACCATCGTCTAAATAAGAAAAAAATGCGGCCATTTTCTTTTTTTTTGTTATTGGACCGATTTCTTTCAAAATTGATATCTGGGGTTCCCAGTGCTAATAAAAGAGGAAACCATCATCAAAATAAGAAAAAAGGCGGCCATTTTCTTTTTCTTTGTTATTGGATCGATTTCTTTCAAAATTGATATCTGGGATTCCCAGCGCTAATAAAAGAGGTATCCATCGTCAAATTAAGAAAAAGTGGCGGCCATTTTTATTTTTGTTATTGGACTAATTTCATTCAGAATTGATATCTGGGGTTCCCAGTGCTAATAAAAGAGGTATCCATCGTCAAAATAAGAAAAAGTGGCGGCCATTTTTATTTTTGTTATTGGACCAATTTCATTCAGAATTGATATCTGGGGTTCCCAGTGCTAATAAAAGAGGTATCCATCGTCAAAATAAGAAAAAGTGGCGGCCATTTTTATTTTTGTTATTGGACCGATTTCTTTCAAAATTGATATCTGGGGTTCCCAGTGCTAATAAAAGAGGTATCCATCGTCAAATTAAGAAAAAGTGGCGGCCATTTTTATTTTTGTTATGGGACTAATTTCATTCAGAATTGATATCTGGGGTTCCCAGTGCTAATAAAAGAGGTATCCATCGTCAAAATAAGAAAAAGTGGCGGCCATTTTTATTTTTGTTATTGGACCAATTTCATTCAGAATTGATATCTGGGGTTCCCAGTGCTAATAAAAGAGGTATCCATCGTCAAAATAAGAAAAAGTGGCGGCCATTTTTATTTTTGTTATTGGACCGATTTCTTTCAAAATTGATATCTGGGGTTCCCAGTGCTAATAAAAGAGGAAACCATCATCAAAATAAGAAAAAAAGGCGGCCATTTTCTTTTACTTTGTTATTGGATCGATTTCTTTCAAAATTGATATCTAGGATTCCCAGCGCTAATAAAAGAGGTATCCATCGTCAAATTAAGAAAAAGTGGCGGCCATTTTTATTTTTGTTATTGGACCGATTTCTTTCAAAATTGATATCTGGGGTTCCCAGTGCTAATAAAAGAGATATCCATCGTCAAAATAAGAAAATGTGGCGGTCATTTTTATGTTTGTTATTGGACCAATTTCTTTCAGAATTGATATCTGGGGTTCCCAGTACTAATAAAAGAGGTAACCATCATCAAAATAAGAAAAAAAAGGCGGACATTTTCTTTTTCTTTGTTATTGGACCAATTTCTTTCAAAATTGATATCTGGGGTTCCCAGTGCTATTAAAAGAGGTAACCATCGTCAAAATAAGAAAAAAGGCGGCCATTTTCTTCTTCTTTGTTATAGTACCGATTTCTTTCAAAATTGATATTCGGGGTTCGTTCCCAGTGCTAATAAAATAGGTATCCGTCGTCAAAATAAGAAAAAGTGGCGGCCATTTTATTTATTTTTGTTATTGGACCGATTTCTTTCAAAATCAATATCAGAGATTCATCATACTCATGAAAGAGGTCGCCGTCGTCAAAATTAGAAAAAGTGTCGGCAATTTTTTTTTATACTATAAACATTTGTCAAATATTAAATAGGTGTTTTTATTATTCTTTGCTATTCCGATAAGGAATTTCATCCCAAATAGGTTGGGGGAAAAACTTTTCCATTTTTTTGTTCGGGCAACGGTTACCACTGTGTCATAACAGGTAAATGTTGCCAAAACTTGCCCAGGGATCTTCAGATATTGATTTTGAAAGAAATCAGTCCCATAACAAGAAAAAATAAAATGGCCGCCACTTTTTCTAGTTTTGACAATGGTTACCACTGTTATGAGCACAGAGATCCTCAGATATCGATTTAGAAAGAAATCGGCCCCGTATTAAGAACAAAAATGGCCGCCACTTTTTCTTGGACAATTGTTACCGCTTTTATGAGAACAAGGATCCCCAGATACGGATTTTGAAAGAAATCGGTCCAATAACAAAAAAAAAAGAAAATGGCTGACATTTTGGCAACGGTTACTATTTTATAAGCACAGGGAACCCCAGATATCGAGTTTGAAAAAAATCGGTCCAATAACAAAAAAAATGGCCAAGGAACTTCGTCCCAAACAGATTAAGGAAAAACTATTCTATTTTTATAATTTTGACATCGGTTACCACTGCTATGAGCACGGGGATCCTCAGATATCAATTTTGAAAGAAATCGGTCCCATAACAAGAAAAAACATGGCCACCACTTTTTATTATTTTGACGATGGTTAACTATTTAATAAGCACAGGGAACCCCAGATATAGAGGTAGAAATAAATCGGTCCAATAACAAAAAAATGGCTAAGGAACTTCGTTCCAAATAGGTTGGGGAAAAACTTTTCCATTTTTCCAATTTTGACATCGGTTACCACTGCTATGAGCACAGGGATCCTCAGATATCGATTTTGAATGAAATCGGTCCCATAACAAGAAAAAGAATATGGCCACCACTTTTTCAAATTTTGACGATGGTTACCGCTTTTATGAGTACAAGGATCCCCAGATATGGATTTTGAAAGAAATCGGTCCGATAACAAAAAAAGAGAAAATGGCCGACATTTTGGCAACGGTTAACTATTTTATGAGTACAGGGAACCCCAGATATCGAGTTTGAAAGAAATCGGTCCAATAACAAAAAAAATGGCTAAGGAACTTTGTCCAAAATAGGCTGGGGAAAAAAATTTCCATTTTTCTTATTTTGACATCGGTTACCATTACTATGAGCACGGAGATCCTCAGATATAAATTTTGAAAGAAATCGGTCCCATAACAAGAAAAAAAATGGCCACCACTTTTTCTTATTTTGACGATGGTTACCTTTTTTATTAGCACTGGGAATCCCAGATATCAATTTTGAAAGAAATCGGTCCAATGACAAAAAAAGAAAATGGCCGACATTTTGGCAACGGTTATCTATTTTATAAGTACAGGGAACCCCAGATATCGAGTTTGAAAGAAATCGGTCCAATAACAAAAAAATGTCTAAGGAACTTCGTCCCAAATAGGTTAGGGAAAAACTTTTCCATTTTTCTAATTTTGACATTGGTTACCACTGCTATGAGCACGGGGATCCTCAGATATCGATTTTGAAAGAAATCGGTCCTATAACAAGAAAAAAGAATATGGCCACCACTTTTTCTAATTTTGACGATGGTTACCGCTTTTATTAGTACAAGGATCCCCAGATATGGATTTTGAAAGAAATCGGCCCAATAACAAAAAAAGAGAAAATGGCCGACATTTTGGCAACGGTTACGTATTTTATAAGTACAGGGAACCCCAGATATCGAGTTCGAAAGAAATAACAAAAAAAAAAACAAAAAAAAATAAGTAGGTAAATGTACCTATGTACGTAATATGCAAAATAACAATCACACTTATATAATATAAATGTATGAATAAAAAATAAAATAAATGTTTCTAAAACTTACAAGTGTCCCTGTACTGTTAGGTACAATAAAGTTATTTAATCTATGATGTAAAATTTGGGGTGAGTGAGTTCATTTGAAAAGCGCCTACGCGCACCTCACCGCGCGGGGACTGAGGTTGCTCTAAATGCCTACTGCGCCCGGAGATCCTGCCCTTAATAACGCTCCATTTTAAAATCGGCTGTAATTTTTGACTAAATCAATACAATCAAGGATTATTTTACTTTGACTCTAATGTCATCGAATACGAATACGATCAATTGAATAACTTTAAGAGAATTGGTACCCTGCTCAGGCGTTTGAAGATCATCAGCAGCTCATTCCCTATTTGAGTAAAGGGTATTACAAGCTTTCTCTGTTGTGAGTTATTTATTTGGTGTACTGTTATTTCAAATTATTTCCAAGGCCTGGTGACAACCTTGAGCTGATGCTGCAGCATTAAATTTCTTTTTGCAAGCTTTTATTTAACTTGCAATGTTTGTTTGGGTCAAATCTTGCAAGATGAATTAGACCCACTTCCCGGTTTGTGATCGAGCTGAAATTCTGCATGTATGTGTAAATCGGATGACAATGCAATATTATTGTGACATGGAGCTGATCTGACGATGGAGACGGAAGATGGCTATCAGAACTCTGTAATAAAACGACGTAACCCCATCGAGTTTGGGCTCGTTTGATTCGTCATAACAAGTACTCTGATCCTGGATGATATCCAGAGTCTAATGATGTAGCTACTGAAAGTTTGCATTTAAAAATAAAATTTTTAATTTACACTTGTTTGGTCGGGGGTTAAAAGGTGTTTATTGAGCGAACAGTGTGCCAGGGAGGTCGTCAAAAAGTTACTAAATTATAGTCATTACATTACACATATCACCTAGATCCAGTACCGAGAATTCTAGAAATCTAGAACCGGTATCAATTAGAATATTTTAATATTCCTTTACAGCAGCTTGTGTTACCAGTTTTAAGATGTAAGAATTTAATATGTACAAACATTACTAACATACTTGTTCTCAGAAATATATTTGGATTTACCTAACTAAAATAAAAGTAGAAATATTTAAAAAAAACCGGCCAAGTGCGAGTCGGACTCGCGCACCGAGGGTTCCGTACTCTAGAAGTAAAAGTAAAACGATAATATTATATTAATTTGCTTATTAAAATCGGTAACTTTGTTTGTAGAGGTTTATTGTTAATGAGCATGCCACATAGCCCATGGGAAAATAATTTTTTTTTTCTAAATGAACACCTGCAACTTTAATCGTCTGTCCTTGAGCTTTATTTATTGTAATTGCAAATGCTGCTTTCAGGGGAAACTGCACTCTTTTGAACTGAAATGGCAAATCAGTCGGAATTATTGTAATATACCCGTATTATATCAAAACATTTTCTCCATTTCGAAGCCTCAATAGTCCAACGGTTAAAGGTGCGGGCTGAAAAATGAAAGGTCGCAGGTTCGAATCCCACCCGTTGCACTATTGTCGTACCCACTCCTGACACAAGCTATCTGCTTATTTGGAGGGGAGAGGAGAATATTAGTCAACTTCAACTTGGCTGATATTCTTTTAAAAAAAAATTGCCATTCCAGTCTTGCGTCCCAGATGTGTAATTTGTAGCCGTATACCATTACATAGCCTTGGCGCGTCTAGATTTCTCATTAATAGGTCTGGAACACCAACTCTCAGCATCAACTTTTGGGAAGGCACTCCCGATAATTAATTCTAAATGTGAGGTGTTCACTGTTCATATTTTTATAATAAGGAACTTCGTTCCTATCTGGTGTCCCACGACACCACACGACTTTTCTTTACCGAGGTACGGAACCCTAAAAACGCTGATTGTAGCCACTCTGCCCTCTCCCCATCCTCTCCCTAATACTCAAAAAAAATACATAGGTTCGTAACTATGCATCCTTATACTGTGCTATTTACCTACATAATATTTCAAACAGCTTTTTGAGGAAAGTTTTGAGGGGATTAAGTAATAACCACTGTATTAACTGCACGTTTCTCACGTTCCAAATATCAAATAACTTTACGTCATAAAAATTAGTTACCGGCAGACAATGTTTAATGCAATTAGCGTGAGATGTATTTTATTACGTTAAAAATAATATTGCAACAACAAATCTTAACCTCTTTTGTTTGTGTAAGTATGAATGAGTTGTTTTATTTGTAACCAGGTGTTGCTTTTTTTTAAAACAAAATGTTTGTTGTTTGGTTTTGTTTTGTTTTAAATCGTAAATAATCTTACTATACTAACATGAATTGTTGTTTTTTAACCAAATTACGTTCATTTTTTTCTGATTTTGTTTTATTATTTTGATATTGAAATACGAAATCATAAAAATAATGATAATCAAAAACCCAAATATTTTTTAGAATGTCACGTTATCCAAAATGTTACTAGTGATGCAAAAAACATTAAAATATAACGTTCCTATTATGCATAAAGTTGCAAATTGTCACTGTTCTTTTATTCTTACAGCGATCTCCCGGATGAAGAAGACAAGAAATCGCCCGTCCTGCTCTTAGGAGTGAACAAAATTTCCGACTCTCCATTTTTTCTACGGAGAAGAATCGCAGAGCCTCACGCTTCTGGTTCCATTAGATTCTTCCGCCCACCAAAGTCCAAATATACCAGAGGTCTAAATGGAGACGAAAGACTTGAGAAGATCAGACAAGATTTGCTTGTACATAAACACAAGCCGGATACTTACATTCCATATAATAAACATGAAGTCTCAATAGAATCAGAACCTAAAGAACCTTGCATTAAACTGAGCTGTGTAAGAAACTGCATATGTGACAGGAACAAAACGTCATCAAATAGAGGGTCATTTTCGTTTCACAGACCTGAAAACAGACAGTCTTCTTTATGCCCATCAGAACCTTATGGAAGAGCAGAAAATAGAGACAGTTCTGAAAACGAAATTGAGTTTAAATACACCGAGCACATTCCAGATGTACAGCCGTCTAGCAGCAAACAACATTCATACAACGTGACGCCGAAATCGACGGAAAGAAGACATTTTTTACTCGCGAATTTAAATGAACGATTTCGTAAAACATTAAGCTTGGACTCCCGTAAAATTGAGACGAATGGAGTGCTAAGTCTGCCACAGGAACCTCGACCTAAATCCTTAGTAAATACAAGCAACATTTGCGTCCAACAATTTAAGTCGGGAGATCCATTTCTGTTGCAAAATTTGGAGAAAACCAACCAACCGAAAAAGAAACGAAAATCATTTTTTTCGTTAGACACTTTTTTTGATACTAAGAAATCTGATACGTCGTCGATTGATGACTATTGCTCTTCTAAATATAAGCGTTTCGAACTAGAAAGCGATGACTCTCCACTATTTAGAAGAGATTTGAGCAAAGAAAAGACGCCTGATTTATTAAATTTACCCGTAATCATAGATTCTGTGCGTAAAAAGCAATCAGATACTAAACGGCAGTTAGAGAAACTAGAAAATCATTATTATAAAAGTTTGAATAAAACAAGAGCTGTAATAGACGCAGTACCCGCTGATGCAACAGACCAAGGCGAAAGACCCAGTGGCCATTCCAACCATTTATTCGTTTATGATGACGATGTTGAATACATTGAACCGATTCGAAGTAACTTTACAAGCCAGAGCACCTTAATTTTGGATAAAACCAACCCTGGAGAGGGCACTTTAAAACCTGGTTCCATTTTAACGATAAATACTGAAGAAACTGATATAAAACTTCCTAGTTCAACAGTCTCTCCAAAATCAAATGATGTTAGATGCTTAGAAAATGATTTAGACAGTATAGGAGCGTATGAAATAGAAGTAAAGGAATCGGACTTGTTGAAAGAGTGTTCTAAGAAATTGGTGGTAAAAGTGATGGATAAATCGGTGGACTCGATCGGAAGTTGCTCGCTAGATGTCGACGCCAGTACGGATTTTTCAGGTAAATTAAGTGATTAGTCGAGTGTCGTGTTTGGTGTAGCATGCTCTGTATTCTATATTTTGTATGTTTCAACATTTTTATGTCGCGCCAAACTTCTTGCTTGCTGATTTTAGTGAAATTAGAAATAATTCTGCAAATAATACGACGTTAGCAGTGTTCATAGCGTTCAAGAAATTTTGCGCGTTCAACATCTTATTAATATTAATATCTCTTTAATGATAATAGTATGAAGTAAGTAGATTCATTTATTTTAATTTTATTTGCATTATTACTATAAAATAAAAAAATATTTTCATATTTTTCTTTCTTGTGTTTTCTTTTTTCCTCTTTCGTGTATCGTGGTTGTGATTGCTTGCCTTTTATATTCTTTCATTTTTGCGTCATGTGATACTTGCTACGTACCTAATTTTAATTTAGTAACCTTTTATATTATTCAATCATAGTTATTTATTATAGTTTCATAGGTACAAAGAAAATTGTATACAGATAAACCGATTGTTTGCGCAAAATAACGTCCAAGAAGTTAACTTAAAAAAAACAATTGATCGATGAATCGATACTCGACAAGACCGTTTGTTTATAGTAAAACACGCGTTATGTTTACGGTACGATGGTTGAATGCAATTTATTTTACGGTACAGTGACGTAGCGTACCGTAATGATGAATTGCTGCGTTTATCGCAGGCTTTGAGATCAACCAGAGCATCTCTCACCGTCACGTTATCGCGAAAAGAAATATTTAACAAAAAATATTTCATAATTACGTTCTTTCTTGCTTTATGTTAGGGGTTTTGGGGGGTAGGTACGAGGTACTTAACCGATCGAGTAATCAAAAACTATTACATATAAAAATAAATAAAAATCTGTATTAGAATGTACAGGTACAGGCCTTTCATAATTATGATACCCCACTCGGTAAGTATAGTTATCTTAGTTTGAAATTTCAAACCCCCGATTTTCCTCCATTTTTAATTAAACTGAAAATAATAATTATTCCAATGTTGTTGGGCCACTATTATACACAACTATTCCAAAATGTCGATAGCTTTAATAGTTACTAAAATAATCGACTGTGACAGACGGACGGATGGACGGAGAAAGTCTCACCATAAGGGTTCCATTTTTACCATTTTGGTACGGAACCCTAAAAACCTTGCAATAACCTAGACTCCCGCGAGATTTTCAAGAAACCTAAATCCACGCGGACGAACGTTATTTCTTGCTTTATGTTATCGACCGAGCGAAGCGAAGGTCTTTGAGTTAACTAGGGCGATTTGCACTTGTCCGTCCGTCCGTCCGTCCGTCCGTCCGTCTGTCAGAGCCTTATAACTTTTGAATTACTGAACGTAATTACTTCAAATTTAGATATAATATGTAAACCGATGGCCTCCAGCCGAAAATGGCTTAAAAAGTTATAAAAATCTTTATTTCAGGGGGGCTCTCATAGAAGCGAATGCGAAGTAAAAAAAAAAATATCGCGTTACATAAAATTGTTACGTATCATTTTAAAGATAATTTTGAACTGAGTACAAAAATAATTTTTTTTTAATTTTTCCCTTAAAATTGACGAAATGGGGGGCTTTCAAAGTGGCGATTTTATACGCTCGCTTGAAGACGCTCTCTAGAAAAATCCGCTATGGATTTTCAAACTGATTTTATGTTTTTAGGTCACTTATATCCTGTACTTGAACAACAAATACTAAAATTATATGAATATTATAAAGAAACGAGATTATTTAATTTTTAATGGGCGTCAGTAATTCATATAGCATCAACATAGCTTCACAATAATGCTAATAGATGGCGCAGTCAGTAACTATTCCCATGGAACTACGAGTTAAATTCAATGTTTGATAAATAATTCAATGTTTTCACTAACGTTCCCTAACCTTTACGGGCTACCTATAAGTTAGGTGATTGATGTTTTCTGTCAACTTATTTATCACGATCCTGTACGGGACACCTAAAAGGATATTGGGACGGATGTTAGGACTTAGGATTGTATTTAGGAGCTACCTACGTTAAGAGACTCCTACTTAGGGGATGATTTAGGTATGTTTGGTGAAAACGGGCATAATAATAATGTCAGTTTTGGTTATCATGTATCGATTGAATGAATAATCATGGGATACCGTTACCGCGAGGTCTCAGTTCGGGGCGAACCACTAGTATTGTATGGATTTTTTTAATTATTAAACTTTGGCTGGTCCCCAGTATAGTCGTCTAAGAAAAGCTGAAGAATTTTTTCATACATATCTAAATTAGCCCTCAAAGACATGCCACCAAGCGATTTAGCGTTCCTGCACGATGTAGAAACCGTGTGTTTAATTAAAACTGCCTTACTCCCTTCCAAGTTACACCACTACCATTTTAGACTGAATTGTCACTTAGTCATTATGTGAGATCGCAGTCAAAATGTATATTGTCACGAATAAAAAAACCGGCCAAGTGAGAGTCGGACTCGCGCACCGAGGGTTCCGTACTCTAGAAGTAAAAGTAAAAGGATAATATTATAATAATTTGCTTATTAATCGTTAACTTTGTTACTTTGTTTGTAGAGGCTATTGTTAATATCAAAAAAACTATGCTAGTTAGAGCGTTGGTTTTATTTTTCCTGTAATATATATATAAACCTCTATTGACCATAATTATTTCTGATTTTTCGATTGGTAAACTTCGGAAATAAGGGGACCGAGTAATCAAAAACTATTACATATAAAAATAAATAAAAATCTGTATTAGAATGTACAGGTAAAGGCCTTTCATATGATACCCCACTCGCTATAGTTATCTTATTAAATTTCAAACCCCTGATTATCCTCCTTTTTAATTAAACTAAAAATAATTTTTGATTTTTTTTATTCCAATTTTGTTGGGCCACTATTATACACAACTATTCCCATGTCGATAGCTTTAATAGTTATACTTATATAATCGACTGTGACAGACGGACGGACGGACGGAGAAAGTCTCACCATAAGGGTTCCATATTTACCATTTTGGTACGGAACCCTAAAAACTGCAATAACCTAGACTCCCGCGAAATTTTCAAGAAACCTAAATCCACGCGGACGAAGTCGCGGGCTTCACCTAGTATTATAGTATTTCGATTAAAGGCTACAGTACCCACTCGCAATTTTAATGTTTTTCACAAACTTACGGATTTATTTATTTTTTAATTTGAACCAATAAATAATTTTCTAGGATGTTTACTCTATGCCACCTGTGCCACCTACACACAATATTCACGTTGTCTGTTTCATTTCAATTAACCATCCTAGACAGTTCAGATAAACGGCCTATATAAAATTAATAACAATAGGGTATTTGACTACTTTTAGAAAATCATCTTAAATTGTTAATAATGCTATGCTGAAGCTAACAAAATGTATATTTCGGTATAATTTTCAGTATTTTTCATAAAAATCGAGAAATAAATTCAAAAAAATAAATTGCTGCCGAAACGTTCCATTTGCTCTCATGACGTAACAGTTCACATTTCAAACAATGACAATTCCACATCCCATATGTGGCGAGGACTGTTACGTCATTCGAGATCACGGAACGTTTTCGATCACGTGACCATGGCCGGAATTATAGCAATTTTATTTAATGTTTTCTAATTAAATAAAACTTTATTTTTTAGTTTTGTCGTCGCCTGAACCTATTTGGAAAATTCTTTTTTTGTTTCAAAGGGTATATATATCTATATAGTATATATATCTATATATAGTATACTTCCGGTGTTCCCATTGAAATTTGATCGAAATCGGTCGAATGGTTTTTAAAATATCTACAATTTATTATATACTTTGTGGTTTCACGGGCGTTTGAAGTCGGTTTTTTAAAAAGAATTTTCATATTAAATTATTCAGAACTACAAAAAAAAATAACAAGAACGACCAGACTCCTTACTGAGACTATCTTACTATACTTCTATCATCATCAACATCAGCAACCCATCAACGGCTCACTACTGAGCGCAAGTCTCCTCTCAGAGAAAGGTTATAGGCAATATAGGTCATGCAAATATCCAGACTTCACAAACCTGTGACAATAAATGAGACATTTAACAATACCTAAAGACCAATACATACATAGTTACCGCTGTACATATGTTGGCCGTGGCCAGTTACCACCCTTCCGTCAAAGACGTGCCGCCAAGCGATTTAGCGTTCCGGCACGATGAGTGATTGCGTGTAGAAATCGATTAGGGGTATTGCCATACCCCTTCCAAGTTAGCCCGCTATCATCTTAGACTCCATCGTCACTTACCATCAGGTGAGATCGCAATCAAGGACTTTCTTGTCATCCGTCCGCCCCTCTTAACATGTATTGAATTGTAAATATGCATTTTTTGGAACTTTCCCTCACTGTGGAAACACTGCATACATAGCATAGTAACTATTGTAAACTAAGTTTATTAATGATAATTAAATATAAAAAATTCTTTTTAAACAACCGATTTCAAACTGCCGCTTTACTAAATTACACACACACTATACAAAGTATTTAATTTATCATAACTAATATTATAAATGCGAAAGTGTGTTTGTTTATTGGTTTGTCCTTCAATCACGCCGTAACAGAGCTACGGATCAACGTGATTTTTTGCATGGGTATAGTTGAGGAGCTGGAGAGTCCTAATATTATTATAAACCTGTGAAGATGAAACTGTTATTGGCGCAAGAATGCCTTAAGCCTACTTTGTCGTATTAGTTTACAAATAGCGAAAAATCAAATTAAATTTGAATTTTGCGGGCAGACCCCAGAATCAACCTTAAGGCGCATTAAACGGGTCTGCCCGCGAAATTCAAAAATTTGGTTTTTCGCAATTTGTAAAGTAATACCACAAAGTAGGCTTATGGCATTCTAATTGCGCCAAGCAATGGCAGTATCATCTTCACAGGTTTAAACGAGTTTGACGTGAGTTACTCACAAATTAGTCGATACTCGGACCAATTTCTTAAACTGGACACTTTCAAGTAAAGATTTTTTATATAAACCTGTGAAGATGATACTGCCATTGGCGTAATTAGAATTCCATAAGCCTACTTTGTCGTATTAGTTTACAAATTGCGAAAAACCATTCGCGGGCAGACCCGTTTTTAGTTCACCTTAATAATATAATAAATTCAAAGAAAGCACGCTCACAGCCAAGTGGGTGTCGCATAATCAGACGCAGGATGACGTAAGAACTAAGATGGGATCTAGATCTCTTTAATAAATAATTATTCCGCTTAGCAAACCTGTTTCAAATACACAATGAGTGATTATGATGAAACGGTCTATAAAAAGATTTATTTACGAACATAAATAATAAATAGAATATACATACATACTGATAGTTACAGTTTTTGCAATTCACGAAGGCGAGTGAGCTTTACTCGTGGTTACTTCGTGTACATGCACATTGCATAAGTGTGCGTGCCTGTCAAAGCCTAGGTGGGAGCGGGCAGGCGCGAGCATTGCGCTCGCTCACACTTATACAGATACGACACACACACAACCATAAGTCAGTCGCCCTCGTGAATTGCAAGAACTTTATTAATTTTAAAGCTTCTCTATTCTTTTTTCTCAATAAACTCACTCTGTTATTTTACGTGATTATGTGGCTCGAAACGTATTGCGGGAGCGGGGAGAATTCAAAGGTACCTAATGAAGGAAAATATCCAGCAAAACTAGAAAGGCGGGTCTTATGTCTTTAATATTATTGCTTAATAACTTTTGCCATAACTTTGTCCGTGTGGTGTTAGTTAAATTGTTAAAGAGTAAAAAATAAAAATTAACTAAGTATCATTTAAATTAGGTCTTTTACTATTTATCCATGCAAAAAAAATCCATCCGTTGCTCCGGTGTTGCATGATTGAAGACAAAGAAACAAATAAAAACACTTCATATTTCTATGTAGGTTTAAAGTAGGTAGGTATTATTTTTAAGAAATGGCTGTGATTCAATACCATGGTCCATGGCTATAATTCCTTTACGTAGGTTTTCAAAAATATATGTGTGTACTTTCGTATCGAATTTGAAACGTATCCAAGGTTTTCTTTGTATTCAATCTTATTTCTTAGAAATCCAAGCAATATGTTGCATTATGTGCATTTAAAATTGACAGTAGGTACAATAATTGTCAAAAAGTAGGTCACATATTATGTATAGAAATCGCATGCCTTGAATTGCACATTACAAACAAAAGTTCGCTTAAATTAAGACATCGGCCTCGATAAAACCTACGCACATCACTAGTTAGTAGACCGGTCATTGTCGTACAAACACTTGGCGGATACGCTCGTATATTACGACAATAATAATTATCCAATTACCATATTCTTATAATTATTTTAATTACTGCTATAATATTATAACGTTATGTGTAACGGTTACATGTATGATGTAACATGACTGATTTTTTCTATATTATATTCACGGTCACCGAACGTGAAACGGAACGGAAAACCGGACCGGCCGAAGTTGTGTGACATTTCGCAAAAAAAAAATATCGTGTGTTGAGTTTTGACAGAGATTTCATAATTTTTTGTCACAAATTGTTTTGTCGAAAGTGTAGAAAATTTTGTAAAAATACTGGTTCTATTGCACTCAGATGTTGCGGAATTTCATTCTCTCGTTGTTTTCTGTACTTTGTAACTAGGTAAGTTGATATTCTAATTGGTATTTTTATAATAAGCGAATGAATACGGTTTTTCCAAGTCGATAGTCGAAGTTCTATAAAAGTTTCGCGTTATTCATTGACGCCTAGATCTTTATTTGGGCTTGGATTCCAATTAAGATGAGTAATGCAATTCCTTTGGCGTACGTAAGAATTCATTCCCATTGTGAAGTTATGAACGTGATTCTAACGACCCGCGACGTTTCTATTTATTGTTGGTTTACGTATTAATTTGTGAAATTATTAATTGACGCAGCGATTAAGCAGTGATAGCCTAGTGGTTAGGACTGTGGTCTCCTATTCGGGGGGTCGCAGGTTAGATCGCGGGTACGCACCTCTGACTTTTCGAAGTCAAGTGCGTTTAAGCAATTAAATATCACTTGCTTCAACGGTGAAGAAAAACATCGTGAGGAAACCTGCACACCTGGGAGTTCTTCATAACGTTCTTGAAGGTGTGTGAAGTCCGCCAATTCACATTGTGCCAACGTGGTGGACTATGGCCTGAACCCTTCTCTGAGAGGAGCCCTGTGCTCAGTAGTGAGCCGTTGATGGGTTGCTAATGATTAATTGACGCAGGCACTGATAATGTGTGTCTGAACGAATGATTGCATTTTGAAAGTATAAGGGGAACTTTGGTATTGGCCTTGTACCTAACAAGTCTGTAGCATTTTGAACTATGTGGGTTTTTGTTTCGCTAATGGGGTAGTTTACCTAATCCTAAGGTTGAGATCTATAGATGCCACTCTCACACAGCTCAGACTCAAGACTGGGTTAAAACGAGACAGATTTATGTCGGGACATATTTGTGTCTCATTTTATCCCAGTCTTAAGCCTTGAGCAGAGCCAGAGTATGATATATAGATCTCAGCCTTAGATAGCATGTCTGAATTCACTTGGAGATAAAAGTTTGTTCTTTAGAAGAACTGGTTTTTGGTAACAATTAATTAGTGAAAACCTTAAGTTATCTAAGGGTTGAAAGTTTTTCTCCAAGTGAATTCAGACACGCTATCTAAGGCTAAGTTTATTAAACTCTTCTAATAAGAGCTACAGATAATAATAATTATTATTATTCCTTTATTTGCAAGACTATTATTATGACTTTATTACCAAGCTACAATCAGCCATACAATGGCATGCAAATGGTTTATGCAAAGGGAAAAGTCAGAATGGATTGGAAATTCAAATAGAAGAGAAAGCAAACATCACACTGTCTTTTCCACTGATGTTGACATTGGCAGAACTATTGTGGACCAATCCACAGTACAAAGAGCCATAGAGAAGCAGACAGCAATAACACCAAATACCGACATTTCATAATAAAAACCTGCCATATATACATTATCAAAATTAATAGCTGGTCTTGTGGTTAGAGGCTCCCAGGTACAACCAACCATTCTCTATAGCGTGTCTCTTCCATTCCACCCGACATTGGCGGAGTAAAGTGTGCCCATTTGGTGCTACTGCAGCCATAAACGAAAATTGAGTTCAATTCAATTCAATAATAATATAATTAACTTTGTGTCTGGGTCGTCTCTTACCCATCCTTTCGTCTACTGTTCTAAGAGTAACTTGTTTGTTTTTACACTATTTGTGTAACACAAACCTACTTTATACCTACTAATTACAGACATTCAATAAGCTAAATATAAACTGTTCAAACTATAATAACAATCATCGTCTACAGTTGGTTTCAGGCTATTCTGATGCATGCAAATAATTAACTACGATAACATGGCACCCCCCCAAAAAAATTCAAAATGTTTGAAAGTATTTGTGCAAGTATTTACAAACCACTACCAAAACCTACTATGCATGAGTGTGTGCTGAGACCCCTATCATACATAAAATTAATAATAAAAAAAATTGAGTGTTGTGGAACACTCGGTGGGAACGAATTTCCTTCTAATAATGAAAATAAGTAAAACAAAAAATAGTAATCCGAAGTCAGGATTCAAACCCCTGAACCAATAGTTTCACTCTTAAAGACAATAGTCGGCCTTAAGTGTGCATGAACAAGTGTAAATTTTTTTAATTTTTACCAAATATTATTAAATTACTAGCCGATGCCCGCAACTTCGTCCGTGTAGATTTAGTTTTTAATATCCCTCGGGAAATCTTTGATTTTCCGGGTGAAAAATAATTAGTGTATGAGAAAAGCAATTTGAAGGTGCGAGCCATGTTATCACAGTTAAATTCTAATGACAATTAAAATCCCACTGAGTGAGTTGATGAGTTTACTCTTTTTGATGCTAATGTTGGGCCTTAGATGACATTATTAACAAGTGACCAGCTGTGTGTCACATGGGTAGCCTAAGTATGTCACACTCTCTTTAAACATTTCTGTGGTGGTGTTGTGTGATGCGGGTTGTTACGTTCCCTCAAATATGGTTGAGCGAAGCAACGGCTGGGTCATGTGTCGTGCTCGTGAACGGGTGTCACCGGCGGGAATGGGGCTACTTTCTGTCTGCCCATCTGTCATATATGTGATTCATTTGTTTACCTTTTCTAAACAAAAGATAACACAAGTGGGTAGATTGATTATTGCTATGATTTGACACATCATGTCTGCTACTTAGCTCAATAAACATATTTTCTATTAATTCGCGTATTATTTAAACATAATAGTGGCGACGAGGTGAAAATTCAGTGAAAATGGACCATAAAGCTGTAAAGTTTTGTGAGTTTAACCCGAAAATAGACATATGGGATAATTACATTGATCGTTTGAAGTTTTGTTTTGAGGCTAATGGCATCATGCTGGATGGAGCAAAACGAGCTAATTTCTTCACTGTATGTGGAGCAGAAGTGTTTGAAACATTTTTGGCTTTGATTACACCAAGAAAAGCTAGTGATGTTACATTTGTGGAAATTGAAGCTATTTTGACAAAACACTATAGCCCTAAGCCTAACGAAATTTCTATGTCATACAAATTCTATACACGTAATCAGAATACAAACGAAAATGCTTCAGAATATATTGCACAATTGCGAAAAGTTAGCTCAAAATGTAACTTTATGGAATTAGAACGCATGTTACGCGATCGACTGGTGTGTGGCATGAAGGATCGCCGTCTGCAGTACGAGCTTCTTAAAAAAGATAACCTTTGCTATCAAGATGTTGTTGATGCTATGTTAGCAGCCGAAACTGCGGGAAAAGACTGTCATATGATTCAGTCATCTATTGGTACCGAAAACAGCAGTGCAAGTACAAATTGTGCACCCGCATCTACACATCAAGGTTCCTCAGTGGAACCCATGGATATTAACGCGGTGCAGTCTAGGACAAATACACGACTATGTTATCGGTGTGGTGATCGGCATGGTGGTGAATGCAGATTTATTAATGCTACTTGCCGGTTCTGCAAAAAGGTGGGTCACATTGAGAAGATTTGCTTATTAAAGAAGAAGTCTTCTAAGAAGAGTATTAACTTCACTCAAGGCGAAGATTTGCATTTGAATGGTATTTACAGTATTCAAAATGAGACAAAAGTAGCACCCTTTGTGGTTGAAGTTAAATTAGAAGACATACCTGTAGTACTTCAGGTAGACACAGGCGCAAGTTTTTCATTAGTGAATGAATACACTTGGAAGAAGATTGAACATCAAAACAGACACATTGTTCTTGAACCAGTATCACTGACTTTACGTACATGGACAGATACACCTGTGAGGTTACTCGGCCAAGCCATATTGCAAGTTCAATACAGGGACATCAAATGCACTCTTAATGTAATCATAGCAAAAGGGTGTGGCCCCAATCTGCTGGGAAGGGATTGGTTATCCCCATTAAATATTACATTGAACATTAATTTTTTATCTAACAGTGATCTCATCAACATGGAAAAAATAATTTCTAAATACAGTGAAATCTTTAGAGAAGGACTTGGTACATTTACCGGAAACCCTGTTTCGATACATCTAAAACCTGATGCTACACCTAGATTTTTAAAAGCTCGTCCAGTACCTTACGCTATCAAAGCAAGAGTTGAAAAGGAAATTGACCGTCTAGTGGCAGAAGGTGTGCTACGACCATTGTCTTTTTCAGAATGGGCAACACCTGTTGTGCCAATTATAAAGAAGTCAGGGGATATCCGATTATGTGGAGATTACCGTAGTACAGTCAACCAAGCTTCTGAAGCTGACACTTACCCGATGCCAACAGCTAATGAAGTATTTGCTACAGTTGCAGGTGCAAAGTATTTTACTACCTTAGACCTTGATCGAGCATATACACAAGTAAAAGTTAGTGACAGTTCTGCCAAAGTTTTAACTTTAAACACATGCAAGGGTCTCTACTCAGTCCATCGGTTACCCTTTGGAGTCAAGGCTTGCCCTGGAATATTTCAGAGATTAATGACAGCATTGCTAGCAGGAATACAAGGAGTCGCGGTTTTAATTGATGACATTATTGTGAGTGGTTCTACAATGCTTATTATGCAACAACGACTCGAAGCTGTTCTAAATCGTATACAGAAAGCTGGATTCCGTCTTAACAAAAATAAGTGTAAATTTGCTCAGGAGAAAGTTGAATTTTTGGGTTTTGTAATTAATAGAGAAGGTATTCACCCAGCTCCAAGCAAAGTGGAGGCTGTTTTAAAGACTTCAGAACCCAAAAACATACACGAGTTACAGGCGTTCTTAGGACTCTATAATTTTTATGAAAGGTTCATACCTCACAAGGCGACCATATTGGAGCCACTTCACAGGCTACTAGATAAATCACAAACATGGCAATGGACTGAACGTGAACAAGAAGCTTTTACAAAAGCTAAACAGCTGTTAACATTCGATACAACATTAGTTCATTATGATTTGAATAAACCACTGATACTGACATGTGATAGTTCAGAATATGGTGTCGGAGCAGTACTATCACATGTTATGGACGATGGACAGGAACGTCCAGTCGCGATGAGCTCGAGAACATTAAATAAACATGAACGACGATACTCACAATTGGATAAAGAAGCTACAGCAATTATGTTTGGAGTTAAAAAGTTTCATAATTATTTAGCGGGGAGGTCTTTTACAGTAATAACGGATCACAAACCATTACTTGGAATATTCGATCCAAAAAGACCTTTACCAGCTATATTATCGCCTCGGTTGACAAGAATCGCCATAGCATTAACAGCCCATGACTACAATATTCTTTACCGACCAGGCACAGAAATCGGTAATGCAGACAGTTTAAGTCGATGGCCATTACCAGTCCCTGAGCAAGATGAACAACCTCTTTTTGAGGTACTTCTAATGGCGGAAAATCTAGAAGATTTTCCTTACACTGCGCAAGATATAGCATCTGAAACTAAAAAAGACCTAACACTTTCGCGAGTTGCTCACTTCTTACATTGTGGGTGGCCCAACAAGGTTACTGATAGAGATCTACGGACTTATTGGTTGCATAGATCAGAGTTGTCTATACACGATGGTTGTATATTATTAGGCTGTCGTGTCGTCATACCACAACCGCTTCAACAAACCATCCTACGCATGCTGCATACCACTCATAACGGAATTGTTCACACTAAAGCATTGGCCAGGAGTTATGTGTGGTGGCCACAATTGAATGAGGATATAAATGAACTTGTTAGCAATTGTACTAGTTGTCTAGAAAACAGACATATGCCTCCAAAGTCTTCACATGAGTGGGTCATCCCTTCAAGGCCATGGTCTAGAATCCATATAGACTTTGCGGGGCCATTCATGAATAAAACTTTCTTAGTAGCAGTCGACGCATTTTCTAGATGGCCTGAAGTATTAATAGTAAATAATACTAATACCACAACAGTGATTCACCATTTAAGGAATTTATTTGCAACCCATGGTGTGTGCGAGACGCTGGTCTCTGATAATGACACATCTTTTGTGTCCAGGGAAATGAAGTTGTTTTTACAATCCAACAAAATAAAACATGTGACATCAGCACCATATCACCCATCCACTAATGGTTTGGCAGAACGGATGGTACAGACAGTGAAAGAGAAGTTACGGAAGATGGGTGGATCATGGGAAGTAAAAATTCCAAACATGCTGTTAGGCCTTCGGGTGACTCCTTGCTCTACCACAAATAAGAGTCCTTCAGAACTCTTGATGAACAGACGCCTTCGCACTGTTATGGATGCCTTACATCCTGATAATATTAAATATAGAAAACAAGAAAATCAAATAGTAAATAACGCCCAAAAGAAAAACAGAGAGACAAATGTAGGACAGAGAGTGATGTACAGGAACTACAGTAGAGGACCAAAATGGCTATCAGGCCAAGTTGTTGAGAAGGATGGTCCGGCTAGCTACAGAGTGCAGGCTGAAGATGGTGCAGTTTTAAGGCGTCACATAGATCAAATCGTTAAAATACAAAATAGCGAGGAAACAAGTGCTACTTGTGATGTAAATAGAGACGAATCAGAAGTATCAGAGACAGTGGAAGGTGATAATATTGAACAAAGTGAACAGAATAATGATTTGAAGAGGGGTTCAGAAGCAAATATAGAAAATGATCCTATTATAGAAATACCAAGCGCAGAGAAATGGGAAGAGATATTAGGAATACCAAAATCAGCTGAGATTGGTATCCCGGGGGGAAAAATTAGAACAAAAAGAAATATTCATGCTAAAGTTCCATATACTAGACCTACTTGTTCTAGTGAAACTGATGATTAATATTGTATTGATTTTAATATTTGATGATATTGCTATAATGTTTGATAGTGATGTGGTTTTCAAAATTGTTTAACTTTAATTAAATTATATTTTATACTTGGGGGGAAGGTATGTCATATATGTGATTCATTTGTTTACCTTTTCTAAACAAAAGATAACACAAGTGGGTAGATTGATTATTGCTATGATTTGACACATCATGTCTGCTACTTAGCTCAATAAACATATTTTCTATTAATTCGCGTATTATTTAAACATAATACCATCTTAATATGTATTGAATTATCATTAGGTATGCTTTTATGGAACTACACCTCATTGTGGAAACACTGCATACATAGCACAGTATCTATTGTATTGTAAACTTGTTTTGAAAAGAGCAACCGCCGAGTTTCTTGCTGGTTCTCCTGGGCAGGAAGGGCATTCCGAACCAGTGATAGACTCATCGACGATTCAAAGGCACTTGTAAAACAGTTTATTTTAATAAAAATATTTCTATTCTATGCTATTCTATTGTGATTCTCTAAAAATGATTGCTACAGTGTGAGAATTGCAATCACCTTTGATTGGCCGATACTCACTCGCTATTGGCTAAAATGGATTGTTGCTTTAGAACATGTTAAACTCAGCCAATCACCACAATTGGTGCAGTGATAGCCTAGTGGCTAGGACCGTAGTCTCCTATTCGGGGGGTCACAGGTTCAATCCCAGGTACATACCTCTGACTTTTCGGATTGTGTGTTTAAGCAATTAAATATCACTTGCTTCAACGGTGAAGGAAAACATCGTGAGGAAACCTGCACATCTAGGAATTCTCTATAATGTTCTCGAAGGTGTGTGAAGTCCGCCAATTCACATTGGGCCAGCGTGGTGGACTATGGCCTATAACCCTTCTCTGAGAGGAGACCTGCGCTCAGTAGTGAGCCATTGATGGGTTGCTAATGATGATGATGATGAATCGCCACAATTGAGACTGAAGCAATAATTGATGCAGCTTTTACTTAATCAGAC
The DNA here is from genome assembly GCA_029955525.1 of Oeneis ivallda. NCBI lineage: Eukaryota > Metazoa > Arthropoda > Insecta > Lepidoptera > Nymphalidae > Oeneis > Oeneis ivallda. The sequence goes on from JARPMR010000028.1 coordinate 4,792,424, forward strand.
TGTAAGAATTGTATTCCTTGTCTTAAATAATCTTAAATACGATAATAATTTTATATGCTGTCAAAAAACAAGCCCTTTATTATGAACACACAGTTTCAACAGCAAATACAGTAGCAATCTTTGAACTTCATTATATTTCAGACAAGGTAACCAATCAGTTATTTTCGGAAAATGACATTCTTACTACATATAAATTAAGCAATTAAGGATATATTGTCAAAAACCGAATAGCTATACATTAGTTGGTTTTGTTGTGTTTTTTGTCTAATTAGTTGTAACCTACCTATCATTCTTGTTTTCGTATGCTGCTATACCTTATTTATTTAGTTGTAGACATATAATTATGCAATATGTTGGAGACAATTAAGGTTTAAAGGGTTTATTATATGTACAACTAGCTGATGCCCACGACTTCGTCGGCGTAGATTTAGTTTTTAAAATTCCTCGGGAAATCTTTGATTTTCCGGGAGAAAAAGTAGCCTATGTCACTCTCTGGGTCCTCAACTATACCCATGCAAAAAATCACGTTGATCCGTATCTTTGGCGGCGTGATTGAAGGACAAACCAACAAGCTAACAAACACACTTTCGCATTTATAATATTAGTAGGTATGAATATGATTAATTTTTATTTCCATAAAAAAATTAAATGCTTATTGTACAGAAAGATGTCATCACATCTTTCATATTCATATGATACACTTGCCCAAGGTCAAGGCTGTGTACTCAGGTGCTAATTTCCTTATACTGAAACCAGTTTAACATGGCCACTGTTCATAAAGGTTTGACGTTTGTCCCTTTTTAAGTTTGCTCTGCTTTTAATAGAATAGAATAGAAATGTTTTTTATTCAAATAAACTTTTTTACAAGTGCTTTTGAATCGTCAATGAGTCTACCACTGGTTCGGAATGCCGTTCCTGCCGAGAAGAACCAGCAAGAAACTCGGCAGTTGCTCTTTTCAAAATAAGTTTACAATTCAATAGAATAGTTATACAGTTCAATTACCACCTGCTGTCTCATGAATCGCTGGAACGAATTATGTCCACGCTTTTTTATCATCTAAATAGTCTTAACTGCATAATATGCTTTTTTCATGAGATTAGTTTTAACTGATTTCTTATACTTGTGTAAAGGCAAGTCTAAGATCGACTGTGGAATTTTATTATAAAACGTCACGCCCATTCCCACAAATGTCTTTCGGACCCTCTTGAGGCGACATCGAGGAATCACGAGCCTGTTTGGATTTCTAACTTGCCTATTGTGTAAATCACCCTTTTTTTGTAATTCACAATGTTTTGTCTGACAAATATTATATTGTTGTAAATATATTGTGAAGCTACTGTAAGAATGCCTATTTCTTTAAATTTTTCTCGAAGGGAATCCCGCGGTTTTAAATTATATATTGCGCGAATTGCCCTCTGGCCTCTTCTGCATTACAAAAATTTTAATTTTAATGCTTTATGTGTATAAATCCTATTTATCCTTGTAAGTACTTCCTCTTGTAATATTATAAACGCGAAAGTTTGTGAATATGGATGGATGTTTGTTACTCTTTCATGCTACAAGCGAATGACCCGAGTGGGCTGAAATTTGAAATGGAGATAGCTCATTCCCAGGGTTAACACATCGGAAAATTACAGAGTTCCCGCGGGAATTAATAAACCTTAGTCCACGCAGACGAAGTCGCGGGCATCATCTAGTAATCCAACTAATATTATATTATGCGAAAGTTTGTGAGGATGGATGTATGGATGCAAGTTTGTTACTCTTTCACGCTACAACGAATTAACCGATTTGGCTGAAATTTCGAATGGAGATAACTCATACCCAGGATTAACACATAGGCTTTTTATCCCGGAATATTACAGAGTTCCCGCGGGAATCAAAAAACTTCAATCCACGCGGACGAAGTCGCGGGCATCATCTAGTAGGTCGTCTAAAAGAAAAAATTGTTTTCATAAAAATTTTGCTATATGTATTAATTAAATGTAATATTGGGTGTATTCTTTGAAAATAAAAAAAATATTATATAGTATATTAGCTGATATCCGCGACTTCGTCCGCTTGGAATTAGGGAGAGAGCAATGGCCTCTTGCGTCTACTGCGCGATTCCGCAATACGCTACGCACATTATCATAAAAACGCTAAAGGCAATAAAAGCGCGCGATCGCTGCCACTAAAAGTAGCCAGTGTGCCCTCTCCCTTAGTTTTGAAAAATCCCACCGTAACTCTGTTTTTCGGGAATGAAAAGTAGCCTATGTCACTCTCCCGGTCCTCAACTATACCCATGCAAAAAATCACGTCGATCCGTAGCCCTGTTGCGACGTGATTGAAGGACAAACAGACACAATTTCGCATTTATTATATTAGTAAGATTGGCAGTCACCGACATAGCTCAGCGAGTCGCGAAACTGAAGTGGAAATGAGTGTGTACATGTAGTTCGAAGAGCTGATGGTCGTTGGGGTCCCAAGGTGCTGGAGTGGCGACCCCGCACCCGGAAGCGCAGTGTTAGTGTATAATTATTCAGGAAAAATTAAACCAACTTCAACTGAAATCAAGAATAACTGAAAAACGAAAATTGTCCATATCTTGAAAACTACTGAACCGATTTTGATGAAACCTTTACTGCTCTCTAAGTTCAAGTAAATGTAAGCAAATAAACATACACAATACACACACATAATATACATACATACACATAAAATTTTGTATATTTATTTGGATGCCCTAATAGATTATCATATTATGTGAATATTCTGCAGTTCCAAATTACAGTATAAATACATGTCAAATTGATTTGATAACCTCTTTTTTTTGGAAGTTGGTTAAAAATCATAGTTTTGTTTAGGTTTATGTCACCTTTAACAGTAGTATTTACTAATTAGCGATTCTCTAATCTATGATTACGTAATTTCAGTTGACTAACACAGTCACAACAATTAACAAACACATTGATACTATAACTGATAAGTGCTTGTGCCCCCTTCACCGTTTTACCACAGAACTTCGAGAAATCGTGAGCGTTGGCATCCTTACGTGGTTGAAATCCAACCTGCTCGCACGAAACGCTTCTGTTCAACGTTTCTGAATCGAACCGCTAAGGTGTGGAACGCACTTCCAACTTCTGTGTTTCCGGCCACGTATAACCTCAGTACCTTCAAGGCAAGAGTGAATAGGCATTTTCTAGGCAAGCGCGCTCCAACCTAGACCTCATCAGTGCTGTCCAGCATTGATTGTCGTCAAGCGCAAGCCTATCCCGCAATAAAAAAAAAAAAAAAAAAAAAGTGCTAATCAGTTAGATAATATGGTTAACGATTGCCTAAATTAATATTGACTTCACTAGTGTAATAACTAATAACTTAACCTAGGTATTTCATATTGTGTTACTAATAAAATGTGGTAACTTAATATTATTTATGCAACTTTAATCATGTGTGACTATTTTTTAACATTTTTATGTGAGTGAATATTAAACCAAGACATTGATATAATTTTGTTGTTTCGATTTATCATAGTATAAAAAATTATTTTTAAAAAACCGACTTCAAACTCCTGCGCCACTATACAAAGTATATAATTTATTTTAAAAACCGCTCGACCGATTTCGATAAGATTTATATGGGAGCACCTGGGGAGTATACCCTTTCAAACAAAAAAAGAATTTTCCAAATCGGTTCAGGCGTCTTCGAGTACAATCGGTGGACATACATAAATAAAAAAGATTCCAACGAATTGATAACCTCCTCCTTTTTTGAAGTCGGTTATGTGATGATGTGAGTGATTTGGCTTTTTACCAGCTAATAATTAACTTGCAATGTATGTATGTATGTGTTTGTTTGTTTACCGCCGCCGCCTTCATGTCTTGGTCATCCCAATTTTTTTTAATGTGAAAAGTCGCTAGGGGCCAGATCCTGGACTATAGTTTATACCTAAAATGCGCAGTGCGCCTGTCCTTACTATACGAAGATTAACTGTTCACCTCAACGAAGCCATTTTCTCGCAAAGCTTGCCTCGCAATGTGTGCTCTGTGAACTGTTTATACTGACATTCAGATGAACAAAACATTATTTATTTATAAAACAAACGTCAATACCGACAATTTTGTTTGTTACAGACACCACATCCGGAAGCTTGAATCTCCTCACACCTTCGTCAACGACCAGCCGGATCAGGGATTTCACGTCTCGAATACAAGAAAGAGCATCAAACCTACAACCGAATTCGACCCCCCGGGCCATATCACCGGCTAGAACCCCAGATGATCCAACCCCAACCCCGAGAAGGTCGGATAACCTTCTGAAACCGCCTCCGAAAATTTTCGTAGACACCTCAAGTTACAGATCGCGAAGCCATTTGAAAAAACGCGACGAAGCTCCCCATAAAAAACCTAGCTACCTGAACCTCGCTTGCTCCGTCAATGGCTACACAAATCTGACCACGTACGACTCAAAATTACGGCAAGACATCAACAAGAGTCGAGAAGCGTCCCCAATAAGGCCTATAACCCACACTTACCAGTATAAAAGCGAGAATAACTCCTTACTAGTGCCCGTGCCGGTGAGTGCGAACAAACTGTTGGTACCGGCGTTCGGTCCACATGATACCAGAACAAATTTGACACCAAAAGCGCCTTCCAAGGCGCACACGGATCCACAAATATCTGCACCGTCACATGCCTTCATGGCGGCGGAAAATAAACAGTTGAAGAACGATTTCCTAGGCCCCAGTATGACCACCACCACACGGTCATACATATCCAGCGAGAACAAAAACTTCGCGACATCTATGCTTCACCAAGATGAAGTCGACAATTCAAAGGAGATAACCTTCAAATCCAGCTATTCGGAGACGAATTTTCGTCAAACGGTCACGAGTAATGGAAAAGAGAGTCGGCTAACATCCGAATCGTACACCATATCGTCGAATGGCATGTCCAAACGCGTCGAAATCACGAAGGAGAATGGCGAAGCGTTGACCAGTCCTATGAAAAGCTTTATCCAACAACGTGTGGAGAGGTTATACGGTCCGGGGGCGTTGGCGCAAGGGTTTTTCAACCAAAAACGGCATAAACTCAAGAGCTCCGGCGAAGACGATGATCCCAAAGTGTTAACGGAAAAATCACTGAACTGCTCGAATGAAATTTTCCTGTCTCCGCGAAAATCTAACGACAGTTTCGACGAAAATTGCAGCCCAACAAAGGAGGACCCTTCCGTTTTACCAGTTTTGAGGCATTTAAGGCCAGAGTTCAGAGCTCAATTACCGATTCTTTCGCCGAGAAAGAGTCTGAAGCCTGATCTTTCACCGGAAAAAATAGACATTCCCATACAAATTAAGACTGAAACGCTAACCAGTGAAGTGACGAATGGTGTATCTGTGATAAATTTAGACGAATCCGTGAGTGAAAGTGAAAACAATGTGAACTGTGTTAACGGTAACAGTGTAAGCAAAGTGAATGGGGATGCTCAAGTGAAAGACGCGTATTACTTCCTGGATTTGGAGAAGAAAGAGACTGAAAGGCTGATTGCGTTGGCTGTAGGAGCTGAGAAAGAGTTGGAGAGTTTACAGGTAGGTACTTAATTATTTAAATTCTACACATTTTTGATGTGAAAACTTCTTTAGACGCGTTGAGCTATATTGGCATGGGTATAATTGAGGTCCAGCAGGCCTAGCATGCACGTCGACGTGATATCTCGCGAAGAGAGAGAGAGAGAGATTTTGTCGATGTAGACTAATTTCTCGTTCACTCTTTTAAACTTCATAATTCGAGAAAATGACGTTGTCACACGCCATGTTAGAATGCGTCATGCTCGTGAACGGATTCCACCGGCGGGAATGGGGCTACTTTCTGTCTGCGCGTTGCTTGTAACATGTATTGAATTGAAAGTAGGTATACTTTTGTGGAACTTTCCCTCATTGTGGAAACACTGCATACATAGCATAGTATCTATTGTATTGTAAACTTGTTTTGAAAAGAGCAACCGCTGAGTTTTTTGCTGGTTCTTCTCGGCAGGATGGGCGTTCCGAACCAGTGGTAAACTCATCGACAATTCCAGAGCACTTGTAAAAAGTTTATTTGAATAAAAAATATTTCTCTGTGCGGTGTAGCATCGTGCGGGAGACAGGCAATAGATCGTAACTCATTTTGTACCATATAGTTGCAATCATAAGGTTCAAATTCATACCTTCTTTTTCAGAAAATCAGTTTTCGTAATTTGAACCTAATGATTGCATCACTATGGTACAAAATAAGTTACGTTCTATCGCCTGCCTCCCGCATCATGTTACACTGCAGAGAGTATACACAAAGGTATGTACCCTGTTTCAGAATCAAGATAACGTAAGTGAAGAAATCCTCGGGCTACTGCGCGCCGCTTCAGGAAAAGCCAGGCTTCTGGCGACGCAGAAGATGCAGCAATTTGAAGGTAGAACCACTGATATAAATGTAGTACCTACTAGATGACGTGTTCCGAGCACTTACCATGTTCAACTGAGTTAAACCGTATGCCGAACAATGCAGTTATTGTGGTCGGCGCCACTCGCGACGTACGGACGCGGGCGCTATTTATGCGATTAAACTGTCTAGGTACCTAATAGGGTATTTGACTACTTTTAGAAAATCATATTAAATTGTTCATAATGCTATGCTGAAGCTAACAAAACGTATATTTCGGCATAATTTTCAGTATTTTTCATAAAAATCGAGAAATAAATTCAAAAAAGTAAATTGCCGCGGAAACGTTCCATTTGTTTACATGACGTCTCAGTTCACACACAGTTCAATGACAATTCCAAAGTCCAAAGGTGGCGTGAACTTTGACGTCATTCGAGATTCAAAAACGTTTTCGATCTCGTGAACATAGCCAGAATTATAGCAATTTTAATTAATGTTTTCTTATTAAATAAAGCTTTATTTTTTAGTTTTGTCCTATGCAATAATATTTTTGGATAATAATCTTTTAGGATGACACCAGATAAAACGATATTTTTAATATAGTCAAATTCAAATACCCTATTGTGAATTGAATAGCCAACAATGCCTATATTCAAGTAAGTGACAAAAAAGTATAGTTATTATAGTGCATAATTAGATAGCAACAACGCAATTCGTAACACTAGATACAAAATATAAATCATTTCTTGATTTATTCAAAACGAACGACCGAGCTGTGAGTGGGGCGCGGGGCGAGGCACGCCTCTGCGACCGCCGCGGTCGCGCGAATTGCAACCATGCCGTTCAACCATTATTTACCATGCCGGCTCCCCTCTCTACCTCAGCCCGCGCGATTGAAACTGTACAGTGTACACAGTTCTTATTCCAAATTGCTGTTCTATACGTAGAACTCTTTGGGTAGAACTCCCTTGTATCTTCTCTCTTGAGTTCTCAGAGAAAATTACAGTATTGCCAGATAACAAAAAAAGCAAAACTGTGTTGCCATTGTGATAACTTAAAACCCTTATAGTGAATTGCCACCATAATAAAGTATTTCCTACCTAATACCCACCTAAATCACCTACCTAATTCTGATACTACTATATCTATACTTACCTGATACCTAAATAAATTGGGTATAATTTTTTTTCATTTATGGTAGACTTTTCCATGGAATTGCTCATCATTATTTTTTATATTTTGCTTACAAAGTTATGTTTACTTCAACTTAGGTAACAGTAAAGGTTTCATCAAAATCGGTTCAGTAGTTTTCAATATATGGACACTTTTCAACAAACAAAAAAAAATCAAGTGCTTTAGACCACACGACTGAAGTAAAACGAAACGAAACTGGCTGTGAGAGAAAGAGAGAAAGAAAATGTGAACTTGCACCTCTCTCTCTTGCCCCGACAGTAATATACGAAACGTAACTTCTCTCTTTCTATCTTCAGTAACTTATATCTCCCTCTCAACTTCCGTTCGCCTCGCCCGATCACACTTTTCGTAACGCATTCACCAGCTCACTCCCCAAGTCAAGCGTGCGTAAAGAAGTTTCACTTCAAAATTCCAGGCCTCTGTTACAACAACATTAACGAGCGGGGCGATGAGCCGTTCCCGACCACTCTGGAGGATCTGCAAGGCTTCTGGGATATGGTGTGTCTGCAGGTGCGGAACGTGGACGCTCTGTACGAGCACATCGACACCCTGAAGAAGAATAATTGGCAGGAAGTGAGTATATCATCATTAACAACCCATCAACGGCTCACTACTGAGCGCAGGTCTCCTCTCAGAGAAGGGTTTTAGGCCATAGTCCACCACGCTGGCCCAATGCGAATTGGCGGACTTCACACACCTTCAAGAACATTATGAAGAACTCTAAGGTGTGCAGGTTTCCTCACGATGTTTTCCTTCACCGTTGAAGCAAGTGATATTTAATTGCTTAAACGCACTTGACTCCGAAAAGTCAGAGGTGCGTTCCCGGGATCGAACCAGCGACCCCCCCGTATAGGAGATCACAGTCCTAACCACTAGGCTATCACTGCTTCATTGAGTATATACTAGTATGAGTATATATTTAGTGCATATATACTCAAAAAAAAAGTATTAACAATCAGAACATCACATGACAATGTTACGTTCCCTCAAATATGGTTGAGCGAAGCAATGGCTGGGTCATGCGTCATGCTCGTGAAAGGGTTCCACCGGCGGGAATGGGACTGCTTTCTATCTGCCCTTCTTAACACGTGTTGAATTGTAATAAGGTTTGCTTTGTGGAACTTCCTCTCATTGTAGAAACACTGCATACATAGTATCTATTGTATTGTAAACTTGTTTTGAAAAGAGTAACCGCCGAGGTTTTTGCTGGTTCTTGGCAGGAAGGGCATTCCGGCTAAGGGCGATAAGGCTGCTAAATTGTATACTTGCTTTGTTTGCTATTTATATATATATTTTATGTCACTGTAATCTTTGTGGTATACAATAAAAGTGTATTCATTCATTCATTCATAAATCAACTTGCAGGTCGCGTCTCCGGTAACGAAGCCAGTGCAAGCGTCGCCAGCGCGGGGCCGCGCCGCTCGCACGCCGGTGGTCAAGAACGAGAAGGCTCGACTGGCGGCGGAGAAGAGGGAGGCGGACAGGAAAGCCATGCTGGAGCATCGCAGGTAACGTGACACTCTTTAAGTCTTCTCTCTTTATACTTCTTACTTCTACAGTTTATACTTCTGCGGGATCATCGTTCAAATCTGTTAGAAAATCATTTTTAATTTTGGAAAAAAAAACATTCACCGACACATTCTCTTTAAGTCATCTTTAAGTGACGTCTTGAAAGGAGTATTTGAATCATCATCATCATCATCATCATCATCATTAGCAACCCATCATCGGCTCACTACTGAGCGAGGTCTCCTCTCAGAGAAGGGTTATAGGCCATAGACCACCACGCTGGCCCAATGCGAATTGGCGGACTTCACACACCTTCAAGAAAATTATGAAGAACTCTCAGGTGTGCAGGTTTCGTCACGATGTTTTCCTTCAACATTGAAGCAAGTGATATTTAATAGCCTAAGCGCACTTGACTCCGAAAAGTCAGAGGTGCGTGCCCGGCATCAAACCTGCGACCGCTAGGCTATCACTTCTTCTAGGTTTCTAAAACATCAACAATAAGTTACATATATACTTTGTAGTGGCACGGGCGTTTGAAGTCGGTTTTTTGATAATAATTTTTTATATTATGATAAATGAGGTGTCAATTATTGATTTAATAGAATAAATCCAGAATAAATCAATTGAATTGCAAGCAAAATCAATATGACCGATGTTGCACCGAATTTTTCGTAGTTGGGTTAAAGTTTTTTTTTTAACTTTATTCTTGATGCTATTCACAGACGCGTGGCCCGCGAGCGCCAGTTGGCTGCGCGTGCGACGCCCGCCACCAGCCATGAGAGAGACAACGAGATGGCCATTGAAGGCAGTCAGGTGAGACAGGCATATTTACACTTTGCCTTTAATCTGTACCTACAGCTCCAAAGCGTTAACGATCATAGAAACAGTATAGATACGACAATAGATATGTAATATGGCTAGGGGGGCTGGATCTTCTCTGTTGGAACGGCATTCCAAACCAGTGGTCGATTCACTTGACGATTCGAAAATTTATTCTATTCTATTCAGTGCTGCGTGATTGAAGGACAAACAAACAATCACAGTTTTGCATTTATATTATTTGGAAAGAATTCGGTTATATCTGCGTATGTCTACAAAGTATTCTGTTGAAAAATCTTATTACCTGACTTAGCAATTAGAATAATAGTAAGGATTTATGTCACTCTTTTTTATTGTGACATTCTGATCCACAAAATAAGGCGATGTTCGTGGTAGTCGAATGAGAAATTCAAGTAGGCTTGTCATTCCTCAACTACATTTTAAGTAAGTCCGAAAGTCCTTTGTTGGAATGGGCGTGACTTTTTTCTATAATAAAATTCTACAGTGTATTTTAGACTTGCCTTTACACAAGTTTAAGAAATCTGTTAGAAAAATTATTTTATATTATAAATGACTAGCTGGTGCCCGCGACTTCGTCCGCGTGGATTTAGTATTTAAAATCCTTTTGGGAACTGGGGATTTTCCGGGATAAAAAGTAGCCTAGATGTCACTCTCCTCAACATACCCATGCAAAAAAATCACGTCGATCCGTAGCTCTGTTGCGGCGTGATTGAAGGACAAACCAACAAACACACTTTCGCACTTATAATATTAGTATGATTTAAAATAGTGGATTTGATTGGAAAACCAAAAGAAAGGGTTATGATTTTTGTATGTGTTTATTTAACGTATGCTCCACGGTAGCGCATAAACTGCCGAGCTGATTTTGATAGATGTGGTGTAAACCGATTCATTATTACGGTCTGGGTGACATGGGCTATATTTTTAACTGACTTTCAGGAGGTTATCAATTCGTCGGAATCTTTTTTTTTTAAGTATACTTATATTATATGTTCACCGATTACTCGAAGACGCCAGGACCAATTCGGAAAATTCTTTTTTGTTTGAAAGGGTATACTTCCCAGGTGGTCCCATTAAAATTTTATCGAAATCAGTCGAGTGGTTTTTAAAATATCAAAACTAAATTATACAACTTTGTAGTGGAGCGAGCGTTTGAAGTCGGTGTTTTAAAAAAAATAAATTTTTATTCTACATTATTGGGTTCTTCTTCTTTATCAACCTATAGACGTCCACTGCTGGACAAAGGTCTCCTGCATGGACTTCCACAGGCTTCGGTCTTGCGCCGCTTGAATCCAGCGGCTCCCTGCGACTCGTTTGATGTCGTCGGTCCACCTAGTGGGGGGTCTGCCAACACTGCGCTTCCCGGTGCGGGGTCGCCACTCCAGCATTGGGACCTCAGTCCTCAGCTCTTCGAACTATGTGCGCCGCCCATTTCCACCTCAGTTTCGCGACACGCTGAGCCATGTTGGGTTACAGTTTTTAAATTTTTTACAGGAGGTAGAAATCTTCGTGGGCAAAAGTGCAAAGCCTTCAATCCCGCAAGGCGACTGCCCATCGAACCAAGAGAGCTGAGTCTACTCATAAATATAAACATACAAACACACATACAATACAAACTTAGATAATACCTAATAGAAGCTTATATCTACACAAATATACCTAAGGGCACCTTCAAATAAGCGTGATGACCGATTTTGAAAAACTGTTAAATGATGTTCGAAAAAATATCTTCTATAAGGTGGAATAAACGGGTCTGACCTTGAAATTCAAATTTAATTTAGTTTTTCGCACTTTGTAAACTAATACGACAAAGTAGGCTTATGGCATTCTAATTGCGCCAATGGCAGTACCATCTTCACAGGTTTATATAAAAATCTTTACTTGAAAGTATCCAGTTTAAGAAATTAATCAAAATATCGACTAATTTGTGAGTAACTCACGTCCAACTCAGTATTTTGATCAATATCTAAAACTGGTCACTTTCAAGTAAAGATTTTTATGTAAACCTGTGAAGATGATAATTCCACTGGCGTAATTAGAAGGCCATAAGCCTACTTTGTCGTATTAGTTTACAAATTGCAAAAAACCAAATTTAATTTGAATTTCGCGGGCAGACCCTTGTCTTCCACCTTAAGTGTTGAAATTACATGAGGCGTAATTTTTGATCTCGTTTAAAAATTAAATAAGTGGTATCACAGTTTCACATGAAATACTCAGTTTTTTAATTGATGTGAAATTTTAGCGGAGACCTTTAAGTGTTTTTCGCGAAAAAAAATTTGCCAAAATACAATGGCTTATCGGAGGTTGTCAGTGGTAAAATAACTGTGAACGGGACTGTACTCTTTTAAAGGTTAGACAGATTTTCATACAAAAACCGTCAAAATTGACAAATTTTCATACTGTCAAAATAGACAAGTTAAAAAACAATTTTTTCGCGAAAAACACTTATAGGTTAGACAGATTTTCATACAAAAACCGTCAAATTTGTCAAATTTTTATACTGTCAAAGTAGACAAGTTAAAATACAATTTTGTTCGCGAAAAATACTTTTAAAGGTTAGACAGATTTTCATACAAAAACCGTCAAAATTGTCAAATTTTCATACTGTCAAAGTAGACGAGTTAAAAAAAACGGCAATGTTATTGTATGTTTAAATAGCTGTCATAGACAGGTTTTCTTAAAAAACTTTCAAAGTTGACGGATTTTCATACATCATTATTGTCAAAGTGAGATATATCAACTGTCAGTTTCAACGTTAAAGACACGAGAAAAGTTTGGATATTTTTGTTTTTATTAGTGATACGATTTCGAAATTAAAAATTGCATCTTATGTCAAAATAAATAAGCCCATTTTCCATGATCACAATATTTATATATTATTTATCATAAAAATATGACAAGCCCTTTTAACGGCATTATTATAATGTATAAATTAATAGTCTGTAAAGATAAAAATATTTATAGGACAGGAGCCGGCGACCGTTAGAGTGACAATTAAGCACGTAAGTATATCAATCAAGTTTGTAAATGACGCAAGTGTTATGGACGCTAGCTCTTAGACTAATTTGACTAGTAACTGCGTGAATTTAATCTTTTATAAGTTAGATAAACATTAAAGTGCACCAAACTACGAAATTATAAAATGATGTATAGTACATATTAGCCCACGAATACTGTAACACTATGTAAGAGGCCTTTAATTTTAACTGCAATAGGCGAAAAACATCCAAAATATCGATTGTTTATAAAATGGGAAAGAATGTCTAGTTCGCAATGATTTAGATAAAAATGTAGTAATTAGAAACACTTTATTAGACGTTTTGTATTTTATATTTCTACATTAATTAACGTTATTTTTATTTCTGAATGAATTTATTTATATTTCAAAAATTTCTCGGGTGTGATCTGCTGGGAGATTTCGGCCAAGTGATTTAGCGTTCCGGTACGTTTGTTGAGCGTGTTGATTTGAGTGTTTCAGTATTCGTTAGCTTAACATTAATTAAAGCACCGTATCTGAGATGCAATAAGAGTTGTTTTTGTATAGAAGTTTTAACCATGATATAATAATAAATTAGAACACCTAATGTAAGTGCTTTAATAATTGTATAATGTGTTATAACGAAATGACATTAATAATTGTATAATGTGTTATAATGAAATGACAACGGAATATGATCTCTAGGGCATCGTTCATATTAAACTTTTTTTTCGAAATAAATATTTTTTTTGTAAACATATAATTGGTGTAACTACTGGTAGAGGTATGCGACATGTCAGCTGCCGAAGAATACATGAGCTATTGCGAACATGCGACATGGCCTATTAACCATGCTGAAGATGACTAAAATTACCCTCTCTCCTCCAAATGAAAGCTTGTGTTACGTGGTTTTTGTCTCAAGTTTTTGGTTCTGGATTTTTGGTTGCCACTATTTGGCAGCAAATGACATTTTATTTATATTAAATCTACGAGGTGTAAGAAAACATATATCGGAACATGCGAAAGTCAAGTTGCCATTTTCTATCCCTGAACTTTCTTATATTCGACGTCAAAAATATTATGTTTAATGTGAATGATGCCTAATATTCAAGCTCGATAGTTCTTTATTGCTTGACATAATTTTTTTTATTCCTAAAACTGCTCTAAACGCAATTTCTTTAAGTTGTTCTTAAAAAAAAATATATCTAATTAGTGTTGCTAGTAACGATATCGAAAAACTACCACTATAATAAAATAATGTTGCCAGATCTAAAAAAAAAGAAAATCGAAATTATTTAATATTTATGAACGTTTACGATGTAATATTATTATGTAATTTGTAGGTTATTTTTTTTATAATTGAAATATGTATGTTATTATTGGCGAATGAAAATGTTTTGTCTGTTAAATTCATTTTGCAATGTGAAATGTTAGTTGTAAAGTATGACGTCGTGTCTTTTGTCATATTCCGCAAGAACCAAAAGGCGAAAATCTTGCTTTCCAGTACTGAAAAATTGGTATTTTGCGGTCGTATGCGATCTTTAAGGCGTAGGTTAAAAATAAGGTCCAGACTCCACAGGGTTAATTGCGTAATGCAGTTGCAATCAGTCTACCTTGATGACCTCTTTATTGCAAAAGACAGCTGTTGTTGGTCTGGTCTGGTAGGAGGCTTCGTTTGTGGGTAGTTACCGACCTACTGAAGTTCTGCCAAGCGTTTTAAGCATCCGGTACGATGCCTTGTAGAAACTGAATGCTTCATTAAAAAACCTTTACTTGATGTGATTGTGGCTGTTTTACGCAAGCGTCACCCAATATGTGAAGAGGTTGTAAGAAAACTGTAGATAAATAATCAGAGATGATAAAGTGATAATGATTTGATTTTTTAATGACGACAATAAATAATTATTTAATTATTGTAAAAGGCTGGTCCGGTGGATAAGGTTCAAGGCACATCGCGGCAGAGTTGAATCCACGCGTTGACGCATCATTCATTTACATGTTCAAAATGAATTTGCTCTACGCTCTAAGCGTCAGGATCAAGCGCAAAAATAAAATATATTCAATACTTTAAAGTCACGAAACGCGCTTTTTCGTGGCAAGGGCTACGCAGACGAGGGATTTTTGTGTATGGAGGACAATACTCCATCGTCACATTACTACTAAACAATCTTCTCTTGGTTAATGGCTTTTCTTAGGGCACTTCGCTACTGTAAAATAGCTTGAATAGGGTATTTGACTGTTGCCATAATGTTGATATTCATTAATTCCGAAAATGCATTAACATTTTGTAAAAACAGAAAACCAAAACAATAAGTTATAAGCTGTTTTACTGCGACTATGTCTGTCTCTTTTCTTACTAAAACAAATTTTTTTACAGTAGCTCCATGCTACTTATGCTTGTGACATGAATCACAAGTTGCGCTCTCTTTGTCTAACGAGAAACTTAAAAGCTCTATATTTCCGAGACTGGTTATATATAATATTTAAATTAAACTTTATTTTATTTAAAAACTCAGTCAAATACCTTAATAGAGTCGATCGTGTTTGTATCGCGATGCAGTTTTTCATCCGACGGAAAAAAAGGAGGAGGTTCTCAATTCGTCGCATATATTTTTTTAGTGATCTATTTTGACGCACAACTAAAGTGTGCCGAGGGTTGTCCGTCGTCTGCGTAGACCATTACTTTGTATAAGTAGGCCAGAGTACGTAAAGTAGAACCAGCTTTATTTTTGACGCTTGATATAGGTACATACGTTAGGTATTCGCAAGGAACGCCTTGCAAAGGCGCTTTACCACTCCGTCGATGTGTTTTGAACCTTATTATATAATATATGCATATTTTAATGTGATTTAATATTGACTGATGTTTTACAATTTTAACAATAGATTATATTATAAATAATTTTAAAACTATATATTTTAATTTATAACTATTGAATTAATTAATAATATAATAATGGCTTATGTATAAATTATTTCACATGAATTATGATCATATTTAAACAATGAATCATTTTCTCATAAATGAATTGTGTCATTGAAAAATCAAGAGAACAAAATATTATTTCGATCTACTTATACATACTACATACTATCAAATTATGGAATTATAAGTGTTTTTTATTTTACCCTAATAATGATAAATACATGCATAACTGTTTAAAATTGATAACGAATTTGAATAAATTATTGTTTAACTGTATTTTTCTTTTATTCATATATCTGTTTCCTGTTCCTAAATGGTTCCTAACAAGATTACTCGCACCAAAAAAATTACCTATTTTTTGAAAAAAGGTTCTACAATAAGTAGGTAATGTATTTTTAACAAAAAATATTTTATCAAAAAAAAAAAAGGTCATCGAAGAGCCTGTCCTGATAACGATTGATTTACGCGCGAGTCGCGCTGGGCTAATCGCGCAATAGGGTATTTTACTCCTTATGAGAAATAATAGCGAACGGACTTGACGATATTATTTAAGTATGGGAAAAATAAATAAATAAAAGTATCAATCGATTGCGCGATTGATAAACGATCGAAAAAATCGATAGCTCGATTGATAAACGATCGAAAAATTCGATAGTTCTATAGTTGAACAATCGAAAAGTTATTCGATTTTATCGAATAATAAGAACATTCGAATAATTTGATTGTTTTCTATCAATCGCCCAGTTTAAGGTATTATACAAAGTACTCTGTGGTTTATACTCTATTTCATTGAAGTAGGAATTACGACTACGCTGTCTACGACTCAGGCTCAGTATTAGGGTTTGGGAATTCCCGACAATTTCAAAGTCCCGGGACACGAGACAGCGTACAATCAAAGTCCCGGGAATTCCCGAGACTTGGAGGCTTTTAAGAAATTTTTGTTTTATTTTATTTTTATTATCGATCTTATATCAGATATACATCGGAGTGCGCTCAAAACTTAAAAACCTTGTCTCTTCAAAATTTTATACCGTAGAACTGCGAGAAGTCGTTAGCGTTGGTTAGCATCCTTATGTGGTTGAAATCCAACGTACTCCCACGAAATGCTTTAGTTCAACGTTTCGGAAACGAACCGCTAAAGTGTGAGGCACCCTTCCAGCATCTGTGCTTCCTTATTCTTTATTGCAACACACACAGAATATTTACGATTAAGGGTGGAACCACACCTGTGAGGATCGTTTCGGATTTCGCCCATACAAAACTGTCAAATTCCATAGAAACGTGAACGGATCAATTCGGCTTTTCGCATCGATTCGGCTTTCGCATTTTTTGTACCTAAAAGTGCCTAAAATCCTTACAAGTGTAGCTCACGTTTCGCATGCGAAAGGATCCTTTCGCATCCTTACGGATCCGTAAGGATGCGAACGGATCCTTACGGACGCGAACGGATCCGAAAGGATCCTTACGGATCCGTAAGGATCCTTACGCGTGCGAAAGCGTCATCGGCAACTAGGGAAATGCATGAAGTGCCAAAAAGTATCGATATATCGATGAAATTAGTTTTTATCTCAAGTATGTATGCAAACACAGGTGCCACTTTTCCGCCATGTTGAAATTCTTTGTTATTGGACCGATTTCGTTCAAAATCGATATTTGGGCTTCCCTGGGCTCAAATAAGAGGAAATGATTTGCAAAATTATAAAAAGTCGCCGCCATATTGAAATTCTTTGTTATTGGACCGATTTCGTTCAAAATCGATATTTAGGCTTCCCTTGGGTCAAGAAAGAGGAAATAGATGCCAAAATTTTAAAAAGTGACCGCCATATTGAAATTATTTGTTATTGGACCGATTTCGTTCAAAATCGATATTTGGGCTTCCCTGGGGTCAAATAAGAGGAAGTGATTGGCAAAATTATAAAAAGTGACCGCCATATTGAAATTCTTTGTTATTGGACCGATTTCGTTCAAAATCGATATTTGGGCTTCCCTGGGCTCAAATAAGAGAAAATGATTGGCAAAATTATAAAAAGTCGCCGCCATATTGAAATTCTTTGTTATTGGACCGATTTCGTTCAAAATCGATATTTAGGCTTCCCTTGGGTCAAGAAAGAGGAAATAGATGGCAAAATTTTAAAAAGTGGCCGCCATATTGAAATTCTTTGTTATTCGACCGATTTCGTTCAAAATCGATATTTAGGCTTCCCTTGGGTCAAGAAAGAGGAAATAGATGCCAAAATTTTAAAAAGTGACCGCCATATTGAAATTCTTTGTTATTGGACCGATTTCGTTCAAAATCGATATTTGGGCTTCCCTGGGGTCAAATAAGAGGAAATGATTTGCAAAATTATAAAAAGTGACAGCCATATTGAAATTCTTTGTTATTGGACCGATTTCGTTCAAAATCGATATTTGGGCTTCCCTGGGGTCAAATAAGAGGAAATGATTGGCAAAATTATAAAAAGTGACTGCCATATTGAAATTCTTTGTTATTGGACCGATTTCGTTCAAAATCGATATTTAGGCTTCCCTTGGGTCAAGAAAGAGGAAATAGATGCCAAAATTTTAAAAAGTGACCGCCATATTGAAATTCTTTGTTATTGGACCGATTTCGTTCAAAATCGATATTTGGGCTTCCCTGGGGTCAAATAAGAGGAAATGATTTGCAAAATTATAAAAAGTGACAGCCATATTGAAATTCTTTGTTATTGGACCGATTTCGTTCAAAATCGATATTTGGGCTTCCCTGGGCTCAAATAAGAGAAAATGATTGGCAAAATTATAAAAAGTCGCCGCCATATTGAAATTCTTTGTTATTGGACCGATTTCGTTCAAAATCGATATTTAGGCTTCCCTTGGGTCAAGAAAGAGGAAATAGATGGCAAAATTTTAAAAAGTGGCCGCCATATTGAAATTCTTTGTTATTCGACCGATTTCGTTCAAAATCGATATTTAGGCTTCCCTTGGGTCAAGAAAGAGGAAATAGATGCCAAAATTTTAAAAAGTGACCGCCATATTGAAATTCTTTGTTATTGGACCGATTTCGTTCAAAATCGATATTTGGGCTTCCCTGGGGTCAAATAAGAGGAAATGATTTGCAAAATTATAAAAAGTGACAGCCATATTGAAATTCTTTGTTATTGGACCGATTTCGTTCAAAATCGATATTTGGGCTTCCCTGGGGTCAAATAAGAGGAAATGATTGGCAAAATTATAAAAAGTGACTGCCATATTGAAATTCTTTGTTATTGGACCGATTTCGTTCAAAATCGATATTTAGGCTTCCCTTGGGTCAAGAAAGAGGAAATAGATGCCAAAATTTTAAAAAGTGACCGCCATATTGAAATTCTTTGTTATTGGACCGATTTCGTTCAAAATCGATATTTGGGCTTCCCTGGGGTCAAATAAGAGGAAATGATTTGCAAAATTATAAAAAGTGACAGCCATATTGAAATTCTTTGTTATTGGACCGATTTCGTTCAAAATCGATATTTGGGCTTCCCTGGGCTCAAATAAGAGGAAATGATTTGCAAAATTATAAAAAGTCGCCGCCATATTGAAATTCTTTGTTATTGGACCGATTTCGTTCAAAATCGATATTTGGGCTTCCCTGGGGTCAAATAAGAGGAAATGATTGGCAACATTATAAAAAGTGACCGCCATATTGAAATTCTTTGTTATTGGACCGATTTCGTTCAAAATCGATATTTGGGCTTCCCTGGGGTCAAATAAGAGGAAATGATTGGCAACATTATAAAAAGTGACCGCCATATTGAAATTCTTTGTTATTGGACCGATTTCGTTCAAAATCGATATTTGGGCTTCCCTGGGCTCAAATAAGAGGAAATGATTTGCAAAATTATAAAAAGTCGCCGCCATATTGAAATTCTTTGTTATTGGACCGATTTCGTTCAAAATCGATATTTAGGCTTCCCTTGGGTCAAGAAAGAGGAAATAGATGGCAAAATTTTAAAAGGTCGCCGCCATATTGAAATTCTTTGTTATTTTACCGATTTCGTTCAAAATCGATATTTGGGCTTCCCTGGGCTCAAATAAGAGGAAATGATTTGCAAAATTATAAAAAGTCGCCGCCATATTGAAATTCTTTGTTATTGGACCGATTTCGTTCAAAATCGATATTTAGGCTTCCCTTGGGTCAAGAAAGAGGAAATAGATTCCAAAATTTTAAAAAGTGACCGCCATATTGAAATTCTTTTTTATTGGAAAGATTTCGTTCAAAATCGATGTTTGGGCTTCCTTGGGGTCAAATAAGAGGAAATGATTGGCAAAATTATAAAAAGTGACCGCCATATTGAAATTCTTTGTTATTGGACCGATTTCGTTCAAAATCGATATTTAGGCTTCCCTTGAGACAAGAAAGAGAAAATAGATGCCAAAATTTTAAAAAGTCACCGCCATATTGAAATTCAAAATCGATATTCAAAATCGATATTTCGGCTTCCTGTGGTCAAGAAAGAGGAAATATTTGCCATAAGTTTTAAAAGTATGACGGCACCCCCCTCATCGCCGAGCGTCTAATAAAAGGAATCACACACAATATCAGAACAGAACATCATTCTCAGCAATCGCCTTCCATCAATAAAAATAACTACCTACACAAAGGACGTAACAAGGATTGTAAAGAAAACTCCTTCATCAACATCTATCTGTATTTAATTATGTTGTTCAGTATAGATCTATATATTATAAAAATGACTCTAATGCCGTTTCGCAAAGTGCTATAGTCGTGTAGAAGAAAGGGCAAAGAAACTCCACGACAGCACATCTTTTAAAATATAAAAGTAAATATCGAAAACACTTATGGAGCCACAGTCGGCTCCCACGCTGAACGAGAACTAACTTTAAACTAATTCACATTTCCCTTTTATATTTTTAGACTAACAAAATGGATGGAATGGATGATTACAATTTCCCCTTACATTCAACCAATCAGCCCACATTTCCGCTTTAATACATTTTCAAGTCAAATTAAATTCTATCCCCAACTACTTTTTTATTTTCCGTTTCATCCTACTTCCTACTTCCTACTAATATTATAAAGGCGAAAGTTTGTGTGTATGTTTGTTCCTCTTTAACGCAAAAACTACTGGATGGATTTGGCTGAAATTTGGAATGGAACCGACCGACCGACCGACCGACTGACTGACCGACCGACTGACAGACTGACCGACACAAGTAGGCTAGCATTAGAATATAATATGTAGTTATAAGTTTATTAATTGTATGAGCGCAGACTCGCCAACAAACTGCATGTGCAGTTTGGCGTGGTAGAATAAGTTTACTAATACTTGTTATTATATTTCTGAATAAAAAATTAAAAAAAAAAAAAAAAGATAGATTATACCCTGGATTAACATATAGGCTACAAATTATCCCGGAAAATCCAAGGTTCCCGCGGGATTTTGAAAAACCACTGATAGATGGCGCTGATTGTACTTAAATCACGCTTACATTATCCGCAGTATCGAGAATAAGTAAAAAATTCCAATTCAACAATCAAGTAGGATAAACACAGTTATTGAAGTTTTTCATTAGCAATAGAAAATTTCTTAGGGATTAGGGATTAGGGATGGATTACATCATGTGTAGATCCTATCCTATCCTATTATCCTATTAAAAATTATAAATTATACACACATGACCAGTCATTATAATATCTAGCAATGTACTCACTATGACTGGACAAATCGATACCTTGTACTAATTGTATTATTTATTTCGTAATCCATCCCTAATCCCTAAGAAATTTTCTATTGCTAATGAAAAACTTCAATAACTGTGGTTATCCTACTTGATTGTTGAATTGGAATTTTTTACTTATTCTCGATACTGCGGATAATGTAAGCGTGATTTAAGTACAATCAGCGCCATCTATCAGTGGTTTTTCAAAATCCCGCGGGAACCTTGGATTTTTCCGGAATAATTTGTAGCCTATGTGTTTATCCAGGGTATAATCTATCTCCATTCCAAATTTCAGCCAAATCCATCCAGTAGTTTTTGCGTTAAAGAGGAACAAACATACATACAAACTTTCGCCTTTATAATATTAGTAGGAAGTAGGATACGCTCTAAATCGGGAGTCCCAGTAAAAGGTTTAGCACTTTTATCTTGAAGTTTTGATAAAGCATCTATTAATGTTGCTTGAAGTCGCGCTATGCTAGGGAGAAATTTTCGATAAAAATTAATCATATCTTCTAAATCCCTGTACTGTTTTAGGTAGAGGAAAATCTTGTAAACTCTTAATGCGGTCAGCAGGAGAGCCAATCCCGGGAGCGCTTATTTTGTATCCAAGGAAACGAACCTCTGGAACATTAAAATACCATTCTTCTCGTTATCAACTATACCGTATCCTTCAAAAACGTTTGAAAAGAATACGTAAATGTTTTGCATGCTGTTCGCTATCTTTTGAAGAAACTAAAATATCATCGACGTACGCGAACTAAAAATCTAAACCACGAACAACTTTGAACCCAGAGAAGCCTAAATATTGATTTTGAACGAAATCTGTCCAATAACAAAGAATTTCAATATGGCGGTCACTTTTTAAAATATTGGCATCTATTTCCTCTTTCTTGACCCAAGGGAAGCCTAAATATCGATTTTGAACGAAATCGGTCCAATAACAAAGAATTTCAATATGGCGGTCACTTTTTATAATTTTGCCAATCATTTCCTCTTATTTGACCCCAGGGAAGCCCAAATATCGATTTTGAACGAAATCGGTGCAATAACAAAGAATTTCAATATGGCGGTCACTTTTTATAATTTTGCCAATCATTTCCTCTTATTTGACCCCAGGGAAGCCCAAATATCGATTTTGAACGAAATCGGTCCAATAACAAAGAATTTCAATATGGCGGTCACTTTTTAAAATTTTGGCATCTATTTCCTCTTTCTTGACCCAAGGGAAGCCTAAATATCGATTTTGAACGAAATCGGTCCAATAACAAAGAATTTCAATATGGCGGCGACTTTTTATAATTTTGGCATCTATTTCCTCTTTCTTGACCCAAGGGAAGCCTAAATATCGATTTTGAACGAAATCGGTCCAATAACAAAGAATTTCAATATGGCGGTCACTTTTTAAAATTTTGGCATCTATTTCCTCTTTCTTGACCCAAGGGAAGCCTAAATATCGATTTTGAACGAAATCGGTCCAATAACAAAGAATTTCAATATGGCGGTCACTTTTTATAATTTTGCCAATCATTTCCTCTTATTTGACCCCAGGGAAGCCCAAATATCGATTTTGAACGAAATCTATTTATTTATTTATTTATTTAATAGATATGCCAGCGATAAATTGCAAGATACACTTTAAATAATACAATGTGCTTAATAAATTCTAATGCTGTTACAAATTACCAATTATAGGCATATTCAACATTGCCAGGGTAACTCCGATCAAAATTTTAAATAATTAATAAATATTAACAATGTCATAGCTAGTAAGATACAGTTATTAAATATTTACAATTTACAATTACAAACCGATCAAAATTTTAAATAATCAATAAATATTAACAATGTCATAGCTAGCAAGATACAGTTATTAAATATTTACAATGTCAAAGCTAAGGAATAGATATTATTAATTTGAATTAGATGATATTAACATAAATTATTCATGCTGATATTATGTACAATTTTTTCTTAAAGCTAAACAAACTATCATGGAATATGTCAATGTCAGGGCACGTCGAGTTATTGTATGCATTAATAATTCGATTTATTGGGGCGAATTTGCCTAGGTTAGATTTAGAGAAGTGGGGCTGGAAGATGTTTTTGATAGGATGTCTAGAGGGTCGTCGAGGGACATGAATGCTGACGTGGTACAACAGGTCAGGGGAATCCAAGGTGCTGTGGACTATTTTATAAAGTGTTATGAGGTCAGTCACCAACCTGCGTTTTTCCAGGGATTGGATTTTAAAATGTTTCAAGCGTGTGTCATAGTCAGCTTCTTGAGGACAAGAGTTGTCTTTGAAGGCTAGGTACCTCGTGAAGGAGCGTTGAACTCGCTCTATTCTTGAAGTGTGGATTTTGTAGTGCGGGTTCCATGCCGGGACTGCGTATTCCAGGATACTACGCACTAGTGCATTAAATATTTTTATAATGCAGTCGGTTCTCATAAAGTCACTCGTGTTACGTTTAATGAAACCCAGTAGCTTCCACGCTCGGGAGACTATTTGGTTGATGTGTTCCTTGAATGTAAGCTTACTATCGATCATAATACCGAGATCCCTGATGACTGAAACCTCCTCAAGCTGATGGTCGTGAATAAAGTAGCCAGTTCCTAGTATGTTTTTTTACGGGTGAATTTTATGTGCGCGCATTTGGAAACGTTAAGAGTCATTCTATTTTTAGCACACCAGTCTACAATAGAGTTGAGATCATCTTGTAATAGATGATAAATCGGTCCAATAACAAAGAATTTCAATATGGCGGTCACTTTTTAAAATTTTGGCATCTATTTCCTCTTTCTTGACCCAAGGGAAGCCTAAATATCGATTTTGAACGAAATCGGTCCAATAACAAAGAATTTCAATATGGCGGCGACTTTTTATAATTTTGCCAATCATTTTCTCTTATTTGACCCCAGGGAAGCCCAAATATCGATTTTGAACGAAATCGGTCCAATAAAAAAGAATTTCAATGTGGCGGTCACTTTTAATAATTTTGCCAATCATTTCCTCTTATTTGGCCCCAGGGAAGCCCAAATATCGATTTTGAACGAAATCGGTCCAATAACAAAGAATTTCAATATGGCGGTCACTTTTTAAAATTTTGGCATCTATTTCCTCTTTCTTGACCCAAGGGAAGCCTAAATATCGATTTTGAACGAAATCGGTCCAATAACAAAGAATTTCAATATGGCGGTCACTTTTTAAAATTTTGGCATCTATTTCCTCTTTCTTGACCCAAGGGAAGCCTAAATATCGATTTTGAACGAAATCGGTCCAATAACAAAGAATTTCAATATGGCGGTCACTTTTTATAATTTTGCCAATCATTTCCTCTTATTTGACCCCAGGGAAGCCCAAATATCGATTTTGAACGAAATCGGTCCAATAACAAAGAATTTCAATATGGCGGTCACTTTTTAAAATTTTGGCATCTATTTCCTCTTTGTTGACCCAAGGGAAGCCTAAATATCGATTTTGAACGAAATCGGTCCAATAACAAAGAATTTCAATATGGCGGCGACTTTTTATAATTTTGCCAATCATTTTCTCTTATTTGACCCCAGGGAAGCCCATATATCGATTTTGAACGAAATCGGTCCAATAAAAAAGAATTTCAATGTGGCGGTCACTTTTAATAATTTTGCCAATCATTTCCTCTTATTTGGCCCCAGGGAAGCCCAAATATCGATTTTGAACGAAATCTGTCCAATAACAAAGAATTTCAATATGGCGGTCACTTTTTAAAATTTTGGCATCTATTTCCTCTTTCTTGACCCAAGGGAAGCCTAAATATCGATTTTGAACGAAATCGGTCCAATAACAAAGAATTTCAATATGGCGGTCACTTTTTAAAATTTTGGCATCTATTTCCTCTTTCTTGACCCAAGGGAAGCCTAAATATCGATTTTGAACGAAATCGGTCCAATAACAAAGAATTTCAATATGGCAGTCACTTTTTATAATTTTGCCAATCATTTCCTCTTATTTGACCCCAGGGAAGCCCAAATATCGATTTTGAACGAAATCGGTCCAATAACAAAGAATTTCAATATGGCGGTCACTTTTTAAAATTTTGGCATCTATTTCCTCTTTCTTGACCCAAGGAAAGCCTAAATATCGATTTTGAACGAAATCGGTCCAATAACAAAGAATTTCAATATGGCGGTCACTTTTTAAAATTTTGGCATCTATTTCCTCTTTCTTGACCCAAGGGAAGCCTAAATATCGATTTTGAACGAAATCGGTCCAATAACAAAGAATTTCAATATGGCGGTCACTTTTTAAAATTTTGGCATCTATTTCCTCTTTCTTGACCCAAGGGAAGCCTAAATATCGATTTTGAACGAAATCGGTCGAAAAACAAAGAATTTCAATATGGCGGTGACTTTTTAAAATTTTGGCATCTATTTTCTCTTTCTTGACCCAAGGGAAGCCTAAATATCGATTTTGAACGAAATCGGTCGAAAAACAAAGAATTTCAATATGGCGGCGACTTTTTCAATTTTTGGCATCCATTTCCTCTGTGTAGAAGAAGATTAATATCGTGGTTGAGCTAGCAATTAAAATATCGATGCCATCATCGACCATCCCTACGCAGACAACAATGTTTATAGGCTTTCGCCTCCTTACGGATCCGAAAGGATGCGTACGCATCCTTACGGATCCGTAAGGACGCGTACGCATCCTTACGGATCCGTAAGGACGCGTACGCATCCTTTCGGATCCGTAAGGACGCGATCCTTACAAGTGTGTCTTATAGCATCGGCATAAATGCGAATCGATCCTCACAGATGTGGTTCCACCCTAAACTGTAACAAAAAAAAATTGTCTGTAAAGTCGGTTTACGGGCGATAGTTTTACGTGATGACGTCATAATGAAACATTGATGAAAAATCGCATACTTTTATGATTTGAATAGAATTATTATCATCACTGAATTATCATTATTTTGTATAATACAAAGAACTTAAAGGAGTTAATTGAAAATTACAATTTTCTCTAGTCACAAGCCGATCGTGCCTCTCTATCGCTTGTTCCGCGCTCTCGCTTGCACTAGGGAAATCCCTATGGCACTGCAGCCGTCGATAACGGCACGAATTTTTCACCAGTGAGAGCACTGAGAAGTGCTCGCAGTGTATAATATTGGAACACACCCATAGTCATAAAAAAAACCGAACATCCTCCTGTGTCTCGGACGAAGTTCTTCGTCCGAGTCCTGTGTTTTCTTCAAGCTATGTGAATCAAGGCATGTCAAAAGCCATCAAATGAAACAAACAACAATCATCAAATCTATGGTTTATCACCAGTTCAAGAGTAGGAAACCCTAGAAAAACATTATCTTAGAAAACCTCTAATTACGGGTCTTTTATCATACCTACACGTTCGAACTAAACTAATGCAATATCATAACTAATAATATAAATGCGAAAGTGTGTTTTGTTGGTTTGTTCTTCAATCACGCCGCAACAGAACTACGGATCGACGTGATCTGTGCATGGGTTGGTATATTTGAGGACCTTTAGAGTGACATAGAGTACTTTTTATCCTGGAAAAATCAAAGAGCTCCCGAGGGATTTTAAAAACTAAATTCACGCGGATGAAGTCGCGGGCATCAGCTACTAAAATATTGTTTAAAAATTAAAACAAAAGTTTCCCACCATCAACGGCGAGTGGCGCGGTGCAGCGGCCGGAAAACAATAGGTAGGTTCTACATATCTATGATATATGGGCTTTGAAATACGCTGCATGAACTTATTGTAGGTACCTACTCTACATAGACGAATGATATAAGCTACTCTACCAGTGTCTCTCCTCAGGCTGGAATCACATCTGTGCGGATCGATTCGCATTTTGTCTATACAGAACTGTCATTTTTCATAGTGTGAGGCTGGCTCCACACTATGGCCTCAATATTGGCCCGAATACTATTCGCCCAACGCGTGGAGCGGGAAATTAGTATTGGCCCCAATACTCGCGCGATTATTGGGACTTCCGCCGTTCTGTGTCGGTTTTTTCAAAGGAATCTGTGCCAATATTCGCGTTCCATCCACACGTTGGGGCCAACATCAGTCTTGTGGCAACGCGCATTGAGTGTGGACGTACCTACAGTGTACAACGAACGAGAATGTCATCTCCAAAATCGCCATCCGAATGTTCGAACGAAAAAGTAATTGAATTTACTGAGCTATACCAAGCTAATCCAGTTATATGGAATGCATACAAAAGGTCATAAAAATAAAAATTTAGTAGCTGATGCATGGTGCAACATTGAAAGAGAGATGGGCAATGGGCATGATTTATTTAATAGAGGATTTAAAAATTCGGCCAAGTGCAAGTCGGGCCTCGAACTTTTAGGGTTCCGTACATATTACCAAATCACTTTTTAAAACTAGATACATACCTGTTTAGATATCTTAGTTCTTAGATAGCACTAAATTAGCATGTTATGGGGGAAAAAACTCCAATTAATTATTAACCTATAGCTCTAGACAATGACACCCCACATGCCAGGGTAAAAAATAAAATTTTATTTCGATTCCTTTTTCACGTATGGGAGCCCCCTTTATTTTTTAATTTAACTTTATTTTTTTATTTGGTGTTATAGCGGCAATAGAGATACACACTTTACTGTCTACCTATTACGGTTTACGAGATACAGCCCGCTGACAGACAGATGGACGGACGGACGGACAGTAGACAGCGGAGGCTTAGTAATAGGGTCCTGTTAGCACCCTTTGGGTACGGAACCCTAAAAAAGAGAGAGCCATTGATGAGTGCGTATCGTTTTTACAGAAAGAAAATTAGTGATAGTACCCTACTCGGTCTGGCCCATCAACAGATGAGATTTATAAACCAAATTGGTTTGCATTTAATATGAGCTACTGTTTTATGGTGTGTCGTCATCCACCATCTTCTTTGACATGGCTTTTTCTTTTTTTTTTACTTACAAGTACAAATTATGAGCTATCAATACTGTAAAAGCGCTGAGAGCAATTTTAGTATCAGACATCTTCACGTTGGCTCTGACGGGACTGAACTAATGTAGGGGCCATAATATGTTCGCGTTCCATCCACACGTTGGGCGAATATTGGTATGAATATTGGGGCCACAGTGTGGAGCCGGGGTGATGGTCGTGTGTACGCATCGAAAATAAATCAAAAAGCTGAATTGATGCGTACATGTGCGTACACAACTCTATGAAAAATGTCAGTTTTGGACAAAATGTGAATTGATGCGCATAGATTATGTGATTCCAGCCTTATACTGTTGTAACAGCACCACAGCGACACTACACTAAAAAATGCGCTGAAAAGACAACATTGGAGTCGAGTGTCTCGCCTCAACTCTAACAGTTTTGTATAGCTGCATCTCTTTTAACCTTAATCTGCTATTTCATGAGATCCATTGATACATATTCTGCGTAAAAAGGAACGTTAAATAATTGTCTATCATTTGACAGTCCACACTCACGGTCTTACGTTCTACGTCATTATAATATATTTTTATTTTTATTTTGTGTAAAATACTAAATTATTTATTATGAATCGATACTATAAAAATTTTATTTTTTAATATTCACATAAAATAAGTACATTTGAACATATATTTTGTTAAAAAAATTAAAGAAGACACGAAAATGTTGAATTTGTTCCCGCGTGTTTCCTTCCCGCGCACGTCTTGCTAGGTGGAAGTTGGTCATGGTCGTCCGCCAAACGGAAAGCCGCCATGATGGCTTTCTGTAAAGTACGTTCAATATGCAAAGTTTCGTTTATGTTTTTCATTAATTGTGACTGAGTGCGTGCAAAAATTAACCATGGGAACGAACTAGAGTGTGTAAAGTGCAGTTTAAGGTCCTTTAGGACCTCCTGGAGGAGCTATAAAGTGTTTTATAAGTGCATTTGTGTGTCGACGCTAGCGTGTTTTGTTCTGTCAACAAAATGTCGAAGCTCTCGTTTAGGGCGAGGGCCCTGGATGCATCGAAACCAATGCCTATATATCTCGCCGAGGAGCTTCCAGATTTGCCGGACTACTCGGCGATTAATCGTGCTGTACCTCAGATGCCCTCTGGTATGGAAAAAGAGGAGGAAAGTGTGAGTATTTTGCGCATTTAGGTGTTAAGTCATCAAAACTACTGTACGTCGGCCATTATGTTTCTGTTTCATACTCCTACCGCTAGGGGCGGTATTTTTAATCGGAATATAGAAATTATGAATTTTGCAAATATAATGTTATGAATGCTATATACTCGTGTAATGTTTCATAAATTCGATGTTTTATTGACTGAAAATTCCAAAAAATAGTACGGCGTCTGTTTTAAAAGCGTTCGTAAATGTGTCAAAATTTGGCGCAATAAAATCGCACATGGTGTTTTCCTTGTACTATAAAGGCCCCATGGTTCACTTAAACGTTGTTTTCTCGAAGGATACGCGTCCTGCGGCGCTGGTTTTTCAGTATTTGCCGCCTGAATTAATACGGAATTTGGGAAAAATTAGGCGAATTTCGCCGGCTACCCGATCATATGTTATTTGTTTACAAACATGCTTTTGCCGGTATGCGTCTATTGACAAAATTTGTACTATTTATTATTAATAAACGATAATAATGTTTACTCGAGGCGCTGATAAGCTAAGATGAGATTGATTTTCCAACATATTATTTTATTGACACTTTTATTTATGTGTATTTTCTATAGACATATTCCGCATCGCGAATTCTATTTTTTACTGGTAGTTATATTTTTATCATTGCAAGAAGATTAAAAGTTATCACGTTTGAATTTTTTATAATAATTAAACAGTTTAAAAAACAATTTAAAAATATTTAAACAAATAAAATTTTAATTTCATAGGCAAGAGCCGGCTTAATAAATGGTTAAAAATCAATTAAAAAAGATTGATTACAGAAAAGCTGCATCAATGCTAGTTTTAATTATGCTGATAGATGATTAGATAAATTTATGGCATTCTTGCTGCAGCAGTGATAATTGCAACAAAAGGGGTACCATAGGTAGGTAGGTAGGTAGGTATACTTACCATCAGAGGTAAATGTGATCTTTGCTGGAATCCAACTTGAGGCCTCCCAATTATAAGACAACAGTGCCAGGATTTAACTGTTATGTTTTCAATGTTTACATTGAAAACATAGTGGTCATGAGTCATAGAACCATTCAAATTTTGCAAAAAAAGTTTGCAGTATTAGAGCCTGTTCAGTGTTCAATAAGTCAGTTTTCTTACAGGAATTACTTTTTCCCATTTATTCTGCCTTTCCAGATTAATGTGTGAATAGTTTAGTTTTTATTAAAACCAGATTTCTTTTTATGTAAAGTATCAAAACTGTTATACTGTTGTAACTGACTCTTTCACAGTATTGCTACAAGCTATTCTTCAATTTACCCATGTAAACCGACTTATTGACCAGACTCTAACAACATGTGAATAGTATAGAATGGATTATTTTATTTGCAAGAATAGAATAGAATAGAAATATTTTTTATTTAAATAATCTTTTTACAAGTGCTTTTGAATCGTCAGGCTCTACCACTGGTTCGGAATGCCCTTCCTGCGGAGAAGAACCAGAAAGAAACCCAGCGGTTGCTCTTTTCAAAACAAGTTTACAATACAATAAATACTATGCTATATATGCTAGAATGTGGGTCTTAGGCTGAGATCTATAGATCATACCTGGCTCTGCTCAAAACTCAAGATAGTATACATATATTCATATATATATATATATATATATATATATATATATATATATATATATATATATATATATATATATATATATATACTCGTTTTAGTAGTAGCTCAGAAAGCTGATTCTGCTGAAAAGAGCCACCAAGAAACTCAGCAGTTGCTCTTTTCAAAGCAAAATGTTACACTATGTAGCTTATCTATCTTGTGTGTGTAGCAAAGCCAATTGCTTCCAAGCAACTTAGTCATCAAGAAATTAATAACTGTATAAAATCTTAAATAGCCTCTACTTATTAAGTGTGTCTTTACACACTGTTTAAACTTGTGTAATGGTAAATTACCAATACCAATGCTTTTATAATCAAGTTATAAAAGAGTATACTCAACCCCTATAAAGGACATCTGCACTTTACTGGCGACTAGATAGTGTTACTAGTTTATGACGGGGTCTAGTTAATACACTTTGTTTTTTATAATAGACCCCCCACTAGGTGGACGATGACATCAAATGAATCGCAGGAAGTCTTTGTATTCTGGCAGCTCAAGACAGAGCCCTGTGGAAGTCCACGCAAGAGACATTTGTCCAGCAGTGGGCATCTATTGGTTGATTAAGAGAGAGAGAGATATAATAGAGATAAATATTGACTAATACTCTACTCTCCCCTTCAAATAAGCGACCAAACCTTTCAGTTTTCAGTCTGCACCTTTTAACTGATAAGCTATTGAGGCCAAAGTTTCAGGTTCTATGGCTCATGTATGGCTATGTTTATCTGGTGGCCTTGGATGTGGCTAGTTACCACCCTACCGTCAAAGATGTGCCACCAAGCAATTGAGCGTTCTGGCATGATGGCATGTAAAAACCGATAAGCAGGAAGGGTTTAAAGTTCACTGCCGTGCCCCTTCTGAGTTAGCCTGCAATCATCTTGACTGTATTGTCACTTCCCATCATGTGAGATTGAAGTCAAGGACTATCTTGTCATTGAATAAAAAAAATAGATCATATATCCAAAAAACCTTAGTGTATTGCAGTGTGAACCTAGCCTATCTGTCTAGACACTTTTGAGGTATTCAGCGTGTAAATCAATCCATGAATTTTATAAATGTCAAAGAAACTTTGTCAGTAATTATCTTGAGACAGCTGCACCTCTGAACTAATTGCGACAAAATTTGACATAGAGATAGCTTGCACCCAGGAGATGGACATGGGAAACTTATTAGAAGTACATACTGGAAATACTGGAAAATCAGAGAGTTTTGAAACCACATCAACAAACTGATGGGTGTCGCCTACTCAGTACAAAATAATAATAATATTTTTGTACATTTTATGTTTGTATTTCATTCAGTTCAGTAGGTGTTGGTGTGTTTGTACACAATGTATGATCTTGAACATATTGTTAAACTAGCTGATGCCCGCGACTTCGTCTGCATGGATTTTGTTCTAAAATCCCTCGGGAACTCTTTGACTTTCTGGGATGATAAGTAGCCTAAGTCACTCTCCAGGTCCTCAGCTATACCAATGCAAAAACTCACGTGTTGCGGCGTGATTGAAGGACAAACCAACAAACAAACACACGCATTTTTTATAATATTAGTAAGGATGATTTTGTAAAGATTCTGTTTGAGATGTGTAGAATGAATTCAGTTCTTGACCTCCCATCTTGATGTAGCAGTATGGAGTTGCTTTTTACATCTATACAAATAAATAAAATTGAAGTGTCAGGTGGTAATGTCAAAATAACAATAATTATAAAAATAAATGTTTTTTCATAATAAAACGTAAATTTTTAACCAACTTCAAAAAAGGAGGAGGTTCTCAATTCGTCTGAATCTTTTCTTTTTACGTATGTTTACCGATTACTCGAAGACGTGTAGACCGATTTGAAAAATTCCTTTTTTGTTTCAAATGGCATACTTCCCAGGTCCAATATAAATTTTATCGAAATCGGTCGAGCGGTTTTTAAAATATCAACAATAAATTAAATACTCTGTATAGTGTGTGTAATGTAGTAAAGCGAAGTCGATTGTTTAAAAAGAATTTTTTATATTAAATTATTAAAGTTTTTGTTTGTCTGTCTATTTGTTTAAGCTAATCTCGGGAACGGCTGGACCGATTTTGACGGGACTTTTCACTGACAGATAGTTGATGTTATAAGGAGTCACAACTTTTAAACCGACTTGCAAAAAATAGAGATGGTCCCGTAAAAATGTCGGGTTCTAACTGCAGGGGTTCTGCTCACGCGGATGAAGTTGCGGGCATTAGCTAGTCTAAATATAGGTACATGTATAAAAGGAAAAGGTGACTGACTGATCTATCAATTCACAGCTCAAACTACTGGACAGATCGGGCTGTTTGGCATACAGATAGTTATTATGACGTAGGTTTGCCTCTAAGGGGGTAAAATAGGGGTTCTAAAAATCGAACTTAACGTGAGCGAAGCCGCGGGCAAAAGCTAGTTCAGCGTATAATGCCGTGATTGTCGACCGAGCCGCGAACTTGCGAGCGAGGATCATGTTCAGATGGTATTGCGGTGGGCGCTCGGGTTACCGGCCCCACTCCCAGGCAGCCCCATGGTATCATTTTCATATGCTATGCGTTTTTAGGGTTCCCTACCAAAATGGTAAAAATGGAACCCTTATGGTGAGACTTTCTCCGTCCGTCCGTCTGTCACAGTCGATTATTTTAATAACTATTGAAGCTATCAGATTCTAAAAATTAGAAATAATTATGGTCAATAGAGGTTTACGTATATTTTACAGGAAAAATAAAACCAACGCGAAAATTATTTTAGTTTAATTAAAAAAGGGGGAAAATCGGGAGTTTGAAATGTAAAAGTAAGATAACTATACCGAGTGGGGTATCATATGAAAGGCCTTTATCTGCACATTCTAAAACAGATTTTTATTTATTTTTATATGTCATAGTTTTTGATTAATCCGACTAAATGCCGAAAAAAAGCCGCCCCCCCCCCCCTCCCTTATCTCCGAAGTTTACCAATCTAAAAATAAAAAATAATTATGGTCAATAGAGGTTTAAGTATATTTTACAGGAAAAATAAAACCAACGCTCTAACTAGCATAGTTTTTTTTATATTAACAATAAACCTCTACAAACAAAGTTAACGATAAATAAGCAAATTAATATAATATTATCGTTTTACTTTTACTTTTGGAGTACGGAACCCTCGGTGCGCGAGTCCGACTCGCTCTTGGCCGGTTTTTTTTAATTTGATGACAAGAATATATATAGCCCTTGACCGTCGCGGTAATTGCCTGATGGCAAGTGGCTATGCAGCCTCAGGCTGAGATGTATAGATCATACTCGGGCTCTGCTCAAGGCTTGAGACTGGGATAAAATGTGACACAAATATGTCCTGACATATATCTGTCTCGTTTGAACTCAGTCTTGAATCTGGGCTGAGTGAGAGTGCCATCTATAGATCTCAGCCTTAGGGCCGATTTCAGCAACGTAAAATAAGTCTTATCCGAGAATAAATTCGATAGTTTGACAGTATTTTCAATACAAAAACTGTCAGAACGCCCAATTTATGCTCAGGATAAACGTCGCTCGACGTTGGTGAAATCGACACTATAATACGGCCGTTCAGAGAATGCGTTCCTGACACGTCGCGATTGAACTGACGACGTAATTTTGTAATGGCGTTGCAGTTACGATAAAAATATTATTGCTGGTTGTTTACCGTTTTAACAATTGATGAGCATTAAAACAACATTATTATATCAATAATCAATGAATGTTATGATATAATTTTGTGCCAAACTGAGTGTCAAATAACTTGGTAAACAATATTAACTGATAGGTGTCAGGAACGCATTCCCTGAACGGCCGTACTTTAAGATGCTAACGGGCTTGGAAGGGGTAAGGCACTAATCGGTTTCTATGGGTCATCGTACCGGAACGCTAAATACCTTGGTGGCACATTTTGAAGGTAGGGCGGTAACTAGCCTAGCCACGGCTAAACAAAACCTCTCGCGGCCGTCTGACAAAGCGGTCTCCTATTCGTGGGGTCGCAGGTTCGATCCCGGGCACGCACCTCTGACTTTTCGGAGTTATTTATGTAATAAACACACAATAAGCAATTAAATATCACATGTTTCAACAGTGAAGGAAAACATCGTGTAGAAACCTGCACTCCTGAGAGTTCTCCATAATGTTCTCAAAGGTATGTGAAGTCTACAAATTCGCCTTGGGCCAGCGTGGTGGACTATGGCCTATAAGCCTTCTCAGAGAGGAGACCTACGCTCAGTAGTGAGACGTTAATGGGTCTCGCGACTTGGTCCGCATGGATTTAGTTTTTAAAATCCCTCGGGAACTCTGACTTTCCGGGATAAAAAGTAGCCTATGACTCTTTCCAGGACCTAAACTATACCCATGCAAAAAATCATCCGTAGCCCTGTTGCGGCGTTATTGAAGGACAATCCAACAAACAAACACTTTCGCATTTATAATATTAGTATGAAGCATGATTACATTTATAAGAAAGCAGATTAGACATTCTGGGAATTGGACATGCGGGGAATCGGACCAAGCGAACTTAGATACGGAGAACGGATACTAGACATTATACATATACGGGAATAGAACTTAACAGACATATTATTCGACATTCGCGGAATTGGACTTACCAGACCATAATGATCTTATCTTTTGCACAGTTTGTTTATTGAAATTTGAATTGTGCATTTAAGAAATTAAATATCACATTCTTAACAGCAGTGAAGGCAAACATCGTGAGGAAACTTGCACACCTGAGAGTTCTCCATAATGTTTTCGAAGGTGTGTGAAGTTCGCTAATCCGCATTGGGCCAACGTGGCGGACTATGGCCTATAACCCTTCTCTGAGAAGAGACTTGCGCTCAGTAATGAGCCGTTGATGGGTTGATGATGATATCCCTAAAAATAATTTATACTCTACTAGCTGACTCGGCGAACTTCGTACCGCCGACTTACCTATATAAATAAAACAAATAAACTATCCCAATCCAAAAAAAACTATCCTATCTTTTAAGTTGGACCAAATTACAGATAGTTACGAAGTTTGATAAAAATCGGTTCAGTAGTTTAGGAGTCTATCGCGGACAAACAACGTGACACGTAATTTATATATATTAAGATTATCTGATGATAAAGCTATTAAGCCCTTATTTTCATCGCTAGAAATACCTACCCTCACTTTACAGTCATTCTGAACACCACTATACAAGGGTTGATATTATGCAATTAATTTACGAGACACCGTCGTCAAAAGGGAAATCGTTTGATACCTGCGCGTACAGGAAGGACCGAAATTACATTGTATTCCGGACTCCCCTAACCCATCGAGCAATACGTTGCGGGAGTTGACTTTGCGTTCACACCTGCTGTGGAATTATCTACAATTTATTTTTCCTTAGCTGTCTTAAACGAGTGTTTTCTCGCAGAATTGTGTAAGCGACGCGCTAAGCACATCGCGTAGGACGTTCTACCGCACATCATACTATTATTATAAATGCGAAAGTGTGTTTGTTTGTTGGTTTGTCCGTCAATCACGCCACAACAGAGCTACGGATCGACGTGATTTTTTGCATAGGTATAGTTGAAGACCTGGAGAGTGACATAGGCTACATTTTATCCCGGAAAATTAAAGAGTTCCCGAGGGATTTTAAAAACTAAATCCACGCGGACGAAGTCCCGGGCATCAGCTAGTTTACAATAAAATCGTGCTACAAGTGGTACCAAATTCTAAAACATCTTAATCGCCCGGAAAAGGTCGTCAGTTACGCGTTACGCCGAAACGTTGTCTGCGATTTGTCTACCTTTAGGAAAAATCATTCTAATATTATAAATGCGAAAGTTTGTTTGTTGGTTTGTTCTTCAATCACGCCGCAACAGAGCTACAGATCGACGTGAAATTTTGCATGGGTATAGTTGAAGACCTGGAGAGTGACACAGGCTACTTTTTATCCCGGAAAATTCAATGAGTAAAAATAAATCCCGAGGGATTTTAAAAACTATTTCCACGCCACCAGTGTAACGATAGCAATCACTTCTGGCTTGGATTGGCTTAATTTATGGCGTTCTTGCTACATCGATGCCTTTTAACCAATAGCGAGAGAGTACCAGCCAATCAGAGGTGATTGCGGTCGTCACACTGTAGCAATCAATTTTTGATATCTCAAATATGGTTGAGCGAAGCAACGGCTGGAGCATGCGTCATACTCGTGAACAGGTGCCACCGGCGGCGGGAATGGGGCTGCTTTCTGTCTGCCCGTCTTTACGTGTATTGAATTGTAGTACGCATTTTTGGAACTTCCCTCATTGTGGAAATATATTATATTTTATTCCAACAAGTTGCATGGGATAAATCGGCTTGACACCCAGCTGTCCACAAGATATTATAAAAAAAACTTATTACAATGTAAATAGCTACATAATAATATTGTAAAATGATTATTTTGAAAATCGAGCAACTGCCGAGTTCCTTGCCGGCTCTTCTCAGCAGAATCCGCTTTCCTGACCGGTGGTAGAGTCACGACGTGACATAAGAGCCACAGGTTGGCTTACGTGAAATAAATAATTTTGAATTTTGATAGCTGTTACAAAAAGATGTTGCGATAAAAGCGTCTTGATACACCTACAGTGTAAGTACAACGAAACACTTGCTGAATGTACGACGCAGATACATCTGCGGCTGAATTATCGATCGTAATAAACGGTTGGCGTGGTACATCAAATGCACCGAACTGTCGCCATTACGCATTGTCCTGCAGTCTTGCGCGTGATGTGTCGCTTGCTATGCAAAATACATTGAATGAAATCCGGAAATATTCGCTCTACAAAATGTTGGGCACCACACCGAACGCGACGTTAATTCAGCTGATGTATTCATAGTAGGCCAGTAAATAAAGCCGTTTTTTTTTTGGTCAACCTCGCACTAAATTTCCGATCCAATTTTATTTTTTTTTAGGTTGAGGGTTACTTACTGACCATAAAAACACAAAATGCTGACAGATCCAGGTGGAGCTTCGATCGCAATCTTAAAGAAAAGTTTTTGACCGATATCTCGGAAACTATCCACTTTAGGGCAAAAGTTATTCAGACCTTTTTTTGTAGAGAATAAGATTTTGCATCTTTTATTTCCTGTAAACTTTTTTGCAAAACTTACCGTTTACGATTTATGGCCCATTTAATGAACCGGTTTTTCGTGTGTGTGTGTTCCGAAACGAAACGATAAACCGGTTCATTAATTGGATCGGAAATGTAATGCGAGGTTAAGAGCGCGTGTAACCCCAAAAAAAATCAGATTTCGCGATGAGATAAAACATAGCCACAACCTCATGTGAGGCGCGACAAAAGAAAGCGTTTTGCGCGGAATAGGAGTGTAGTAAGCGCCAAAATACTTTGTAACTCGTAAAATATTCATTTTCTTTTCAATTCGCTAGGCTACTCTCTTGATAATATCAATCGGACTTTAATGTAAAAATTTTGGCTCTGTAATATGCAACACATTGAAAATAAATGAATATTGGTTAAAAATTAGACCTAACTTCGCGATTTTTTATTATCGGACAAATTTCATCATTTTATGTTTTTGCCCAAACACGTCCCTTGGCAGTATGATGTAATTCTTGCGTGTTTTTTTTCGGATAATTGAAACTTGATCTACTACTGTAAAAATCAAATCTGTTTACTGTTAACGAGCGCACACCCACTCTTAAATGCTTTATTTACTGGACTATAGGTTACTTAAAAAATATTGCGAGCTTATTGAACTTTCAGCGACGTATATTACGCAGGTGTGTTGCGACACTGATACGCACTTATTGGAATTTTTATTTCTCAGACCTTGAATTTGCGCAGTGGGCGATTTATCGATATTCATTTTATTGGTTCATCAACATCAGTCAACTAGTACGAGATCCGGTATAAGAAATTTATACCCTCATCTGATATTTATTAGTGATAAGAAATAAATGATAGATAATATACTCATCGACATATCGCGAATAGGTTGCCTAGTTAAATTGCGTGCGGATAATATTAAATTAATTAAATCTACTCCTCATTGGTTATTATTTTAAAAAAACGTACACTAGATAAGAGAACACACCCAACAGAATTGAAAATGTAAAGGTTGCCTTCTTCCCCCTCTGCGCAACTGTGGAGTTGCCAGGTATAAGCAGGTGAGTAAAATTGATATACTCTCATCAGTTATTTTATCATATTTTATATAAAATTAAAGCTTATTTTATTCTAAATCTTACTGTATTAGGTTGCCTTTAAAGGTTGATCCAATCAATGGTTGCCTAGATTTTAGATGTAAATAGGCAACCTATTCGCGATATGTCAATGAGTATATTATCAATCATTTATTTCTTATCACTAATAAACTAGTGGTTCGCCCCGAACTGAGACCTCGCGGTAACGGTATCCCATGATTATTCATTCAATCGATACATGACGACCAAAACTGACATTATTATTATTATGCCCGTTTTCACCAAACATACCTAAATCATCCCCTATGTAGGAGTCTCTTTACGTAGGTAGCTCCAAAACACAATCGTAAGTCCTAACATCCGTCCCAATGTCCTTTTAGGTGTCCCGTACAGGATCGTGATAAAGAAGTTGACAGTAATCATCACATAACTTATCATAGGTAGCCCGTAAAGGTTAGGGAACGTCAGTGAAAACATTGAATTATTATGTAGGTACTAACGAGTGAAAACGGGTTAGGGGCATCTGTACAAATCGTCATCTATCGACGCGAATAGAAAATATACAAAATGATATTTAACTAAAGAATAATTTTAATTGAATAATATGTTATTATAATATTATGTACCTAAATAATAATGGTCGACGCAAAACTGTTTTTGGGATAAATCGTAGTCGTAACTCCTAGTTCAATGGAATAGTTAATGACTGCGCCATCTATTAGCATTATTGTGAAGCTATGTGAAATTTACTGATGCTCATTAAAAATTAAATAATCTCGTTTCTTTATAATATTCATATAATTTTAGTATTTGTTGTTCAAGTACAGGATACAAGTGAAGTAAGAAAATAAGTACAACTTGAAAATATATAGAAAATTTTCCCAGAGAGCGTCTTCAAGCGAGCGTATTAAATCGCCACTTTGGAAGCCCCCCATTTCGTCAATTTTAGGAAAAAAATTAAAAAAAAAAATACGGTTGTACTCTGTTCCAAATTGTCTTTAAAATGATACACAGAAAACCTATGAATCGCAAATAAAAAAAAAATTTCTTCGCATTCGCTTCTATGAGAGCCCCCCTGAAATAAAGATTTTTATAATCTCGTTTCTTTATAATATTCATATAATTTTAGTATTTGTTGTTCAAGTACAGGATACAAGTGAAGTAAGAAAATAAGTACAACTTGAAAATATATAGAAAATTTTCCCAGAGAGCGTCTTCAAGCGAGCGTATTAAATCGCCACTTTGGAAGCCCCCCATTTCGTCAAATTTATGAAAAAAATTAAAAAAAAAATACGGTTGTACTCTGTTCCAAATTGTCTTTAAAATGATACACAGAAAACCTATGAATCGCAAATAAAAAAAAATTTCTTCGCATTCGCTTCTATGAGAGCCCCCCTGAAATAAAGATTTTTATAACTTTTTAAGCCATTTTCGGCTGGAGGCCATCGGTTTACATATTATATCTAAATTTGAAGTAATTACGTTCAGTAATTCAAAAGTTATAAGGCTCTGACAGACGGACGGACGGACGGACGGACGGACGGACGGACGGACGGACGGACAAGTGCAAATCGCTCTAGTAAACTCAGAGACCTCGCTTCGCTCGGTCAATAACAGATGAGGGTATAAATTTCTTATACCGGATCTTAGATCAAACCTTTTAGTCCGGGAGGAATCGGCGCATGCGTACCGAAAACTATTCCACCTCAATTTTTTTATGCGATCCTCTCCCAATGGCCCTCCTAATTATATAAATGCATGTTGCCAGGGCGCCACCTGGTGCCATATTATTTAAACCGAAATTGTTTAAACAATTGCAAGGAATTATTATTTTTCAACCGGTCAAATTTTTTTTATATTCTTTATTAAAATACCAATAAAAAAGGTCCTATGACTTTTTACGATAAAGTTAATATTTTTAAAGATATGAATTTTTAAAGGTTCGAAAAATCTCAAATTTGGGTACTTTCGACCTATGAAAAATATATTAAAAAAAAAACATAATGTTTTAGTAATATTTTTTTTTAATTCTCTATACGATAGTTAATAATATTGTTAATAGAGATTTAAAAAAATTTCATTGTTTATATCTTTTTTTTAATTGTTAATTTCGCGCGCTCACAAGTATGCGTCGCTTATAGTCTAGATTTCCTTACTTGAGTATTCGGGTAAACAAACACCTCTTGATATAAATATCACTTATTTACACACCAACCACACATTTTGAACTATGTTTAACTGTCTAGATCTGTTCATTAAACACATTCGTTACGATTTACACTTGAATGTTTAGAAAAAACATTCAAATGAATTGAATTATAGTTATTTATGCAACTGTTGTATAATAAGGGGTATTATAGAATAGAATAGAATAGAATAGAAATATTTTTTATTCAAATAAACTTTTACAAGTGCTTTTGAATAGTCAAGGAATCTACCACTGGTTCGGAATGCCTTTCCTGCCGAGAAGAACCAGCAAGAAACTCGGCGGTTGCTCTTTTCAACTTTTCAAAACAAATTTACAATACAGTAAATACTATTAAAACACAAATGTGGGTTTATCACACGAGGCGTAGCCGAGTGTGATAATAGTATCACACTCATGTGATAATATGACACACATATGATTCACATGTGTGATATACCCGCATTCGTGTTTTAATACCCCTTATTATACAACAGTTGCATAAATAACTATTATTCAATTCATTTGAATGTTTTTTCTAAACATTCAAGTGTAAATCGTAACGAATGTGTTTAATGAACAGATCTATACAGTTAAACATAGTTCAAAATGTGTGGTTGGAGTGTAAATAAGTGATATTTATATCAAGAGGTGTTTGTTTACCTGAATACTCAAGTAAGGAAATCTAGACTATAAGCGACGCATACTTGTGAGCGCGCGAAATTAACAATTAAAAAAAAGATATAAACAATGAAATTTTTTTAAATCTCTATTAACAATATTATTAACTATTGTATAGAGAATTAAAAAAAAATATTACTAAAGCATTATGTTTTTTTTTAAATATATTTTTCATAGGTCGAAAGTACCCAAATTTGAGATTTTTCGAACCTTTAAAAATTCATATCTTTAAAAATATTAACTTTATCGTGAAAAGTCATAGGACCTTTTTTATTGGTATTTCAATAAAAAATATAAAAAAAAATTGTCCGGTTGAAAAATAACAATTCCTTGCAATTGTTTAAACAATTTCGGTTTAAACAATATGGCACCAGGTGGCGCCCTGGCAACATGCATTTATATAATTAGGAGGGCCATTTGAAGAGGATCGCATAAAAAAATTGAGGTGGAATAGTTTTCGATACGCATGCGCCGATTCCTCCCGGACTATTTCGTTTTTTGCGCTGTAGGAAAATACGTTTTGTATTATGTTTCGCAGACATAGTATCCTCTGCAATATCATAATCATAATCGTGCGACATAATAGAGACCATAGTACACTGTTCAGAGACAATTGACATCCCTATATTTAAAAAAACCCAGTGGTCTGGTACTTTGTGCGTATCTTCTCCCCGTCCAAGGGATGATCCACTCTTAGTAACCAGGGTGTCTGGGCCTGGCTATTTACGGATGTTCTTTGATGGTTTTTCGGTTGCTTTTAACAGTGCTTGTCAAATTCTCTGTAAAAACATTTATTTACAAAGCGAGGGGGTGGCATGTGCGTTGAGACGTTAAAAGTAATTTATTAACAACAAACATCGCGTCGGACTTCAGTTTAAGGCCAGGGGCAAATAAGCGGGAAAGCACCAACGTACTATACTTTCGCTTCGAGTTGGCCACTTCCTCCCGTCGCGCTTCCCCGCACCGCACCTCAAGTCAGAACCACTTAATACAGATAGCAACGTACCGCTCGCGATTGTCGGTATCCTGTTTTTTCAAACTTTTGTTAAGTTTTTATTAGTTATTTATTGTTGTTTGGTTACTATTGTTCGCGTGTAGTTTTCCACGATGAGTAAAAAACGTGTGGCACTCGGGGACGGCCGCGGTAAAGCTATTGCATAGCATATACGTATTCGTCCGAATTCGGAGCAGCTCGTCTCGATCCGTGCGAGCTTCGTACAGTCTACACGCATACGTCTAGTCGCACGCACATTCACACTGTGCCGAAGTCTGCCGAACTGAAACGACGTTAGACGATGCACGGCTTTCAACGCCGCACCGATGTGCCGGTCGGAATGGGGGTGTTAGGTTTATTTTCGTTACGGAATTTCTTGATTCGGTCGCCGCGCTCTAAGCCCGCGATAAAAGCTATGCAATAGCTTAAAAAGGAAAAATTTGCATAGCGCACACTATTTATTACTTAAATTAATGACTTTCTTCGAAGAGGAGAAAAGTACGAAAATAAAATTCATAATCCTTTGACATTCACCTCATTGCCATGAAATGCATTTCCATTAAAGAAAACTTCCGTCACAGTCGTGGTTACAGTAAAAAATACAATCATTTTTTTGTCAATGGTACATTATGATTCATAATTCAT
This sequence comes from Oeneis ivallda, assembly GCA_029955525.1. NCBI lineage: Eukaryota > Metazoa > Arthropoda > Insecta > Lepidoptera > Nymphalidae > Oeneis > Oeneis ivallda. Next base: position 4,836,383 of record JARPMR010000028.1, read on the forward strand.
AATTTATGAATGACGTCATTTTGTAACTGTCTTTGACAGCTAACTTGAAGCAGACGGGTAGTACTATATAGGTATTACATATATATAAAAGTTATAACTCCTTACTTTCCAGAAAGCTTGAATAAATTCGAGTTTTCATACAAACGTTTTTTAAGGTTCTGTAAATTACCCAACATTTTTAATGGAAATGTAATCGCTAAACATATCCACGCATAGCAATTGATTTTGAATGTTAAAACATCGCAGTGTAGGGTATATTTTCGCTCGTAAAATTTCCTAAATGACCTTGTATGGTTATCATAAAATTATTTAAACAAAGCATACTTACTACGGAATTTCATTCGGTTCGATACGGCGTAGATGCTTAATAAACAGAGACTTTGTGCCCATTAATAATGAACACAGACAATGTAGACTAGTCTAGTTTAACCGACTTCCAAAAAAGGAGGAGGTTATCAATTCGACGGGTTTTTTTTTGTCGATGTTACTCTTCATAACTCCATCTTGAACCGGTTGAATAGAACTATGAAATTCCAACGCTAGCCCGACTTCAACATACTTGTACCAAGTACTATTATATTCTGTGCCTGGACCTACAAACTAAAATTTTGACTAGCGTGGCGCATTCGTTTCATCGTTTCATCATTTTTCTTTAGGCCCTCCCGACTTCAACATACCTTACAAAAATTATTTTATACTTTTCAGTGGCGTTTGAAGTCGGTTTTTTTTTAAAAGAATTTTTATATTTAAATAATATTTATAATATGGATTTCCTCCAAACAACTACTCCTAATGTCCTCCCGACCGAATCCGATCACGGCGGCCAACCTCCTTAGAGGTCAGCCATCTGCGCGGGAGATATTATGGTGCACAAGTGTGAGCGCAAACACAAGTGCAGTCTCTATTCCCTCACTCTCATAGTCCGATGGGACGAAAATCCGACACGACCGGAAAGAGATCAGGCGCAGGACCGACGGCTTTACGTGCTCTCCGAGGCACGGGGGTGACTAAACGCCAGCTTCCTAACTCCGGGCTAGTACTGAGAATTTCTTTGGCAGAAAAACCCAATCCATTTTTTTTAATGGTCCGACCCGGGAATCGAACCCGAGACCTCGTCATCCGTAGTCGAACTACAACTACTACCTTTAAGCTTGTGCTATTCATCAGCAGAGGTACGACAGTAGTGCAACGGGTGGGATTCGAACCTGTCGATATTCTGACCTCACTCTGACCATTGAGCTATTGAAGCTTGATAGATTTCCTGCTAAGCGAAAATTAAAACAAAATAAACAGGAAAATATATTTAAGGCACATAACATTTTAATTTAAACAGGGAAAAAGCAATGCTATATTTAAATTTTTGTGGCCAAATCAATAATAGTCTTGCAAAATCAATGGTCTACTCTTTCCTCATTTACCGTACCTCATATAACCTATATAACCTACTTAGATACGATAACAATAATAAAAATCTTCTGTCTACTAGAGAGTGAATGACATCATTCGTACAGATTAATTGCGTTTGCGAGACAGAGTCCAACTTATTAATTACTAACTATAGTTGATGCTAACCAAGGGCCTCATAAGTAGGCTCAGGACCGCTCAGCGGGCGATGGAGAGAGCTATGCTCGGAGTGTCTCTGCGGGATCGAATCAGAAATGAAGAGATCCGTAGGAGAACCAAAGTCACCGACATAGCTCAGCGAGTCGCGGAACTGAAGTGGAAATGAGTGTGTACATAGTTCGAAGAGCTGATGGTCGTTGGGGTCCCAAGGTGCTGGAGTGGCGACCCCGCACCGGGAAGCGCAGTGTTGGCAGACCCCCCACCAGGTGGGCCGACGACATCAAACGAGTCGCAGGGAGCCGCTGGATCCAGGCGGCGCAAGACCGAGGCCTGTGGAAGTCCATGCAAGAGACCTTCGTCCAGCAGTGGAGGTCTAACGGTTGATAAAGAAAAAGAAGAAGTTGGTGCCCGCGAATTCTTCCGCGTGGATTTATTTTTTAAATCCCGCGGGAATTCTTAAATTTTTCGGGATAAAAAGGTCCAAAGCCAATGTCACTCTCAAGGTCCTCAACTGTACCCATGCAAATAAACACGTCGATCCATAGCTCTCTTGTAGCGTGATTTAAGGACAAACAAACACACTTTCGCATTTATAATATTAATAATTGTAAGACTAGGTTTCGTCGGGGTGGATTTTGATTTTTTTTAATCCCGCGGGAACCCTCTGTTTTCCCGAAAAAAGTATCCTATATGTCCTTTTCCGGGTATTGTGCCGAATTTCGTTGTCGTTAAAGTAAGTTTTATTTGGAGCTTTCAAAACAAAACTAAAAACAATGGAAAAGAACAACGAAAAACACCAACTGTGAAAAGCCGCAAAAAGCTTTTTCAACAACAAAACGCGTGTTTACGAGCTGTTCAAACATAGCTAAGTAATAATGAGTACAGACGGATGCGTCAACTGCTGGGAATCCCGGAGTGGGTAAACAAGAGGGGGTAAACACGCTTATACACATGGCTTATACTAGTATAGGTATCTATATACCCATATTTGCCGTGTGGTGACGGCAGATCAGAATACAGTTGTCACCACCCCTGCTCTTCCCGCGGCTGTCGTACGAGGCGACTAAGGGAATATAACGGAGAACGGGCAGCAGCTTCCTCTGTGCTACTACTGCCATCTACTGCGATCACCAACCCGTCTGCCCCGCGTGGTGATTATGGGCAAACCCTCCCCTTGGGAGAGGCCTGTAGTCCAGCAGTGGACTGTTATAGGCTATTGATTATGATGATGATGATGATACCCATATAGTATGTAAGTTTCTAATATGTATAGTATACATATTTCGCATATTTGCGACTACGAAATAGTGTAAAGTTTTTTGCCATTGTAAGATTCACAGAGAACGCATTATTTTTTTAGTTACGACTAGATCAGTGGTGCTCAACCTGTTTTTCATAGGGGCCATGGTTAGTCATGGTGTCGTGGGCCGCAAAAAGTTAGTCCGCTACCATCTTAGACTGCATCATCAATCACTTACCATCAAGTCTAGCAGTCAAGGACTATCTTGTCATCGAATAAAAAAAAATCCTTTTTTGAAGCCGGTTAAAAATAAATGAATAAATTGCCGTATAATATATTACGACAAATTACCGTATCAATAACAGCACTGCACACCGGAGCGCGGTGTTATGTAGAAGTTAGAACCTATTTACTCAGCGCGCTCTCAATTCTTCTTATAGGCGCGAAATTCAAAATGGTTTAAGGATGATTATACGGGTCTGCCCGCGAAATTCAAATTTAATTTGGTTTTTCGCAATTTGCAAACTAATACGACAAACTAGGCTAATGGCATTTTAATTGCGCCAGTAGAATTATCATCTTCACAGGTTTACATAAAAATCTTTACTTGAAAGTGACCAGTTTAAGAAATTAATCAAAATACTGAGTTGGACGTGCGTTACACACAAATTAGTCGATATTTTGATTAATTTCTTAAATTGGACACTTTCAAATAATTTTTTTTATATAAACCTGTGAAGATGATACTGCCATTGTCGCAATTAGAATGCAATAAGCCTACTTTGTCGTATTAGTTTACAAATTGCGAAAAACCAAATTAAATTTGAATTTCGCGGGCAGACCCTTGTCTTCAACCTTAAAGCCTTTTTAAAAGATATTATTGATTTTTGGCATATGAGCCAACCACAAAAGCCCTACGGGCCACATTGCGGCCCGCGGGCCGCGGGTTGAGTATAGCTGGACTAGATGATGCCCGCGATTTCGTCTGCGTGGATTAAGGTTTTAAATGCCGCGGGAACTCTTTCATTTTCCGGGATAAAATGTAGCTTATGTGTTAATCTTGGGTATGAGATCTTCTTCTTCTTTATCAACCTATAGACGTCCACTGCTGGACAAAGGTCTCCTGCATGGACTTCCACAGGCTTCGGTCTTGCGCTGCTTGAATCCAGCGGCTCCCTGCGACTCGTTTAATGTCTTCGGTCCACCTAGTGGGGGGTCTGCCAACACTGCGTTTCCCGGTGCGGGGTCGCCACTCCAGCACCTTGGGACTCTAACGACTGTATGTGTATGTGTATGGGTATGGGTATGAGACATTATATCACCATAGAATTATAATTTATAACGCATAGAGAGACAGTAGCCGCGCGCGGAGACACTTTCATGGAGGCCTTCAAAGGCTCCCTACGCACGCACGTGTCAAATTTCAGCCAAATCGGTTCATTCGTTGTGACGTAAAGAAGTAACTTTCATCCATCCATCCGCACAAAATTACGCACTTCTAATGTACGTAAGGGTCTGAACCACATACATTTATCCCAAACTGACTAAGTTTTTTTTTACAAAGAATATTATAGTCAAATTGAAGTTGACTAATATCCTCCTTTCCCCTCCAACTAAGCGGAAAGCTTGTGCTAGAAGTGGGTACGACAATAGTGCAACGGGTGGGATTCGAACCTGCGACCTTTCAGTTTCAGTCCGCACCTTTAACCGTTGGGCTATTGAGGCTCTTAAAATTATTAACTTCCAGGCGCCAGATGTTTACGTAGGTACCATTGTGTTTGTTTGGTAGCCAACTCATGCGAAGCCGGGTCGGGTCAGCTATAGTATAGTATTCAATAAAACCGCTTTTTACGTGGAATCTAAAACATGCCTTGCTCAAAGGCGTGACATAATACTCGTATAAAGTTGACTTCTCTAAATAAAACCGGCCAAGTGCGAGTTGGACCCACACACAAAGGGTTCCGTACCATCGTACAAGATTTAACACGAGCTATTTTTTAGATCGAGTAAGAAATTTCCCCCTCTTTCATTATTTTTTAACTTTAAAAAAAAAAGTTATAGCGGCAATTTTCATTTTTAGGGTTCCATACCAAAATGGTAAAAATGGAACCCTTATGGTGAGACTTTCTCCCTCCGTCTGTCACAGTCGATTATTTCAGTAACTATTAAAGCTATCGACATGAAATTTGGCATAGTTATGTATAATAGTGGCCCAAAATCATTGGAATAAAGAAAAATCGAAAATTATTTTTAGTTTTAATACAAAAAGGGGGAAAATCGGGGGTTTGAAATTTCAAAGTAAGATAACTATACCGAGTGTGGTATCATGTAAAAGTCCTTTACTTGGGGATTCTAAAGCAGTTTTTTATTTATTTCTATATATAATAGTTTTTGAGTAATCGGCCAAAATGTCGGAAAAAATACCGTCCCCCCCCCCCCCCCCTTATCTCCGAAGTTTACCAATCGAAAAATCTGAAATAATTATGGTCAATAGAGGTTTATGTATATTTTACAGGAAAAATAAAATCAACGCGAAAATTATTTTAGTTTAATTAAAAAAGGGGGAAAATCAGGGGTTTGAAATTTCAAAGTAAGATAATTATACCGAGTAAGTAAGATATTTTTAAGTAGCTACCTATATCATAATTATTATGTATTTCATGAGAACGGCATTCCGAACCAGTGGTAGATTCATTTGACGATTCGAAAGTACTTTGTGAAAGTTTATTTGAATAAAAAAATATTCTAACCTATAGGCACCCTTTGGGTGCGGAACCCTAAAAGCATCCTATTGTCTTTAATTAAGGCATTCCACCACGTTCGTTCGTACGGAGTATGCTTATTTAAATTCAAATAAAATTACATCCTCGTTCATACGCAACGTATGCAGCATTGAATTTTTGAAATCAATTAATTTGGGATGTATGCATCGATGTATGGTTCAAATAATACATCGATGGATGTATGTTAAAAATTAATTATTTCTTATTGATTATATTTATCGGCGCCAGGATGTCCTATATCATGGGGTATTATGGCTGAGCTAGGATATGTGGGCGTATATTGAAACGTGACAACTGAATTCTCCTTTGAACACAAAATTATAATCTCCAATTAAACAAATCAGTCAATCACAATATGATAATTCTTCCGACAGTTAAATAATCCACTTTGAGCAGTAATTTCTTAGATCAGGATATTTAAACCAGCGCGGCGGTTCGTCGCCGTCGTGGTGCGCCGGTCGCCAAGAGATTGTTTTCTAATGGCTTCCTTGCTACCATCGACGCAACGCGACGCTCCGCTAGAGGGCCTGCCAGTGCCCTCTGGTTATAGACGCGCCGTCATATTTATTACTAGCTGATGCCCGCATCTTCGTCCGCGTGGATTAATCCCGCGGGAACTCTTTGATTTTTGAACGGGATGCCTATGTCACCCTCCAGGTTCTCAACTATATACCTATCCAAAAAATCACGTCGATATTTATATAATAAATGCGAAAGTTTGTGAGGATGGATGGATGGATGTTTGTTACTTTTTAGGCCATAACGAATGAAACGATTTGCCTGTTTGGAATGGAGATAGCTCATACCCAGCATTAGCAAATAGACTACACATTATTCCGGAAAATTAAACAGTTCCGCGGGAATTACAAAACATTAATCCAATTGCTTTAACGGTGAAGGAAAACATCGTGAGGAAACCTGCACACCTGAGAGTTCTCCATAATGTTTTTGAAGGTGTGTGAAGAGTGGGTGTGCGCTCGTTAACAGTAAACAGATTTGATTTCTACAGTAGTAGATCAAGTTTCAAGTATCCGAAAAAAAAACACGCAAAAATTACATCATACTGCCAAGGGACGTGCTTGGGCAAAAACATAAAATGATGAAATTTGTTCGATAATAAAAAATCGCGAAGTTAGGTCTAATTTTTAACCAATATTCATTTATTTTCAATGTGTTGCATATTACAGAGCCAAAATTTTTACATTAAATTCCGATTGATATTATCGAGAGAGTAGCCTAGTGAATTGAAAAGAAAATGAATATTTTACGAGTTACAAAGTATTTGGCGCTTACTACACTCCTATTCCGCGCAAAACGCTTTCTTTTGTCGCGCCTCACATGAGGTTACGGCTATGTTTTATCTCATCGCGAAATCTGATTTTTTTTGGCGTTATACGCGTTCTTAAGTCCGCCAATTCGCATTGGGCCAGCGTGGTGGACTATGGCCTATAACCCTTATCTGAGAAGAGACCTGCGCTAAGTAGTGAGCCGTTGATGGGTTGCTAATGATGATGATGATGAATCCACGCGGAAGAAGTCGCGGGCATCACCTAATAAAAAAAACTTGAGAGGTGTGAAGGGACACCCGGATGGAACGCAGTTCCTTTCGATTAATTAATTTGGCATTGTGTTCAACATTTTCACACTACAATATTAGATCTCCGTAGCCTTGTGGTTTCGACAGTCGCCTAACAGCCAAAGGTCGATGGTTCGAATCCCAGCTCGACAGACCGAATTTTCCATTTTCAATTTTATTTTAAACAATTTCTACATGTCCTTCTGGAACCACATGTAGAAATTATTTAAAATAAAATAGAAAATAGAAAATTCAGTATGTCGAGCTGAGATTCGAACCATCGACTTTTAACTGTTAAGCGACTGCCGAAACTCAAGGCTACGGAGACCCAATATTGTACCGCGAAAATACCGAACACAACACATTCAAAAAAGTGTCGGTTTCAAAGTTAAAAAAATAAATTCGCTCCATTAGTCTTGAGACGGACTCCACGCTAGCTTTTCAGAGGATTTTGTTAAATGACACGTGATTCATTTGAAAGGTATGAAACCTCTCAAGGGATTCCTTTCATCAAAGGTTAGTTGTAGCAATATTTTAACCGCCATTGAATTGCGAATGTTGACGATATTTCTTGTGGAAAGTTGCGTTTTAATTCGGTAGATTTCAAGATTAATGGCGTTCTTTTGAAGTTCTATGGTTGTGGGTATTTTTAAAAACAAGGGTTAGGGCTAACAAGACACACTATCACGATGCGGTGTCATAAGTCATCACCGTGCCGTAAAGGCCTTCCCACACTATCGACTCAACCTCATACCGACGTCTCAGCTCCAACAACCAACAATATACAAACGCTTTGTATGTTGTTGGGTCAGACAGGTCAAACGGGCAGTTTAGGTCAGTCGGACGTCAAACGTTAGACAAACGTCAGATAGACTACATACGAATACGACAGACAGAATAATTATAATTACATATAAATGCGAAATTGTTGGTGGTTTGTCCTTCAATCACGGATCGACGTGATTAACTACGCACAGTTGTGTACTTGGAAAGTGACATAGGCTGCATTTTATCCCGGTACCCGCGGCAAAAGCTGACGTCGATATAATAAATGCGAAAGTGCGTTTGATTTTTTGCATGGGTATAGCTAGGGACTTGGCGAATGACATATTAGAGATCTACTATCCTGAAAACAAAACAGAGAGTCACTAATCACTTTCAAAACTACCTATGATATTACTATTACGGTGAATATAAATTGATGTCCCATAAATATAACACCTATAAAATGTAATATTGGATTGTCAAATATTATCCATTATTATCATAAAAATAAAAATGTCAATAGTGTCATAAAAGTTCCAAGGTTTCCATACAACTACTCGTAAGTATTACGATTTACGTATGGGTGTTACATAAACCATGCCCGTAGTATCAATGAGATGAAATTATCCGCTCGCCTTGGCGTGTTGGCTGGACCTTGAGAAACTTGCGTAGCGTCCGCGCGTTAGGCGCTGCGCAAACGTAGACACTTTGTTCCCGACACGGGACACTAACGGAGACCGTTGTTGCTGTGTCCGGTGTCCGAAACCGGACACAGTTGCCGTCACCGGACACAATAGGGTATTTTACTCCTAGTGAGAAATCTATATATATAAAAGAAAGTAGTTTCACTACTTATAACTCAAGAACGGATGAACCGATTTGGCTGAATATTGGTGGAGAGGTAGCTTAGAACCAGGAGACGGGCATAGGATACTTTTTATCCCGTTCGACTGCGTTTCCGTCGTGTCACTATAAAACGTGGTATAGGAAAAACGCATCTGACATGGAATAACAAAACGCAAATGACAGTGGAATAACAAAACGTAAATGACAGCTAAACGTAATATTGTCTTTGGTTAATTAAGGTAAAAAATTTGACAATTATAAAAAGTGTTACAATAAAGCATTACTGATATTATAAATGCGAAAGTGTGTTTGTTTATTGGTTTGTCCTCCAATCACGTCGCAACAGAACAGCGGATTGATGCGATTTTTTGCATGGGTATAGTAATGGATGTAGTAGTGGTTCCTCAGACCGGGAGAGCTACTTTTTAGCTCGGGTAATGAAAGAGTTCCCGCGGGATTTTTAAAAACTAAATCCATGCGGACGAAGTCGCGGGCATCAGCTAGTAATAATCTAAAAATATAAAAATAAGATAGCTTAGGCAATAAGGAATCGGGAAGTGGAAGTTTCAGTTCACAAAATTATAAAATAAATTTTATATTTAATTACAACTTTTTTTTGACTTTTTTGTCTGTGCTACAAATATGCGAAACGTCAAACAATTCCCGCCATTACACTACGTCATATGTCAGTAGTATATATAGTTCATCCGCTAAATAGTTTGCAGTACAAATACACGGTATTTTAGAGACTATGTGAAAATAAATAAATACATTTATTCATTTAGTACCATCATTTATTTAAATTTTTTTAGATTAATGAAAAATACAAAATCAAAATACTGGTAGTATTAGATCTGGACTTTATATACATATACTATCATCATAATACAGCCCACAAACATTTAGCGTGACGCACTAAAGTACACAGTGGGTAACATAACTTCATAAGTCGCGCCGCCTTCGGCATGTACCGGCGGTCGCTATGTGTGCTTTACAAAGGGCGCCAACCATTTGAGCGAACGAATTTACTGCCCTTACGACGTCATCACATCGTCTGACGTGAGACGTCTAGCGTTTACGCGCGGAAATTTAAAAGGCAAACTTTAAATGCATTATTTTGGTAGGTACTTATCGATTGAATAAAATTTTAGTAAATTTTCTAGTAGTATATTATCACCTTAGAATCAAATTTAGACACTTTTCAAATAGAGTAAAATACCCTATTGCTGTCAACAGTCCCCAGTTGCTATTTCTACTGCAGTTTGGTGTTTTCCGTCAAATTCTGTTGTGTTTGTGTCAGTTGTTATGTGCAACACAGGCGACTGTGTGTAACTCGTCCAAATTGTATGGTTTGTTAATGTTGCTTGTATCTTCAACTGATAACTTTTTGGTAAGATCTATGGATAGCACTCTCACTCAGCTCAGACTCAAGACGGAGTTAAAACGAGACAGATTTATGTCGGGATGTATTTGTGTCCCATTTTAAATCTATATTGAGCCTTGAGAAGAGCCAGAGTACGATATACAGATCTCAGCCTGAGTGTCCAGGCTTACATCGAACACTTTTTGAGTGGAAGCAAATGGATACAAAAAGTGTCAAGTGATTTTTTCAATTTTTTTTAAAATTATGGCTTGTATCCGCGACATAGGACTCAAAGTGTCTACGTTTGTGCAGCGACTTTAGGCGACTGATTCAAGGGCGATGAACTTCGGAACTTTAGGGTTTTAAAAAGTGTTCTTTTAGAAGCTCATGAAAAATCATAGCAATTAAAGATTATAACACTAACTGGCTTTTGCCTGCAACTCCGCTCACGTTCAGTTACATTTTTTAAGTACCTAATTTACCCCCTAAGGGGTTGAACTTTCAAACTGAGCTGCGCATTGATAGATCAGTCAGTCACCTTTTTAACCGACTTCAAAAAAGGAGGAGGTTATCAATTCGTCAGATTTTTTTTTATGTATATTCACCTATTACTTGAAGACGCTTGAAACGATTTGGAAAATTATTTCTTTGTTCATTCAAATTCAATTATGATTTATTTGCTACGTTGAGTAATAAGATCTTAAACAATTATTATCTAAGCGCTTCAATCTGCCACAGAGTTGTATGCAAAAGAACAGTCACACAAAAGTTGTTTGAAAGGGTATACTTCCCAGGTTGTCCCATTGAAATTTTATCGAAATCGGTCGAGTCGTTTTTAAAATGTCAACAATAAATTACATACAGTACCCGGCGATATATATTGCACATCGGCCTTTGGAATAAAACGCTATTCTATTCTATTCACAGTTCGACTGCATTTTTTTATATATATGTTACGTGATGTGCTCGCCGATTGTGAAGAGATTTCAGTAATTAGGTACTACGTGAATTTCTGGCTATTCCTTGCAATAGAATAGAAATAGCGTTTTATTCCAAAGGCCGATGTGCAATATACATCGCCGGGTACTGTACTTTTTTTTATATTAAATTATCCTTTTAATACAAGATAAAAAAGCGTGGGTATGACTCACTCGCAGACCGCAGTGACGTAGTAGTAGTACTATTATATATTCTGTGGTAGTAGGTACTATTATATATTAATATTCTGTGTCGCAGTCCTAACCACTGGGCTTGCTATCACCGTTAGGTAAACTAAAGCAAAATATTAAAATTGAATTATAAGCTTACTATCGCACCAAAGCCACAAAAAGCCGAAACTTCTCCCTCTATGTTTTAATATTATAAATATTCCGTAGTAAATTGAATTTCACCCCTAAAGCACGGTAATATTATGTATAGGTAATATTACCGTGCCTAAAGTGTCATTACTCATTTACGAAACTCGTGACTAAATAAATATAACACACTTATATTTAGTTTGAAACATAGTAGCTCTAACAATGTTGAGAATTTTTGTACACGGTGTTAATTACAAGAAATATTACTAACATAGTTCTTAAGTATATATTTAGTTTTGAATTTTTGTATACGGTGTTAAGTATAAGTATTAAATGGTATTTGTTAGGAAAGTAAGGATTGCTGATGATAATGATGATGTAAGAGCGAAAACAGATCCCTTACACGTGTGACCTTTCACGTAATACGCCAAGAGCACTACGTTCCGGGAATTAAATACATACCGAGAGCTTCCTTGTTGAAAGCTCGCTAGGGATGGAATTTTATAAAAATATCATAAAAGATAGTCCAATCGCGCGTCGCAGCGTTCCTAGAATTCTAGATGTATATAATCTGAATCTCGGAAACGGCTCCAACGATCTTCATTCTTCATGAAATTTAGTATGCAGGGGGTTTCGGGGGCGATAAATCGATCTAGCTACGTTTCATTTTTAGAAGAGGTCGTTTTATCCGTGTTTTCAGGCAGTGAAAAACCCCTTACAATATCATTAGAATACGAAGGTAAATTTCGCTATCATCTTTAAAGTTCCAGTAGCTCGGAAAATCGGGCTTTCCCGAAACCACAGACCAGACGGTTGTATTTTCCACTAGGAATTTTATTATTATTATATATAATTTCCAAAAAACACGATTTACCAAAAAAAAAAAGGTCACCCAGATATTGTTAATAACGCCGTTTAGAAATCATACAGTTCAATCGAGTTGCAGCTGATCGTGCCTAGCGCTGGAATCACTTTATAGTATTTTATTCTATACAATTGAAGACTATATAAATGACAAAAAAACGTGGATATAATTCGCTCCAGCGATTCATGAGACAGTAATAATTAACCTTTGTAACAATAATTCTTTACTATTCAGTGTTTCTACATTATTTGTGTCTGTCTTAAAATGAGTAACTATTTGAATATTAGTATTCAATTCGATGCCTTAACATGGGTAGCATATATAAGTATGTCTCGCATTTTTTAAACATTTCTGTGGTGGTGTCGTGTGATGCGATGCGGGTTGTTACTTGTTACGTTCCCTCAAATATGGTTGACCGAAGCAACGGCTGGGTCATGCTCAAAAAACGCGCATGCAACAAGAATGCCATAAATTCAGCATCAAAGTTGATTGCGATCGTCACAATATGGCAATCATCTTTAAACAACCCCACAGTAGAACGCCGTAAAGCTCAGTGTGGCATCGTAGGTACTCTATTGTCATTTCACCTCATCCCCTTTCACCCCCTGCCTGACACCCCCTTTTGTCGAACGTGCAAGTCGGTTACATACCCATGTTGATAAAGGTATCCCCTATGCAAATAACCATTGGAGGCCATTTAATATTATCGGGGCCCTTTTGGGCGTGAAATGGGCTTACCTCGGCGATATAATTAATCCAATAGGTCACGATACCGTCGTTTCCAATTTATCTTTTGTTTATTTAAATCTATTGCCGCGCCCGCCTAGTAGCGTCAGGCCCATAAAGCTACATCTTCATGTGGTGTTATTAGGGCGAGCGAAGCGAGCCCTAACTCTATCCCACAACCTGAGCATTTTTGTGGTACACTTTACTGAAAAACTATCACGCCTATAGATTTGTGCTTTAACATAGTAATTTAACTTCATATCCAGATGTGTTATCTGTCAAAAAAAAAATTCAATACCCATTAAAAAAATTAACATTAACAATTTTGTATTCATTGGATAGAATGTTATTGTACTACTAGGGCTTGCATTCGAATATTCGAATATTCGAATTATTCGAATAATATTTCTTGTCGAATATTCGAATATTAAATCTGCTATATTCGAATATTCGACCAATTTTCCGAAAGCCCAATTCGGAATATTGATCGAAACATGTACACATGTCGCAGACATTTTGTGTGATTCCGCCGTTTACATACGGCGTCGTCAGTTTAGAAACGCTCGCTGTTATGTAATGCCGCGGCAAATTGAAGTATTTAGTTCTGTTTCTTATGCCTAACAAGTACTATGTTCGCCAAAATCTAAAGTTAGGTATAGGGTGTATAACCCTAAATACATGAACGGTCGGGTGGTAGTGTGAACAGTCAGGTGTGTGTGAAGAGTCTGGTGAACATTTAGGTATATTGGCCAAACGGAACCTAAGTGCCCGGCCTGTGGCCGGGCACCTGACTGTTTATGTCGAACTCCAACCTACCCTAACTTAAGAGGCAGATTCGTGGCCCTGGTGCTTGGGAATTGCGTAGATTCGCAATAACTACATCTAAAACTACAGTTAAATTCATCGCCTCCAGGCGATGGATATGGGGAGTCCGTCGCCTAAGGGAGTCAGGTCCTCGGGCCGGGAGACACACTTTGTTCCTTGTGTGCCTCAGATAGAGAGATGAGTGAAGAACTCTGTGTTTGAGAGGAGGGTCTGTCTTGGCAGGCGCCGCTGGCTGGGTTGCGTGAACGTGATTATGGTCCCGTTGCCCAGTCACCAGGCGATGAGAAGGAACACCGTGGGGTTTTAGTCAGTTAGAGTCCGACATAACTGTCGCGTAATCCCGGGGGCGGTGGTATCCATGATGGATTTCCCCACGTAAAAAAAAAGGTATATTGGCCAATTGGAACCTAAGCGGGCACCTGACTGTTCATGTCGAACCCCAACCTAAGCTAATTTTACAGGCAGATTCGTGGCCCTGGTACTTGGGAATTGCGTAGATTCGCAATAACTGTATCTAAAACTACAGTGAAATTAAAACAATTGAACGAGTTGTCATTTTGCCTTCGGCATATTACATAACAGCGAGCGTTTCTAAACTGACGACGCCGTATGTAAACGGCGGAATCACACAAAATGCCTGCGACATGCACAAAATATTACTTTTAAACTCCGCGCGCAACATAATGCTTAGAATTAGAAGACAATAATTATGCTTAGAAGAAAGCAGTGATGAGGTCAAGGTTGGAACGCGCTTGCCTAGAAGATACCTATTCACTCTTGCCTTGAAGGTTCTTAAGTTGTACGTGTAAGTGTAAGAATAAGCCAAAGTTAGATGATAAGATTAAAACGCATTTTAAGCTATTGCATAGCTTTTATCGCGGGCTTTGAGCGCGGCGACCGAATCAAGAAATTCCGTAACGAAAATAAACCTAACACCCCCCACTCCGACCGGCACCGGTGCGGCGTTGAAAGCCGTGCATCGTCTAACGTCGTTTCAGTTCGGCAGACTTCGGCCCGGTGTTTGTGTGCGTGCGACTAGAAAATGCTATGCAATAGCTTTACCGCGGCAGTCCCCGAGTGCCACACGTATTTATTTTTGTGCAATGTAACATTAATCTGATTCTGATCTCATTATTTCTTCTTCTTTGTCGAACGATAGACGTCCACAGGTCTCTTGCATGGACCTCCACAGAACTCGGTCTTGTGCCGCCTGAATCCAGCGGCTCCCTGCAACTCGTTTGATGTCGTCAGTCCACCCAGTGGGGGTCTGCCAACACTGCGGTTCCCGGTGCGGAGTCGCCACTCCACCTTGGGACCCCAGCGACCATCAGCTCTTCGATCTGTGTGCCGCGGCCATTTCCACTTCAGTTTCATGACTCGCTGAGCTATGTCGGTGACTTTGGTTCTCCTACGGATCTCCTCATTCCTGATTTGATCTCGCAGGGATACTCCGAGCATAGCTCTCTCCATAGCCCACTGAGTGACCCTGAGCCTTCTTATGAGGCCCACAGTTAGCGACCAATTCTCGGATCCGTAAGTCAACACTGGCAACACGCACTGTTCTTTTAGTGACTTAGAAGACTTTCGTCTTCAAGCGCTGAGGGATTTTGGACGAGAAGACATCTCGGAGATTCCCAAATACTGCCCAGCTGAGTTTGATTCGGTTGTTGATCTCTTTCTCAAAAACCTGTTGAGGATTTGATCCCAGAGCCAAACTGACCCGACACTATACCGAAGATATCCCGGACGTCAGCCTATACGAGATTAGTATGGCTCAAGCAGCTCAAGAACAACAAGGCGCCTGGTGATGATGGAGTCACTGCAGAACTCCTGAAAGCAGGTGGAAAACCGGTACTTAGGTCTTTCAGCGATTGTTCAATTCCGTCACCACGCCGCTGCATCCGCCGGAAGCATGACACAGGACTAGGCGTCCTAGGACTATGAGAAAGCCTGCGATTTGATGGAAACTTGGGCCTTATTGAGGTCGCTGCAGAAATGCCGGATTGACTACCGGTATATCCAAGTGTTGAAGTGCTTGTATGAAAACGCCACTATGTCAGTACGTATACAGGACCAGACTACGAGGCCAATCCACTTGCAGCGTGGAGTAAGACAGGGAGACGCAATCTCCCCAAAGCTATTTACCGCTGCATTGGAGGACGTCTTTAAGCTTCTGGATTGGAACGGACTTGGCATCAACATAAACGCTAAGTACATCACTTGCGATTTTCCAATGACATAGTCGTTATGGCAGAGACTCTGAGCGACCTCAATACAGTGCTCAACGATCTCAGCACGGTTTCTCAGCGTTGGGCCTAAAGATGAACATGAGCAAGATGAAAATCATGTCCAATGCTCATGCTCCACTCCACCCTCGTTAAGAATATTGCACTTGACATTGTGCACGAGTAAATAATATACCTGGGACACACAGTCCAGCTAGGTAGGTTCAAATTCATAATTTCTAATACTGAATAAAACCTATTTGTATTCTATCAACATTGAAAATCTTTCTTTTAAATCTTTGAAGATTTGTAAGTACAATACAAAGTTAGTAGTATGAAGAACCAAAAATAATGTTTAGAATTTAGTTCTTTATTTCTAGTTACATGATTAAAAGATTTTAAGCAAGTTGTTCTTTTTGTAATTGATTATTTGATTTTCTTCTTCTTCTTCTTTATCAACCGATATACGTCCACTGCTGGACAAAGGTCTCTTGCATGTACTTCCACAGGCCTCGGTCTTGCGCCGCCTGAATCCAGCGGCTCCCTGCGACTCGTTTGATGTCGTCGGTCCACCTGGTGGGGGGTCTGCCAACACTGCGCTTCTGCTATTTGATTTTATTGATATATAAATATTATTACAATACTCACACTCATATCTCAGTTTATAAGACTGAGTTATGTTGTGGTTGTCTTGTTAAGCACCAACTTTTCATATTTTTTGGAGGACTGAATTAGTGCCATAACAGTCAAATTCAAAACAGTTCTTTAATTTTTAAGTAAGATTTTGTTTTGATTCAGAGATATTAGATTCAAAGTAAGAGATTGGCAGTTAAAAACGTGATTATTATAACATCTTTTGTTTTTTTTAATTATTCGAATATTATTCGAATAATTCGAATAATACCCGAAAAAAAGTCGAATATTCGAATACCAAAATTTTCGAATATTTGCAAGCCCTATGTACTACTAACGCCATCTGTTAGTAAACCAGAGTTAACATCGCTGCAACAGAACATTATATTACCCGTTAGAAAAACTCCGCGAGCCCTCACAAAGCTCAGCTTTTTGCTAGTATATGTCCTGGATGGGCGATGGCTCGGAATGTAAACCGCGTAAGTAATTCAAAAACGTAAAATTTTTCTTAAAACCTGCAGCAATAATGCTGAGCTTGTACCTATTTGCTTTTGCAACGTATGGTTGTAAAAGCCGATTTTAAAATTGTTTATTTTTGTGTGTTTCATAATTATTTATTCCATGTGTAAGCATATGTAAGCAAATAAACTTATTTTCTTTCTTTCTTTCAAAAAATGCAAACCAAAGAATCCTAAAATGCAAACTTTACAGGAGAAGCAAAAAACGTATCAGTTATTCAAAAGTAGCGGCATCTACTCAGAACTCAGTACCTTTTGCTAAACTAATAATTTTGTTATTTTGTGTTTGAGCTTATATCCATCTTATAGGATACAATATAAAAGGTTTTAAGTTTTTTTGATATACGAGTTACGAGGTTTTCAGTAAAGGCCATCGATAGGCTGCCGTAAGATTACTAAAATGCCGTAAAATTAAAAAACTTCTTGGCCTGAAGCACTTGGCCTGCGAGGTGGACTATGGCCTATGTCCTTCTCATTCTGAGAGGAGACCCATACCTAAAAGTTGGCCCACGATGGGTTGCAAATTTCAAAAGAACAATGAATAAGAACAAACAAAACAAACTTCAAGCTCTTCAAGCGATTGTTGCTCTTTTCACCAATCATACCTAAATCATCCCCTAAGCAGGAATCTCTTTACGTAGGTAGCTCCTAAATACAATCCTTTAACCAATTTCATTTCCACCTATACCTATGTGTTCCCTAAAGGTTCTTAAAGACGAAATTGACAGAAAGCCACCTTAGCTTAGGTAACGTTGGTGAAAACGGGCATGACTCCCATTGAGCTCGTTTCTCGGAAGTCAGAACAGAATAGGTAGGTATTTACAGCTTAATACAAAGTCAGGTCCTTTAATATTTTCACAACATAAAATGATTGCTATTTCCTTGAAAATAAAGTTTATATTTGAATAAAATTCAATGTATCGATTGATATGAATGGAATTTTTATACAAACTTGTGAAGGTACTTTGAAGGTATGATGAATTTGATACATATTTACGAGCCGATTTTATTTACAATGTTAAGACGACAGTCCTTTCTTCTTACACAAATAGATAAACCTCCTAAGCTATAACCCGACTTCTTAGGTACGTTTCTGCACACGCGGGGCGTGGTACATTCGCGCTAAATTCAAACATTATTTTATGGCCAAGTATGACAGCGTTCACGCGGACGCGCCGCGTGTGCAGAAACGTACCCTTAAGCGTTAAGGTCATACAAGGGACATTGCAAAATTTGCAAATGTGTGTCTACCATTACCTACTTATTTACTTGAAAGGCTAAAGTACCTACCTTAGTTGGATATTTAACAGAACATCCACTTGAAATATACTTAATACTAGCTGACGCCCACGACTTCGTCCGCGTTAATGTAGTTTTTAAAATCCCTCGGGAACTCTTCGAATTTCCGGGGTAAAAAGGAGCCTGTGTCACTCTACAGGTCCTCAACCGTACCCATGCAAAAAATCATGTCGATCCCTAGCTCTGTTGCGGCGTGATTGAAGGACAAACCAACAAACAAACACACTTTCGCATTTATGATTATGTATTAGTAAGGAAGAATTAATACTTTACGATAATAAAGGCGATCTAATTAAATTTTAGAACACAAAAGCTACTATTGTGACTTAAATATGATAGTTAGATATTATATTCCTTCGGGGACTTTTTTGTAGAGAATAATGAATAATTTAATCATTTATTACATAATTTTTATGTGTCATCAATAGTTTTCTCAGCACACGCCAAATAATGCATTTTATAGGCAAAATTTTCCTACTTTGGGTTACATTTTTTTTCATCATTATCAACCTTTAGATGTCCACTGCTGGACATAGGTCTCCTGCATGGACCTCCACAGGCTTCGGTCTTGCGCCGCCTGAATCCAGCGGCTCCCTGCGACTCGTTTGATGTCGTCGGTCCACCTAGTGTGGGGTCTGCCAACACTGCGCTTACCGGTGCGGGGTCGCCACTCCAACACCTTGGGACCCCAACGACCATCAGCTCTTCGAACTATGTGCCCCGACCATTTCCACTTCAGTTTCGCGACTCGCTGAGCTATGTCGGTGACTTTGTCGGTGACTTTAGTTCTCCTGCGGATCTCCTCATTACTGATTTGATCTTTGGGTTACATTATTGCAATTTTCTTAAAGATCTCTAATTTTTTTGAAAATAAATTATAGCCTATGCTACTTCCTGATAAGTGATAACTTAGCTTTCCATTGGTGAAAAAATTGTTAAAATCGGTCCAGTAGTTACAGAGCCTATTCGGTACAAACAAACCAAAAAAATCTTTCCTCTTTATAATATTAGTATAGATAATAAGAACTCAAAAGAATCTCAAGTGTTGAAGTTGATGGGCAAAAAACTGGAGTCTACCGAAAGTGGAGCACCTACTTATGTTTTTTTTTAGCTGGGTACACATTAGGGAGAGGGCACACTGGCTACTTTTAGCGGCAGCGATCGGGGGTTTGCGACCGCATCGTGATTTCGCGACTCTAATGGTGCGTACAGATTGGTGCAAGGTAACATGCAATGTAACATGCAATGAAAGAATTTGCCGTACACATTGCTGCAATGTATCATGCAAGGTAACATGCAAGGTAACAAATTCTCATAGTTTGGACGTCTTGCGCGCGCGAACTGTGCATTACACGCGCACGCTACGTGCATTACAAGCCGCGCGCGGACCGATCCGTGATTTGTCGGTTTTTCGACGAACACAAAGGGGCGCGCAGTGTGCGCGGAGCAGCAGCGTGGACGGTCGTTTGGGAAGCACGTGCGCGCAACGAACATGGAGAGCGAGGACACTGCGTGGAGTGACGAAAATGCACTCTGCTTGATAGATGCGTACAGAGTTCGTGAAATTTTGTGGAACCCGCAAAATGAATACTATTTCAAAAAAAAATCTTAAGCAAGATGCGTGGTCGGAAATCGCAAAGTTGATGTCAATGACGGAAGAAAAATGCAACAGCAAAATTGCTAGCCTTCTCTCTTCATACCGTCGCGAAAAGTTGAAGGAAAGAAAATCAAACGGGACTGGAAAAGGTTAATGTTTGTATTATTATTATGGTTTTTTAGGGTTCCGTAGTAAACAAGGAACCCTTATAGTTTCGTCATGTCGGTTTGTCTGTCAAAGCCATTTTACTCGTAGACTATTAACACTAAAAGCTGAAACTTGGCACAAATACGGCTCGTGTGATATACTGGTTGAAGAACGAACGAAGAAAAAAACATATTGTGTCGACAGCCCGTGTTCGCGGCAGAATGGCGGAAACAGACGCACGCGGGAGGTTCGTAGTGAATGCGCGGTAAGAGCGCGCCACACGTCCACGCTTGCAGCGAACATGCAATGCAAGGCAGAATGTTACATTGCATGTTACCTTGCACCAATCTGTACGCACCATAACTCGTTCGATCGGTTTGTTCATCAAACGAAGCAACGGCTGGATCATGCTCGTGAACGGGTACCACCGGCGGGAATGGGGCTACTTTCTATCTGCCCGTCTTAATATGAATTGTAGTACGCTTTTTTGGAACTTCCCCTCATTGTGGAAATATATTCTATTCCATTCTAACATGGGTTGCATGGGTTAAATCGGCTTGACATCCAGCTGCCCACAAGATAGTATAAAAAACTTATTACAATGTAATCATCATCATCATCAATAGCCTATAACAGTCCACTGCTGGACTAAAGGCCTCTCCCAAGGGGAGGGTTTGCCCATAATCACCACGCGGGGCAGACGGATTGGTGATCGCAGTAGATGGTAGTAGTAGCACAGAGGACGCTGCTGCCCGTTCTCCGCTATATTCCCTTAGTCGCCTCGTACGACACCCGCGGGAAGAGCAGGGGTGGTGACAACTGTATTCTGATCTGCCGTCACCACACGGCACAATGTAATAGCTACAATGTAATAGCTACATAATAATATTGTAAAATGATTATTTTGAAAAGAGCAACTGCTGAGTTTCTTGCCGGCTCTTCTCAGCAGAATCCGCTTTCCGAACCGGTGGTAGAGTCATGGCGTGTCATAGAGCCACAGGTTGGCCTACGTGACATAAAAAAAATTTGAATTTTGAACGCAGAAATCAGCGACCTAAAATCGCAGAAACGTTAAATCTGGCGTTTTTGCGATCAAAAATCGCTAATAAACCATAAAAGCGCCGATCGCTGCCGTTAAAAGTACCCATCTGCCCTCTGCCTTAAGCGTGGCAACCTCGAGAGTCGAGACTCGAGAGGCAAAAACACATTGCGCTGAGCAAAGCCTCGCCAGGCTGCTAATCTAAGGCTGAAGTCTAGAGGTCTATGCTCTCACTTGAGTCATGAGTGGGACGTGAAACATAGTTGAACAGATTAGGTACACTTGTGAAGGGGAAACATCGTGAGGAAACCTGCACACCTGAGAGGTCTTCATTGTGTTGTCAAAAGTTTGTAAAGTCTGCCTGCCAATTAGCATTCAATATCCTTACTAATATTATAAATACGAAAGTGTGTTTTTGTTTGTTGGTTTGTTCTTCAATCACGCCGCAACAGGGCTACGGATCGACGTGATTTTTTGCATGGGTATAGTTGAGGACCTGGAGAGTGACATAGGCTACTTTTTATCCCAGAAAATCAATGAATTCCCGAGGGATTTTAAAAACTAAATCCACGCAGACGAAGTCACGGGCATCAGCTAGTTCAAAATAATTTATTTTACTTTCGCCAATCTTTGCTCTTATGACACGTCATATCTACCACTGACTGGTTCGAAAAACAGATTCTGCTGAGCAGAGCCGGCAAGGAACATTGGGCCAGCGTGGTGGAATATGGCCTATTAACCTTACCTGAGAGGAGACTTGCGCAGTAGTGAGCCGTTGATGGGTTGCTGATAATGATATTGCTTACTAGATGATGCCCGCGACTTGGTCCACATGGATTAAGGCTTTTTAATTCCCGCGGGAACTCTGTAATTTTCCGGGATAAAAAGTAGCCTATTGTTAATCCTGTATGGTAGGTATGAGCTATCTCCTTTTACAATTTTCAGCCAAATCAGTTCATTCGTTGTGGAGTTCAACATCCATGCAACAAACATTCATCCATACATACATACATCCTCACAAACTTTCGCATTTATAATATTAGTAGGATGTATTAAGTAGAAAAGACGTAGGTATAAAAATGAAATTCTAAGTTTAGTATTTTAAGCATCTGCAAGCAAAGCTCTTCCCACGTACAATAAATCTTCCTTGCATCTAGGTATGGGGATACTTAGTTGAGCTATTTTTGACGTGATAACGTTTTATATATCGATGAAAACCGGCTGCACGCACGAAAAAGTGTCACGTTCCGCATGAGCCTGCGCGTGCAAGCGAGAGCGTGGAACAAGCGATAGAGAGGCACGAACGGCCCAAGCGTTGGTTTGTGACTAGAGAAAATTGTAATTTTCAATTAACTCTTTTTTTGTATTTACAAAATAATGATAATTCAGTCATAATAATTTAATTCCATTCATAAAAGTATGCAATTTTTCATTTAATGTTTCTTTTATGACGTTATCGCGTAAAATTATTGTCCGTAAACCGACTTTACAGACAACCAATGTTTTTAAAAATAATATCTGCCATGTTGAAGTTGACTAATATTCTCATATCCCCTCCAAATAAGCAGCAAGCTTGTGTTAGGACTTGGTACAACAATAGTGCAACGGGTGGGATTCAGATCCAACCTTTCATTTGTCAGTCTGCACCTTTAACCGTTGGGTTATAGAAGCTTAAATCTCCCGCTTTATTATTGACCGAGCAAAGCGAGGTCTCTGAGTCTACTAGAGTGAATTTGCACTTGTCCGTCCGTCCGTCCGTCTGTCAGAGCCTTATAACTTTTGAATTACTAAACGTAATTACTTCAAATTTAGATAAAATATGTAAACTGATGGCCTTCAGCCGAATATTGGATAAAAAATCATAAAAACCTTTATTTCAGGGGGGCTCTCATAGAAGTGAATGCGAAGTAAAAAAAAATTATCGCGTTACATAAAATTGTTACGTACAATATCATTTTAAAGATAATTTTGAACCGAGTACAAAAATATTTTTTTTTAATTTTTCCCTTAAAATTGACGAAATGGGGGGCTTTCAAAGTGGCGATTTTATACGCTCGCTTGAAGACGCTCTCTAGGTAAATCCGCTATGGATTTTCAAACTGGTTTTATTTTTTTAGGTCACTTACATCCTGTACTTGAACAACAAATACTAAAATTATATGAATATTATAAAGAAACGAGATTATTTAATTTTTAATGGGCATCAGTAATTCATATAGCATCAACATAGCTTCACATTAATGCTAATAGATGGCGCAGTCAGTAACTATTCCCATGGAACAACGAGTTACGACTACGACCTATCCCAAAAACAGTTTTGCGTCGACCATTATTTAGTTACATAATATAATACAATAATTGTATTGTATTTTTTTTGTACCATATTATTCAATTAAAATTATTTTTTAGTTAAATTTTAGTTAAATATTGTATATTTTCTATTCGCGTCGATAGATGACGATTTGTACAGATGCCCGTAACCCGGTTTCACTCGTTAGTACCTACATAATAATTCAATGTTTTCACTAACGTTCCCTAACCTTTACGGGCTACCTATAAGTTAGGTGATGTTTTCTGTCAACTTATTTATCACGATCCTGTACGGGACACCTAAAAGGATATTGGGACGGATGTTAGGACTTAGGATTGTATTTAGGAGCTACCTACGTTAAGAGACTCCTACTTAGGGGATGATTTAGGTATGTTTGGTGAAAACGGGCATAATAATAATGTCAGTTTTGGTTATCATGTATCGATTGAATGAATAATCATGGGATACCGTTACCGCGAGGTCTCAGTTCGGGGCGAACCACTAGTATTAGTACAGATTTCTTTTGATAATAATTGACTGATATTAGTATAGATTTTTTTTGATAGTAATAATTGACTGATATTAGTATTTGTTGAGCAGTGATAGCCTAGTGGTTAGGACTGTGGTCTCCTATTCGGGGGGTCGCAGAGGTTCGATCTCGGGTACGCAGTTACGCACCTCTGACTTTTCGGAGTCAAGTGCGTTTAAGCAATTAAATATCACTTGCTTCAACGGTGAAGGATAACATCGTGAGGAAACCTGCACACCTGAGAGTTCTTCATAATGTGCTTGAAGGTGTGTGAAGTCCGCCAATTCGCATTGGGCCAGCGTGGTGGACTATGGCCTATAACCCTTCTCTGAGAGGAGACCTGCGCTCAGTAGTGAGCCGTTGATGGGTTGCTAATGATGATAAATGATGAGTATTTGTTGCGGTTAACATTGTGACTAAGGGGGAGGGCAGACTGGCTACTTTTTTGGCAGCAATCGCGCGTTTTTATGGTCTTTAGCGATTTTAAGTGTGCATCGCGTTTCACGCGCGTGAAAATCGCGACTCAAACGCGTTCGCGTTTTTATGGCTTTCGATCGCAGAACAGCGATATCGCAAATTCGCGCGAAACGCGATGCACGTAAGGGGCCCTAAAATAGCTAAAGGCCAGAAAAATGCTGATAAAATTAAAGAGTTCCCGTGGCAATTAAAAACCTTAATCCACGCGGACGAAGTCGCGGGTATCTTCTAGTGTTCTACGACTGGTCGTTTGCAGAAAGATAGCATGAGACTGTATAGCAATTATCAACGATCGATGTAGTTTCTCCGCAATCCTCCAGTGGACCTATTGGCTTTCCTGAAAAAAGAAGAAAATCGGAAATCCTCGAACGTTTATAAAAATAAATGGCACGGAGCCGCTCGCAAACGTAATGTTAGTCCGCTATCAATCTTATCGGGTCCCCGTTCGCAATCCTTACTAATGTTATAAATGCGAAAGTGTGTTTGTTTGTTGGTTTGTCCCTCAATCACGCACGTGATTTTTTGCATAGATAGATACAGTTAAGGCTCTGGATACCGTTTATCCCGTAAGAAACACGGTCAAATGCGTGTCAGGCCACGCGCAGTGTAGGGTTCCGTAGTTGCTTCTCACTATATGCATACCTACTTAAAAGGAAGTAAATTATCTAATTTTATTTCTATTTAACATTAAAAATGAATTGTTTTACATTTTAAAAACGCCTAGATTAAAATTAATGGCAAAAACATCAATGAATTATTTTTTGTATTGAAATAGGCTTTGAAATGATGTTATTTTCCATTGAGTTAAACTAGAAATTTACAACGTTAAGAGACCATTGACCTTTGTATCAACTTAGTCCCTCAAGCCATTTCTGAGAAAGAGGGCCTTGACACACGCACGGACAGACAGAAGGACGATGGAGCGAGCCTATAATGGTTCCGTTTCTTTTTTTCGTAAACCTAAAAACCTTACTCCAAGCGGATGAAGTCGTAAGGCATAAGCTAGTACTTACCAGTTACCGTATAGTCAAATATTACATTATTATTATTATTAAGCTATTGCATAGCTTTTAATCGCGGGCTTTGAACTAGGACAAACAGAATCAAGAAATTCCGTAACGAAAATAAACCTAACACCGTCGTTCAGTAAGCATTCACAAGTAGCTCTGTTTGGCGCAGTGGGCGAGCGGCCGGTTTCTTTACCGTATGGTGTATGATGTCGCAGGTTCGAATCTCACTCGCGAAGTAGTGACAGTGCGCTTTTCTTGTTTGTTTTTTAATTATTTTGTTTGCATAATTTTTACCATGCAAAAAAATATATATTGTATAAATATTATAATTGCATAAGTTGATAAAAAATGCTATGCA
Source organism: Oeneis ivallda (assembly GCA_029955525.1). Taxonomy (NCBI): domain Eukaryota; kingdom Metazoa; phylum Arthropoda; class Insecta; order Lepidoptera; family Nymphalidae; genus Oeneis; species Oeneis ivallda. The sequence continues at coordinate 4,862,376 of JARPMR010000028.1, forward strand.
ATAGCTTTACCGCGGCAGTCCCCAAGTGCCACTTAATTTTTTTATATTTAAAAATCTTATTCCGCGGAGATTCGCGGGTGTCAGCAAGTATATTAAAAGCTTAACGGCACGGAACGCTCCTAAGTGAAATGTTAGTCCGCTATCAATATTATCGGGGCCCCGATCTATCGATAATATCGCCGATGACGTCACCCGATAGCGATTGATTGTCAACAGATGACGTAACGATACGGTTGATAGTAGTCCCAAAGAAAGCAAAATGGGAGTGGGGGTGATTTTCTATCTATAATCTTAATCTATATATATAAACTAGTAGGGCGCGTGGGTGCGCGGCCCGCAAGCGGACCGCGGTTTTTCTATCGTCAAGTGGACTTTCAGGTCCTGATCATTTTCTATCAAAAAACCACTCTTCCATCTTTTATACTCTCCGAGATAGATGCCGATGAAATTGATATGGCCGCCATCTTGAATCCGCCATTTTGGAGTCTTTTTTCAGCTCACTCCCAATTGGATGAGGTTTCGAGTATTTTTTGTTCGAGCACCCCCACCTATCTTCATTACCATGGTCGTGCTCCTCACCCACCTTCCAAACCCTCGATCATCATATGTCATCATTTGTCATAATGAAAATTCTTCAATAAAAACAAATCTTGAAAAGGAACCATATCAAAGTCTTGCATGATTCCCGGCTTCTAGTCTCTTCAATATTCGCCATATAAATTTTGTATGAAGAAAAAAAATTCCGCCATCTTGGATTTTTTTTCTATTCTTCAAATAGACCTTTGGGTCCCGATCATCTTTTGCCAAGAAACCACTCTTCCATCTTTTATACTCCGAGATATACACCGACGAAGTTTGTATGGCCGCCATCTTTTTTCCGCCATTTTGGATTTTTTTTCAGCTCACTGCCAATTGGATGAGGTTTCAAATGACATTTGTTCGAGCACCCCCCCACCTATCTACAATACCCTGGCCGGGCTCCTCACCCGTCTCCGAAATCCTCAATCATCAGCTCTCTCCATAATTTTCCTCCGAATGAATTTTTGTCTTCTGTACGAAACCATTAGTGAAAAAAAAATTTTTCATACAAAATTTTACAGGAGAGGTGATCAATCAGTGAGTGAGTGAATCAGTGAATCAGCACGAACAGCTATATCTTCTATCTATATATATAAAAGAAAGTGGTGTTAGTTACACTATTTATAACTCAAGAACGGATGAACCAATTTGGCTGAAAATTGGTGGAGAGGTAGCTTAGAACCAGGAGACGGACATAGGATACTTTTTATCCCGTTCGACCGCGTTTCTGTCATGTCACTATAAAACGTGGTATAAGAAAAACGCATCTGACATGGAATAACAAAACGTAAATGACAGCTAAAAGAATTTTTGTCTTTGGTTAAGTATGGTAAAAAATTTATAAAAAGTGTTATAAATTATAATAAAGCATTAGTGATATTATAAATGCGAAAGTGTGTTTGTTTGTTGGTTTGTCCTTCAATCACGTCGCAACAGAACAGCGGATTGATGCGATTTTTTGCATGGGTATAGTAATGGATGTAGTAGTGGTTCCTCAGACCGGGAGAGCTACTTTTTATCTCGGATAATGAAAGAGTTCCCGCGGGATTTTGAAAAACTAAATCCATGCGGACGAAGTCGCGGGCACCAGCTAGTAATATTATAAAGAGGAAAGATTATTTGTTTGTTTATTTATTTGTACCGAATAGGCTCTGAAAATACTGGACAGATTATTATCAGGAAGTAACATAGGCTATTTTATTAAAAAAAAAGAGACGTGTCAAGGGACACCCGGATGGAACGTAGTACCTTAGTAGTAGTATTTTAGTGAAGGAATTGTAATAAACTAGTGGTGTCATCTAGTATTAAATTGATTAACTACGATGAATTATTTTTAGTTTCTTTCTATTGCACTGATACAACACCAAAGAGTTACTCTGGTGGAGTTACTGTTTTTTCACAGATGGCGTTATCCAATTTATACAATAAAAAATTAGGGAAAAATTCCACATTTAGAAATTATTTAAAATAAAATTGAAAATAGAAAATTCAGTCTGTCGAGCTGGGATTCGAACCATCGACGTTGAATTTATAGGCGACTCTCCTAACCACTAGGCCATGCAGTCGCCGAGTTCTAAGGCGAAAATACCGAATACAATGCAAAATTCACATTCAACAAAAAATGACGTTTCAAAAATGTGTCGTGTCGGTTTCCTTAATTTTTTCCGTCTAGCCCCCTTCCGTACCGCGCGATAAGGAACTACGTTCCAAAAAGTCGTGTGGTGTCGTGGGACACCAGATAGGAACGAAGTTCCTTATTATAAAAATATTAATTTCAAGTTCTATTCGAGGTATAAAGAAAATCATTATGCGGGTATACATTTATTATCATGATTTTTTTATCGATAAATATCAAAAACTACTTTACAAAATTATCTTAACACCTTTTTAGGGTTCCGTACCCAAAGGACCAACGGCCAACGGGACCCTATTACTAAGCCTACGCTGTCCGTCCGTCCGTCCGTCTGTCAGCGGGCTGTATCTCGTAATTCGTGATAGATAGATAGTTGAAATTTTCACATATTGTGTATTTCTATTGCCGCTATAACAACAAATAATAAAAATAAAATTAAAATTAAAAAACAAAGGGGGGCCTCCTTTGTTTTTTTTTTTCACTAATGTTTTTGTATAGAAGACAAAAATTCATTGAGAGGAAAAATATGGAGAGAGCTGATGAGTGAGGATTTCGGAGACGGGTGAGGAGCACAGCCAGGGTATCGAAGATAGGTGGGGTGTGCTCGAACAAATGTCACTCGAAACCTCATCCAATTGGCAGCTGAAAAAATCTTCAAAATGGCGGATTCAAGATGGCGCCCATACAAACTTCGTCGGTGTCTATCTCGGAGAGTATAAAAGATGCAAGAATGCTTTTTTGGCAAAAGATGATCAGGACTCAAAGGTCTACTTGATGAACAGAAAAAAAATTCAAGATGGCGGAATTTATTTTCCCATACAAAATATATGGCGACTATTGAAGAGACTAGAAGTTAGGAACTATGCAAGACTTTGATACGGTTCCTTTTCAAAATTTGTTTTAATAGAAGAATTCCATTTCTGACAAATGATGAGATATGATGATCGAGGGTTTGGAAGGTGGGTGAGGAGCACAAGCCAGGTTATTAAAGATAGGCGGGGGCTGCTAAAAGAAAATACTCGAAACCTCATCCAATTGGCAGTGCGCTGAAAAAAAACTCCAAAATGGCGGATTCAAGATGGCGGCCATACAAACTTCGTCAGTGTCTATCTCGGAGAGTATAAAGGATGAAAGAGTGGCGTTGAGGTAAAAAATGATCAAGAACTGAAAGTTTACTTGATGAGAAGAAAAACCGCGGTCCACTTGCGGGCCGCGCACCCACGCGCCCTAATAGTTAATATATATACCTATACCGAAATAAAGAATAACTGATAACTGAAAAGGGAAAAGCGTCCATTTTGAAAACCTTTATTGATGATTTTGATGAAACCTACACTGTTCCCCAAGTTGAAGTAAATGTAAGCAAATAAAAAAGAATAATCACAGTCCGATAAATAGTTTCGGAGAAATGCGTGGATAAACACACATACATACAAACATTCACCTATTAAATTTTGTATATTTTTTATATATAAATGCGAAAGTTTGTGAGGATGGATGATTTTATCCCGGAAAATTATTGAGATCCCGCGGAAATTGAAAAACCTTAATCCATGCGGACAAAGTCGCCCTAATAGAATCCTACTAATACTAGTGGTTCGCCCCGAACTGAGACCTCCGCGGTAACGGTATGCCATGATTATTCATTCAATCGATACATGACGACCAAAACTGACATTATTATTATGCCCGTTTTCACCAAACATACCTAAAACATCCCCTATGTAGGAGTCTCTTTACGTAGGTAGCTCCAAAACACAATCCTAAGTCCTAACATCCGTCCCAATGTCCTTTTAGGTGTCCCGTACAGGATCGTGATAAAGAAGTTGACAGTAAGTACCTATGATAAGTAGATCACCTAACTTATCATAGGTAGCCCGTAAAGGTTAGGGAACGTCAGTGAAAAAAAAAACATTGAATTATTATGAAGGTACTAACGAGTGAAAACGGGTTAGGGGCATCTGTACAAATCGTCATCCATCGACGGGAATAGAAAATATAAAAAATGCAGCAATTAATAGTTTATTGAAGTTTGATATTTAACTAAAGAATAATTTTAATCGAATAATATGTTATTATATTATGTACCTAAATAATAATGCTCGACGCAAAACTGTTTTTGGGATAGATCGTAGTCGTAACTCCAAGTTCCATGGAATAGTTAATGACTGCGCCATCTATTAGCATTATTGTGAAGCTATGTGAAATTTACTGATGCTCATTAAAAATTAAATAATCTCGTTTCTATAAAATATTCATATAATTTTAGTATTTGTTGTTCAAGTACAGAATACAAGTGAAGTAAGAAAATAAGTAGAACTTGAAAATATATAGCCAATTTTCCCAGAGAGCGTCTTCAAGCGAGCGTATTAAATCGTCACTTTGAAAGCCCCCCATTTCGTCAATTTTAGGAAAAAAATAAAAAAAAAAAATACGTTTGTACTCTGTTCCAAATTGTCTTTAAAATGATAGATACACAGAAAACCTATGAATAGCAAAAAAAAAAAATTTACTTCGCATTCGCTTCTATGAGAGCCCCCCTGAAATAAAGATTTTTATAACTTTTTAAGCCATTTTCGGCTGGAGGCCATCGGTTTACATATTATATATAAATTTGAAGTAATTACGTATTACGTTCAGTAATTCAAAAGTTATAAGGCTCTGACAGACGGACGGACGGACAAGTGCAAATCGCTCTAGTAAACTCAGAGACCTCGCTTCGCTCGGTCAATTATAAATGCGAAAGTTTGTGAGGATGGATGATTTTACCCCGGAAAATTAATGAGTTCCCGCGGGAATTAAAAACCCTTAATCCATGCGGACAAAGTCGCCCTAATAGAATCCTACTAATATTATAAATGCGAAAGTTTGTGAGGATGGATTTTATCCCGGAAGATTAAGGAGTTCCCGCGGAAATTAAAAAATCTTAATCCATGCGGACAAAGTCGCGGGCATCATCTAGTATATCATATGTGAATATTTTGCAGTTCCAATAATATAACATTCATACGTGTCGAATTGATAACCACCTTTTTTTGAAGCCGGTTAAAAATATTCAGTTGTTTTACGCAAGAATACCTGCCAAGTTCCGACGCATCCTCCCACGATAAAATAATCCTAGGGTTGCCATCCGTCCGGGTTTCCCCGGATTTGTCCTAGTTTAGAGGGCATCCGGGGAGCGTCAGGACGCGGGGCTTCATTTGTAGTCCGGTTTTAAAAATTTAAAGTCTTGGGCCGCCCGCGACTCAGTACTTTTAAGATTTTTGTTTAAAAATTTTGCTAGGTTTAATATTTTAATACGGTTTTGTTTTCAAAATAGAGTATATTAATAATTTTTGTTTTATTTTAAGAATAAAAATATCTAATTTATAATTTAAAACAATTTGTTACAAACTGTAATAAGATTTTGTTTTGTTATGTTAGGTACATTTAAAATGATGATAAAAGATGACAAATGTTTTATTTAGACTTAGGGCCATTTTCACCACCTTCTGATAGCTGTGCGGTGTTGGATAGCTTATTCGCATATTTTGTCTTTGTCACTTGACATAAAGTAAGAAAGTGACAAAATTTACGGTTAGGCTACCCGAAACTTATCAGAAAGTGGTAATACAGGCCCTAAGTTTTTTACTACACTGACTATGTTTAAAAAAAACCTGTGGACATGTCCGGGTTCTGGGCTCTAAAATCCGCGGGTTTCACGCGTCTTGTCCTGGTTGCCAAAGTTTAGACATGGCAACCCTAAATAATCCGCATTAGTTACGTCACCGTTTCACGATTGTGCTTTTGTCGATATAATCGCTCATCAAACGTGACTGGGAAGTCACAGATGAGCCCTATTATTAGTTTAAACATTTGGAAAACATAAACACTCGTATCTCGCAACGTCGCCTGTTTATAGAATAGAATAGAAATGTTTTTTATTCAAATAAACTTTTACAAGTACTTTCGAATCGTCAATGAGTCTACCACTGGTTCGGAATGCCGTTCCTGCCGAGAAGAACCAGCAAGAAACTTGGCAGTTGCTCTTTTCAAAATACTTTTACAATATACTTAATAGACACCATTCTACGAGTATATATGCAGAGTTTCCACAGTGAGGGGAAGTTCCACAAAAGCATACGTAATTATTTCTAATTATTGTTAAGACTTATATTGGTCTTCTATCGGTATGGTTAGTCCATGTTGACGGATCTCCCTGGCTCAGTGGTGAGCGCTGTTGTCTTATAACTGGGAGGTCTCGGGTTCGATTCCCGGCGGGGTCAATTTGGGAATTTATAATTTTTAAATTTTCTCTAGTCTGGTCTGGCCTCCCAGGCTTTGGCCGTGGCTAGTTACCACCCTACCGTCAAAGACGTGCCGCCAAGCGATTTAGCGTTCCGGCACGATGGCGTGTAGAAACTAACTAGTGGTTCGCCCCGAACTGAGACCTCGCGGTAACGGTATCCCATGATTATTCATTCAATCGATACATGATAACCAAAACTGACATTATTATTATGCCCGTTTTCACCAAACATACCTAAATCATCCCCTAAGTAGGAGTCTCTTAACGTAGGTAGCTCCTAAATACAATCCTAAGTCCTAACATCCGTCCCAATATCCTTTTAGGTGTCCCGTACAGGATCGTGATAAATAAGTTGACAGAAAACATCAATCCCCTAACTTATAGGTAGCCCGTAAAGGTTAGGGAACGTTAGTGAAAACATTGAATTATTATGTAGGTACTAACGAGTGAAACCGGGTTACGGGCATCTGTACAAATCGTCATCTATCGACGCGAATAGAAAATATACAATATTTAACTAAAATTTAACTAAAAAATAATTTTAATTGAATAATATGGTACAAAAAAAATTACAATACAATTATTGTATTATAATAAGTAACTAAATAATAATGGTCGACGCAAAACTGTTTTTGGGATAGGTCGTTAGTCGTAACTCGTACTTCCATGGGAATAGTTACTGACTGCGCCATCTATTAGCATTATTGTGAAGCTATGTTGATGCTATATGAATTACTGATGTACATTAAAAATTAAATAATCTCGTTTCTTTATAATATTCATATAATTTTAGTATTTGTTGTTCAAGTACAGGATATAAGTGACCTAAAAACATAAAATCAGTTTGAAAATCCATAGCGGATTTTCCTAGAGAGCGTCTTCAAGCGAGCGTATAAAATCGCCACTTTGAAAGCCCCCCATTTCGTCAATTTTAAGGGAAAAATTAAAAAAAAAATATTTTTGTACTCAGTTCAAAATTATCTTTAAAATGATACGTAACAATTGTATGTAACGCGATATTTTTTTTTTTACTTCGCATTCGCTTCTATGAGAGCCCCCCTGAAATAAAGATTTTTATAACTTTTTAAGCCATTTTCGGCTGGAGGCCATCGGTTTACATATTATATTATCTAAATTTGAAGTAATTACGTTCAGTAATTCAAAAGTTATAAGGCTCTGACAGACGGACGGACGGACGGACGGACAAGTGCAAATCGCTCTAGTTAACTCAGAGACCTCGCTTCGCTCGGTCAATTAGGGGTATTGGTTGAATGTTCACTGCCATACCCCTTCCAAGTTAGCCCGCTACCATCTTGGACTGCATCGTCACTTACCATCAGGTGAGATCACAGTCAAGGGCTAGTTTGCCATCGAATAAAAAAAAAGAGTTTTAATTCGTTTGATCGTAATAGTAAACTATGACATTAGCATAGCAAAGTAAAATAAACCATAATCGACCGAGCGAAGCGAAGGTCTCTGAGTTTACTTGAGTGAATTTGCACTTGTCCGTTCGTCCGTCCGTCCGTCCGTCTGTCAGAGCCTTATATCTTCTGAATTACTGAACGTAATTACTTCAATTTTAGATATGATATGTAAACCGATGGCCTCCTGCCGAAAATGGCTTAAAAAGTTATAAAAATCTTTATTTCAGGGGGGCTCTCATAGAAGCGAATGCGAAGTAAAATATATTTTTTTGCATTTCATAGGGTTGCAGTACCTCATTTTAAAGATAATTTGGAACAGAGTACAAAAGTATTTTTTTTTTATTATTTTTCCTAAAATTGACGAAATGGGGGGCTTTCAAAGTGGAGATTGTATTCGGGGCTAGATCTCTAAAACCACTTATTTTTAAAACTCGAAACTTACACATAATTTGAGTTATATTCTGTACTTGAACAACAAATACTAAGATTAGATAAATATTATAAAGAAACGAAATTATTTAAGTTTTAATGGGCATCAATGTTTTTAACAAAACTTCACTATACTGTTAATAGATGGCGCTGTCTTTAAATATTGTAAAAACAGTTTTGCGTCAGCTATTCTTATTTTGTCTATTACTAATTATGTTATTCAATTAGCAAATTATTATCAATAAAAGTATCACGTTGTTTTTGCAAAAGTAAATCCGTTTCTATTTACAATAATTAGACGTTTTGACTTTTGACGTCATCAGATTCGGCGCGTTTTAATTACAATATGATATAGTTAAAACTACCTTATGGGAATTATGGGATACCGCGAGGTCTCAGTTCGGGGCGAACCACTAGTAGTATCGATTTGAAGTCACAAATTCAATACAGACGATTTTAATTTGGAGCGTTTTCGTTACGTAAACGTATAAGAATACATAGATGAAATTGAGCTCTAACTCAATAATGTTATGGTTTATTTTACAAGCTTTGATGGTAATGTCATAGCTCATAGTTAACTACCTACTCATAGTTAACTCTCAAATCGTGACTAAACTACTGACCCTACAGATATACTTTGGAAAGTGTGCGAAACAGTGACAGCCTAGTAGTTAGAACAGCGGTGTCCTATTCGGAGAGTCGCATGTTCGATCCCTGGCACACACGTCTGACTTTACGGGAGTTCATAAGTGCATTTACATTTAATATCACATGCTTCAACGATGAAGGAAAACATCGTGATGGAACCTGCATGCCTGAGAGTTTTCTATAATGTTTTTCTACCTATTACGGTTCATGAGATACAGCCCGCTGACAGACTGACGGACAGCGGAGGCTTCGTAATAGGGTCACGTTGGCACTTGGAACGCATTGGGTACAGAACCCTAATAAAGGCCTTTAATCTTCTTTAACAACCGATAGACGTCCGCTGGACATAGGTCTCTTGCAAGGAGTTCCACAAGCCTCGGTCTTGCGCCGACTGCATCCAGCGGCTCCCTGCGACTAGTTTGCCCCCCGATTGTTTGAAAGTTGCCGATCAAAATCTTATTCATTTCATGGCATTAGCGTCAAATTAAAATAAACTATAACAGCATTAAATTAGAGCTTAATTTCGTGTATGCATTCTCATACATTTAGGTTTGTACGATACGCTCCTTATGTCCATACCATAACGCTCTATGTTAGAATCGGATGTAATGAATTTGTGACTTTAAAGCAATACTGTCAAGGAATATTTTACTTTGACGCTAATGCCATGAAATGAATAAGATTTTGATCGGAAATTTTTAGACAATCGCACCTCTGCCCCCTGATTGTCTAAAAGTTGCCGATCAAATCTTCAAAGTAAGAGCGGCCGTACACGGACTGCTCGAGCAGTTAACGGCTGAGCGACGTATACGGACCGCTCGAGCAGTCGACGCCGACTGCTCGAGCGGTCAGCGTCGACTGCTCGACTGAAGGACTGCTTCAAGCAGTTGAGACCGACTGCTTGAAGCCGCGACCGTGCGGTGAACTATAGTCATTCATTCGCTTCCGTACACAAGACTGCTCGAGCAGTCGCGACTCGCAACCGCTTCAAGCCGTCAACTGCATGACGAAATTCCATCGTGCAGTCGACCGCTCGCATGTGGTCGCGAGGCATACACCGACTGCTCGAGCCGTTGACTGCGCTAGAGCAGTCGATAGTTCTCCGACCTCCCCCCTTCCCTTGTGGCCTCGCGGCGTTTGTCTGTCTCTTTGTCTCATCTCATTTGTTCTTTTTTTTCAAAAATTTTTCTTCGTCACTTCTAAGTTCCATAAAAAAATGATGGAATTGTCCAAATTGTTCTCTTAATTCCAAAATTGGATGAACCCATAATTTTCTCTTTTGACGTCGCCGCCGTCATCTCCGCTTGAGCAGAAGCAGCAAAAGGAGTGCTTCCTCGTCAGAATCCATGACTCGACTGCGGTAGAAAATCAACTGCTCGAGTGGTTGGTAGCGACAGCTCGAGCAGTCAACAACCGACCGCTCGAGCAGTCGACGCTGACCGCTCGAGCAGTCCGTGTACGTTGCTCAGCCGTTAACTGCTCGAGCAGTCCGTGTACGGCCGCCCTAAGCGTCAAAGTATATTTAACAATAATAGCATTGAATTACAGCTCAATTTCGTATATCCATTCTCATACGTTTAGGTATGTACGACACCCTAATCGGTTGAGAATGGATACACGATATTGAGCTCTAATTCAATGCAGTTATGGTTTATTTTACTTTGACGCCGAATTTTGATGATTTGATCTGCAATTCTTACACAATCGCACTTCTGATGTCGCTGGAGCACCTAGTGGGGGTCTACCAACACTGCGCTTCCCGGTGCGGGGTCGCCACTCCAAAGGCTTATAATAAAGTTTGCTAATGTGTATCATGTTTGTCAACAGGAACACCACCTCCAGAGGGCGATATCGGGCACGGGGCTCATCATCCCCACGCCGGAGGTGTGCCCGGTGTCCGACGTGGACTTCTACGAGCGATGCTACCCGCCCGACTACAAGATGCCCAAACAGCACATACACATGCAGCGTGAGTGCGATCAGCCCCCGGATTGTCTAAAAGTTGCCGATCAAATCGTCAAAATAAACCATCATCATCATCAATAGCCTACAACAGTCCACTGCTGGACTAAAGGCCTCTCCCAAGGGGAGGGTTTGCCCATAATCACCACGCGGGGCAGACGGGTTGGTGATCGCAGTAGATGGTAGTAGTAGCACAGAGGACGCTGCTGCCCGTTCACCGTTATATTCCCTTAGTCGCCTCGTACGACACCCTCGGGAAGAGGAGGGGTGGTTACAACTGTATTCTGATCTGCCGTCACCACACGGCAAATAAACCATAATATCATTGAATTTGAGCTCAATTTCGTGTATCCATTTTCATACGTTTAGGTATGTACGATACCCTAAACGGTTGAGATTGGATACACGAAATTGAGCTCTAATTTAAAGCTGTTATGGTTTATTTTACTTTGACGCCGAACTTTGACGATTTGATCGGCAATTCTTACACAATCGCACTTCTGGTTTACTTTATCAATATCATCATCATCATCATCATTAGCAATAGCAACCCATCAACGGCTCACTACTGAGCGCAGGTCTCCTCTCAGAGAAGGGTTATAGGCCATAGTCCACCACGATGGCCCAATGCGAATTGGCGGACTTCACACATCTTCGAGAACATTATGAAGAACTCTCAGGTGTGCAGGTTTCCTCACGATGTTTTCCTTCACCGTTGAAGCATGTGATATTCAATTTCTTAAACGCACTTTGCTTCGAAAAGTCAAAGGTGCGTGCCCGGGATCGAACCTGCGACCCTCCGAATAGGAGACCACAGTCCTAACCACTAGGCTATCACTGTTTTATCAATATCAAATATCATTTATTAAAGCAAATATCATGCTAAATCGTAAAGTCGTAAGATTTTGTGATTTTATTATCATTTGAATTATATTATATTATTCTGAAAAGTCAGAGGTGTGTCCTGGAATCGAACCCGCGACCTCTGGAAAAAGGAGAACGCAGTCCTAACCACTAGGCCATCAACGTTATTATAAAGGAGTAGTGAAAAAGATACGATGAAAACCCAATTACGTCGCTTCTATTGAAACCGTGTTACTAATTTGAGGAATGTACCTAGGGCTTGCAAATATTCGAAAATTTTGGTATTGGAATATTCGCCTTTTTTTCGGGTATTATTCGAATTATTCGAATAATATTCGAATAATTAAAAAAAATCAAAAGATGTTATAATAATTATGTTTTTAATTGCCATTGCTCTGAATCAAAAACTTACAAAAGTTAAAAAAAGATTTTTAACGTTGATAGAATACAAATAGGTAATTAATCAGTATCACAAGTTAGGAAATTGGACATACCTAGCTGGACTGTGTCCCAGGTACATTATATACTAGTCCACAATGTCAAGTGCAGTATTCTTAACGAAGGTGGAGTGGAGCATGAACATTGGACATGATTTTCATCTTGCTAATGTTCATCTTCAGGCCCAACGCTGAGAAACCCTGCTAAAATCATTGAGCACTGTATTAACGTCGCTCAGAGTCTCTGCCATAACGACTATGTCATCGGCAAATCTATTCACCGTTTATGTTGATGCCAAGTCCGTTCCAATCCAGAAGCTTAAAGACGTCCTCCAATGCAGCGGTAAATAGCTTCGGGGTGATTGCGTCTCCCTATCATACTCCACGCTGCAAGTGGATTAGTCTGGTCGTGTATACGTACTGACATAGTGGCGTTTTCATACAAGCACGTCAACACTTGGATATACCGGTAGTCAATACGGCATCTCTGCAGTGACCTCAATACAGCCCAAGTTTCCACCAAATCGCAGGCTTTCTCATAGTCCAAAAACGCTAAGCAAAGTGGCCGGTTATACCCTTCCATCTTTTGTATAACCTGCCGCAGCGTATGAATGTGATCTATGGTGCCAAAGCCTTTTTGGAATCCGGCTTGTTCGGGGGGCTGGAAGTCGTCGAGACGAGCGAGACGATTCGTAATGACTCTCGAGAACAACTCATAAACGTGACTCAGCAGCGAGATGGGTCTATAATAATTCTTCAACATGGTATTATCACCCTTTTTGAAGAACAGAACCACCACGCTCCTGTGCCATGCTTCGGGCGGTCATTCAGGCCTTTACGTCTGTTCTAGACGATTTAAACATTGTCTCGGAGGCATTTTCTCCGGTGACTGTGGAGACCGATCCGTGAGCGATAGTCACGTCCGCACTTGCTGCAACAAAACCCGATGAACACAGACGCAGTCCCGGCACTGGAACGACTTCTTGCTCTCCTGTGCGCTAACACTTTAAACCAAGCATCGTCGTGAACCCTACATCCCTAACCCACGCTTTTCCTCCAACCGTTCCTGTCATCCGCCAGCTTCTCCCAATTCTTGTGCTTTATGATAAAATCGGTCATGTCTCTCTTGGCGCAATCTTTAAAGCACAGCCGTGGTCTGCCCGCGTTTCTCTTCGCATGTGCTACTGCGCCAAGAAGTACTTGCCGAGGCAGGCGAGATGAGTCCATTCTATGAAAGTGTCCCAGCCAACGTAGGCGTTTTTGCTTTAACAATGCAGTAAGGCTGAAAGACTCAGTACGTTTCAGGACGTTCTCATTAGTCTCCCTATCTCTCCAAGTGATGCCCAAGATTTTGCGTAAGCAGCGCATATGAAAGGCGTTAAGTCGGCGTTCCTGCTTCGCATATCATGTCCACGTCTCTGCTCCATACAAGAGTGTAATTAGAACACATGTACTGTAAACTGTCATCTTTGTTTTAAAAGTGAGATGTTTATTGCTTCGGGCGGTATACCCTCTTGAATGACGGAATTGAACAATCGCTGAAAAATCTTAAGTACCGGTTTTCCACCCGCTTTCAGGAGTTCCGCAGTGATTCCGTCATCACCAGGCCTTGTTGTTCTTTAGCTGCTTGAGAGCCATACTAATCTCTTATAGGCTGACGTCGGGGGTATCTTCGGTAGAGTGTCGGGGGTCAGTTTGGCTCTGGGATCTTTGGCCAAATCTTCAACAGGTTTTTGAGAAAGAGATCAACATCCGAATCCAACTCGGCTGTGCAGCATTTGGGAAGCTCTGAGATGTCCTCTCGTCCAAAATCCCTCAGTGCCTGAAGACTAAAGTCTTCAAACAGTGCGTGCTGCCAGTGATGATTTACGGATCCGAGACATGGTCGCTAACTGAGGGCTTCATAAGAAGACTCAGGGTCACTCAGTGGGCGATGGAGAGACCTATGCTCGGAGTATCCCTGCGAGATCAAATCAGAAATGGGAAGATCCGAAGGAGAACCAAAGTCACCGACATAGCCCAGCGAGTCGCGAAACTGAAGTTGAAATGGCTGGGGTACATAGTTCGAAGAGCTGATGATCGTTGGGGTCCCAAGGTGCTGGAGTGGCGACCCCGCATCGGGAAGGGCGTTGTTGGCAGACTGACCCCACTGGGTGGAATGACGACATCAAACGAGTTGCAGGGAGCCACAGAATTGCTACAGCCACAGTCAGGTGCCCGGCCGCAGGTCGGGCACTTAGGTTCCATTTGGTCAATATACCTAAGTTAAGCCCAATACAACCAAAGGGCACCTGACTGTTCATGTATAACTCTAACCTAACCTAACTTTAGATTTTGGCAAACATAGTACTTGTTAGGCATAAGAAACAGAACTAAATACTTCAATTTGCCGCGGCATTACATAACAGCGAGCGTTTCTAAACTGACGACGCCGTATGTAAACGGCGGAATCACACAAAATGCCTGCGACATGCACATTAATATTCCGAGTTTGGCTTTCAGAAAATTGGTCGAATATTCGAATATAGCAGATTTAATATTCGAATATTCGGACAAGCATAGTATTCGAATATTCGAATATTCGAATGCAAGGCCTAAATGTACCACGTAAATAATATTGTTACAAACGGTAGTATGTTTATGGTTACAATACCAATCCATCACTAAATAAGGAACGGCTTTAAGGTCAAGGGTCACAAGTTATAAATAATAAACATATCTAGAGTAATGTTTAGGTACGTCATCATTATTGGTAAAATCAACGTCGAATGTTATATATAGTTCTTGCAATTCACGAGGACGACTGACTTATGGTTGTGTGTGTGTCGTATCTGTATAAGTGTGAGCGAGCGCAATGCTCGCGCCTGCCCGCTCCCACCTAGGCTTTGACAGGCACGCACACACTCATACAATGTGCATGTACACGAAGTAACCACAAGTTAAGCTCACTCGCCTTCGTGAATTGTAAAAACTGTAGTGTATTTCGATTACGTCACATGATAAGTAGAGAGAAGTATGCCTGTGAGACCTCTCTGTCGCAGTGGTGAGCTGTGGGTATATGGGTTCGAATCTCGGTAGGGACAATTAGGGAATTAATGATTTCTAAATTGTCTCTGGCCTGTAAGGCTATTCTGTTATCTCAGTGGCTATCGAAAGTTGCTAAGAACTGTCAAAGCCGCATTTTGTATGACCAAATGCGTGTTTGACAATTCTTATTTAGCAACTTTCCATTGTGTTTTCTATATCCACTGAAAATGTCAAAAATAGAGGATAAGGCAATTATTCTGGTGGGTGACTTTGAACGTGGCTAGGTACCACCTTATAGTCAAAGACGTGCCAACAAAGGGATATAGCGTTCCGGTACGATCGATGGTGTTTAAAGACCTTAAGACCGATAGGAGTATGAGTTTAATTTACCCTGCCAAATTATAAAGAACTCTAAGGCCAGCCGCTCATTGTGATTTTTTGTCGCCGTGACTTTTTGTCGCTGTCACCTACTGTCGCCCACTGTTTTAGGCCAGCCGCATGTCGCTGGGCGACAAAACGCGCTCATTCTTGAAATGGATTTCAAGTGTCGTCAGTTGCTGGAACTATTTGTCGCCATATTGTCTCGTCTCTACAGTGAGCGCACTTCCATATATCTTCATAGCAGTCCACTTGGCGACAAAAAGTCACGGCGACAAAAGATCACAATGAGCGGCTGGCCTAAAGCATGCCGGTTTATTTGCAATGTTTTCTTTCACCGTCAAACAAAGTGTTATTTAATTGCTTGAAACACAACTCTTGCTTGTTTTTGCTTAAAATCTGAAAAGTCAGAGCCTGGGATTCGAACCCTGGAACCACAGAAAAAGCTGAAATCTTAACCTCTAAGCTATTGCCGCTTTTTATCATACCTCTTACATTATTGCAAAAGTACATTACAGCGAGTACCTACCTCCTATTATCTCCGAAACTGAAAGATAAAAAGCGTCTGCAAAAAATAACCTGACTCCTGCATTTCCTGCGACCGTTAACGATAAGAAATCGCAAATGTCCCGTTGTTTCTGAAATAACATCTTATCCCTTCTTTATTACGAGTGCAATAAGATTTAATATCGTATAGCACTATCTTTTCAACCATATAAAAGGGTATGTTTAGGGAATGTGAACTTTATTGCATGTGGTTAAAGTTTATATTTAAACGTGTTCATTTAATTGTATGCTGTAGGGCTGTCGCGAATGATTACGCATAAATGCTACGTCATTAGTGGTGTAAATTAATTACATTATTTTATGTTGTTAACGACTTCCGAAATATCAACTGCTAGCTTTTGCCCGCGACTTCATCTAGTTCTTTAACTACCCACGCAAAATACCAAGCCAATCCGATACTAGTTGTTGCATGGCTTATGGACAAACCAACAAACAAAGAAACTTTCGCATACGTTATTTTTTGTTAATGAGAGTATGGATTTGGTTCAGAATCAGAAACATAATTTAATAAATTATTGCAATAGTTTTTGAACGTTGTCGCATTTTATCCCTAAAATGTAATTAAAGATGGGATACACTACTTTTTTACGGATGGCAGATTAATCGCTGCGGGATTGTCTAGAAATCGGCCAAATGCGAGTCAGGCCTCACTCTTTTAGGGTTCCGTACATATGACGTGATTTTTTGGATAGGTATAGTTGAGAACCTGGAGGGTGACATAGGCTTCCCGGAAAATCAAAGAGTTCTGCAGGATTTTAAAAACTAAATCCACGCGAATAAATTCGCGGGCATCAGCTAGTAAAGTATAATATATTTTGAAGTCGGTTTTTTAAAAAGAATTTTTTATTATAGATTATTATCAAATAAGAAAAAACGGCATTCAAATCCGTCCAGACACAGACAAAACGGTCATACACACGTCTTTTTACGTCGATGGTTAATAGTAGTACATTAATGACGCCAAGATTATGAAAGCAAGTTCCTCAGAAAATGTCACACGTCAAAAAAGACTCATTATGAACGACAGGCAGCCCTGATACAGTTTTGCCATACCATTCATGCTTATAAAACAATTAGACGAAAATCATCTGTATGCTATGGTATTAAGATGCAATTTACTTTGCATGTCCGGCTGATACGGAATGCGTATGAGTCAACTCTAACCAGTCGCAATACACAGCTGATTCTGATTGCATCAGCTGGAATGTTGTGCAACCTACAAAGAACCTAATGCTTTTGTAGATAAGATTCAATTTAGGTTGATCTTCTAATGCCCGGTTCCCATAAGATAATCATAATGCCCGCTTGCAGAAACGCCGGGTTATCCTTTTAACCCAGAGTTAGCTGCTGCTTTGACAGATTTCGTATAAAGCTTCTGTCAAAATTACAAATTTATTCTTGGGTTAAACCTAACCCGGCGTCTCTGCAAGCGGGCCTTAACCTAGTAATGTTACTTATTATATTTTGTCAAAAAATACCTACTATACAATTATTAATTATTAACAACAAACAAACAAATCTTTCCTCTTTATAATATTATTGTAGATGTTGCTAGGTAACCTTTGAGTATTAAAAGGTAACTAAACAAAAGATTAAAGATTAGATAAGCCTTGTTATTGCCGATTTCACGAGCGTCGAGTGACGTTTAACCGAGGAGTAAATTGGGCGTTCTGACAGTTTTTGTATTGAAAGTCTGTCAAAATATCAAAACGTGCGTGAAATCGGCCCTTACTCCAATAAACAAAAAATAGGATACACTATTTAATAATGGATTTTTGGAGTACGTTTTTGTTTAATTTGTTTCTATCGTTCATAATATTATCTTGCATCTGGCGAATCACCTATCGATTATCTCGTACAGTTCTTTCCTTTGAAAAACCTTTCCTTAAAAGCCATTTTCAGACTATATTACACACACATTATAGACATTTTAAAACAATAAAAATAGTCAAATTGGTCCAACCATTCTCAAGTGATGCGTTTACCAACGCAATGCAAAATATTTAATTTTTATTTGTACATACATAATATGATTTTTCGAAGATTTGTGTTGTAGAAAACCCCAGCTGTGCGAAGCCTGAGCGAGGAAATTACTGTTCTTTACATAAATTACTAATCTATACATCTATATCTTTCTATATTATACAGTTTAATTCATATACAATACAAATAAATACAAATAAATTAAAATTGAAATGTCTGTTTCTAGTGTCAAAATAAAAGCTTTTACTAAACGCAATAATTATGGAAGTATATTCGATACTTATAAACAAACATCTATTTTTAAAATTTTTGCCTATCTGTCTGTTTGTTAAGGCTAATATCGGGAACGGCTGGACCGATTTTGATGGTACTTTCACTGACAGATAGCTAATGTTATAAGGAGTAACAGGCTACTTTTTTAACCGACTAAAAAAAATTTTGTTTGTATTTTTATTTTTTCTACCAACGTATATCTCCATGATTTCTTGACCGATTAGCGTAAATATTTTTTTAATCAATACAGAAACTTTGCGAGATGGTCCCATAAAAACTTCCGGTTTTAACTCCTCAATCCTGATGCTGCAGGGTTACTGTCCACCTAAACTATGGTGATTTATTAACTGTCGATTATGAACAGTTGTTGTAGGTACCAAGCAGAGACTACATAGTTAAATTCCAGGACCCAATTCTTCAATCCTATTGCTGCAGGGGTTCTGCCCACGCAAACGTAGTCGCGGGCATCAGCTAGGTAGTATTTATTATAAATGCGAAAGTGTATTTGTTTTTGGTTTGTCCTCCAATCACGCAGCAAAAGATGCACCTTATTTTTTGCGTGAGTACAGTTGAGGACTTAGTGCCTTACTAGACCTATTAGCCTGGAAAAACAGAGGGTTCCCAAGGGGATTATTAAAAACCTTACTCCATGCGGACGAAGCCGCAGGCAACAGCTAGTTTATTATTAAATATATAGAAGGAAAAGGTGACTGACTGACTGACCTACCAACGCACAGCTCAAACCACTGGACGGATCGGGCTGAAATTTAGCATACAGATAGCTATTACAACGTAGGCATCCGCTAAGAAAGGATTTTTGAAAATTCAACCCCTAAGGGGGTAAAAGAGGGAGTTGAAAAATGAACTTGAGCGAAGCCGCGGGCAAAAGCTAGTATATAATAAAACACTTGTGTGTCACTAAAAATACACGGTACACCGGGGCTTAATACAATATTCTCCTGCTGATAATCCGATTAAAAGAAATTAGACCCTGTTTGTAACGAGCCTGAGTTGAAATTGTACTGTCGTTGCGAATCCACCCTCTTTCGTTTTAAATTGATATTAAGCCAACCATATTTACTGAGGGGTGTTGCTCATCACCGAATTTTTTATTAACTGTACTGAGAATTGTATTATTACAAATTTCGTTCACGGGGACCAATCTCAAATGATACCAGGCAATCACGCAGGAGATATAGTGCGCAAATACAAGTGCACTCTATTCCCTCACTTTCATAGTCCGATGGCATGGCAATATCACCAGTTCAATTTAAAACACCGCCGACATGTGAATCTATGGCCGGACTATTTAATAAAATATGATAAACCCAATATCCTGTTTGCTGTTCCATCATCAGATCCTCCTCCTTGATCCTCGATCATCATCCAACACCTACTCATTGAGTTAAAATACACTATATATGTTGTGAGTTGCTGAGGAGTTTTGGATCCCGCAGACTACTTGATGCTGCAGCATCAGCTCGAAGTTACCATGTCTTGGAAATAATCCGAAGTAACAGTACACCAAACAAATCAATCGCACTAGTGAAAGTTTGTAAGACCATTTAATTAAGTAGGAAATTAATTGATGATCTTCAAACGCCTGAACAGACCTTTATAATCTATTTATAGCTTAAATCCCATCTCCATTACGTTAGATAC
Organism: Oeneis ivallda; assembly: GCA_029955525.1. Lineage (NCBI taxonomy): Eukaryota > Metazoa > Arthropoda > Insecta > Lepidoptera > Nymphalidae > Oeneis > Oeneis ivallda. The sequence goes on from JARPMR010000028.1 coordinate 4,882,530, forward strand.
AAAAACGAGTGTGCTTTAGACCACACGACTGAAGTAAAACTTACGAACCGCACTGGCTAAGAGAAAGAAAATTTGTGCTCGCACCTCTCTCTTGCCCCTACAGTAATATACGAAACGTCACTCTCTCTCTTTCTATCTTCACTAACTTGTATCTCCCTCTCAACTTCCGTTCGCCTCGCCCGATCACACTTTTCGTAACGCATTACCAGCTTACTCCCCAAGTCAAGCGTGCAAGAAGTTTTACTTTAAAAAACCGCATCAATATCGGTCCACTGGAGAGACTGCTACGAGGGAACAGTGATCGAGAATCGAGAAGGAGAATCTGATGATGGAGCAGAAAACTGAATAACAGGATGTCAGGTATATCGTACATAGTCCGGCCATAGATTCACATATCGGGGGGGTTTTTTTTTTCAATTTGCACTTGTTAATATTCAAAGCTATTATAGTATACTCTGCGATTTTGGTGCTCAACTTGAAATTTGTAAGTCTGCGGGTACTCTTACACCCCTCTTTTTTGTCGGGGGTTAAAAAAAGCTATTGTTGGTAAGAGAGGAGTTTGTTCGCTTTACACTAATTACGACAAGTATTTCGTTGAAGTCGGTTTTATTTTTGTGAAAAATACTACTTTAAACTTAATGCATTTTTATTCGTAACACTTTGGGACTGAAAATTCATGCGGCAACTAAAATACTATTTTGCACCTATAAAGCCAATTTAATTTTAAACGATTGTAGACTTTATACCAGGGTACGTGAGTTGAAATTCAATGTTCGCGTGTTGCCATCCTTGATTCGAAATTATTATTAAAAGGCCACCATAGCTTAGGGTTGTCGTATCTATAATAATAATATATATTATTTAAGATTAATTCGTAGGAGTTGTTTAATGTCTAACCACATTAAGTTTTGACCGCTTTAATCCATTTTGAATTTTTTTTATCTTATTATTTACACTTACTATTTGAAATTCACTACCAACATAAAAAAAATTATACTCACATTTGTATGTCTTATAATTATATCAATCAGAAGTGTAAATGACATTCACTGTAGAATCATGCAAACAATTATTTATGATGTAAATTTACTAAATTATACTACAAAAAATAAATAAAAAATCGGCCAAGTGCGAGTCGGGCCTCGCTCTTTTAAGGTTCCGTTAAAAAAATTTAAATAAAAATATTTCCATGTACCCATGGAAATATTTTAATTTAATTTTTTTAATTTAATTTAATTTTTATTATTTGTTGTTATAGCGGCAATAGAAATACATAATATGTGAAAATTTCATCTGTCTATCTATTACGGTTTACGAGATACAGCCCGCTGACAGACGGACGGACGGACGGACGGACAGCGTAGGCTTAGTAATAGGGTCCCGTTGGTACCCTTTGGGTACGGAACCCTAAAAATGAAAGATTAACTAATTATATTCGTAGAAAAAATTTATGTTTGCTTTTATTTTACAATTAATAAAATCAAACATGGTATATTATGTAAATAGTATATTACATTAATAAAAACCGACAAATAGTATTCAAATGTTCATAGAACAAATAAAACATTTGAAAGAAAGTGCCAACCCTAGAAATAGGGGTGGCGGGATTTCCTCTGCGAGTTTTATTTTTAATTAAGCCCCGTTCATGGCTTGTTCGATATCAGAACAGTGTTTTTTTTTCGATAGTTAAATAAAACAAAACATCTTGTTTTCATTTATTAAAATACTGGCTTTTACCTGTGGAGTTAGTTAGGTTTTTTACGTGTGGAGTTACGTTTTAAAAATGCCGTGAAAATTGCGCTGACAGTATCAATTGTCCGTCTCCAGAATGCAAGCTATCTCTCTGCCAAATGTGGTCGACAAAATGCGAATTGATGCGCACAGATGTGGTTCCAACCTTACGATCTTACGAATCCAGAATTTCTTTCCAGAATTGACGAAAACTTCATACAAATCTTAAGAGTACGGCGAACATCGTTCGCAACTCCAATTCAAGGCGCGTGCAAAATCGGCCGGTATATTGCTATCTCTATTTATCTATACCCATCGGCTCCATGCTTGGTGCGACAGCAATATTTAGCGTCTGAATTTGGTCTTTTTCCGTAAATACCAAAAATGATGAATGATGTGTTTTTCACTTTGTGTTGTTATTTTGTAACTTGATACTATAAGCTATGTTCCTGATCAATTATTAGCTAAGATATCGTTGGTTTTATTATGAAACAAATAAGAAGAAAACATGCCATTTACGTCGTAAAAATGTGCAAAACGCAATTCGTTTACATTTCATTTTAGTAAACTATTTTGAAAACATATATATCCAGGTACCTAGATAAATACAATTTGAATCCAAATAATCGCATAATATGATGGAAATATTCTCCAATTACAAATTATTTTGGGTATTACGTTAGGTATTACGTTTGTATGGGCAATTCATTCTCCGCTGGCCTCTTAAAGAAGCTTGACGTGAGTAGGTTTTACTTTGCCTTAAGATCTTGCCAGACCTTCAAAGAACCACACTTCTGTGAGAACTCGCCATAAAACAATGGGGCCAATGGCAAAAGTCTTACAAAAGACTCGAGACATATCTGTATTAGTGGCGAGGCAATAAGTAATATTGCGGGAACCGGTAGACCGGTCCGGTTACATTTCAAACTTAGAAAAAAAACCGGCCAAGTGCGAGTCCAACCTACACCTTAAGGGTTCCGTGATAAGATGTTACTAATTTAATGTTAAAATCGAACAAAAAGAGAAGTTTATTATAATATGTAGATTGGAGACCCTCTTTATTTTTTTTTATGAATGAATGAATGAATGAATACACTTTTATTGTACACCACAAAAAATACAGTGAATAAAAAAAAATATAAATATCAAAAGCAAGTATACCACCAACCACCACCAAGACAACCAATATGTATGTTCACCGATTACTGGAAGACGCCTGAACCGATTTGGAAAATTCTTTTTTTTTTTGTTTCAAAGGGCTTATTTCCCAGGTGGTCCCATCGAAACTTTATCGAAATCGGTCGAGCGGTTTTTAAAATATCAACAATAAATTATATATTTTGTATAGTGGCGCGGGAGTTCGAAGTCGGTTTTTTAAAACGAATTTTCTATACTTATTAAATTATTTTTATTAGTGATTGTTATAGCGGCAATAGAAATAAGCATTCTGTGGAAGTTCCAACTATCTATTTATTACGGTCCATGAGATGCAGCCCGCTGACAGACGGACGGATAGGGGAGGCTTAGTAATAGAGAGCCGTTGGCACCCTTTAGGTACGGAACCCTAAAAACTGATCTCCACATACGATTGTCTGGATGGAATCCGACCACGGGTTCATTTCTATAAGTTTCTATCACGTTTCTATCTATCTATCTACTAGCTGATGCCCGCGACTTCGTCTGCGTGGATTTATTTTTTAAAATCCCTCGGGAACTCCTTGATTTTCCGGGATAAAAAGTAGCCTTTGTCACTCTCCAGGTCCTCAACTATACCCATGCAAAAAATCACGTCGATCCGTAGCTTTGTTGCGGCGTGATTGAAGGACAAACCAACAAACCAACACACTTTCGCATATTATCAGAATGATAAGGGGTCGCAACAAAATTGATTTTTAACCCCCGACAAAACAGAGGGGTGTTATAAATTGGAAGTGTGTGTCTGTATCCGTGTAATCTCTGTGGTGTCCCGTGACTTCGTAATATTTCCAAGGCATGGTGACTTTGAGCTGATGCTGCAGCATCAAGTAGTCTGCGGGATACCCAACTCCTCAGCAACTTACAGCAGATATAGCGTGTTTGGGCTCATTAGAATGGTCTCAATGAGTAGGTGTTAGATTATGATCGAGGAGAATGATTACCTCCTTTTTTGAAGTTGGTTAAAAATAGCGTACACGAATAAACCAATAACCGTTTTTAAAAATCTTGTCTATCCTGGGACCTGGATGTGTGCCAATCCGCCCTTGGCCAGGGTGCTGTACTATGGAATAGAATAGAAAAGAATAGAAATATTTTTTATTCAAATAAACTTTTTACAAGTGCTTATGAATCGTCTGACTCTACCACATGCCCTTCCTGCCGAGAAGAACCAGCAAGAAACTCGGCGGTTGCTCTTTTCAAAACAAGTTTACAATACAATGGATACTATGCTATGTATGCAGTGTTTCCACAATGAGGGGAAGTTCCAAAAGTGCATACCTACTAACAATATATCTTAAGATGGGCAGACATAAAGTAGCCCCATTCCCGCCGGCGGTACCCGTTCACGAGCATGACGCATGACCGAGCCGTCGTCGCTTCGGTTGGCCTAAATCCGGTTTATTCGAGAGGAGACTCTTGCCCAGTTGTGGACTGTAGTGTGGGAAGTGGCAATGAGGTGAAATGATGATGATTATGTATACTCGAAGAGTTTCAACAATCCCACAAAACTGTGCGTAAATCTTCTTCTTCTTTATCAACCTATAGACGTCCACTGCTGGACAAAGGTCTCCTGCATGGACTTCCACAGGCTTCGGGCTTGCGCCGCTTGAATCCAGCGGCTCCCTGCGACTCGTTTGATGTCGTCGGTCCACCTGCTGGGGAGTCTGCCAACACTGCGTTTCCCGGTGCGAGGTCGCCACTCCAACACCTTGGGATCCCAACGACCATCAGCTCCTCGAACTATGTGCCCCGCCCATTTCCACTTCAGTTTCGCGACACGCTGAGCTATGTCAGTGACTTTGGTTCTCCTACGAATCTCCCCATTTCTGACTTGATCTCGCAGGGATATACCGAGCATAGCTCTCTTCATCGCTCGCTGAGTGACCCTGAGCCTTCTTATGAGGCCCATAGTTAGCGACCATGTCTCGGATCCGTAAGTCATCACTGGCAACACGGTTCGAAGACTTTAGTCTTCAGGCACTGAGGGATTTTGGACGAGAAGACATCTCGGAGCTTCTCGAACGCTGCCCAGCCGAGTTGGATTAGGCGGTTAATCTCTTTCTCGAAATTGGACCTACCTAGCTGGACTGTATGTCCCAGGTATATATACTCGTCTACAATTTCGTGCGTAAATAAACACCTTAAATGGAAATTTATCTCATCGTAACGACTATTAGCTATAATGGAAAAACAGGTTAGGTGTATATATTAGTCATGATGATTCGCTAATTATGTGTAGGTGTAAGCGACAATGAGTCAGTAATCCGAAATGTTTATTCGGAAAAATTCTTATCGTAACGTACTATGACATATAACTCGTATATCGTACTACCTACGTTTTTAGGGTTCTGTGAAACCGTACCCAAAGGGTGCCAAGGGGACCCTTTTACTGGGCCGAAATTAGACGGTGCCCCGTTAATCGTTCATTTTTGTGAACATTTTTTGCGAAAATGCACCCTTAGGCCCTTTGTCCTGAGGGAAAATTTAGATGGTTCATTTTCTATGACTCGATGAAGGCTCGAGAATGAAAGCAAAAATCGTGAAAGCTAAATTCGCCCTTAGGGTGAATTAAGACGGTTCATTTTCGCAAAAAATTCCGCAACGGTGAACGAGGCACCGTCTAAATTCCGCCTAAGGCCCAAATTAGACGGTTCCTCGTTCATCGTTCATCGTTGCGAAAAATTTTACGAAAATTAACCGTCTAAATTTGCCCTTAGGGCAAAAGGGCCCTTAGGTTTCATTTTCGCATTCTTGTTCGCAAAAATAAACGATGAACGTGCACGGTCTAATTTCGGCCTAAGCCTCCGTTATCCGTCCGTCCGTCTGTCAGCGGGCTGAATCTTATGAACCGTAATAGTGAGATTCACATAATGTGTATTTCTATTGCCGTTATAACAACAAATGTATATATCTATATAAATAAAAATCAAAGTTTGTATGTTTGTCCTCTATGCGTTCTGAAACCATTGATCATATTGATGAAACTTTGGTGGGATGTTCTGGCCCCGGAGACGCCCGCGAGGGTTCCTGGCCCATAAAATCTATATCATATAAAAGAAAGTGGTGTTAGTTACACTATTTATAACTCAAGAACGGATGAACCGATTTGGCTGAAAATTGGTGGAGACGTAGCTTAGAACCAGGAGACGGACATAGTATACTTTTTATCCCGTTCGACCGCGTTTCCGTCATGTCACTATAATCTATATATCTATATATATAAAAGAAAGTGGTGTTAGTTACACTATTTATAACTCAAGAACGGATGAACCGATTTGGCTGAAAATTGGTGGAGAGGTAGCTTAGAACCAGGAGACGGACATAGGATACTTTTTATCCCGTTCGACCGCGTTTCCGTCATGTCACTATAAAACGTGGTATAACAAAAACGCATCTGGCATGGAATAACAAAACGCAAATGACAGTGGAATAACAAAACGTAAATGACAGCTAAACGTAATTTTGTCTTTGGTTATGTATGGTAAAAAAATTGACAATTATAAAAAGTGTTATAATAAAGCATTACTGATATTATAATTGCGAAAGTGTGTTTGTTTGTTGGTTTGTCCTTCAATCACGTCGCAACAGAACAGCGGATCCTCCTCAGACCGGGAGAGCTACTTTTTATCTCGGATAATGAAAGAGTTCCCGCGGGATTTTTAAAAACTAAATCCATGCGGACGAAGTCGCGGGCATCAGCTAGTAATATATAAAATTCTAGTGTGACAATGTTAGTCACCTTACTCCTCCGAAACGGCTGGACCGATTTTTATCAAATTTAGTGTGCATATCGGGTAGGTCTGAGAATCGGCCAACATCTATTTTTCATACCCCTAAGTGATAAGCTGATAAGGGTGACCAACCACTAAATATTTTTATTGGCGGTACCATAGATAAATTATATAAAGGAAAGATCGTCAACTCCCTTATAAAAACTGAACTAGGCTTATACCATCGCTAGGTGTCGCTACTAGGCTCGCTCGACATTTGATTAAACTAAAATCTGTAGGCTATCGTATTTTATTGGTACAATAAGTACTATTTATATAAAATATAGTATCAAAATACAAAAATTTCATAAAATCAGACATGTAAAGAGCAAATTTACAATCAATTATTTTTACGAAACCAACTGACTTGTAACAGTAATGAAATTTGTTTTCAAGTGATAAGGTTCTGGTTTTTTATTTCGTTATCGAACTAAGTTTTGCTGAATCCCGATAGATGGCATAACAAAACAATTACTATAGACATTTGAGAATACCTTTATCTTTCTCTTTTGTCTTGTTTTGATGCCGGCTGAGTGAATTGGAAGATTATTGTGTATGTTTGTTTTTAGGGTTCCGTACCCAAAGGGTACCAACGGGACCCTATTACTAAGCCTACGCTGTCCGTCCGTCCGTCCGTCCGTCCGTCGGTCCGTCTGTCAGCGGGCTGTATCTCGTAAACCGTAATAGATAGACAGATGAAATTTTCACATATTATGTATTTCTATTGCCGCTATAACAACAAATAATAAAAATTAAATTAAATTAAAAAAAAAAAATTGGTTGCCTGTAAAGTCGGTATACGGGCGAAAGTTTTACGTGACAACCGAAATAGAAGCGCAAGACATGAACCGGTGTGTATGCCTATCTCTCTCACTCTCTCTCTCTCGCTCTGTCTCTCTCGCTCTTAGGCGGGCTAACTGTGCTCGAGTGGAAGGGACGCGTGCCTTTCACTTTTTATGTCTGTCTCTCTCGCTTAAGATAAAAATAAAAAACCAAAAACTTGGTTATTTGAATTTTTCACAAACATTTTGAGGTTATGTGAAAAAAGTTTAAATACAAAAGTTGTAAATCTTTTTATTACCTTAAACTTTGCCATTTAACTTTTTTCCATAGGACTTGTAGTTTTTCCGGAAATCGAGATAAACCGTTTTTTACCCTTAACAACAAATAATAAAAATTAAATTAAATTAAAAAAAAAAAATTGGTTGCCTGTAAAGTCGGTATACGGGCGAAAGTTTTACGTGACAACCGAAATAGAAGCGCAAGACATGAACCGGTGTGTATGCCTATCTCTCTCACTCTCTCTCTCGCTCTGTCTCTCTCGCTCTTAGGCGGGCTAACTGTGCTCGAGTGGAAGGGACGCGTGCCTTTCACTTTTTATGTCTGTCTCTCTCGCTTAAGATAAAAATAAAAAACCAAAAACTTGGTTATTTGAATTTTTCACAAACATTTTGAGGTTATGTGAAAAAAGTTTAAATACAAAAGTTGTAAATCTTTTTATTACCTTAAACTTTGCCATTTAACTTTTTTCCATAGGACTTGTAGTTTTTCCGGAAATCGAGATAAACCGTTTTTTACCCTTAAACCCCCCCTTCCCCCCACTTCCCGACCTCAGATCGCCCGTAATTTATTTTTCCTTTCATTTTTGTTGCATTCTCTTCCTTTTCCAATGGGTTTCATCCTACTATAATTTTTTTTGTTTTCAAAAATTATCTACCCTGGACTAATAGGCTTATAAAGAAGTATCGCTCGGCTCATTATAGCAGCAGCGAGTCCTGTCATCACCATTCAGATCGAACCCACGGCACTTGAATTTATTTTGGACTGCGTTTGTTTTTAGGGTTCCGTACCCAAAGGGTACCAACGGAACCCTATTACTAAGCCTACGCTGTCCGTCCGTCCGTCCGTCCGTCTGTCAGCGGGCTGTATCTCGAAAGCCGTAATAGATAGACAGATGAAATTTTCACATATTATGTATTTCTATTGCCGCTATAACAACAAATAATAAAAATTAAATTAAATTAAAAAAATTAAATAAAAATATTTCCATGGGTACATGAAAATATTTTAATTTAATTTTTTTTGACGGAACCCTAAAAGAGCGAGGCCCGACTCGCACTTGGCCGATTTTTTATTTTGCGATAACTCGATATTCATAATAAAGATTTTAATTTCGTTAAATATTTTTGTCTGCCATTCGTTAGATGGCACTAGATAAGTTTGATGATATTGGTGATTCAACAACTACTCGTTAGATGGCAATAGCTACGTTCGATTATTTTATTTTTTAGCTTGCACAGTAACGCCGCCACAGATAATGCGCGGAACTACAAGGTACCGGCGACTTTAATGCGCATTACAGGAGCTTTGATTGAATGTATGAAGTGAGCAATCTTACCTTTTATATTTTATCTATGGCGGTACGAAGTTCGCTGGGTCAGCTAGTACATACCTATATAAAAATCAATTGCTGTTCGTTCGTCTCGCAAAACTCGAGAACGTCTGGGCCGATTTATATTAGCTGATTTTGGTTTTGAAATGTTCGTCGTAGTCCAGGGAAGATTTAAACGGTGAAAAAAAAGGTTAAAATAAGAAAAAAAATGACACCTACGCCGCAAGAGAGCTTCGAATAGACATGATTTTTTACATGGGTATAGTTAGTTGAAGACCTGGAGAGTGACATATTATGCTACTTTTTATCCCGGAAAGGGAAGCGATTTTAAAAACTAAATCCACGCGGACGAAGTCGCGCGCATCAGCTAGTCTATTATATAATTTCTTTGTACTTTACGTGGCATCTTGCCGTGTGGTGACGGCTGTGCTACTACTACCATCTACTGCGATCACCAACCCGTCTGCCCCGCGTGGTGATTATGGGCAAACCCTCCCCTTGGGAGAGGCCCTTAGTCCAGCATTGGACTGTTATAGGCTATTGATGATTACGTGGCTTTGCAAAGCAAGCCGGGTTCAACTAGTGATAAATAAAATAAATTTAAAAAATTAAAGACTGTCTCCATACAAATAAACTTTTGTTTTAATTTCAATCTCATTAATTTATCCAAAAACCACCTGGGGAATAAAAATCTATTTCAGTGATAACTTTATAACGACCCTATTTAGTCCATTGAAAAATTACATTTGGGGTTGCGTTTTTTAGAGGACGCAATTTTATTTTTTTGATGTGTAGGGAGGGTCAGTGTAAAGCTAAAACCAATTTTGTGGGGTCGCCACCCTTGTACCACGGCCGCCATCTTGAAAATAGGGGTTGAAATGGTTTTTACGATATATCTCTTAAACTATTTATCTGATAAAAAAATTTGCTAACATTTTTTGTTGCAAATTAAATTCTCTACAACTTTGGTCCAGTACCTTTTTGCCGTAGAACTATAAATAAAAAAGTTATAAGTGAAAATGTTCAGAAATTCGAGAAACAATAACTGATGACACATTATTAGTACACACGTACGTAATATGTATAGTTAAGAGTACTGAAAAATACACACATCAAAAGTGTCTAGGGATCAACATATATTTTTGCAATAACTTTTCTCCTGATTGATATTAATTAAAATTTTCTTTAAGGATTCATCAAATCAAGTGTTTTCGTTTGTCACAGTAACGATAAACCAAGTCACCTTTGCATTAATAAAGAAATTTGCCATTTTCCTAATAAAGGGATTTTTGACATTTGAACCACTAACATTAAAGTTCGAAAAAAAGACTGAAATAACAGTTTTCTTTAAAATTTTATTGGGTAACTTAAACAATTAATAATCCGTGTTTCAACCGCGAACACTAACAACACAAGAACATCGGTTTGGCATACTCAAAATGAGTTCATCCAAATCACGCTGTGGAATGGCCGCCCATGTTCGTTGCAACAACAAAAAAAGATCTTCTTGCCACTGGATACCCTCCATATTCGGCAGAGCTCTTCTCTGTAGCATATCCCATGTATGCTCAATCGGGTTCAAGTCTGGCGACTGAGCAGGCCAGGGCAGGACATTGATGTTAGCTGCGGCGAGAGTCTGTCTTACAACTCTTGCGGTGTGCGGTCGTGCATTATCATGCATTAACTGAAATAAGGGACCGATTTGCACTTGTAGAGGAACGATGACGTCTGATACAATCGTCTCAGCATAAATTTGAGCGTTGAGGTTGCCTCTGATCCAAATCAACTCAGTTCTTACGCCGATCCAAATACCCGCCCATACCATGATGGTTCCACCACTATAAGGATGGACTTCCTGGCAGGATTTTAATCGCTGATTATGAAATTATGAAATGCACCAAAAAGGATCCATATAAATTTATAAAATCATAAATTTATTACAAAGCCACATCTCAATCTCAAGAAATCCGCATAAAAATGCTTGATCCCTAGACACTTTTGATGTGTGTAGTAATCACTTCGGAGCGCTGTAAAACCTTAGCTATTGACTTAATGAAAAAATGTTGTGTATATAAGTTGTTCCTCAAAAAACGATCTACAAAAATGGTCTGATATCATTTTTTCGTAAAATGATTAAAAAAAAAGTTATATCGAAAAATATAAATTTTTTCTCGAATTTCTGAACATTTTCGCTTATAAATTTTTTATTTATACACACATCAAAAGTGTCTAGGGATCAACATATATTTTTGCAATAACTTTTCTCCTGATTGATATTAATTAAAATTTTCTTTAAGGATTCATCAAATAAAGTGTTTTCGTTTGTCACAGTAACGATAAACCAAGTCACCTTTGCATTAATAAAGAAATTTGCCATTTTCCTAATAAAGGGATTTTTGACATTTGAACCACTAACATTAAAGTTCGAAAAAAAGACTGAAATAACAGTTTTCTTTAAAATTTTATTGGGTAACTTAAACAATTAATAATCCGTGTTTCTACCGCGAACACTAACAACACAAGAACATCGGTTTGGCATACTCAAAATGAGTTCATCCAAATCACGCTGTGGAATGGCCGCCCATGTTCGTTGCAACAACAAAAAAGGGTCTTCTTGCCACTGGATACCCTCCATATTCGGCAGAGCTCTTCTCTGTAGCATATCCCATGCATGCTCAATCGGGTTCAAGTCTGGCGACTGAGCAGGCCAGGGCAAGACATTGATGTTAGCTGCGGCGAGAGTCTGTCTTACAACTCTTGCGCTGTGCGGTCGTGCATTATCATGCATTAACTGAAATAAGGGACCGATTTGCACTTGTAGAGGAATGATGACGTCTGATACAATCGTCTCAGCATAAATTTGAGCGTTGAGGTTGCCTCTGATCCAAATCAACTCAGTTCTTCCGCCGATCCAAATACCCGCCCATACCATGATGGTTCCACCACTATAAGGATGGACTTCCTGGCAGGATTTTAATCGCTGTTGGCGTCCAGGGGTTCTCCAGTGTCGTATACGTCTTGTATCCGGTCTCATACCAAAACGAGACTCATCAGAAAAGCACACGAAACGCCATTGTTCTTCTGCCCAATTTCTGTGTTCAAGAGCCCATTGATATCGAATCCTACGATTGTGCATTGCTATAGGTGGTACCCGTAGCGGTCTTCGGGAATGAAGGTTCACTTCATGCAAGCGGTTTCTGACTGTTTGGTCGCTAATTAAGTTCCCTGAAGAGTGATGAAGCCTCACGGCTAACATCATGGCGGTTATTGTTGGAACTCTTCGAGTTAAGATTTGAATGTATCGGTCTTGTCTCCGTGTGGTGCAGCGATACCGTCCTCCATGGCGCTCAGCCACGGTACCAGTGCTTCGGTAACGTGTCCAAAGTCGACTGATAACACTCTGACTTGTATTCAGAGCTAAAGCCACAGTACGTTGCCGGGAACCAGCTTCTATCATTCCCACGGCTCTGAGCATTTCTTCCCTGCTTAAATGACGTCGCCGCTCCATAATAACGTTGGTTTTAATCAGTAGTAGGGAAACAGTAGCACTAATAATGTCTTCAATGCGTTGTATGTTTTTATAGGGAAAATATTGACAGCTGATTTTCATCTTTTACTCGAATTTGATTGACAGTTCCTGATTCAAATTATGAAATGCACCAAAAAGGATCCATATAAATTTATAAAATCATAAATTTATTACAAAGCCACATCTCAATCTCAAGAAATCCGCATAAAAATGCTTGATCCCTAGACACTTTTGATGTGTGTAGTTCTACGACAAAAATTTACTGGACCAAAGTTGTAGAAAATTTAATTTGCAACAAAAAATATTTACAAATTTTTTTTAACAGATAAATAGTTTAAGAGATATATCGTAAAACCATATCGTAAAAACCATTTCAACCCCTATTTTCAAGATAGCGGCCGTGGGACAAGGGTGGCGACCCCACAAAATTGGTTTTAGCTTTACACTGACCCCCCCTACACATCAAAAAAATAAAATTGCGTCCTCTAAAAAACGCAAGGTAAGGAGGCCTAAAAAATGTAACATTGCAATGGACTAATTAGTTTTTATCCAATTACAGATACCTATCGATTGACACGATTTATTCGGGACGTCCATTTTAATTCATAGAAGAGAGCTTCAACTTGATTATTTAGTTTTTTGCCCGACTACAGCATAGCCAAAAGGAGGGTTATGATTTTAGCAGTCTATCTATATATATATATAACTAGTATTTCGCTCGGTGCGCGAGCTGCTAAAGCAGCTCGCGGGAAGTGTTTTACTAAAAGCCCGCTAAAGCGGACCGCGATTTTTTTACTCATCAAGTAGCCCTTCGGATTCTGGTCATCTTTTGCCAAAAAATTTGTTCGAGCACACCCCACCTATCTGCAATAACCTGGCCGTGCTCCTCATTCACAAAAGAAAAAGAAAAAAAAAGAAAAAAAATGAAAAAAAAGAAAAAAAAAACAAATGTAAAATGAAAAAAAAGAAAAAGAAAAAAAGCCCTATGAACCTATCAAAATCAAAATTTGTTCGAGCACACCCCACCTATCTGCAATAACCTGGCCGTGCTCCTCATTCACAAAAGAAAAAGAAAAAAAAGAAAAAAAATGAAAAAAAAAAACAAAAAAAAACAAATGTAAAATGAAAAAAAGAAAAAGAAAAAAAGCCCTATGAACCTATCAAAATCAATGTCTTGCATAGTTCCCAACTTCTAGTCCCTTCAATATTCCCCATACATTTTGTATGGGGGGAAAAAAAAATCCGCCATCTTGAGTTTTTTTCCTACTCACCAGGTAGACCTCCGGGTTGTGATCATCTTTTGTCGAGAAACCGCTCCTCCATCTTTTATAGTCTCCGAGAGAGAGACGGACAAAATTTGCCGCCATTTTTTTTCCGCCATTTTGGAATTTTTTTTCAACTCACTGGCAACTGCTCGAAGTTTCGAATGACATTTGGTCGAGCACCCTCCACCTATCTTCTATACCCTGGCCGTGCCCCTCGCCCGTCTTCGAACTCCTCACTCATCAGCTCTCTCCACCTTTCTCCGAGTCACATTCTTTGAGCTCTATACGACACCATGGGTGAAAAAAAATTTTTTCATACAAAATTTTACAGGAGAGGGGTGGAAATTTGAGACGTCACAGCTCGGCCGCCATCTTGTTTTTTTAATTTTTTTCACTTTTTCTGTTAATCGTTTACTAATTTCTACCATAATCCAAAATTTCAAAGAAATCGGTTGGAAAACAAAAGAGTTGCAAGATTCACGTCGGCCGCCATCTTGTTTTTCCGAAATGTCATAATTTTTCCCCACTCGAATCCCCCACCCGAACATATCTCCCGAACATCATTATATCGATTTCCGTCTCCTTCTAGGAGAACAATTATGTCAATGAGTCAGTGAGTGAATCAGTGAGTGGTAATCGAGCTATATATATTACTAGCGTTTGCTCGGTGCGCGAGCTGCTAAAGCAGCTCGCGGGAAGTGTTTTACTAAAAGTAAGGCGCGTGGGTGCGCGGCCCGCTAAAGCGGACCGCGATTGTTCGGCTTTATTTATTTCGCTCGGTGCGCGAGCTGCTAAAGCAGCTCGCGGGAAGTGTTGTTACTACAAGTAGGGCGCGTGGGTGCGCGGCCCGCTAAAGCGGACCGCGATTTTTTTTACTCATCAAGTAGACCTTCGGATTCTGGTCATCTTTTGCCAAAAAATTTGTTCGAGCACACCCCACCTATCTGCAATAACCTGGCCGTGCTCCTCATTCACAAAAGAAAAAGAAAAAAAAGAAAAAAAAAATGAAAAAAAAAAACAAAAAAAACAAATGTAAAATGAAAAAAAGAAAAAGAAAAAAAGCCCTATGAACCTATCAAAATCAATGTCTTGCATAGTTCCCAACTTCTAGTCCCTTCAATATTCCCCATACATTTAGTATGGAAAAAAAAAAATCCGCCATCTTGAATTTTTTTCCTACTCACCAGGTAGACCTCCGGGTTTTGATCATCTTTTGTCGAGAAACCGCTCCTCCATCTCTTATAGTCTCCGAGAGAGAGACGGACAAAATTTGCCGCCATTTTTTTTCCGCCATTTTGGAATTTTTTTTCAACGCACTGGCAACTGCTCGAGGTTTCGAATGACATTTGGTCGAGCACCCTCCACCTATCTTCTATACCCTGGCCGCGCCCCTCGCCCGTCTCCGAACTCCTCACTCATCAGCTCTCGCCACCTTTCTCCGAGTCACATTCTTTGAGCTCTATACGACACCATGGGTGAAAAAAATTTTTTTCATACAAAATTTTACAGGAGAGGGGTCGGAAATTTGAGACGTCACAGCTCGGCCGCCATCTTGTTTTTTTATTTTTTTTCACTTTTTCTGTTAATCGTTTACTAATTTCTACAATAATCCAAAATTTCAAAGAAATCGGTTGGAAAACAAAAGAGTTGCAAGATTCACGTCGGCCGCCATCTTGTTTTTCCGAAATGTCATAATTTTCCCCAACTCGAATCCCCCACCTGGACATATCTCCCCTACATCATTATATCGATTTCCGTCTCCTTCTAGGAGAACAATCGTGTCAATGAGTCAGTGAGTGAATCAGTCAGTGAGTGGTAATTAGCAGTCTATCTATATATATATAAAAAACTCGTGTTAGGATGCATGTTCGGGATAAACTCAAAAACTACTGTGTCGATTTTGATCAAACTTCGTAACTATCTGTGTGATCTGTAATTTGATCCAACTTAAAAGATAGGATAGTTTTTATCTTAATTATTGACATCAATATTATCGTACTAATCCTTACTATCCTTACTAATATTTTAAATGCGAAAGTGTGTTTGTTTGTTGATTTCTCCTTCAATCACGCCGCAACAGAGCAACGGATTGACTTGATTTTTTGCATGAGTATAGTTGAGGACCTGGAGTGACAGGCTATTTTTTATCCCGAAAAATCAAAGAGTTCCCGAGGGAATTTAAAAACTAAATCCACGCGGACGAAGTCGTGGGCATCAGCTAGTGTACCTACCACCGTAGCGAATAAAATACTGAGCCGATTTTGATGAATGAGGTGTCAAATGTCAATCGATTCGTTATCATGGACCGGGTGACATATCGATACAATTTACGGATGTTACATCCGATTTTACGTACTTGGGTTACAGTTTTCAAATTTTTGCCCTTTGCGATTAATACGAGTGTCGAACAATGTCGTTCTATACGCATATTTATACGAGTCTGCCCGCGAAATTCGAATTTAATTTGGTTTTTCGCAATTTGTAAACTAATACGACAAAGTAGGCTTATGGCATTCTGATTGCGACGATGGCAGTATCATCTTCACAGGTTTATATAAAAATCTTTGCTTGAAAGTGTCCAGTTTAAGAAATTAGTCAGAATATCGACTAATTTGTGAGTCACTCACGTCCAACTCGATGCTTGGACTAATTTCTTTGGACACTTTCAAGTAAAGATTTTTATAAAAACCTGTGAAGATGATATTGCCATTGTCGCAATTAAAATGCCATAAGCCTACTTTGTCGTATTAGTTTGTAAATTGCGAAAAACCAAATTAAATTTGAATTACGCGGGCAGACCCTTTGTCTTCAACCTTAATCGAGGAAATTGCGAAGCGAGTGGCGACATCTAGTATGATCGTGTTGCTTCTTTGCGGTGTGCGATTGCTTGTAGATTTTCGCAAAGCGCCACCTATAGGGGAGGGCAGACTGGCCACTTTTAGCGGCGGTGTGTGTGTAATTTCGAATTGTCTATGCTGCTGGCCGCTACAGCGTCACCGAGGGGGTTGGCAAGCGCGAAGCTCTGCCTGGGGTTTGAAAAGAGCTCTAGGGCTCAAAGACATCGGGGGGCAACGCCTTCCTAAGGGCGCCTCCTGTGAGGCTCGGACCACGACTTAGGATGACGTTGGGACGAATGGGAGGAGTGGCTGGACTAAGTTAGTCCGTACGTCCCCGTGATCGTGGTAAGGATCCACGCCCAGGTGACGTTAGAAAACGGGGACCTCGTCTTCGCCGGCGAAGACGCTGTGCAGAGGTTGTTTGTGTGTGCAACCCTACCTAATAAAGGAGCGTTGTCGGTCGTTGTCTGATCGTCTGGATCGAAAAGGACGTGTTTGGGACGTCGTTTGTCGGGTGGGTCGTTTTAGCGGCAGCGATCGTGGTGTTTTTATGGTCTTTTGCGTGCATCGCGTTTCGCGCGCGCGAATATCGCCAGTGGCCACTCAAACGCGTTCGCGTTTTTAATGCTTTCGATCGCAGAATCGCGCGAACGCGATGCAAGTAAAAGGCCATAACGCTAAAGGCCATAAAAACGTGCGATCTCCCTCAGAGGGCAGACTGGCTACATTTAGCGGCAGCGATCGGCGTTTTTAGTTTTTGCGACTGCAATAAAATGAGTTCGATCATAAAAACGCCAAATCGCGGGATTCAGCGATTCTGCGATTTTCGATTCCTGAAATCTCAGAATTCTGCGTTTGATACAGGAATCAGGAGGAATCTACAACGACAGTAAAACATATAATAGAACTAGCTGACCCAGCGAACTTCGTACCGCCAACTTATCTATATATATAAATAAAACAAATAAACTATCCCAATGCAAAAAAACTATCCTATCTTTTTACTTGGACCAAATTACAGATAGTTACGAAGTTTGATAAAAATCGGAGTCCATCGCGGACAAACAACGTGACACGTAATTTATATATATTAAGATAGAATAGAAATGTTTATTCAAATAAACTTTTTTACAAGTGCTTTAGAATCGTCGATGAGTCTACCACTGGTTCGGAATGCCCTTCCTGCCGAGAAGAACCAGCAAGAAACTCTGCGGTTGCTCTTTTCAAAACAAGTTTACAATACAATAGATATTATGCTATGTATGCAGTGTTTCCACAATGAGGGGAAGTTAAACACAAGCATACCTAATTATATAATTCAACACATGTTAAGACGGGCAGACAGAAAGCAGCCCCATTCCCGCCGGTGCGTGGTACCCGTTCACGAGCATGACGCAATGACCCAGCCATTGCATAAGTTTGTCGTTTTGCTTGTTGCAGCGCTATGGGAGGAACAAGAGACGCCTGAGTATGACATCGACACCGAGGACGAGCGGTGGCTGAAACAGCAGCGGCGTCCCGAGCTTACAGGTGAGGCATACTCCAGGTGAGCTTACTCATGATATAGAATAGAATAGAATAGAATAGAAATGTTTCAACAAGTGCTTTTGAATCGTCGATGAGTCTACCACTGGTTCGGAATGCCCTTCCAGCCGAGGAGAACCAGCAAGAAACTCGGCGGTAGCTCTTTTCAAAACAAGTCTACAATTCAATAGATACAATGCTATGTATGCAGTGTTTCCACAATGAGTTCCACAAAAGCATACCTAATTATAATTCAACACGTTAAGACGGGCAGACAGAAAGCAGCCCCATTTCCGCTGGTAGAACCCGTTCACGAGCATGACGCATGACCCAGCCATTGCTTCGCTCAACCATATTTGAGGGAAGGTAGCAAACCGCATCACACGACACCACCACAGAAATGTTCAAAGAGAGTGTGACATACTTAGGCTACCCATGTTAAGGCATCGAATTGATACTAATATTCAAATACTCATTTTAAAACAATAATATTAGACATAGTCCAGAAGCGGGAATTCATCATAATCATCATTAACAACCCATCAACGGCTCACTACTGAGCGCAGGTCTCCTCTCAGAGAAGGGTTATAGGCCATAGTCCACCACGCTGGCCCAATGCGAATTGGCGGACTTCACACACCTTCGCCAACATTATAGAGAACTCCTAGATGTGCAGGTTTCCTCACGATGTTTTCCTTCACCGTTGCTTATTGCTTAAACGCACATTAGTCCGAAGAGTCAGAGGTGCGTAGTACGTACCCGGTATCAAACCTGCGACCCCCGGAATAGGAGTTGACATCATATCTAATCAATTTAACCACAACACGACAGACAAACACCATCTGAACGTGATCAAAAACATCAAAGTATTAATTAGCTAATTACACTAATCGAAGCCTACAGGCAATATTTGTTCGATTAGGGTGCGATTGCTATCGCAGTCAAATGAGTCTAAGGCTGAATTTGTATCGTCATAATTAAATATAAAAAATCCTTTTTTAAAAACCGACCACAAACGCCCGCGCCAGTACAAAGTATACAATTTATTGTTGAATTTTAAAATCAGCTCGCCCGATTTTAATAAAATTTATATGGGACCACCTGGGAAGTATAATACCCTTTCAAACAGAATTTTGAACCGATGAATTGAGAACCTCCTCCTTTTTTGAAGCCGGTTAAAAGTAGCCGTATTTATACTTATATTTCAAGATGGCGCGCAAGATGGCGTATTCACGTTGTCAACATAGTCCATCCAATCCAATCCAATCTATATATTTTAAGTAATTTCAATAAATAAAATGATTATATCTTTGTTCTTTGTCATTTCTAAAATCGTAATCAATTTTAAACACGAATCTGACACTATACACTAGAATTTAGTCCACCAAGGCAAAGCTGACAAACGGGGCCGTGCTGCGGACCATGCTGCGCTTGCTTCACCTTATAAGTGACTAGCTGATGCCCGCGACTTCGTTCGCGTGGTTTTAGTTTTTAAAGTCCCTCGGGAACTCTTTGATTTTCCGGGATAAAAATTAGCCTATGTCACTCTCCAGGTCCTCAACTATACCCATGCAAAAAATCACGTCGATCCGTAGCTCTCTTGCAGCGTGATTGAAGGACAAACCAACAAACACACTTTCGCATTTATAATATTAGTATGATGTACGAAGATTTGTCAACATCGCCACTGGTATCACTGGCAGGGCTGGCTGCCATCCAGTCATGCCAGACATGCCATACATGCCATGCTGGATGGCACGTGGAGCGGCTTCCATATTGTCTTTAGCAGTGTTTACGTCAATAGGTTTTGCGAATAAAAGTTAAAGGCATGCCTCGAAGCTATTTACTGCGCTCCTATAACGTTGCCGCATAGAAACGTTGGAATATGGGTTAAATAACAACTGCTATTCCCCCTCCAGATTAGCTGGTTCCCATTCTAGACTGATTCGTCAAGAATTTACCGCCATTAAAGATCACAGTCAAAAGCTATAACTTGTCGTGGAATGACTGAAAAAAAATCCTTTGAACAATAATCCTAGCCTCGATTCGGGACTAGTACTGGCTAGATCTGACCAACTAATAATTACTCTTCTATCCTTATCCATAGAGCTGAAATTCGAGCAGATGATGGACAAGCTGGAGAAGAGCTCGGGGCAGACGGTTGTGACGCTGAACGAGGCGAAGCTCCTACTGGAGAGGCACGATGACCTCGTCATAGCCGTCTACGACTACTGGTTGAACAAGCGGCTCAACACTGTGAGTATCTCCACAACTCACTGATCTCTTATAATTAATCTATGATTAAAACTGGATTGGCTGTCCTTATACAAATGGCAGCTTAATTATGGAACAATTTGAAGCGCCATATTTGAATAGAATTTTTATTCTATTCAAATGTGGCGCTTAGAAAATTCTCTATTGCACAACAAGACATAAAGGTTGATACACAAGGTGCAAAGGCGGCCTTATTGCAAAAGCAATCTCTTCCAGGCAACCCTTGTCTGACATAAGAATGTCTCTGGAACTAATAATATTGCAAATGGCGCACCGACCTCTATAATAATTAATCTTTGAAATCATAGATTAATTTATAGAGGTCTGTGCGCCATTTGCATCATTATTAGTTCCAGAGACACTCGTATCTGCTTACAGTCTCGATTGACGCCGTTTTATTGGTAGCTCGAAAAAAATATGACTGCAACCTCTCCAGTGTTAATCATAGATTAATTTATAGAGCTCATTGCCACCACTTGTATATCTTGCTTTGTGTCATAAATCGGGCAAAGGATGCTGGGAAAAGTCGCGAGAGGATGAGGAAGTATCAAGGGTAATCCTGTATTCCATCCCAGCACTGTAAGGTAAAATATTTACAAGTGGTCGAAGCAACTCCTGAACCCACAGGTCAGCAGTCTCCAAAATGTTGTAGCGGATTTAGCGGAGAATTTCGAACAAGGTCAGGTAACAGGCAATCAACAGTAAATAATTAGAAGCAAGCATCAAAAGTAGCTAAAGAGGAGAACCAAATGTAAGTACATGTAAAATGCAGACAAAAATATGAGATCTAATTTAATTAATGGAAAAGCTAGATCATGAAGGCATCATCAATAACAATCCATCAATGGCTCACTATTGAGCCCACCACGCTGGCCAAATGCAAATTGGAAGACTTCACACACCTTTGAGAACTTTATGAAGAACTCACACTCAGGTTTCCTCA
Organism: Oeneis ivallda; assembly: GCA_029955525.1. Lineage (NCBI taxonomy): Eukaryota > Metazoa > Arthropoda > Insecta > Lepidoptera > Nymphalidae > Oeneis > Oeneis ivallda. The sequence goes on from JARPMR010000028.1 coordinate 4,903,992, forward strand.
CGATGTTTTCCTTCACCGTTGAAGCATGTGATATTTAATTGATAAAACGCCCAAAACTCCGAAAAGTCAGAAGTGCGTGCCGGGATTGAACCTGCGACCCCCCGAATAGGAGACCACAGTCCTTACTACTAGGCTATCACTGCTAGTCGCTCATGATCATGAAGGCAAATGTTCCTAATTGCGCTCACTCCTTGAAATGGTCGTACTACGTTCCAACTGAGACATATTTGAAGGTTCAAACTCTAAATGATAGAGTTCACACTTCACTATGTAGGATCGTTGCCTGTAAAGTTTCAGTACGTTTGGTATCGCAGAACTACTGGAGGTTCGCGGTTAAATAGTTACTCTTATTTCCGGGCGGAAGGTATGATCTAGAACGAGAATTGAAATAGCGGCGCTACGTCTTCTAGGCTTCAGTTACTGGCCGAAAGATTACGCCGCTGTAAGTTGACTAGGTTACGTTTCCAGCGCTTTTGTATTTTCGCGGATTTCTTCAGCATCGTAAGCGCTGCAGCTGTGCAAAAAACGGAAATAATTAGTGCTATATTACCAGGGCTCTCGAGTACAAAAGGACTGCGTGCTCACTGGTAATGTCCAGTACGGGGGAAAGCTGGCAGTCAAGATCGGTGGCCAGAAAAGGAAAGTAGCGCCCCCCTTCGACAAGCGAGCGGTAGGTAGCACGGACGATCCCTGATAGAATTCCGATGTAGCGCGGATAGCTTATCTGCCTCCCAGATACGTATGCGTTATCAACGTTGAAAAGACGGACGCACCTCAAGTCATTTAATAAATACAACTTTAACTTCCGTGAGGGCGAAAACACATCCAAGCATTCTGCCCCCAAACAAGTCCAAAGACGCCCGCCGTCGATTTGGGCATTGCAGCGCCACAAAGCAAAATTCACGACTCATTTAAATACGTCGCGGCACCGCGAGAACTGTGTCTGAAGAGCTGTACCAATATTGCCCAATATGCTCCACAGAAGGATACACCATTCCTGTCGAGAATCTTATAAATACGTGTTGAATTTTAGGTGTTCGATGATCTTATTCTTAGGGCAACAACAAAATCGATTTCTGGGTTCTAGCTGTAACTTCCGTGATGAAGCTGTACCAATATTGTACTAAATGCCCCCCAGAGGGACATTCTTGTTGGGAATGTTATAAACAGGTGTGGAATGGGTTTACGATGAACTGCTAACTAAAGTTAAACTAGACTAAAGTTATGTTTAGGGCAACAACATCATCGATTTCTGTTCTCATCGAGTTCTCAATGACATTAAAATCGAAATACTTTTTATCCCTTGAAATTATTAGAACTGATGGTTGGGCCGCTTCCAATTTTCCGATATACTTGAAAATTTTCATATGTGTATAGTTAGGTATAGATTAATATGGACTCTGTCTGATGGAGGTTGGAGCTGGGCATTGGAATTATTTGTTAGTTCAAACGTCAAGTTTCAAAGCGAGTTATTGTTATGATTACTTTTTAATACACATGACAAGAGAAAAGAAATGCAAGAGATGCTCAATGTTGCAACTCCCTGTTTAAAAATGGTAGCATACTCGAGTTTATTCAATTTCAAAATTATTTATTTCACGTAGGCCAACCTGTCGCTCTTATGACTCATGACTTTACCACCGCTTCGGAAAGCAGTTTAAGCACAGTAAATATTAAATAAAAAGTTTCTTGACGTTCCTTCATGATGTTAAGTTATAACTGGGTATTTGACTGTTGTCAAAATTTTGATATTCATTTATTATAATCGAAAATGTAACATGTAAGAATAACATTTGTAAAAGCAAAATAAATCGGTCAAAAAACAAATAAGTTATAAGCTCTTTTACTGCGGATGGAGTAATGTGACATTACACTTCAGTAGCGCTCTCTTTGTCTAACACCAAACTTTAAAGCACTATATTTCCGAGACTAGTTGATATTTAATAATTTAATATAAAAAATTCTGTTTAAAAAACCGACTTCACACGCCGGCGCCACTACTTATAATTTATTGTTGATATTTTAAAAACCGCTCAACCGATTTTGATAAAATTTAAATGGGACCACCTGGAAAGTATACCCTTTAAAAAAAAAGAGTTTTCCAAATCAGTTCAGGCGTCTTCAAGTAATAGGTGAACATACATTAAAAAAAAGAATTTGACGAATTGAGAACCTCCTCCTTTTTTGAAGTCGGTTAAAAAAGAAAAATGGAATTGTGTTATATTTGCAATTTATTTAAAAAAATTATACTTTTATATACAAAAAAATATCAGTCAAATATTCTGGTATGATTCGTACTGTACGAAGGGGTCACATTGAAAAACTAGGATGCAATATCTACAGAGAAATCGGAGTGTAATACGGCCAGTCTTAACAAAGCTCCGAGAAAGGAGAGTTTTGTCAATAGAATAGAATAGAATAGAATAGAAATGTTTTGTATTCAAATAAACTTTTTTACAAGTGCTTTTGAATCGTCGACTGGTTCCCAGCAAGAAACTCGGCGGTTGCTCTTTTCAAAACAAGTTTACAATACAATAGATACTATGCTATGTATGCAGTGTTTCCACAATGAGGGGAAGTTCCACAAAGGCATACCTAATTATAATTCAACACATGCTAAGACGGGCGGACAGAAATCAGCCCCATTCCCGTCGGTGGCAACCGTTCACGAGCATGACGTCAAGAATATAGCTAGTTTAAGTTATTGAGCAGGGAGAATGAGCTGTGCGTTGTTACAGCAACACCCGCTGATTTTGTCGGTGAAAACGGAGAGCCGACCCGGCCAGTCGTCCAACAACCCGTACCTGGCGTTCAGGCGGCGCACAGAGAAAATGCAGACCAGGAAAAACAGGTTAGACGCCGTTACGGGGGACAATTCCGCTTTTATCTTGCTATAATGTGTTTATCTACTCCAGCCCCCGTAGCCATGTTACACTTACGATTGTCTATTTCTCTTTCTACGATTGCAAACGCTTGAAGGTTTGGCTAGGGATAGACTAGATGGCGCAGCGGCTGATCAAAGACAGAAGTGTATTGATAATATTTCGCGGCATTTTGTATTTTAAATGTTTTTTAGCATTTAAAATGCATAAATTATTCACTGTAGTGTCTTTATTTTTATTAAAGTGTTTACCTACACTTAAGGAAAAATCAGAATAAATTTTTATAAACACATATCAAAAGTTTGAATCCCGCTGGCTTCGGAATTTTTGATATGTGTTTATAAAAATTTATTCTGATTTTTCCTTAAGTGTAGGTAAACACTTTAATAAAAATAAAAATAGTAAAAAAGCAAGGTGGCATCTCTAGTTCCTAACGAGCTCCATTGCAATATGGGGTCTTGGAAAGTAGATCAATAACTGTAACGTGTTGCTACTAGATGTCGCTAGCAGTTGCTTAAACTGAGAAAGTAGATACATATCACTAATTTCGATGCTGACGTGTAGTTCGACCGTGGCTATAGTGTAAGTGGCTAACACACTCGGGCGCGTTTCCCAAGAGATGTGGGTTCGAATCCCGCTGGCTTCGGAATTTTTGATATGTGTTTATAAAAATTTATTCTCACTGTAGTGTCCATTTAGAGTGCACATTAAAATAATTAGGTAATTTAAGCGCCTACTAGTTTTCGATTTTGAAACTCAAACCTTTCAACATTGCTAACTAGATGGCGCTTAAATTACCTAATTATTTTAATGTGCATTTTAAATGGACACTACAGTGAATAATTTATGCATTTTAGATGCTAAAAAACATTTAAAATACCAAATGCCGCGAAATAATTTTATCAATACACTTCTGTCTTTGATCAGCTGCTGCGCCATCTAGTCTAGCCCTAGCCAAAACTTCAACCGTTTGCAATCGTAAAAAGAGAAATAGACAATCGTAAGTGTAACATGGCTAAATCGAAAAGTTCCAATTTCGAGTTTGGCAGCTAAATCGAAATGAACCCTGACCCCTCTAGCCAAGTAGTTGCACTTCGTTATATCTATTCTCTTTCTACGATCGTTGACGCTTGAATTTTATCTATCAAACCTTGGTTTTTGCTGAAATGAGATTTTTTTAAATAGCAGATAGTTCCAAATGTAATCCAACAGTTTTTCAAAATCGGTATCATGCCTCCTATTTTTGGATTTGTACCAACACATATTTGTAAAGGCGCACTAAACGGGTCTGCCCGCGAAATTCAAATTTAATTTGGTTTTTCGCAATTTGTAAGCTAATACGACAAAGTAGGCTTATGGCATTCTAATTGCGTCAATGGCAGTATCATCTTTCCTAAACTAGCGGCACGCTATGATGGCCGGTTTGACGTTTGTCCGCTCATGAAGTTCCGTATTAATTGATAACGACTTTGAAGGAAATAATTGTATTACTTTATTGACGATAGTGATGTGCAGAGATTCATAAATTTTATCGAATGTAGTTTTAGGTTTAGGACTCAAAATTTATTTATTAAATTGATTTCTAAAATGTATACAAGTGTAGAAAAATCAGTTTGCACCATTTAAGGGGTGAATGTACTTGTGAATATGAACAATTTTCACTATGTGGACAAACCTCTGAAATCGCAAAAAAATATCAGCTGTTTCATACAAAAGGTAAAATTTTTATTTTTATATGATATATACCACAACTCGGCATTTGGTTTTCTAAATTGAAAATTTTTAAAAATGGAATCTAATACGATCGTCACATAGGATCGCTGGCTAGCACAACTACTACCTCCGGCAAACTCGCGTCAATGCTCAATGCAAAACAAAGCAGTTTCGAATTGACGTTGCTTCGAAAAGTATAAACTGTCAGTGCAATGCGATTGTGATATAGTTTTGACCTGGCTTTGGATTTCAAATATTGATACTGCATTACTGTTGACCCTTGCTCGTGATAGCAGTGACGACAGTGAAAATAGTAGTATGGACGAATCTGATTAATTATGGCCTTTTGTGGCACCTTTTTTGGTATCTTTTGTATTCATGTTTCTTGTGTGCATATAAAGTATGTATATTCATTTTCATTCAAATATTCAGTTCGTTCAAATAAATTAAATAAACATATACATTTTTGTTTTATTAAACCTATTTAATCAGGTACAAAAACAAAACTTAATTGTTTTTTGTTCGAGAATAAATTGACATTCCACATCACTATTGTAATGTGTCAAACCGGCCATCATAGCGTGCCGCTAGTGTAAATTATAAAAATCTTTACTTGACAGTGTCCAGTTTAAGAAATTCGTCCGAGTATCGAATTGGACGTGAGTTACTCACAAATTAATCGATATTCGAATACGAGACAGTCACAGTCCTAATCACTAGGCTTCTTCTTTGTCAACCGATAGACGTCCACTGCTGGACAAAGATCTCTTGCATGGACTTCCACAGGCCTCGGTCTTGCGTCGCCTAATTCCAGCTGCTCCCTACTACTCCCTTTGACGACCTCCCTGGCGCAGTTGTGAGCGCTGTTGTCTTATAACTGGGAGGTCCCGGGTTCGATTCCCGGCGGGGTCAATTTGGGCATTTATAATTTCTGAATTGTCTCTGGTCTGGTCTGGTGGGAGGCTTTGGCCGTGGCTAGTGACCACCTTACCGTCAAAGACGTGCCGCCAAGCGATTTAGCGTTCCGGCACGATGGCGTGTAGAAACCAATTAGGGGTATGGGTTGAATGTTCACTGCCATACCCCTTCCAAGTTAGCCCGCTACCATCTTAGACTTCATCGTCACTTACCATCAGGTGAGATCGCAGTCAAGGACTAGCTTGTCATCGAATAAAAAAAAAACTCGTTTGATGTCGTCGGTCCACCTAGTCCACCTGCCAACACTGCGCTTCCCGGTGCTGCTATCACTATCGCTAGGCTATCACTGCTTAATTTGCATTTGTTTACAGAAAAAACGACGAAAGCTCGTACGAGAAGATGCTCAAACTGAGGAGGGATCTCGCTCGAGCGCTGTCCCTGTTGGAACTGGTAGCGCGGAGGGAGAGGGCTAAGCGGGAGTTGGTGAAACTGACGGCATTGCTGGCAGAGAGGCGATATGTTGCCGGGGACTTCGCGAGTCAACTGTTACCTGACCCACCGCCCCGGTAAGTGGTGTTAGAGTACCTACAAGCAGACTTATAGTACGATTCGGAGAGATCCGGTATAAGAAATTGATACCCTCATCTGTTATTTATTAGAGATAAGAAATAAATTAAAGATCATATACTCATCAACATTTCGCTGCTTTAAAACAAAAGTGCCACAAATCGAAAAAAATGAAAATCTTTTTTATTTCAAAAATACAACGTTAAATCTTAAATTTTTATATAATTTAAAAGAGGCACCCACTGATTTCGCATTTTAAGATACGGAAACGATACTAGCGCCTTTTTTGTATTTTTGAGTTTCGCGGGTAAAATTTGATCAAAACCGCCATTTTGTCAGTTGCAACCCGATAATCGAAGCGAACACACGTTTCTTTTGTGCTAAAGTGGCATATTGCCAAAAAGTCTTTCTTTTCGTTGATAGTTTTATACACAAAAGCGCCAGATTGTGAAATACATCAGCTTTGCATCTAATAATCCATTTATAAGTATGATCATACGTTTAAAACAAAGGTGCCATAATTCTCCTAACTTTTGTATTAAAGATTTACGGAAGTATGAGGTGTTTATTAAATGAGAGGGGTCGTATTCAGGATAACGTCTGTCTTGCTTAAACTATTTGAAAAATATACGGAACATATTTTGGAATGTGCTACTTTTGAATTATTTTTATATACTTAGGTACATAAAATGATAAAGTTTTAAATCAAAATGAAAACTTAAATAAATATTGAGTATGATATTAATTATCATTAGATGACGCCCGCGCCTACGTCCGAGTGGATTGAGGTTTTTTAATTCCAGACAAAATGTAGCCTTTTTGTTAATCCTGGGTGAACTATCTCCATTCCAAATTTCAGCCAAATCCAATAGTATGCATACGAATATGTATTATAAATGAGAAATTGTGTCTGTCTGCCAGCCTGATTCGCTTTAAGGGCCCATCTTTTCAAGCGATTTTGGTGAAAAGACTGACGAGAGCATATCAGACAGATACACAGAAACAATAACAGAGAGATAGATTTCTAGCGTATTATTTACGCGATTTAAAATGAATTATACGGGTCTGCCCGCGAAATTCAAATGTAATCTGGTTTTTCGCAATTTGTAAACTAATACGACAAAGTAGGTATGGCATTCTAATTGCGATAATGCAGTATCTATCATCCTCACAGGTTTATATAAAAATCTTTACTCTAAAGTGTCCAGTTTAAGAAAGTAGTCCGAGTAACCAGTTTGACATGAGTTACTCACAAAGTAGTCGATATTCTGACTAATTTCTTAAATTTCTTAACACTTTCAAGTGAAGATTTTTATATAAACCTGTGAAGATGATACTGCCATCGTCGCAATTAGAATGCCATAAGCCTACTTTGTCGTATTAGTTTACAAATTGCGAAAAACCAAATTAAATTTGAATTTCGCGGGCAGACCCGTATAAACAACCTTACCATAACAACTTGTTTTTTTAAAGAATGAGTAGTAGAGTACGCAAAATTCTCAAAATGTTTAAGTATCCGTTTAAGGACGAGGAAATTCATTAGCTGAATTTGAAGCAATGGTAGATAGCTGATTCCTATGAAACTACTTCAACGAAAGTCGATCCCCAAATTGAAAATTACATTTTCAAAGTATTATAAGCTCAAGAATGATTGTGATGTCTTAATGTTTCTAATTGCATTTATAATGTACGTTAACGTTTTATATTCTAGTATATTACCTCAATAGTAGTTTAAAAGTAATAAATAATATATTAAGTTGATTATGAGACTGATATTAAACTATGAACATTTTACTGTATACTTTTAATATGGCTACGTTAGTTTTGGTGTATAACATTACCAGAACACTAAGTGATGTATAAGTGATGTATTAAGGTTTTTATAATGTGTTAATTAAGTAAAATTTTCATTTTAGGAATCGTTTTTAAACTAGGCAGAGCTTTAGACTTTTATTTCAATAATGGAGTTGTCTAAAATTGGTTTTTTAAATTTGAATTTAATTAACAAGGATGATTTTAATGTAGTTGGATATAGATCCCAAAAGGCTTCTATCAAAATAATTTACAGATTTTTTAAAGCCTCCGATAATAAAAATTTTTTTTTGTTTTGACTCATTTTTAGGGTTCCGTACCCAAAGGGTACCAACGGGACCCTATTACTAAGCCTACGCTGTCCGTCCGTCCGTCCGACCGTCCGTACTTCCGTCCGTCCGTCTGTCAGAGGGCTGTATCTCGTAAACCATAATAGATAGACAGATGAAATTTTCACATATTATGTATTTCTATTGCCGCTATAACAACAAATAATAAAAATTAAATTAAATAAAAAAAATTAAATTAAAAATTTCCATGGGTACATGGAAATATTTTTATTTAATTTTTTTTAACGGTACCCTAAAAGAGCGAGGCCCGACTCGCACTTGGCCGATTTTTTTTGCTTGTGATTTGTCGTAATTCCTTGTTCCATGTGATTTATACACCGGTAAAAAACTGAAAATATTATTATAGGTAAGTTGTCAATGTCAGATGATTGTCAGGAACAAATAATTTCATTTTTAACCGACTTCCAAAAAGGAGGAGGTTCTCAATTCGGCCGGTATCTTTTCTTTTTTTTTTCTTTTTTTTTCTATGTATGTCCACCGATTTCTCCGGGATTATTGGACCGATTCGCGTGATTTTTTTTTTTAATCGACAGAGGATGTTTGCGAAATGGTCCCATAAAAATTTTAACCTTCAACTCCTCAAGCCTGATGCTGCAGGCTAAAACTATGGCGATTTAGGAAATTTCGATTACGAATTGATATTGTAGGTAACAAGTATGGACTACATCATGGAGCTCCAGGTCCTAGCTCCTCAATCATAGGATACTACACTTAAAAGCTTAAAATAAAAATTCTTTTCAAAAAACCGACTTCTAACGCCACTACAAAGTATAAAAATAATTTTAGTTTGTCCACGTTTGTTGAAGTCGGGCGGGCCTAAAATACAAACTATGAAACCGACTCGCGATGCTCGCTCGACTTCTACAAACGAGTCTATCATATTCTGTAGCGTCGCGCATCGGTTTCATAGTTTGTATATAGGCCCGCCCGACTTCAACAAACGTGGACAAACTAAAATTATTTTTATACTTTGTAGTGGCGTTAGAAGTCGGTTTTTTGAAAAGAATTTTTATTTTAAGCTTTTATCGAATAGGCACTTCAAAAGTACCTAGTCGTAATTCCTAGTTCCTGGTCTGTGATTCCTAGTTCCATGGTTCAAAATGACATGTATTTGGTTCAAAATGACATTTACGTGACATTAACCGGTGCCAGATTTGATAGTCTATAGATTATAAAAGTTTTTAGTGTTACCATCCATTGAAAAATATTTACTACAAACGGTATTTTTCATAATTAATTTAAAAAAAACCGAGGACTCTAAAATTATTATTTTTATGCCGTTTAATTTTTTTTTCTTTTTCTTTTACGTAATGACAGTTTGGTTCTGGTTAATGGACACTCAGAATAAAAAACCACCCTCCATACTAAACTGGGACATGTCTTTTGCAGGGTGAAGATTTTATTTTTTTTTTGTTTCTAATAGATTTCACTTTATTTTCACTTTTAAAAATTATTTTAGTTATTTTTATAAGGTGGCATGACCATCTGTATTTTATTATGTTATTATTTATCTAGATAATTAAAATTGGTGGTACAAAATTTTGATTTAAAAATTTCTTTTTTTGAATTATGTCTTATTATTCAAATATTTACATTAAAACAATCGATTTTTTTAGTACAATACAGACTTATCTGCTTATATAACGTTAACGACAATACTTATACTACGCGTTCGTTTCAAGTTGAGCCCTGCACCATAGAGTAAAGAAATCTTCACCCCTCGCGCTTCCCCGCACCGCACCTCAAGTCAGACCCACAGTACCTAAAGACACAGTATAAGAAGATGCAGTATAATCGTTTATATTGAATTTGAATTGGTATAAATAATAAAAAAATATATAAAAAAAAGTGTATTATTCTAATGCTTTACGATATACAACATTCTTAGTTTTTTTTAACCAAACCTACCAAAACTCCTATTTATCCAAAGTTCAATTTAATAAATTGAACTTTTAATACGTAAACTTAGAATAAGAATTATTATTAAATATTATTTTTGCATGCCTATCCGGCAGATTGTAAGGACTTTTTAACCGACTTCCAAAAAGGAGGAGGTTCTCAATTCGGCCGGTATCTTTTTTTTTTTTCCTATGTATGTCCACCGATTTCTCCGGGATTACTGGACCGATTCGCCTGATTTTTTTTTAATCGACAGAGGATGTTTGCGAAATGGTCCCATAAAAATATTCACCTTCAACTCCTCAAGCCTGATGCTGCAGAGATATTGCTCACCTAAAACTATGGTGATTTAGGAAATTTCGATTACGAATTGATATTGTAGGTAACAAGTATGGACTACATCATGGAGCTCCAGGTCCTAGCTCCTCAATCATAAGATACTACACTTAAAAGCTTAAAATAAAAATTCTTTTCAAAAAACCGACTTCTAACGCCACTACAAAGTATAAAAATAATTTTAGTTTGTCCACGTTTGTTGAAGTCGGGCGGGCCTAAAATACAAACTATGAAACCGACTCGCGATGCTCGCTCGACTTCTACAAACGAGTCTCTCATATTGTGTAGCTTCGCGCATCGGTTTCATAGTTTGTATTTTAGGCCCGCCCGACTTCAACAAACGTGGACAAACTAAAATTATTTTTATACTTTGTAGTGGCGTTAGAAGTCGGTTTTTTGAAAAGAATTTTTTATTATAATGTAACACCATTGTACTACTCAATCTGTGCAAATAAATAATTTAAAGGACTATGGGCGGAATCGTCCCCACCTATCAACAAGAATTAAATGTAGCGCAATTGATAGACCTTGGCAAGATGATTTTTTTTTACTATGGCGACGATGCCCAAATGCATGGGGTTCTCATTGTATCTTACGTTCAAAAAAATATTTCGTTGACGTATTATTGATGACTAATTCCAAAATACCTACTCATTTATCTATTTATCTACTCCCATGCTATAAATCCTCTTTAATAGATTCTGAAACAGTTAGCTTATTGCCAACATTAAAACACCCAATGTCATAATAACCATTATATCATTCAAAAGTATGATATAATGTTGTACTGAATTTCATTATAACACACCTTTGTTTTTTTTTTCGATCCCTTCTGCAAAAAGGTTTCTCAACAGACAGCCACATTCTTACTGCTCGATGCGTGATAACTGTATGAATTTCAAAAAAAGAACGTCTGACTGAATTTCAAAAATAGTACATTTAAAACACATCACATCACATTCACATCATTTCTATTATATGGTACATGGGAATAGGTCGTCACACAGATTTTAATCTGCCAGCGCATCTGTTAAACAGCATTATAATTGATTAGTAATTAGTAAAAATAATTAATAGATACTGTTTTTGTAGTAATACTTTGTAACAGAGTAGAAGTAGTTATTTTAACTGTTATATGATTTTTATACGATAAAATATAGAAGAAATAACAAAAATAAATCAATTTCAAACAAAAAGTTTTTTTTTTTTTTTAGAAGAACCCCATCGATTTTGAAGCTGAAACCAACTATTTACGTCTATTTGGATCCAAATGAACATATTAACATAAATCCGGTGACTGTTGGAGGGTGGGGACGGGGTCCATACAAAATTGTCCATGGTCCTTTGAATTTGAAATTTATTTTTAATAAGCGGTGCTTCGCGAGCGGTTTACTAAGTGGGTCTGACTTGAGGTGCGGTGCGGGGAAGCGCGAGAGAGCTAGGGGAAATTTGTAACGCGTAGTACCACTAGATCAAAGGTGTCAAACTACTGCATATCCTATACTGTGTCCGTACTGTCGGCATGGAACTAGGAATTACGACTACGTCGATTACTTTATGGTGCAGGGCTCAACTTCAAACGAACGCGTAGTAATGTATTTCAATACATCATTAAACGCGCCTTTAAAATACGCTTTTAATGGTATAAAACATGCATATATTTGTTGAAAAAAACACATAACTTTAGACGAAAAATTAATTTCAAAACTTTGAATGGCTCTCCTGTAAAATTGTGTTGTTCCGGTTTGTGGCAATTTTGTTTTAAAGCAGCGATTTATCTCGAAAAGATTGCCTAGTTAAATTGCGTGAAAAACAAATAAATTTACTTCCCTCATTAGTTTAAAAAAAATCGTACACTAGAGAAGAGAACATATAATAAACTAGCTGATGCCCGCGACTTCGTCCGCGTGGATTTAGTTTTTAAAATCCCTCGGGAACTCTTTGATTTTCCGGGACAAAAAGTAGCCTATGTCGCTCTCCAAGTCCTCAACTATACCCATGCAAAAAATCACGTCGATCCGTAGCCCTGTTGCGGCGTGATTGAAGGACAAACCAAAAAAAACACACTTTCGCATATACAATATTAGTAAGGATAAGAAATAAATTATAGATCATGTACTCATCAACATATCTCGAAAAGATTGCCTAGTTAAATTGCGTGCGGATAATATTAAACAAATAAATTTTTAATAAAATTTACTTCTCTCATTAGTTTTTAAAAAAAATCGTACACTAGATAGAATAGAATAGAATAGAAATGTTTTTTTATTCAAATAAACTTGTACAAGTACTTTTGAATCGTCAATGAGTCTACCATGAGATAAGAGAACATAATATCCCCTCTGCGCAACTGTGGAGTTCCCTCGTAGCTTTCCAACGAATGGACCGATTTAGAAACGGTTTTTTCTGTTTTAAAGCTAACGTGATTGAGGTGGATCTTAGCTAAATTGTATGAAGATCTGGTAACCAATTGTCTAAAAGTTATTCCATTAATCGTATTCGTATTCGATGAAATTAGCGTCAAAGTAAAATAATCCTTGACTGTATTGGTTTAAAGTCACAAATTCAGTACAACCGATTTTAACATGGAGTGTTATGGAGCGTATCGTACATACCTGAACGTATAAGAATGCCTACACGAAATTGAGCTCTGATTCAATGTTTTTATAGTTTATTTTAGTTTTTTTTTCCTGATATTGAGTACCAAAGTGGTGCTCAATTCGATTACAATCTAGCCTAACTTAGTTGGCCTAACTTAGAGTAATTTTAATTTAACCTAAACTTATAAATTAGTTTGACGCTAATATTATCAAATATGATTACGATCAATGGAATAACTTTAGACAAGGCGGAACGTGACACTTTTTTGTGCGTGCAGCCGGTGTTCACGTTATCGCGTCAAAAATATCAGTCATTTTTTCATTTTCCGGGTTCTAAATAGCCTTCGGGCTATTATCCGTACTATAGATACTATACTATAGTACTATCCGTACTATAGGCCATAGATTCACATGCGAGGGTGTTTTAAATTTTCAATTTACACTTGTTGTCTCGACAGTCCCCAGTACACAGCGGTGCCCATAACGTCGGCCAGTTTTCGTCGGGACTACACCGTGCAGCACTACCCACCAAGAGCCCCCCCCACCCCAGTCGATCAGCCCAGACAGGTGAGAAAATTCTAGATTAATCCTACCTTATCTAGGTCTTATTACACCTAATGGAAGTCGTGGTTTGAATTTACATTTTTTTTTTTGGTTTTAAAATTACGGGTATTCAGCAAAGTATTGTTTCTCGATTCGACTTTCTTTATCGGTCATTCCCCAATTAATTTTTTTTTTCGAATTTTTCAAAATTGTTATAAACGCAGGAGCTATTTGTACCATTACGAGCAATTTCTGCACGTCATAGGTGTTGCTAAAAATTTTTTTTATATGTAGTTAGAAAATATTCTCATTCTTTTATGGAAAAATCCAAGCTTTTTAGGGTTCCGTACCCAAAGGGTACCAACGGGACCCTATTACTAAGCCTACGCTGTCCGTCCGTCCGTCCGTCCGTCTGTCAGCGGGCTGTATCTCGTAAACCGTAATAGATAGACAGCTGAAATTTTCACATATTACGTATTTCTATTGCCGCTATAACAACAAATAATAAAAATTAAATTAAATTAAAAAAATTAAATTAAAATATTTCCCCATGAAAATATTTTAATTTAATTTTTTTAACGGAACCCTAAAAGAGCGAGCCCCGACTCGCACTTGGCCGATTTTTTGTGAATATATTCAGTTTTGTTAAACGCTGTTCAGAATAGTGCAAAAATTGCCCGTAGGTTTTTTTTTGAAATCCATTACGCCTTTGGAATGTAAGGAACACTAAAAATTTAGCTGAAAACGCCCGTAGCACATAAGCAACGCTGTGTTCGCCCGTAGTTGTTATGCGTTTTGTTTTACAGCGAGAGAAGCGTCCGTACAAGAGACGGAAGCACCGCCACCACCAACCCACTGCACACCCTCACAGAGGTCAGTGATATACAAAAAAAACGAGTGTGCTTTAGACCACACGACTGAAGTAAAACTTACGAACCGCAACTGGCTATGAGAGAAAGAGAGAAAGAAAATGTGTGCTCGCACCTCTCTCTCTCGCCCCTACAGAGGCCTAGCGCAAACATACAACTTTTAGTTGAACAACTATTTAGTTGTGTTTCATAAGTTTATAGGAATGTACTGCGATCATAGAATGTGCGCAAACTATCAACACGATAGTTGCTCGACAAAAAAATCAAAAAGCCGTATCGATTTGCTTTTGATTATAGTTTAGTTGTGTGGAATTCACGAAAAGTACACAACTCGACTAAACAGTTTAGTCGATGTAAAAGTTGTATGTATGCGTCTTAGGTAATATACGAAACGTAACTCTCTCTTTCTATGATCACTAACTTATATCTCCCTCTCAACTTCCGTTCGCCGCGCCCGATCACACTTTTCGTAACGCATTCACCGGCTTACTCCCCAAGTCAAGCGTGCGTAAAGAAGTTTAACTTCAAAAAATGCGTGAGTGTCGTGGAACACTCGGTTGGAACGAAGTGCCTTTTAAACCATTACCTTTTAGAATCAACGCCATCTCTCGCCACATGTTAAAACCATCTCGTAAAAAATAAGCAGACCTTAAAGCAAGTTCACGCTGCGGCTCACAATAGATGGCGTTAGTAAATTTTGCCGCAAATATTTTGTTCTGAATTTCTCTTCTATAGAACTTCGTTCCAAAAATTAAAAAAATAACAAAGACAAAAATAACAAAGACATGATCTGAAGTCAGGATTCGAACCCCGAACCGATTTTCAGTCCTTCGTTTAGCCGCTACGCCACCATAGCTATGATGGAACGTGTGTATAAACGAAGGTAACAAGTGTGGTGACGGAAAATTCTTACACTTTTTTCGCCTAGCCTCCATCCGCCAAACCGTCCGAAAACTGATTTTTGGGGTCGACGAGGTCTAAAAATCGACCCGTATTTAACACAAGTTCTTAGTTGAAACTTTCAAGATACTGTATCTATAAGTTGTGTTACGTGTACCAACTTGTTATAAGAATGGCTAATATTTTTGTTGTAAGTAATTTTAAAAAAATCGATAAGCGTGCACAAGTTCGTACAAGATGAAAAACTCGGATTTACTGAATTTTATGCCTAATTTTATTATTTTGTTAAATTTTGATGAGAAAATGATGTCAAGTTTTCTCACTTAATCAACCCCAAAGTTTTTAAATTTTTAAGTACATAATTATTTGTATAAAAATCCCGTGGGAACTCTTTTGTTTTTCCGGGATAAAGCGTATGTCACTCTCAAACAAACACTTTCGCATTTATAATATTAGAAGGATGCGAAAGTGTGTTTGTTTGTCGACGTGTTTTTTGCATGGGTATAGCTAAAGACCTGACCTGTGCGTATTGAATAGCAATTAATTTATAGTATACAAGCTGACGCTCGCGACTTTTTACGACATTGCAGATTCAGGGGTGTGCACATCTTCGGAGGAAGAAGCGGCGCCGCCGGATGATGGGCCCTTCGCCTTCCGGAGAAAACCTGGCTGTTATTACGAGCTGGTGAGTATCGTTATGAACATGAGCAAGACGAAAATCATGTCCAATGCTCATGCTCCACCCAGTAATCGTTGAGTTGAGTTTTGAATTGTTAATTTGCATTCTTTGGAACTTCCCCTCATTGTGGAAACACTGCATACATAGCATAGTACCTATTGTAAACTTGTTTTGAAAAGAGCAACCGCCGAGTTTCTTGCTGGTTCTTCTCGGCAGGAAGGGCATTCCAAACCAGTGGTAAACCATCGACGATTCAAAAGCACTTGTAAAAATTTTATTTGAATAAAATATATTTCTATTCTATTCTATTTTACATGATACTTATGTCCAGTAGTGGTCGTCTATTGGTCGATAGAAACGTGTATGAACATGAATTGAATCATAGAATTTTTTTTTTGGAACTTCCCCTCATTGTGGAAATATTATATTTTATTCTAACAAAGTTGCATAGGTTAATCAGCTTGGCATATCCAGCTGCCCACAAGATAGTAGGTATAAAAACTTATTACAATAATTGTAATAGCTTCATAATAATATTGTTAAATGATTATTTTGAAAAGAGCAACTGCTGAGTTTCTTGCCGGCTCTTCTCATCAGAATCCGCTTTCCGAACCAGTGGTAGAGTCATGACTTGTCATAAGAGCCACAGGTTGGCCTACGTGAAATAAATAAATTTGAATTTGAATTTTGAATATGTGTGTGTGTTAAGTGTGTGTTACGGGTGTGTTTTTGTTCCAGCCCACATCAACACTGTACGGCGAACCAGTGGACCCCGAGAACCCATCTAAAAACGGACTATTTGAGCATGAAATGGACGAGAGGACAAGGTGCCACTAAAATTTTTTTATATCCTTATTATATTCTAAACTAGCTGTTGACCGCGACTTCGTCCGCGTGTATTTAAAATCCCTCGGGAACTCGTTGATTTTCCGGGATAAAAAGTAGCCTATGTCACTCTCTAGGTCCTCAACTATACCCATGCAAAAAATCAAGTAAATCCGTTGCTCTGTTACGGCGTGATTGAAGAACAAGCCAACAAACAAACACTAGCATTTATAATGTTAGTAAGGATTAGTAAGTAGTCTATTTGGGTTAAGACTATCTCGCAATCTAACATCGTTCGAGATTTAGGTTGCTAGGTTGCCTAGCGGACTTCACACACCTTCAAGAACATTATGGAGAACTCTTAGGTGTGCAGGTTTCCTCAAGATGTTTTCCTTCAGCGTTGAAGCAAGTGATATTTAATTGCTTAAACGCACTTGACTCTGAAGTCAGAGGTTCCAAGTACCAAGGATCGAACCTGCGATCCCCCGAATAGGAGGCCACAGTCCTAACTACTAGGCTATCACTGCTAAAATTTTAATGCGATTACTTAATTCTTATGTATTAAGTTGTTTTTTATTTCTACCCCCAGGTTTACATTAACATCACTCAACCACCCCTACCCCCGATGCATAGGATTCGCTCGAAGAAGACTAGGCCGAGGCGGGAGGGTGATTCTGGATCGAATAGCGACCCCTCTCGACGACCTATGGCCCAACCTCCCCTTCAGACATGCGAACAGTTCCGAGGACAGAGCGCGACGGGATGAAGAGGTTTGTGTTACTTTGACTTTGTAATTATACCTTAGAAGAGTAGGGTGGACCTAGATGCACAATAAAAATATCTCAAAAATCTTTTGCTGGCCTATTCAAAATCTAGATTAAGGCAGTCTCTCTCACATAAACACACATGCGCACATACACACAAGCTCATACTCTGTCACACACCAACTCACTGTCTCACACAAACACACATTCTCACTATCACACACACAAACACTCTCTATCTCTCTCTCTTTCGCACAAACTCACCCTCTCAAGCACACACACACACAATTTGTCACATTCTCTTTCTTACACTCATCACTTACACTCTACTTACACTCACTAACTCACTCTCTCTCTCTCTCTCTCTCTGGGTTCCCGCAAGTAGGAGAACGACTGCCTGTAGTGCGTTAATATTCTTGTACAGCTCCCCGTCTAGCTGCTCATCTAGCCGAGTTCACGCCAGTGTTACGGTGTCTCTCCTTTTGCTACTATGGTTGAGCGAAGCAACGGTTGGATCATGCGTCATGCTCGTGAACGGGTTCCACCGGCGGGAACGGGGCTTTCTGTCTATCCGTCTTAACACGTTTTGAATTGTTAATTTGCATTCTTTGGAACTTCCCCTCATTGTGGAAACACTGCATACATAGTACCTATTGTAAACTTGTTTTGAAAAGAGCAACCGCCGAGTTTCTTGCTGGTTCTTCTCGGCAGGAAGGGCATTCCGAACCAGTGGTAGACTCACCGACGGTTCAAAAGCACTTGTAAAAGTTTATTTGAATAGAAAATAATTCTATTCTATTCTTTTCTACTTATAATAAGCTCACATTTTACTTCCCCAGGTCGATCTAGAAACAAAACCACACAGGACCCCCAAGGAAATGACGAGAGATTACCATACGGGCGGCAAATACCCCTGGCGGCACGCTTTCAGAAAACACCTCTCCAAAAACCCCCACCTGTGGATCGACCCCGTCAAAACGGAGGCCGACGACCTCAGACTAGATTTCGACGTCGGCGACATCAAAATCGACGTGGACGACATCAAAATCGACGTCGACGACATCAAGCTTGACGTTGACGACGTCAAACTATTGGACAGTACGGAAATTAAATTAGAAACAATGGATGTGGACGATAAAGTGTTACCCGAAAGTGATAGTGTGTTAGCTAGTGTTAGTGATAGTGCAAGTGTCAGCGCCGGTGATAAGGCGCGGACTATAGACAGTGTTGTGAGAGGGAACCTGGACAGGGTGATGAGGAAGAGGTCTTGGAGCGCGTGCAGTGACAGTAGTTACGACTCTGATGAGAGCTTGCAGCCCGTTGAAAGGCAGTTTGAGGAGTTTATCAATGAAGTTAATAAAAAATGGTAAGTAAGCCTTTGAGACGTTGGGGTCCCACGGTGCTGGAGTGGCAACCCCGCACCGGGAAACACAGTGTTGGCAGACCCCCCCCCCTAGGTGGACCGACGACATCAAATGAGTCGCAGGGAGCCGCTGGATTCAAGCGGTGCAAGACTGAAGTATGTGGAAGTCCATGTAGGAGACCTTTGTCCAGCTGTGGAGGTCTATAGGTTAATAAAGAAGAAGCCTTTGAGACAGTTTTTTACTGGTTTTGCGCCGCAAAATTGACCTTTAGATCAGTTTTGTTTCATGTCCAATTGACCTTTGAGTTTGCGCCTAATTGACCTTTTGATCTGTTAGATTTCGTGCCTAGGAGGTGGTGCTTAATATAACCTAGAAATGATTCTGGTTTAAGCTGCACAATTGACCTTTAGATCAGTCTGGTTTCATGCATCGGAATTTGCGCCTAATAGACCTTCGAGTCAGTTGAATTTAGCGCGGCACAATTGACGTTAAGATCAGTCCAATTTCGTGCCACGGAATTTGCTTCTAAATGACCTCAATTGTATTTCAAGTCTTGGAACCGGCGTCTAATTGACCTTTGAATAATTGTGGTTTCGCGCCACACAGTTGACTTTTGGATTAGTCTGGATTCGTGCCTCGAAATTTGCGCTTAAATGACCGTTGTGTTAACAGGACTTTGCTTCTAACCTTTGAATTTACTCTTTGTTTATAGACCAGGGTAGAAGCCTTAAAAAAATAATAAAAAGTGAAAAAAAATAATAGTAGGATGAAACCCATTGGAAAAGGAAGAGAATGCAACAAAAATTAAAGGAAAAATAAATTACGGGCGATCTGAGGTCGGGAAATGGGGGGGAGGGGGGGTTTAAGGGTAAAAAACGGTTTATCTGGATTTCCGGAAAAACTACAAGTCCTATGGAAAAAAGTTAAATGGCAAAGTTGTAGGTAATAAAAAGATCTACAACTTTTGTATTTAGACTTTTTTCACATAACCTCAAAATGTATGTGAAAAATTCGAATAACCAAGTTTTTGGTTTTTTATTTTTATCTTTTACAAAATAAAATATTTTTTCACGTAATTTGGTGAAAACTTACCTTTTTATGTCCCAAACACACTGTAATTTTTCTGATTGAAAATATTTATTTTTTCACCTTTTTTTTTTTTGACTTAATATTGAAAAAGCTCCTAATTTTCAATCGAAAATTCTCCCGTCAAAATATCTGCTTTTTTAAAAAAGTCGGTGAGCTTTTTGTTCGTTGAAATCTCTACTTTCTGATGGTGTAAAAAAAAATATGTATTACTATGGTAAATGCTCTCAGAAAATGCAGCTAAACGAAATACAAAATAACAGGTAGTAAGACCCAGACCCTCCTAGCCCCTATGAAATACCTTTTAAATTACATGCGTAGATGGCTATTTATTGCTATTTTAAGATAACTTATATACCTGAGTGACCTACGGAAAATTTTAGCCCATCAAAAGGTATTTCATAGAGAAGTGGGGAAGGGGTTATCGAGGGTCTGGGCCTTACTACCTGTTATTTCGTATTTCGTTTCTGCATGTTCTGAGAGCATTTACCATAGTAATGTATATTTTTTTTACACCATCAGAAAGTAGAGATTTCAACGAACAAAAAGCTCACCGACTTTTTTAAAAAAGCAGATATTTTGACGGGAGAGTTTTCGATTGAAAATTAGGTGCTTTTTCAATATTAAGTCAAAAAAAAAAGGTGAAAAAATAAATATTTTAAATCAGAAAAATTGCAGTGTGTTTGGGACATAAAAAGGTAAGTTTTCACCAAATTTCGTGAAAAAATATTTTTTTTTGTAAAAGTTAAAAATAAAAAACCAAAAACTTGATTATTTGAATTTTTCACATACATTTTGAGGTTATGTGAAAAAAGTCTAAATACAAAAGTTGTAGATCTTTTTATTACCTACAACTTTGCCATTTGACTTTTTGCCATAGGACTTGTAGTTTTTCCGGAAATCGAGATAAACCGTTTTTTACCCTTAAACCCCCCCCCTCCCCCCACTTCCCGACTTCAGATCGCCCGTAATTTATTTTTTCTTTAATTTTTGTTGCATTCTCTTCCTTTTCCAATGGGTTTCATCCTACTATAATTTTCTTTGTTTTCAAAAATTATCTACCCTGGACTATTATGGGTTGAATTTGTTGATGTGTTTCTGATGATGATGATTTTTTGTCCTGCTCCATTACGTAACAGTAGCCTTATTTTTTACTACAATCTAGCCTATGGACCAATCAGCAATATTATTTTAACTTAAACTTCTACTTATAATTTTTTATATCTGACTAGCTGACACGGCGAACTTCGTACCGCCACCTTTTTTTTTGTTTTTTTTTTTTATTAAGTATTAAAACCTTCCGTGGACCTTAAGGAACATACAAAAAAATATATTAACCGAATTGGTCCATCCATTCTTAAGTTATGCGCTTACCAACATTCATTTTTAATTATATAGATTTACAGTCTTTAACAGAACTGTCCTTAGTTAATTCTGTTCACTATGTTTTTGTGACCTTGTCGAATAACACAAGCACTGCACGTATGCACTTTTAAACACTAATAATAATGATGATGATACCAGTGGCGTGCCGTAGATTTCAAAGATAGGCAAGCCAGATGCTTCCGTCTTCTTTACTTATGATGTCTGGACGAACTCAATAAAACACACAGAAGTTCACAGAACAGAAGAAATACTACTACTAGACATAATTACATTTACCTACAACTCATTAAAGTTTTGTACGTGAATCTGTTATATTATTGTCTTTTATTTATAACTTTTACTAGGTAGTTTTTGAAATACACTAGTTGGGATTAGGTTTTAGTGAATTTACAACAAGTTAAAAATGTTACCTTATTTTCACCAATCAGTATTTGCACACACTTTAAATTTGCTTTAAATCGTCACAAGGAACAACATTTATTAATTCTGAACCCATTTTGTACAAAATTCACTATTATTTCTCAAATAATATTATTTCAATTTTCAATAAACGCGTTACACACCAAACAAGTTACAAGAAGCAAACTAAATTTTAAAAAAATATTATGAATTTATGAACGTTAAGGAATTAGTCCGATCACGAAAAATGTCTTTATTCTCGCGGGACTTCTTAAATGAGACGGATTATAAAGCTGGGCTTTACATTCCATACAAATCGATATACTATTTATGAGAATATATATCGAATTATAGAAATCTAATTCCATAAGTGCGAAACGTTGCACCCAAAGCTTAGCCTCTCCTGCTCACTCCTAGGGTCTTACGCATGTCTTGAAGCGACGCGAACGTTCGCTCGGGCAGATTCGGAACTTATAGCCATAGTTACCTATTGGCTATTGCGCGTTATAGCGCCGCGCGCGGTCGTTGAACTGTTTAGCGCGAAAATTTAAACTTGATCGATTTATGAGTGAGGTAATGTTATTAAAATAATATGCCTGATTATATCGAGCTGATATCAACGCATGCCGGGCTTCTGGGCTTGTATAGAGAGTTCGCCCCTGGATGATACACATGTGAACTTTACGATGGCAGGTTACACTTCCGGCCGAAAACACCGCCGCCCTCGCCGCCCTACGTCGACAAGCCAGCGACCGATCAGTTCCCCATCGCGCTCGACACGCCCATTTCCGTGGAGCTGATGTCGGCGCCGTCCGCGGGAGCGCTCGACACCTTCACCACCGCCGAGTTCACGCTCGGAGACCTGTACGGGAACATCAACCCAGAGGTAGGTGGAGACAGCGGGTTGTTGCGTTCCCTAAAATATGGTTGAGCGAAGCAATGGCTTATAATTTGCCGTGTGGTGACGGCAGATCAGAATACAGTTGTCACCACCCCTCCTGTTCCCGCGGGTGTCGTACGAGGCGACTAAGGGAATATAACGGAGAACGGGCAGCAGCGTCCTCTGTGCTACTGCTACCATCTACTGCGATCACCAACCCGTCTGCCCCGCGTGGTGATTATGGGCAAACCCTCCCCTTGGGAGAGGCCTTTAGTCCAGCAGTGGACTGTTATAGGCTATTGATGATGATGATGAAGCAATGGCTGGGTCATGCGTCATGCTCGTGAACGGGTGCCACCGGCGGCAATGGGGCTACTTTATGTCTGCCCGTCTTGACATGTGTTGAATTATAATTAGAAATAATTACGTATGCTTTTGTGGAACTTCCCCTCATTGTGGAAACTCTGCATACATAGAATAATATCTATTAAGTATATTGTAAAAGTATTTTGAAAAGAGCAACTGCCGAGTTTCTTGCTGGTTCTTCTCGGCAGGAATGGCATTCCGAACCAGTGGTAGACTCATCGACGATTCAAAAGTACTTGTAAAAGTTTATTTGAATAAAAAACATTTATATTCTATTCTATTCTATACAGGCCAGGTGAACTCTGCATCTAAATACACTTGCGTGCAAAAAACCGAGTGTGCTTTAGACCACACGATTGAAGTGAAACTTACGAAACACAACTGGCTATGAGAGAAAGAAAGAAAGAAAATGTGTGCTCGCACAACTCTCTCTTGCCCCTACACGAGTGTGCTTTAGACCACACGATTGAAGTGAAACTTACGAAACACAACTGGCTATGAGAGAAAGAAAGAAAGAAAATGTGTGCTCGCACAACTCTCTCTTGCCCCTACAGTAATATACGAAACGTAACTCTCTCTTTCTATCTTTACTATCTTATATCTCCCTCTCAACTTGCGTTCGCTTCGCCCGATCACACTTTTCGTAACGCATTCACCAGCTTACTCCCCAAGTCAAGCGTGCGTAAAGAAGTTTTACTTCAAAAATCCCGTGCTTTCCTATTTGAAACAACATATTTCCAAAATTTTTATGCTGCTAATGGGATGAGCTTAAAACCCAGAAACCCTCCAGGTACTTAAATTGGCTATCCAAGAGGAGTGGGACAGTATCCCACAGGAATTGATAAGGTCTTAATGAAGAACTGGATGAAGGCTACAATCAGGGCAAGGGGTGGCTATAGGTGCTATTGAAACAAGTTGATTTGTGTTTTTGACATGATAACGTCTTATAAATCGATGAACACCGGCTGCACACACGAAAAAGTGTCACGTTCCGCCTGAGCCTGAGGGTGTAAGCGAGAGCGCGGAACAAGCGATAGAGAGATACGATCGGCCCAAGCGTTGGCTTGTAACTTGTTTCTTTATGACGTTATCACGTAAAACTATCGTCCGTAAACCGACTTTACAGACAACCAATTTTTTTTACATGAAAACTCTTTAATGTTTTTGAAATCAGTAATAAAAAATTAGTGTCGATTATTAAGCTTTCGATTAAAGTTGATAATCAATATTCAGTTCCAATTTGCAATACGGTTATTGAAACCTTACCTTTTCATGTGTGAAACGGTAATAAAAGTTATTTTTTATGTACGGATATTTTCGAGATATCTTGTTCCAAATAGAAAAGCGCGGGGTGGGTCGATTGCACGCAAGTATATATAAAAGGAAAAGGTGACTGATTGACTGATCTATTAACGCACAGCTCAAACCATTAGAATAGAATAGAAATATTTTTTATTCAAATAAACTTTTTACAAGTTCTTTTGAATCTATTCTTTTCTAATCTAATGTATTCTTACAGATCGACAACAGTGGAAGCTTGGATGTCAGTGGAGAAGAATTACTGACGGAGAACTTCACCGGATTAACTGAGGCGCAAGTCGAGAGCATACTGTCTGAGACAGACTTGAAGGCGTTGTCTGATGACAAGAAAATCGCAATAACTGATGATCTATTAGAAGAATTAGTCAAGGACGTGGATACTAAGGTATTATTCGTTTTTTTACCTGATTACAGCAAAGCCAAATAGGGCCAGTAAATAAAGCCGTTTTTTTGGTCAACCTCGCACGAAATTTCAGATCCAATTTTAATTTTTATTTAGGTTAAGGGTTACTTACTGACCATAAAAACACAAAATACTGACAGATCCAGGTGGAGCTTCGATCGCAATCTTAAAGAAAAGTTTTTGACCGATATCTCGGAAACTATCCACTTTAGGGCAAAAGTTATTCATACCTTTTTTGTAGAGAATAAAATTTTGCATCTTTTATTTCCTGTTAACTTTTTTGTAAAACTTACCGTTAACGATTTATGGCCCATTTAATGAACCGGTTTTTCGTGTGTGTTCCGAAACGAAACGAAAATTGGATCGGAAATTTAGTGCGAGGTTAAATGCTTTATTTACTGGACTAAAAAGGAAGGGTTATGTTTTAGCAATTGTGACGACAAAACTGCGGAGCCACTTTTCATGAATGAGATGTCAATCAATTCGTTATTATGGTCCAGGTGACATAGGCTATATTTTATACCAACAAAATTAATATAACGGATGTTATACCCAAAAACCCACCACCACGCTCCTGTGCCATGCTACCGGCGTTGTGCCCTCGTGGATGACGGAATTGAACAATCGCTGAAAGATCTTAAGTACCGGTTTTCCACTCGCTTTCAGGAGTTCCGCAGTGATTCCGTCATCACCTGGCGCCTTGTTGTTCTTGAGCTCTTTGAGAGCCATTCTAATCTCGTATAGGCTGACGTCCGGGATATCTTCGGTATAGTGTCGGGTCAGTTTGGCTCTGGGATCTTTCGCCAAATCTTCAACAGGTTTTTGTGTCGTGGTATATAACTGTCCATAGAACTTCTCAACCTCTCCCAAGACCTCAGGTCGAGAAGAGACGAGACGTCCGTCATCAGTTTTAAGCCGCGTCAGCTGGCTCTGTCCGATAGACAGATCTCTCGCGAACACTTTTGAGCCTTTGTTCCGCTCAATGGTATCTTTAATACACTTGGTATTAAAGACACGGAGGTCGCGAGTTTGTGCCTTAGAGATCTGCCTATTAATCCGCCGGTAGGCAGCCGCGTCTGCCGATGACTGCAGCCTCATCTCTTGTCTCTCCTTTATTACCTTGAGAGTATGGTCAGAGAACTTTTCGGTTCTTTTCCTGCGATGGGTCTTAAAGAATTTAGACCCCACAGTATGGACAGTTTCCACGAACCTGTTGTTTAGATCGTCCACAGAAACGCAGTCTGCTAGGCACTGGAATCGGTTCTGCAGTTCGAGTTGGAAGTTTTCGGGATTTTGGATATGAGCACGAGAAGGTCGGAGAGTGGACTTCACCAGTCTGGCCCTTTCCAGCTTTACATTAATATTCAACGTGCCTCTTACCATCCGGTGATCGCTACCGGTTTTCACCACAGAGACATTATTGAATATATGCTGCTTGGTCGACATAATGAAGTCGATCTCATTTCTCGTGGAACCATCGGGACTCAACCATGTCCATTTTCTGTGTGGCCGCTTCCTGAAGAAGGAGTTCATCATAAAGAGGCCCTCCTTCTCCATGAAGTCGGCCAACATTTGGCCCTTTGGTTCCTTCGCCCATACCCAAAATGCCCCACTCTCGTCTCTGCACCGCTTCGTTCGCCCAGCCTTGCATTGAAATCCCCCATCACAACACTGTAATGAGTGGTAGAGGCGTGTATGGCTTTTGAAAATCATGTCCAATGCTCATGCACCGCTCCACCCAGTAATTGTTGAGAACTCTGCACTCGAAATTGTTAAATATTTACCTGGGACACACAGTCCAGCTAGGTAGGTCCAATTTCGAGAAAGAGATCAACCGCTGAATCCAACTCGGCTGGGCAGCGTTCGGGAAGCTCAGAGATGTCTTCTCGTCCAAAATTCCTCAGTGCCTGAAGACTAAAGTCTTCGAACAGTGCGTGTTGCCAGTGATGACTTACGGATCCGAGACATGGTCGCTAACTAAAAGCCTCATAAGTAGGCTCAGGACCGCTCAGCGGGCGATGGAGAGAGCTATGCTCGGAGTGTCCCTGCGGGATCGAATCAGAAATGAGGAGATCCGTAGGAGAACCAGAGTCACCGACATAGCAAAGCGAGTCGCGATACTAAAGTGGAAATGGGCGGGGCACATAGTTCGAAGAGCTGATGGTCGTTGGGGTCCCAAGGTGCTGGAGTGGCGACCCCGCACCGGGAGGCGCAGTGTTGGCAGACCAGGTGGACCGACGACATCAAACGAGTCGCAGGGAGCCGCTGGATTCAGGCGGCGCAAGACCGAGGCCTGTGGAAGTCCATGCAAGAGACCTTTGTCCAGCAGTGGACGTCTATCGGTTGATAAAGAAGAAGAAGATACCCAAAAAAGTAGGCGGTCTCTGAAAAATGTTCCGAAATTGAAATGTGAATTCCGAAGCTGGCCATCGCCGTAACAATATGTACCTTTTCTATTGCAGGATCCTTTTTTATCGCACGGCCAGAGTCCGGGTGGGCGTGCCGACTCTGGTCGAAGGCGGCGAGCGGACGCGTTCGGCTCCAGCGCGGTGCTCGTGCGCGCGCCGGCCGTCGACCCCGTCTACCTCGAGGCGCCGGTCGCGCCGCCCGCCCAAACGCCCCACGAGGTTAAACCGCCCAAAGAGGTAACTAGCTCCACTAGTGGGTATCGCGCGGCCAGTCCGGGTGGGCGTGCCGACTCTGGTCGAAGGCGGCGAGCGGACGCGTTCGGCTCCAGCGCGGTGCTCGTGCGCGCGCCGGCCGTCGACCCCGTCTACCTCGAGGCGCCGGTCGCGCCGCCCGCCCAAACGCCCCACGAGGTTAAACCGCCCAAAGAGGTAACTAGCTCCACTAGTGGGTATCGCGCGGCCAGTCCGGGTGGGCGTGCCGACTCTGGTCGAAGGCGGCGAGCGGACGCGTTCGGCTCCAGCGCGGTGCTCGTGCGCGCGCCGGCCGTCGACCCCGTCTACCTCGAGGCGCCGGTCGCGCCGCCCGCCCAAACGCCCCACGAGGTTAAACCGCCCAAAGAGGTAACTAGCTCCACTAGTGGGTATCGCGCGGCCAGTCCGGGTGGGCGTGCCGACTCTGGTCGAAGGCGGCGAGCGGACGCGTTCGGCTCCAGCGCGGTGCTCGTGCGCGCGCCGGCCGTCGACCCCGTCTACCTCGAGGCGCCGGTCGCGCCGCCCGCCCAAACGCCCCACGAGGTTAAACCGCCCAAATAGGTAACTAGCTCCACTAGTGGGTATCGCGCGGCCAGTCTGGGTGGGCGTGCCGACTCTGGTCGAAGGCGGCGAGCGGACGCGTTCGGCTCCAGCGCGGTGCTCGTGCGCGCGCCGGCCGTCAGAATCAGAATCAGAATCAGAATCAGAATCAGAATCAGAATCAGAATTTATTTATTGCATTATACACTAGTAGTATACAAGAGATGGTAGGTACAATAGATTGTTGGCCGTAGTGTATTACCAATCTAATGGTGTGCAATAACAATAGAAAATTATACAATTAAATTTAAAAATTGGATAGTTCACAGTACACACTTAATTATATCGATAATAAAATAATATAATAATAAATTAATATGTCAATTGTTTATCAAATCTAGTAATGTCAATTATAATTTAAAATAAATAATAACACGTTACTCCATTGAAATTATTATTATCGATAAAATTAATTACTTATTTTTAAAAATTAAAATAATAATAAAATAAAATAGAATATCTGAAGCACAAGGCATTGAAAAAAATAAAGAAAACTGCTCTAAATAATTTTATGTATACCTCATCTCACTGTTTCATTAAAAAAT
This sequence comes from Oeneis ivallda, assembly GCA_029955525.1. NCBI lineage: Eukaryota > Metazoa > Arthropoda > Insecta > Lepidoptera > Nymphalidae > Oeneis > Oeneis ivallda. The sequence continues at coordinate 4,932,658 of JARPMR010000028.1, forward strand.
TCCTCTAGTGTATAGTAGGCCTTATTTATAAGCCAATTTTTCAAAGTTTTCTTAAACTTAGCTAAGGGAAGTTCCTTGATATCATCAGGTCGACCCCGTCGACCCCGTCTACCTCGAGGCGCCGGTCGCGCCGCCCGCCCAAACGCCCCACGAGGTTAAACCGCCCAAAGAGGTAACTAGCTCCACTAGTGGGTATCGCGCGGCCAGTCCGGGTGGGCGTGCCGACTCTGTTCGAAGGCGGCGAGCGGACGCGTTCGGCTCCAGCGCGGTGCTCGTGCGCGCGCCGGCCGTCGACCCCGTCTACCTCGAGGCGCCGATCGCGCCGCCCGCCCAAACGCCCCACGAGGTTAAACCGCCCAAAGAGGTAACTAGCTCCACTAGTGGGTATCGCGCGGCCAGTCCGGGTGGGCGTGCCGACTCTGGTCGAAGGCGGCGAGCGGACGCGTTCGGCTCCAGCGCGGTGCTCGTGCGCGCGCCGGCCGTCGACCCCGTCTACCTCGAGGCGCCGGTCGCGCCGCCCGCCCAAACGCCCCACGAGGTTAAACCGCCCAAAGAGGTAACTAGCTCCACTAGTGGGTATCGCGCGGCCAGTCCGGGTGGGCGTGCCGACTCTGGTCGAAGGCGGCGAGCGGACGCGTTCGGCTCCAGCGCGGTGCTCGTGCGCGCGCCGGCCGTCGACCCCGTCTACCTCGAGGCGCCGGTCGCGCCGCCCGCCCAAACGCCCCACGAGGTTAAACCGCCCAAAGAGGTAACTAGCTCCACTAGTGGGTATCGCGCGGCCAGTCCGGGTGGGCGTGCCGACTCTGGTCGAAGGCGGCGAGCGGACGCGTTCGGCTCCAGTGCGGTGCTCGTGCGCGCGCCGGCCGTCGACCCCGTCTACCTCGAGGCGCCGGTCGCGCCGCCCGCCCAAACGCCCCACGAGGTTAAACCGCCCAAAGAGGTAACTAGCTCCACTAGTGGGTATCGCGCGGCCAGTCCGGGTGGGCGTGCCGACTCTGGTCGAAGGCGGCGAGCGGACGCGTTCGGCTCCAGCGCGGTGCTCGTGCGCGCGCCGGCCGTCGACCCCGTCTACCTCGAGGCGCCGGTCGCGCCGCCCGCCCAAACGCCCGACGAGGTTAAACCGCCCAAAGAGGTAACTAGCTCCACTAGTGGGTATCGCGCGGCCAGTCCGGGTGGGCGTGCCGACTCTGTTCGAAGGCGGCGAGCGGACGCGTTCGGCTCCAGCGCGGTGCTCGTGCGCGCGCCGGCCGTCGACCCCGTCTACCTCGAGGCGCCGATCGCGCCGCCCGCCCAAACGCCCCACGAGGTTAAACCGCCCAAAGAGGTAACTAGCTCCACTAGTGGGTATCGCGCGGCCAGTCCGGGTGGGCGTGCCGACTCTGGTCGAAGGCGGCGAGCGGACGCGTTCGGCTCCAGCGCGGTGCTCGTGCGCGCGCCGGCCGTCGACCCCGTCTACCTCGAGGCGCCGGTCGCGCCGCCCGCCCAAACGCCCCACGAGGTTAAACCGCCCAAAGAGGTAACTAGCTCCACTAGTGGGTATCGCGCGGCCAGTCCGGGTGGGCGTGCCGACTCTGGTCGAAGGCGGCGAGCGGACGCGTTCGGCTCCAGCGCGGTGCTCGTGCGCGCGCCGGCCGTCGACCCCGTCTACCTCGAGGCGCCGGTCGCGCCGCCCGCCCAAACGCCCCACGAGGTTAAACCGCCCAAAGAGGTAACTAGCTCCACTAGTGAGTATCGCGCGGCCAGTCCGGGTGGGCGTGCCGACTCTGGTCGAAGGCGGCGAGCGGACGCGTTCGGCTCCAGTGCGGTGCTCGTGCGCGCGCCGGCCGTCGACCCCGTCTACCTCGAGGCGCCGGTCGCGCCGCCCGCCCAAACGCTCCACGAGGTTAAACCGCCCAAAGAGGTAACTAGCTCCACTAGTGGGTATCGCGCGGCCAGAAGAGTCCGGGTGGGCGTGCCGACTCTGGTCGAAGGCGGCGAGCGGTCGCGTTCGGCTCCAGCGCGGTGCTCGTGCGCGCGCCGGCCGTCGACCCCGTCTACCTCGAGGCGCCGGTCGCGCCGCCCGCCCAAACGCCCCACGAGGTTAAACCGCCCAAAGAGGTAACTAGCTCCACTAGTGGGTATCGCGCGGCCAGTCCGGGTGGGCGTGCCGACTCTGGTCGAAGGCGGCGAGCGGACGCGTTCGGCTCCAGCGCGGTGCTCGTGCGCGCGCCGGCCGTCGACCCCGTCTACCTCGAGGCGCCGGTCGCGCCGCCCGCCCAAACGCCCCACGAGGTTAAACCGCCCAAAGAGGTAACTAGCTCCACTAGTGGGTATCGCGCGGCCAGTCCGGGTGGGCGTGCCGACTCTGGTCGAAGGCGGCGAGCGGACGCGTTCGGCTCCAGCGCGGTGCTCGTGCGCGCGCCGGCCGTCGACCCCGTCTACCTCGAGGCGCCGGTCGCGCCGCCCGCCCAAACGCCCCACGAGGTTAAACCGCCCAAAGAGGTAACTAGCTCCACTAGTGGGTATCGCGCGGCCAGTCCGGGTGGGCGTGCCGACTCTGGTCGAAGGCGGCGAGCGGACGCGTTCGGCTCCAGTGCGGTGCTCGTGCGCGCGCCGGCCGTCGACCCCGTCTACCTCGAGGCGCCGGTCGCGCCGCCCGCCCAAACGCCCCACGAGGTTAAACCGCCCAAAGAGGTAACTAGCTCCACTAGTGGGTATCGCGCGGCCAGTCCGGGTGGGCGTGCCGACTCTGGTCGAAGGCGGCGAGCGGACGCGTTCGGCTCCAGCGCGGTGCTCGTGCGCGCGCCGGCCGTCGACCCCGTCTACCTCGAGGCGCCGGTCGCGCCGCCCGCCCAAACGCCCGACGAGGTTAAACCGCCCAAAGAGGTAACTAGCTCCACTAGTGGGTATCGCGCGGCCAGTCCGGGTGGGCGTGCCGACTCTGTTCGAAGGCGGCGAGCGGACGCGTTCGGCTCCAGCGCGGTGCTCGTGCGCGCGCCGGCCGTCGACCCCGTCTACCTCGAGGCGCCGATCGCGCCGCCCGCCCAAACGCCCCACGAGGTTAAACCGCCCAAAGAGGTAACTAGCTCCACTAGTGGGTATCGCGCGGCCAGTCCGGGTGGGCGTGCCGACTCTGGTCGAAGGCGGCGAGCGGACGCGTTCGGCTCCAGCGCGGTGCTCGTGCGCGCGCCGGCCGTCGACCCCGTCTACCTCGAGGCGCCGGTCGCGCCGCCCGCCCAAACGCCCCACGAGGTTAAACCGCCCAAAGAGGTAACTAGCTCCACTAGTGGGTATCGCGCGGCCAGTCCGGGTGGGCGTGCCGACTCTGGTCGAAGGCGGCGAGCGGACGCGTTCGGCTCCAGCGCGGTGCTCGTGCGCGCGCCGGCCGTCGACCCCGTCTACCTCGAGGCGCCGGTCGCGCCGCCCGCCCAAACGCCCCACGAGGTTAAACCGCCCAAAGAGGTAACTAGCTCCACTAGTGGGTATCGCGCGGCCAGTCCGGGTGGGCGTGCCGACTCTGGTCGAAGGCGGCGAGCGGACGCGTTCGGCTCCAGTGCGGTGCTCGTGCGCGCGCCGGCCGTCGACCCCGTCTACCTCGAGGCGCCGGTCGCGCCGCCCGCCCAAACGCCCCACGAGGTTAAACCGCCCAAAGAGGTAACTAGCTCCACTAGTGGGTATCGCGCGGCCAGAAGAGTCCGGGTGGGCGTGCCGACTCTGGTCGAAGGCGGCGAGCGGACGCGTTCGGCTCCAGCGCGGTGCTCGTGCGCGCGCCGGCCGTCGACCCCGTCTACCTCGAGGCGCCGGTCGCGCCGCCCGCCCAAACGCCCCACGAGGTTAAACCGCCCAAAGAGGTAACTAGCTCCACTAGTGGGTATCGCGCGGCCAGTCCGGGTGGGCGTGCCGACTCTGGTCGAAGGCGGCGAGCGGACGCGTTCGGCTCCAGCGCGGTGCTCGTGCGCGCGCCGGCCGTCGACCCCGTCTACCTCGAGGCGCCGGTCGCGCCGCCCGCCCAAACGCCCCACGAGGTTAAACCGCCCAAAGAGGTAACTAGCTCCACTAGTGGGTATCGCGCGGCCAGTCCGGGTGGGCGTGCCGACTCTGGTCGAAGGCGGCGAGCGGACGCGTTCGGCTCCAGTGCGGTGCTCGTGCGCGCGCCGGCCGTCGACCCCGTCTACCTCGAGGCGCCGGTCGCGCCGCCCGCCCAAACGCCCCACGAGGTTAAACCGCCCAAAGAGGTAACTAGCTCCACTAGTGGGTATCGCGCGGCCAGAAGAGTCCGGGTGGGCGTGCCGACTCTGGTCGAAGGCGGCGAGCGGACGCGTTCGGCTCCAGCGCGGTGCTCGTGCGCGCGCCGGCCGTCGACCCCGTCTACCTCGAGGCGCCGGTCGCGCCGCCCGCCCAAACGCCCCACGAGGTTAAACCGCCCAAAGAGGTAACTAGCTCCACTAGTGGGTATCGTGCGGCCAGTCCGGGTGGGCGTGCCGACTCTGGTCGAAGGCGGCGAGCGGACGCGTTCGGCTCCAGTGCGGTGCTCGTGCGCGCGCCGGCCGTCGACCCCGTCTACCTCGAGGCGCCGGTCGCGCCGCCCGCCCAAACGCCCCACGAGGTTAAACCGCCCAAAGAGGTAACTAGCTCCACTAGTGGGTATCGCGCGGCCAGAAGAGTCCGGGTGGGCGTACCGACTCTGGTCGAAGGCGGCGAGCGGACGCGTTCGGCTCCAGCGCGGTGCTCGTGCGCGCGCCGGCCGTCGACCCCGTCTACCTCGAGGCGCCGGTCGCGCCGCCCGCCCAAACGCCCCACGAGGTTAAACCGCCCAAAGAGGTAACTAGCTCCACTAGTGGGTATCGTGCGGCCAGTCCGGGTGGGCGTGCCGACTCTGGTCGAAGGCGGCGAGCGGACGCGTTCGGCTCCAGCGCGGTGCTCGTGCGCGCGCCGGCCGTCGACCCCGTCTACCTCGAGGCGCCGGTCGCGCCGCCTGCCCAAACGCCCCACGAGGTTAAACCGCCCAAAGAGGTAACTAGCTCCACTAGTTGTGACGATCACGATTAATCGAATCACTTTGATTCGATTACAATAAAAAATAATCGACTCGGCTCTAATAAAGCGTTACTAGTACTTACTGCGTTTCTGTGGACGATCTAAACAACAGGTTCGTGGAAACTGTCCATACTGTGGGGTCTAAGTTCTTTAAGACCCATCGCAGGAAAAGAACCGAAAAGTTCTCTGACCATACTCTCAAGCTCATGGAGGAGAGACAAGAGATGAGGCTGCAGTCATCGGTAGACGCGGCTGCCTACCGGCAGATTAATAGGCAGATCTCTAAGGCACAAACTCGCGACCTTCGGGACTCGGGTCTTTAATACCAAGTGTATTATCGAGCGGAACAAAGGCTCAAAAGTGTTCGCGAGAGATCTGTCTATCGGACAGAGCCAGCTGACGCGGCTTAAAACTGATGACGGTCGTCTCGTCTCTTCGCGACCTGAAAGTTTGAGAGAGGTCGAGAAGTTCTATGGGCAGTTATATGCCACGACACAAAAACCTGATGAGGATTTGGCCAAAGATCCCGGAGCCAAACTGACCCGACACTATACCGAAGATATCCCGGACGTCAGCCTATACGAGATTAGTATGGCTCTCAAACAGCTCAAGAACAAGGCGCCAGGTGATGACGGAATCACTGCGGAACTCCTGAAAGCGGGTGGAAAACCGGTACTTAAGATCTTTCAGCGATTGTTCAATTCCGTCATTCACGAGGGTATAACGCCGGAAGCATGGCACAGGAGCGTGTTGGTCCTGTTCTTCAAAAAGGGTGATAATACCTTGCTGAAGAATTATAGACCCATCTCGCTGCTGAGTCATGTTTACAAGTTGTTCTCGAGAGTCATCACGAATCGTCTCGCTCGTAGGTTTGACGACTTCCAGCCCCCTGAACAAGGCTTTGGTACCATAGATCACATTCATTCGCTGCGGCAGGTTATACAAAAGACGGAAGAGTATAACCGGCCACTTTGCTTAGCGTTTGTGAACTATGAGAAAGCCTTTGATTCGGTGGAAACTTGGGCTGTATTGAGGTCGCTGCAGAGATGCCGGATTGACTACCGGTATATCCAAGTGTTGAAGTGCTTGTACGAAAACGCCACTATGTCAGTACGTATACAGGACCAGACTACGAGACCAATCCACTTGCAGCGTGGAGTGCGACAGGGAGATGTCCCCGAAATCTCCCCGAAGCTATTTACCGCTGCGTTGGAGGACGTCTTTAAGCTTCTGGATTGGAACGGACTTGGCATCAACATAAACGGCGAGTACATCACTCACCTGCGATTTGCCGATGACATAGTAGTCATGGCAGAGACTCTGAGAGATCTCAATACAATGCTCAATGATCTCAGCAGGGTTTCTCAACAGGTGGGCCTGAAAATGAACATGAGCAAGACGAAAATCATGTCCAATGCTCATGCTCCGCTCCACCCAGTAATCGTTGAGAACTCTGCGCTCGAAATTGTAGACGAGTATATATACCTGGGACATACAGTCCAGCTAGGTAGGTCCAATTTCGAGAAAGAGATTAACCGCCGAATCCAACTCGGCTGGGCAGCGTTCGGGAAGCTCCGAGATGTCTTCTCGTCCAAAATTCCTCAGTGCCTGAAGACTCAAGTCTTCGAATAGTGCGTGTTGCCAGTGATGACTTACGGATCTGAGACATGGTCGCTAACTATGGGCCTCATAATAAGACTCAGGGTCACCCAGCGAGCGATGGAGAGAGCTATGCTCGGTATATCCCTGCGAGATCAAATCAGAAATGAGGAGATTCGTAGGAGAACCAAAGTCACCGACATAGCTCAGCGTGTCGCGAAACTGAAGTGGAAATGGGCGGGGCACATATTTCGAAGAGCTGATTGTCGTTGGGGTCCCAAGGTGTTGGAGTGGCGACCCTGCACCGGGAAACGCAGTGTTGGCAGACCCCCCCACCAGGTGGACTGACGACATCAAACGAGTCGCAGGGAGCCGCTGGATTCAAGCGGCGCAAAACCGAAGCCTGTGGAAGTCCATGCAGGAGACCTTTTTTCAGCAGTGGACGTCTATCGCTTGATAAAGAAGAAGTACTTACTAGTGGTTCGCCACGAACTTGTTTTATGATGATGGAACTCGTAGTAGGCTCGGAGCCTAGTGCAATAGCAATAGCCTAGGGTTAAGTTCGATCCCGGGCACAGAGCCCGTCTACTTGACGTCTATCAGGTGAGATAAAATATAGGGTCAATTTTATCATCCATTAACGAAAATAACAGAAATTGTAATAGTGTTTACTAAAGGCAAAAAAAAAACATGTATCTATCTCAAGAGGTTTACCCCTGTTAAAATTTCTAGTAAATGCCGATTTTACCAACGTCGAGTGACGTTTAACCGAGGAATGAATTGGGGGTCCTGACATTATTCGTATTGAAAATCTGTCAAAATATACGCTCGGAGAAGACAGGTATTTTATTTTGGTGAAATCGGCCCTAAAACCAACAAATACTAAAAAAAGTGTGTGTGTCAGCTCCGACGCACGACTGGAGTTTACTCCTTAAAACGTCGTAATGCATTCGCGGCGCTCGCTGCGTTTCGGCGCCGCTCGGACCCGATCGGTACGCGCTCGGCTTCCCGAAGCGAAAGCTCTTTCGCATTCGACAACTCAAGCGAAAACCAACCTTATTAACTCAACGTTAGGGTAGAAATTTGCATCGTTGTGAAAACGTAACGAGGGCATTCGACAACTCAAGCGAAAACCAACCTTATTTACTCAACGTTAGGGTAGAAATTTGCATCGTTGTGAAAAACGTAAAGAGGTCATTCATAAGTAGATTTTACTCCTCGAATTTTTCTCATACCGGGCGCCTAAAATCGATTCTTAAGGAGTAAACTCCAATAAACTCCAAAAATAATAAAAATCTATATAAATATAAAATTGAAGTGTGTTTGTAATGTCAAAATAACAGCTTTTTACAGTGCATTTGGTACTTAAAACAAAACATCCATTTTTAAAAATTTTGTCTGTCTGTCTGTTTTGGCTAATCTCGGAAACGACTGTACAGATTAAGACGGGCCTATCAATGACAGATAGCTGATGTTATAACGAGTTAGCATAGACTACTTTTTTAACCGACTTTCAAAAAGATTCGCACAAAAACCCGTTTGTATGTTCAGGTGGAGAAATCTCCCGTGCCCACGTCCAAGATAATAGTGGAGGAGGTGAACGAGGTGCCGCAGGTCAAGGTGGAAAGGAAGCGGCCCGACGACGTCCACGAGGAGGTGCCGGCGACGCGCGGCGTGCAGCTCAAGACTGTGCCGGTCGGTACCCTACACTGCCAAATTCAAATTCAAATTTATTTATTTCACGTAGGCCAACCTGTGGCTCTTATGACAAGTCATGATTCTACCACCGGTTCGGAAAGCGGATTCTGCTGAGAAGAGCCGGCAAGAAACTCGGCAGTTGCTCTTTTCAAAATAATCATTTTACAATATTATTATGAAGCTATTACATTGTAATAAGTTTTTTATACTATCTTGTGGGCAGCCGGATGCCAAGCCGATTTAACATATGCAACTTTGTTAGAATAAATTATGATATTTCCACAATGAGGGGAAGTTCCAAAAAAAAAAAAGTACTACAATTCAATTCATGTTAAGACGGGCAAACACAAAATAGACCCATTCCCGTAGGCGGCACCCGTTCACGAGGCGATCCGTTTACCAAGTTCACTGTTTTACCCAGTGGTGCTCATTATAGAATATTATCTTAATATGTATTGAATAAATGTAAGTAGTATGCATTTTTGGAACTTCCCTCATTGTGGAAACACTGCATACATAGCATAGTTTCTATTGTAATGTAAATTTGTTTTGAAAAGAGCAACCGCCAAGTTTCTTGCTGGTTCTTCTCGGCAGGAAGGGCATTCCGAATCAGTGGTAGACTCATCGACGATTCAAAAGCACTTGTAAAAAAGTTTTTTTGAGTAAAAAACATTTCTATTCTATTCTATTCCAAAAAGAATTTTGGAACGAAGTTCCTTATCGCACGTTACGTTAGTGTAGACGTTTATCCATAGCGCGTATGCTATACTAGCTGATGCCCGCGACTTCGTCCGCGTGGTAATAGTTTAAAAAATTACTTTGTGTTAATCGCGATGTTTTTAAGATTACACTACGCCGCTATGTATTCTGTACTTGGTATCTACAACATTAATATATATATAGCTGCTGGGGCTGATTGACTGATTCACTGACTGACTCATTGATCACCTCTCCTGTAAAATTTTGTATGAAAAATTTTTTTTTCACTGATGGTTTCGTATAGAGGAAAAAAATTCATTCGGAGGAAAAATATGGAGTTCATACTTAGCACCTACAATAGCAAAGCAAAAGTAACATTTTTGCGAGCGAAGCGAGCATGAAATTTTTTAGAACTGCACTACTTAACTGTTTCGCATTCCTACTTGGTTCATACAACAACAATGAAGGAAAAATTTACGCGAGCGAAGCGAGCGCGGAAATTTTTACGATTGCACTACGCCACTATGTATATCATACTTAGCACCTATAACGCGAGCGAAGCGAGCGTGAATTTTTTTTAGAACTGCACTACATAACTCCATGCTTGGTTCACACAACAACGATTAAGAAAAAATTTTCGTGAGCGAAGCGAAGCGAGAGCAACATTTTCGCGAGTGAAGCATGCGTGGTTTATTTAAACGATAAGTTATCATTATATTAAGAATCATTAAGTACTAATTGAATGAATTGCTGTTATCCGTTGAGTAGTTTTGTCCTCTATCTCCGATAATATTTATCAGATCTTTATTAAAATTTAGCGAAGTTTACGTAATGGTACACACTTTCTTATAAAGAAAAAAATATTAAAATCGGTTCATATTTGACTGAGTTATGGAGTGAAATCGACAAAAACTATCCTTTAAGTTGACCCGGAGTATCAGCTACCGCTCGCTATACCTAATTTCATTTAAATCCGTTCAGTAGTTTTCGCGTGATGCGCGAACAGACAGACAGAAAAAAATTAAATAAAAATCTGTTTTGGGCTCAGTATCGATAATAAAACATCCCATAATTAAAATTATCAAAATATTTAAAATGTACAGAAATCTTCCAGTTACAGTTTTATTATAAGTATAGATATTGATTTTTGATTGATTAACCTGATGATTAGAACATCGAATCGCATAGGAAAACACTGTAATATTACTTCCACACTGTAGTATTACGATGTAGATATTACATGATGGTTGGATGTAATGATCGTTTGACAATATCTGACGCCTTTGGAGTAGTTTGACTTTGACAAAATAGGGCTATCCATGATGGCTATACAATAAAGTGTACGTGCCAGCTTAAGATGAGCCGTACATTCAAACTTCAAAGTATCCTGTACATTCCGGGGTTCAAGACACCATACTGAAGATTGTGATGCCTATAATTTCTGAACTACTAAACCGACGACCTTGAAATATTTGCAGGACAATCTCTAAAGTACCTGCTTTCTAACAAAAAAATGAATGAATGAAATCGGACAACGCCTTAATGAATTACAACTAAATACTCATTTTGACTTTCATCCCCTCTCCCAAGGAGACCGTGCTGAATTTCGGGATAAAATGTATCCTATATTATACCTCGTAGTATGAACTTAAATCATGCCAAGTTTCATTTAAATCCGTCCAGTAGTTTCGGCGTGATGCGCGGCCAAGATACAGACAGACAGACAGACAGACTAAAAATAAAAAAAAAATTGTTTTGGCTTCAGTATCGATTATAGAGTGCCCTCAAAAAAATTTTTTCAAAATATCTTCAATGTACAGAATTGGACCTGTTACAGTTTTATTATAAGTACAGATTAAGAGCCAAAATACTAAGTTTCATAAACATAACTTGAAATATGAAGGACGATCATACAAACATTCAACCCCTATTTAACCCCTTTGCGGGCAGAATTTTCAAAAAGTGTGAAACACGTAATTCTTTATTTTTAATTGAAAGCTCAAATACCGAATTTCATGGGTATAACTTGAAAAATGACGGACTTTCATACAAACTATGAACCCCTATTTTACCCCTTCGGGGGTAGAATTTTCAAAAAATATAAAATAACTACTTCTTTATTTTTAATTTAGAGCCAAAATGCTAAGTTTCATAAACATAATTTGAAAAATAACATGAAAAATGAAGGACGATCATACAAACATTCAACCCCTATTTAACCCCTTTGCGGGTAAAATTTTCAAAAAGTGTGAAACACGTAATTCTTTATTTTTAATTGAAAGTCCAAATACCGAATTTCATGGGTATAACTTGAAAAATGACGGACTTTCATACAAACTATGAACCCCTATTTTACCCCTTCAGGGGTAGAATTTTCAGAAAATATAAAATACGTACTTCTTTATTTTTAATTAAGAGCCAAAATACTAAGTTTCATAAACATATCTTGAAAAATAACTTGAAAAATGAAGGACAATTATACAAATATTCAACCCCTATTTAACCCCTTTGGGGGTATTATTTTCAAAAAGTATGAAACACGTAATCCTTTATTTTTAATTTAAAGCCCAAATACCGAGTTTCGTGGGAATAACTTTAAAAATGACAGACTTTCATACAAACTTTAAACCCTCATTTCACCCCCTTGGGGGTGGAATTTCAAAAAATCCTTTCTTAGTGCTCATCTACATAATAAAAGGAACCTACTGTCAAAATTTCAAGTTTCTAGCTTCAGTAGTTTAGGCTGTGCGTTGATAGATCAGTCAGTCAGTCAGTCAGTCAGTCAGTCAGGACAAGTCTTTTTATAAGTATAGATTACGAGATGGTTCTAACATGTGGCGAGAGATGGCGTTGATTCTAATAAGAATTTTCCCCAGTAGTGTAGACGGTTATCCATAGCGCGTATGCTATTGGCTGTGCCCAGTCATAGGTGCTTGCTTATTAAAACTTAATAAACGAAGTTCCTTTTAATTTAAAAGGAACTTCGTTTATTCACACGTTCCTCGTCACTCACACATTTTTTTAAATTCAAATAAACTTTTACAAAGTGCTTTCGAATCGTCAAGTGAATCTACCACTGGTTGGAATGCCGTTCCTATGGAGAACCTTATGGAGAACTAACAGGCGTGAAGGTTTAATCACGATATTTTGCCTTCACCGTTGAGGCGTGTCTTATTTAATTGTCTAAACGCACATAAATCCCGAGAAATAAAGGTTAGAGGTTCTGCCAGGTATCGAACCTGCGACCCCCCAGTCCTAACCACTAGGCTATAACGGTTATTAAAATATTACTATTCCGGCAGACGAAACACTCGCCACTCAAGAAGCACATCATCACGTCCGCGGCGCACCGGCGCGGCGGTGACGTCACCGTGGTGACGTCGGACGCGCAGCAGCCGCAGATCGTCACCGTCGCCGTGTCCGACAGTCTGAAGGTGAGTGACGTCATCCGCATTGATAGACACCAGCTCCGATACAGTAGCCTCATGCCCACTTTCACCAACGACCCATAAGATTTATGGGACCCCTTAGCATATTTAGCGGCCAGTTAGGGGATAGTTTCCGTTTCACCATTTTTAAAGGGTCCGTTAGCGCCTAAACGATCCCATAATTTTATGAGATGGATCATTGGTCCCATAAACCTTCACATAAGTAAAAGCGACTTCTGGAGGACAAGATGGACCGTGATCTCTTTGATTTTTTTGATAATTTAGACACGACTGATACCTACTATATTTGATATAAATCGTAGTCGAAGACCTAAAATATGTATGTTGAAAACGGCCAAATTATTTCAATGATTTCGATGAAATAGATTTTTGCCGAAGATATTATAGGTTATCTAAATCAACAGTAGGTAATTAATTTGTTGAAAAAAATTTTTTGGAATTTCCTGATAATAGGTGAGTACCTACCTATTTACATAGGAAATTATCATTTTTTTTTGTGGTTACCATACCTTTTTACTTATTGGGTACCTACCTAGATGTTATACCTAGCTACGAAATAAAGTTAAAAGCATAAAAGGTTACTTACTTTATTGCTCTCCTAACAATAACTTGAATGGAAAATGAGCATGTATAGGTAGGTAGGCCGTAGGTACCTGTTTGGTGCTAACTTACCTACCTGGGTAAGTAGATACCCCAGGTATATCTACTTAAGTAGGTAGGTACCAACTATTTTAATTTCTAGAGTTTGTGATTCACTTTACCTAGGTACTTGTTTATATTTTTAGGAACCATTCCCATACCAATACCAAACTTGTAAAACATAGACTAAAATATATTTTTACTAGCTGATGCCCGCGACTTCGTCCGCGTGGATTAATCCCGCGGGAACTCTTTGATTTTTCGGGATGCCTACGTCACCCGCCAGGTTCTCAACTATACCTATCCAAAAAATCACGTCAATCCGTAACTATGTTGCAGCGTGATTGACGAACAAACCAACAAACAAACACACTTTCGCATTTATAATGTGTATTAGTAAGGAAGAATACTGTGATAATAAAGGCGATCAAATTAAATTTTAGGATACAAAAGCTACTACTGTGACTTAAATAATATGATAGTTAGATATATTCCCACGGGGACATTTTTGTAGAGAATAATGAGTAATTTAATCATGCAGCCTACATCATTTTTATGTACCATCAATAGTTTTCTCAGCACACGCCAAATAATGCATTTTATTGGCAAAATTTTCCTACTATGGGTAACACTATTGCAATTTTCTTAAGGATTTACAATCAAAAAAACAAACAAACAAAAAATCTTTCCTCTGTATAATATTAGTATAGATTAAAATATTCACTAAATGAAAATACCTATCAGTCAAAATATGAAAGAATTAAGTTCTTCATTAAAATAATACATGAATACGACGTATTAATCATTTCCTATAAAACTGGGAACTACAACTGGGTATACTGGTACTGGGTACACTATCATCGTAAAAAAACTGTCGCATAAGGATGGGTCCGCTAGCTATGGGTCTGTTGCGTTCGTGAGAACAAATTTTAGTTATGGGTTGGTTTATGGGACCTTTTAGCTTAGCGGTTGTCTAACTATGTGATTGTTTATGGGATGTTGGTGAAATTGGGCATCAATCATCAGGCTTATGTTGTGTCTTCTTCTTTATCAACTGATAGACCTCCACTGCTGGACAAAGGTCTCCTGCATGGACTTCCACAGGCTTCGGTCTGTATCCAGCGGCTCCCTGCGATTCGTTTGATGTCGGTCTACAGAGTGGGGGGTCTGCCAACACTGCGCTTCCCGGTGCGGGGTCGCCGCTCCAGCACCTTGGGACCCCCACGACCATCAGCTGTTTGAACTATGTGCCCCGCCCATTTCCCAATTATTTGATAATTTGACTAAGTGCTTTTCAATATTGAATGTAAGTTAATGAGATCTAAAATCCTTACTTTTATGGCAGCACACGTTCTTTCTATCTTTACTAATATTATAAATGCGAAAGTGTGTTTGTTTGTTGGTTTGTCCTTCAATCACGCAGCATCAGATCTACGGATCGACTTCATTTTTTGCATGCGTTATAGAGTGATGTCGGCTACTTGTTTTCCCGGAATATCAGAGGATTTTTTAAAATTAAATCCACGCGAACCAAGTCGCGGGTATCAGCTAGTCTATAGTATAATAAAAAATTCTTTTCAAAAAAACTGACTTCAAACGCCCGCGCCAAAAATTTAAATGTTACCACCTGGGAAGTATACCCTTTGAAACAAAAATAGAATTTTCCAAATCTGCTCGCTGTTCTGTTTGGGCCAGCGTGGTGGACTATGGCCTATAACCCTTCTTTGAGAGGAGACCTGCGCTCAGTAGTGAGCCGTTGATGGGTTGTTAATGATGATGATGGTGAATCTGTTCAGGCGTCTTCGAGTAATTGGTGAACATACATAGAAAAAAAAGATTCCGATGAATTGAGAACCTCCTCTTATTTTTCAAGTCGTTTAAGAAGTAGGCACTATAGTCTATTTTTTTAACAAACGAGTACTGAGTATCTCTCGCACATTTCTGATATTGACAGAGTGAGATGGATCATTATTATGGGTGGAGTACTGAGTATGTCTCGGACATTTCCGATATTGACAGAGTGAGATGGGTTGGGTGACATTTTAGGTTGATTACGTAGACCAATAGCAACACAGTTAAAATTTTCGGTACTCGTTTGTTAAAAAAAAAAACAGACTATAGTACCTAACACAACTAATGTCACTTGCAGGTGCGCCTACAGAACCAGAGCGTGACGGGAGCATGCTCGAGCGCCGGCACGGTGGTCGGCCTGCTGCAGAACGGTCCCTTCACGGCCGTCGCCCTGCCCGTGCACAACGCGCAGCACAGAGAGATCGGTGAGTAACACTGACCTCTGTAATGAAGCTGTGATCAACACTGGACTGGCTGTCTCAATACAAATGACAATTTAAAGTAGGGATCAATTTGAAGCGCCACATTTGACATACCGAGTGTCTCTGGAACTAAAATAGAATATAGAATAGAAATATTTTTTATTCAAATAAACTTTTTTACAAGTGCTTTTGAATCGTTGATGAGTCTACCACTGGTTCGGAATAACCTTCCTGCCGAGAAGAACCAGCAAGAAACTCGGTGGTTGCTCTTCTTAAAACAAGTTTACAATAAAATAAGTGTTTCGACAATGAGGGGACGTTCCAAAAATGCATGCTACTTACAATTCAATACATGTTAAGTTGGGCAGACAGAATGTAGCCCCATTCCCGCCGGTGGCACCCCATTCACGAGCATGACGCATGACCCAGCCGTTGCTTCGCTCAGCCATATTTGAGGGAACGTAACTTAAGCATAACAGCAGAACGTAAAAAAATATTTCAATTGGCGCACCGACCTCTACATCTCATCTATGATTTCTGGATTAATTCAAGAGGTCGGTTAAGAAATCATAGATTAATATTATAGAGTTTGGTACGCCATTTGCAATGTTATTAGTTCCAGAAACACTTGTTTCTTAACTGCTTACAGCGCCAAAATGGCGTCAATCAAATTCAAAATGGCGTCAATCAAGGGCGTCAAGGGTTTTAACCGGGTTAATTTTTAGGGTTAGGTTAAAAACCCTATAATAAAGGTTAACCTGTATTATTGGATTAATCAGCCTTCATCAGCCGGAACGCACCGGTTCACATGTGAGGTACATTTTTGTTCATAAAATATGTGCAAGAAAGTGACGCTCGGTTTTGTGTACTTTTGATCGCTTCGAAATAAATAATTTTGAATTTTGAAAGGTTTTGTAAAATATGTATTTTGACTTGACTTATTATTATTTTCAGGGTCAACGACCGTGGCGAGCGTGGCCAACGTCGTGACAGCGGGCGCGGGAAAACCGACCAACGTGACCAACGTCGCGTCGATAGCCAACGCAACCCGCCGGGTGTCCGCACCGTTGGTCCAGCTGGCGCCGGCGTCGTTGGCCCACAAACCGCTACAACTACACCACCACCCGTCAGTGGTGGTGGCGCCACAGATGCACCACGTGACGCCGAGCAAGCTGAAGGTGTTGCACGCGCACCCGTTGACGCACACCCAACGCGCGCAGCTGCTGGCTCAGAACAGGTCGTTGGCGCAGCTGCCGGCCGTGGTGTCGTTGGCCGCGTTGGGCGACGCTAAGCCGCCGGCGGCGGCGTTGCTCAAGGCGGCGCCGGGCTCGGTTGCGCAGTTCTTCGAAATCAAGGGCGGCCAACTCGGCAAAGGTAACAATATATCGACGGTGAAGTGTTAAATACAAAATTATTTACAGGCCTACATGAAGTAGTTCAAATTGTGGCTCGACAAATCGAGAATCTACCTACAGTTTCCACAAATTAATAACTGAATTATTCATTCTAAAGCAAGATTTTGCTGCTTTCATATCGAAGTGTGTTATAGTCATATAATGTTACCGTTTGTTATAATACCGTAGAAATAATTGGCCAAATGCGAGTCGAATTCGCACACGAAGGGTTCGTAGATCATAATATAACACCAGCTATTATTAAGATCGAGCAAAAGCAAAAGTTTATTGCATAGAGACCCTCTTTAATTTTTAACTTTTTTATTATTTGTTGTCATAATGGCAATTGAAATATACATTCTGTGAAAAATTCTGTTCATAATATATAGCCAGCTGACAGACGGACGGACGAACAGCGGAGGCTTAGTAATAGGGTCCATTTGGGTATGGAACCCTAAAAATATATATTTTTTTAAAATTTCCTTCGCAGGTCCTCATTTAGTCAATGTCCTACGCCAACCGCCTCCAGTCAAAACGAACGTGGCGTTCAACGACGCAAAGAAGAGACAAGTGGTGTTCGACGGCACGTTAAAAGGCAACGTGGCGACCGCCACCCGACCGCACAGGGTGTCGCTGAGCGTGGACGGGAGGCAGATCGTGCGCGCCGCGCTGCCGGCCGTGCGAGCGCCGCATGTGAGACATCAGATACAGGTGAGGATCATTTAGACGCTAAGAAGAGACAAGTGGTGTTCGACGGGACGTTAAAAGGCAACGTGGCGACCGCCACCCGACCGCACAGGGTGTCGCTGAGCGTGGACGGGAGGCAGATCGTGCGCGCCGCGCTGCCGGCCGTGCGAGCGCCG